>OX422209.1:121352322-122552322 GCA_949130495.1 Sambucus nigra
CTTATAAATTGTAGGAAAAACTAGAAAACCCACTTATATGTGTGGAAGGAACTGGAATGGTTAATTAAAACTCAGTAATGGTAACTTAGGCCAAAAGATTAATTGGTTGAAAAAAGTTTAGTTCAGGGCGAACACTTGGAAAAACTTTAACCAATTTCCTTACCGGATAAAAATTACTCAAGGTCAATTAAGACGATCACTATTATTGACTTCGGTCAACTATTTAATTAGTCAAAAATTTTGTAAAAGTTTAATTTAGTGAGTCACCCAATATGGCTTTGACTAATTAATAATACTCAAGGGTGATTTAGTCGATTGAGCAAACTGGCATTAAACAGTTTCCTGGATTAGTAAATGTTGCTTTAGTCACTTTATTTAGGGTGAGTGGAGCCAATTTACTAAGTGTTGATGCAAAAAACTAGACTAGGCTTAATTAATTGATCACCGATAAAATAAGTAAAATAACTAAAAAGATTTTTAAAGTGGTTTGACTCAATGGAATAGCCTACGTCCATTGTTATGTATTGATTGCCTTGAGTTGTTTTTCAATCCCTTGCAATGAGGGTAATACATTGTATTCATAGCCCAAGAGGGGTGTTGATAGTTGTCGTGTGAAAAGATGGAATGCCTTCATTTGTTAGGTATTTACATAAATACATAATGAGAATTAAATATACAACTGATGTCGCTTCATTGGCAATACAGGCTGTAAGACTGCTATCGCTTGGTTGGCTACACAAGTTGGATTTTTGGCAGTTGGTTGGGCTTCCCAGTTGGTCGGGATTCCTTGTTCGTCGGGCATTTATATCATGATGACTTGGACTTGTGTCACATTGGATGACACGTGCTGGCTTGTAATTGGTCCACGCGAGGTGGTATATTTTAGTATCAACAGAATCCCCCAATGTTTCATACTTGGAGCTGATGCGAAAGTGTGGAATATTATGATTTAACAGTAGTTCGGGCTGCTTGGTCAGTTGCAGACCTTCCAGACTTGTGAAATTTATCCACTTAATTGATAATTTTTTAGCACGAATGGCAATTTTATAAATATTTTAAATTTTAGCGAACATTTCTTGGTAATCTTCGTCTTTTTCCTTGTTATCCGTCGTAAACTCAACCCTCGTTCACTTTAATCATTACTTTTACCAGTTTTTGAGGCGACTAATAAAAAGAGAGGTAAAACTTCGATCATCTTTTATCTCCCATTTCTGATTCTGCCGTTGTGTTCTTTGAACTTTCGTGCGATCGTTTTCTTTTCTGTCTTCAGTTCTTACTGAATCCTAAATCCTTTGTAAGAAATTTTCTCTCTTCTCCTTTGTTTCTTCATCATGATTTATTCTATTGAGTCGCTTGATAAACTCAGGAATGATTTTAACATTCCATCTTAGGTTGTGCTAGAACATCCCACTTTTTCTTTTAATTTTTTCTCTCTTGCTGAGGGTCATTGGTTCCTTTCCATCTTTATTGTTGAGTGTGAGATCATATTTCCTCCCAATCCCCTGTGTTTGGAGTTTTGTCAGTATTTTGACGTTGTACCTGCATGAATAGCTCCTACACGTGGAGAGTGGTGATTAGAGTATACAGGTTAAATCAAATCTATGGAATCCATCTAGGGATTCCAGAGATAATGTTTTGTTACAAATGGGTAACTAGTGAAACCACTTATTATTTAAAAACTAGGGCAGTTAGTAAAGCTTTAGTAGTTAATCACCCTAATTCTAATAGGGATTATTTTGATCGTGGGGTAGTTGTAAAAAATTGGCAACATGCTCCCTTAACTGGAGGTGCTAGATATCAAGGACCTAGATGTCCTCTCTTTGGCAACGGCAGAGGTTCTTCTATGTTTAAATAATTTTTCCTTGTTTATGTTTGATAAAATGTCATACTGACTGTTGTTTTGTAAATATGATTAAAATTGAAAGAAATAGAAAATCCCCCAAAGAGAATCAAGTAAATTTAAAAGAATTAAAGTTCATTTGGGTACTTCACAAGACGATTACTGAGGAGCACATTTGATCTGCCACTTATTTGCTTCAATACAGAAATACCGTTTCTTCCTTCATTATCTGACCTACTGCTCCTCCTTCTTTGGTGATTGATCTCGATCAGTAAAATTTAGACACTCCTCTTTCTGATATCATGAAGAAGAGAAAATTTCCTGATCTTTTTAGTGGTAGAACTTTTAGCTCCCAAGCACCTGCTGAAGGAGTTAAGAAGAAGACATGGCATATTATGAATCCCCCAATCCCCAAAGACCCAGCCCCCAAATATGAATCTCCCAAAGATGATGCACTTTATTTGAGGAGACTTAGAAGAGGGCTTGCAGAAAAATAGGTCGAACAGGTGACCGACCAACAGAGCTTGGTCAAATTACCTTATTCTGAGGCTGGTCCTCCAACAGTTATTAATTTTGGTTTATCTAGGAAGTAGATAAAGTATGGTACTCTCCTAAACTACAGGGGAGTGGATGTCGTGATGCCCCGAGTAAGGGTTTCTGAATTGGCTGCTCAGAGCCTTGCATCAGTAAGTTATTTCCATCTTCTTGGTTTTGTTGTCTTTTGTATTTCTCATATACTAACTCGATATTCTTCTCTTGCAGTTCTTGGTAAATTTTAAAAATATGCTAGAGAAGGATGATGCAATTCAAGCTTCTTCTTCAAATGATGTAGAGGAAGCCTTGGCAGGCTGAAAAAAGTCTTTGTTTGAATCTCAGTAAGCCTTGGAGATTGAGAAGAGTGCTTGGGAAAATAAATTGAAGACAGTTAAAACTGCCCGACATACGTCTGATGAAAATTCCCTTGAAGCTGAGCGCAGGAAAAAGGAAGCTAAGCGCAGGATAAAGCAGGTTGAGCACGTGGTAAAGGAAGCTGAACGCGGGGCTAAGACTTCTAAGGAGCTTGTGACCTCTGAAAGTTCTAAAAGAAAGTCTTCTGTAAAGGCATCCTTTAGTGTTGGTTGGGACAAGGGCAGGAACAAAGCCATTTCTCCTGTCTCTGCTCAAATTGAGTATGCAAAATAAAAATGTTTCAGAGATGGTTGGTGAGAGTGCAGCTACAGCGGAAATATTGCGACTTCTCAAATAAAAAAACCAATTTTAATTAAACCCAAATTTTAGTTAAAACCCTAAGACATGCATCTAGATGATTTATCAAATAAAATATAGCATGCAGGATAAAAATAAACAGTTTCAGGAAAAATCCCCCAAAGGGGCAAAACCTTTTATTTTCACTATAATTTGTAAGAAAACGGCTTACAATCGGATTACAATGAAAATACAGTGACTAAGAATTACTCTCAGGTTTCGGATTCTGTAGTCGGCGGCTGGAAATATCCCTTTCTAGGAGGGCAGCAATGAATCCACACGCAGCGAACCCACATGAACCTCAGTCCAATCAACAAAGGAAGAACCGCAACACTCCTCAATGACACGCAGTCATAACACTTCGTAGAGACTCCCTCGGCAATGACACGCAGCCCTCGGTTGCAAAGTTCTCTCCACAAAGATGAAAATACACAAAGCTTGTGTTCTAGGGTTCCAAAAGATTCACAATGGTATGGCAAAGTTGTGTGAATCAAACATAAGTTGGGGAACTCAAAAAGGTGAAGACTTGGAGTATTAGGACTCTGGATTTTATCTTTGAAAGTCTTAAGAAAACCAACCTCCGAACGTGGTTTAAATAGGAAGTCAAAACCCTAAAAAATCTGAATCACGATCTGTTTGTGATTATCCTCGTCGGATCGGTCCGGTCCCTTTAAGAGGATCGGTCCGGTGACCTCGGATCGGTTCTTTTTCTGAAGACGGATCCATCCGGTTGGCATCGGATCGGTTCGTCATATTGGCTTCATCGGTTCGTTATGGATCCGGGGTATACTGGCCTCAACTCAGCAGGCGGATCGATCCGGTCCCTTTAGGCGGATCGGTCCGGATGAACCGGATCGGTTCTTTTATCTGGGCCGGATCGGTCCGGTCAGGTCTGTTCCCCCTGATTCCTTTTTCTCCTTTTGATATTCGGATCCGTTGATGATGAATGGACTTTGAATCTTTACAACGGTGTTACGGCTAATGACATATATAAGTATGTTGGACAAAAATGTCCTTACAAATCTCCCCCTATGTCTATGCCGGAACAAACATAAAAAATCCGAATTATCAAGTATGAACAATGCCTATACAAATCTACCCTTCCATGAACCCAAAACTGAAAGAGGTACATATGACTAAGGCTGCATCGTTTGTTCTTCAATTCTTCAGGAATCTTACCGCTTTTCTCATCAGGGTGTGCATTATGGGATTATCAAGGATGTACCCACACACATGAGACAAAGCAAATACCACGTGACATATCGAGTTTGAAATGAGATAAATATGGATACCAATATATGATAAAAACATAAGCTATATCTCAAAAACTCCCCCAAAATTCAAACTCCCCCATAATATGATAATTATTTCTCCCCCTTTTTATGATGTCCCCAAATAGACAAATGAGAAGAATGAATCAAATAAGCACAATCGGGGTGCCACGGTACACAAAAAAAATAGAAACTATTTTTTGATTTTCAAATTTTTCATACAAAGATAGGATACCAATGTGAACAAATATGATACAAAAATCACACCATGGATTTAGACTCAAACTACCAAGTCATGGAAACGGAATGAATGGGTGTGAACACATTCGATAGGTTATATCAACTCAATCCATCATATGTGCACGATGCATATGTCTACCCCTAACGAATGAGCATCAAAAGTATCCTTAGGTGTAAAAAATTTGTTGAATTTAGATGACATCGTCTTATGCAAATCAACAAATCAAAGTCAAAGTGATTTCCACACCAATGACGTCCAAAACTATGTAGCGCATTTTCAAATATCAAGGACGTGCAAACCCGTTTTAAATTCTCCAACCAAACTCCCTCATATATATTTTCTTTTAGAGGTAATCTAAATTCTCAAACTTTGGAGAATTGGTGCAAAAACCTAAATGGCCCACTTTTGGCATGAATATCTTTTTATTGCCTTTAAATTTTTTCGGGCTCTTTTAACCTCTTTGGACCTCGGATAATAAAATTCCTCAATTTTTGTAGGTCCTTTTTAACGGTGGCTTTTGCGCAAAGGATAGATGATTATCTTTCGCAGCCCCTCCCCGTTATCAAACAAAGCACACAAACTCACAAAACGGTTTTAATATGCACAATTTCCTTATCAAAATTTATCGCGCTTGGTTCATTTTAAGGACAGAATTGAAGTGAAAACACCCAACCAACATGTGATAAGACAAGCACAATAATCAAACAAATTCGTGCAAGTGTGCATTAAAGGAAACATGAGTCAAACATGTAGGAAGTAACACTTAATTACATCTTAATGACTCTAAACATTATAAAGCACATGGATGAATTGACCTATTGTCTCAAAACACTATCAAATAGTCACATGAAAATGGAATGAAGTTGTGACTCGGTCATCCAAAGTGTTCATCCATAAACGGTGCAACGAAAAAATCTTTTTGGATTTTTCAAAAATTTTGTCAAAATAAAATCTTTTTGTATTTTTCAAAACAAAAATATATACAAAAAGTACAAGTCATCACACTAGTAAAAATATATCATGAAACCACAACTAGTGTATGACAAACATGCAATCACAATCAACCAAAAGATTTCACATGGGGTGAATCACGTGCAAGCAAACGGGAATCGTGGACAAATAAACCATAAGCCTCTAAATCCGATTTTCTAACCCAAATTGATGTGTAACGAAGTGTGGGGGTTTTGGGAATCGAATTTATTCTTTCATTAACCTTCCTAGGTCCATTTAAAATCTTGTAACAAAATCGCCTAAGATGACCTTGCCTACCGCAATGTGTGCAAGTATAAATCGGGCGGTGTGTGTTACCTAAAGGTGGCCCTCTCCTCAAATTTATCGGTTGCTCTTTCCGAATTTGCCTAGGAGGGTCTCTCCTAATGATCCTAGGAGGTTCTCTCACGATGTTCCTATGGGGCGCCTTTTTAACAAACTTAGGTGCCTCTTTCTTAACAATCCTAGGAGTCTCTCTCACATGTGTGGGAATGGTTTCAACATATTTTTCAAGACCAATCCCACCCCTATCCGTTTTGATCTCGACTGTGCCTAAAATCTTATCAAGTTTTTCAGACCTAGACTCCAAATCAAATTTCACTTTACTTGAATCTTTCAATTTCACCTCAAGTTCACCTATCCTAGATTCAAGTACTCGTTTAGAATCCTTAAACTCTAAAAGCTCCTTTTTCATAGTCTCCATCAACCCTTTAAGACTATCTCTCTCACCCTCGACGTACTCAAGCTTCTCTTTCAAGATTTTCACATGAGCCCTAAGTTCTTCAACTAAAAAATCATTATTTTTTATGGCACACTCTTTCAATTGAGCTTTCAATTTCAAATTCTCTTTCTTTGTTTTCAAAGTTTCAGCATAAAGTTCATTGAAAGCAGTTTGCAAGTCATGCTCATCTACACTTTCCTCCTCACTTTCATCCACACTCCCATCACCTTCACTATCACTAATCACATGGATGGGAAACTCTCGCCTAGAAGCATAAAAAACTTCTTCCGAATCACAATCACTAAGGGTAGAAACATGAGAAATCGGTTTATTCAATTTCTTCTTTAAATTTGTGGTACACTCATGTAACGTGTGACCAACACCCTCACAACAAGGACACCTCTCAGATTCGTTTTCAACAGAAGATTTAAAACAAGACTTCGTGTGAATTTTCCAATTAATTTTTTCAAAAATTTGACATCGAAGATCATCAAAACCATCAAAAGCCATTTTTGTGCAAAATCAGGATCAAAACACAATAACTTAGTGCAATAGGCTCTGATACCAATTTGAGAGTGCAGCTACAGCGGAAATATTGCGACTTCTCAAATAAAAAAACCAATTTTAATTAAACCCAAATTTTAGTTAAAACCCTAAGACATGCATCTAGATGATTTATCAAATAAAATATAGCATGCAGGATAAAAACAAACAGTTTCAGGAAAAATCCCCCAAAGGGGCAAAACCTTTTATTTTCACTATAATTTGTAAGAAAACGGCTTACAATCGGATTACAATGAAAATACAGTGACTAAGAATTACCCTCAGGTATCGGATTCTGTAGTCGGCGGCTGGAAATATCCCTTTCCAGGAGGGCATCAATGAATCCACACGCAGCGAACCCACATGAACCTCAGTCCAATCAACAAAGGAAGAACCGCAGCACTCCTCAATGACACGCAGTCATAACACTTCGTAGAGACTCCCTCGGCAATGACACGCAGCCCTCGGTTGCAAAGTTCTCTCCACAAAGATGAAAATACACAAAGCTTGTGTTCTAGGGTTCCAAAAGATTCACAATGGTATGGCAAAGTTGTGTGAATCAAACATGAGTTTGGGAACTCAAAAAGGTGAAGACTTGGAGTATTAGGACTCTGGATTTTATCTTTGAAAGTCTTAAGAAAACCAACCTCCGAACGTGGTTTAAATAGGAAGTAAAAATCCTAAAAAATCTGAATCACGATCTGTTTGTGATTATCCTTGTCGGATCGGTCCGGTCCCTTTAGGCGGATCGGTCCGGTGACCTCGGATCGGTTCTTTTTCTGAAGACGGATCCATCCGGTTGGCATCGGATCGGTTCGGCATATTGGCTTCATCGGTTCGTTATGGATCCGGGGTATACTGGCCTCAACTCAGCAGGCGGATCGTTCCGGTCCCTTTAGGCGGATCGGTCCGGATGAACCGGATCGGTTCTTTTATCTGGGCCGGATCGGTCCGGTCAGGTCTGTTCCCCCTGATTCCTTTTTCTCCTTTTGATATTCGGATCCGTTGATGATGAATGGACTTTGAATCTTTGCAACGGTGTTACGGCTAATGACATATACAAGTATGTTGGACAAAAATGTCCTTATAGTTGGGTTGCTGCTCTTCAGGAGTTAAACACTGTTGAGGGCTCTAAACATTTTCAAAAATATACTCATGCTCCTCCTCCAGTCATTGAGGATGAGGTTGAAGATGAAGCTGGTTCTGGAGAGTCTTCTCTAATGGTTGAATCTACTACCGATCAACCAAAAATCACTGAGTCTTCTCTTACTTCAGTCGAGAAACCTGAGCAACTCCAGTCTGTAGCCCCTTCTTCTAAGTAGGACGAGAAAGTTGAGAATGATATGGAGAAGGTTTAAAGTTGTTCGGTATTTTCCCTTTTACTTTTTATTTCTTTTTCTTTATTTTTATTGTACTTGAAATCTTCATTATAAATAAAATAATCCTTTTGTTCCTTTTTGTCTCTTGTTGATTATGCCTGCTCTCCATTCTTATTATTGATTGGTGGTCATTTCTTCTTGCTAGTTTATAGAGAAGATGGAACAACTGTCTTCCAATGATACCGAGCTACTGAGGAAATGTAATTCTTTTTTCAAAGCAGGCCATACGGACTTATTCGAGGAGGAAATTATTTAGTTTCTTGGTGATGACGCATCAGAACATGCCAGAGAAGACTACAAGTATTTGAAGTATTTACTTGATCGGGCTGTGGCAAACAATATTTCCTACTATGAGATTGTAGAAGAACTTTAAGAACAGTATAAAGAATCTACTGTGCTGTTGCACAAGAGCTACGAGCAAAAATATCGAAGCTTAAGTGTAGGTCGAGGCTTTGATAACTTTGTTTATGTTTACAATAAAAATGAAACTTTACCTAAGCTTAAAGTTGAAGAAACTAGAACTATTGCCAAACTTCTGGAAGAGGAGAATAATAATTTGAGGGATGAAGTGAATCTTTTAAAGTCTGCCTCTGGAGTTGTTGTTGCTACTACTAATGAGAGTACTCATTTTTAGAGGCTAAAAATTCAACATTAACGAATGAGTTGGAAACCTTAAAAAAGAATAAGCCTGTATCTTCCCCCCGAGTAAGAAATAAGTGTGGACGAGGAACCACAAAAGAAGTTAGGACTCAACAGACCCTTTCTAATCAAGTTGCGCAGTTAAAAGCTAAAGACCGAGCTATTGTTGAGATGTCCCAGAAGATGCAGACCTTGTCTGAAAAATTATCCACTCAATTTTCCCAATTATAGTTAAATATAGAGTATTGATGAAACTGCAGTCTTAGGTTGATAAATTAACCTTTTAATTCCATAAGCTTCCAAGAGAGGTTTGGATGGATGGGTATAATGAAGCTCTGGGGCATCTGAATGATAGACTTCAAAAGGATAAGAATGAGTCTTATAAATGGTGTTGGATGGACACTTTAACCTTGATGAAGGTGGATTGGAATAACTCTTTGTGGGATTGGTATGACCTAGGCTTGCTGGAGATTGACAATCCTCCATTCAAGTTAAATCTTAACTGGATTCCTGTTCATCGTATTCCTTAATGCTTTATTTCAAAATAATTAGGAGATTACGAGCTACATGATGAACTAGAGATCGTCCAACCTCCTTATCTGTTTGATCGTCCTACTAGCAGCAATACCAGGATGCTTCAAAATTTTAACTTCATCAACTCTCCTTATACTTTGGATGATCCTCCAGCTGGCATGGATCCTGTTTGTAAGGCTGAAGGAAAACGTCATGTAGATTAAGGCCTTGTATTTTGTTTCGGTATGTTTAAGCAGCAATATGTAATCGTTTAATTTAATGAAAATCTAATTTTATGAATGGATCAACTTTTAGTCAATCTCTCCATATATGAATGTCTCCTTAGTATTTGACTATGAATGGATCAACTTTTAGTTAATCACTAGTTTTTCCCCAATTCTATTGATATCCTTAGGATTATCCTAAGTATCATACCAATTACCAATGCTTTACCATGGTTATACTAATGTACCAAAAGTTTTTGGTAATTGAATTAGTTACCTTGGTTCCCAGGCGTGAGTGGAGCATTTCTCCAACTTTTAGCCTAGTTTAGATGAAAATTATTCATCCAGGTCTTCGTTAACCAAGCATTTGGGACTTACAATTTTGACTTGCATGGTTTTTTATGTATTTGACAACTAACTTTGTTGGGTCCTTTATTGATACCGACTAACATTTTATTGGTGGTTTATGTTGACGACCAACATTGTTGGTGCTTTTGTTGATACCGACCAATATTGTTGGTGGTTTATGTTAACGACAAATATTGTTGGTGCCTTTGTTGATACCGACCAACATTGCTGGTGCCTTTGTTGATGCCGACCAACATTGTTGGGGTTTTTGTGTTAACGACCAACATTGTTGGTGCCTTTGTTGATAGCGACCAATATTATTGGTGCCTTTGTTGATGCCGACCAATATTGTTGGTATCTTTGCAATGTTTTCCATGTAGTGCCTAACACTAGTACTCCGAAAAAAATAACAATTTGGGGGAAATCATATTCTCATTAATATTGAAATGAACTGAGTTCAATATGACTATATCACTAATAATATTTCCTCAGATGTTCTGCATTCCATGGATTCTTGAATTCTTCATCTTCTAAAGTCTCAATTCGATATGTACCTTGTCGGATGACTGCTGTAATGCGATATGGCCAGTGATAATTAGCCTCAATATTCTTCTTCTTCTGAATTACCTTCTTCAAAACATAATCACCTTCTTTTAAGTTTCTCAGCATCACCCTCTTGTTGTAAAAATGCGCGGTTTATTTTTGATAGGCTGCATTCCTTAAAGCTGCATCTCCACGTACCTCTTCCAATATGTCTAAGTCCATCCTTCTCATCAAATCACTGAATAGGGTATTAAAGTTAAGAACTCTATGAGTAGGTAAACCTAGCTCGGCAAGGAGTACGGCTTCAGTACCAAATGCTAACATGTACCAAGTGCGTCTGCTCGGGCATTTTTTAATCTTGGAATCCTGATCATCTGGACAGCTAGCAAAGTGGAAATTATATCCAAAGCTTTAGCTAAGTATCTGGACATTGTGACACCCCGCCTAATAATATACCGGGCGATCACTCCTATATCAAATTAAAACAGGAGTCTCATATGGATCATTCTTAGCATCACTATCGAAAATCCATTTAATTACTAATAACCTATTAGGCCGGTGTCAAAATTTTACTTAACAACTCTTTTTAACAACTACAATTTAAGCATCCACACAATTTTTACTGAAATGAAATAAAATAACCGAACCTTCGGTCAAAATATACAACCATATCGAATGCTGTACTAAAAGAAATAAATAAATACAATTGGACCATTGGCCCGAATATTTATACTTAATTATGGAATATAATAGTCTCTAAAAGGACGGGTTGTTACAGACATCAGTTCTCTTTTAGCTGCATATAAGTTCAACACCTAATTTACTACCAACTGTAAATCACTGTATACCACAATTTGCTCAGCATTAAGTGATTTAGCTAGATTTAAACCAACAATCACAGCTTCATACTCTGCCTCATTATTGGAGGCTTGACATTAGAATCGTAAAGCGTACTCTATATCTAATTCGTCTAGAGTATTGAGAATGATTCCATCCCCACATCCAGTTGCACAGGATGACCCATCAACATACAAGCTCCATATGGGAATATTGTTGTCAAACGCTTGGTTTGTCAAAAACCCTTGATGGAAGATTTTATCCTTTACCGCCTCATATTTCTTTTTTAACTCCTGTAATCCGTTGGAGGGTTCTGTTTGATCGGTGGTAACTTCTTTTGTAGTTTCCCTTTCTTGGAGTTGGTCGGGTATATCTCTAGTAGGTTTGCTCACTTCTGAATGTTGCTCGGTGGGAGTCCCTTATTGTTCAGGAATCTCTGAGTAAGTGAATTCAGTAATAAAATCCGCCATAGATTGGCCTTTTAAAGCAGACCTTGGTTCGTAAAGCAGGCCTTTTGAAGTTAAGAACTCTGTGAGTTGGTAAACCTAGCTCGGCAGGGATTACGGATTCAGTACCAAATGCTAACATGTACCAACTATGTCTGCTCGGGCATTTTCCAATCTTAGAATTATGATTATCAGGACATCTAGCAAAATGGAAATTATCTCCAAAGCTTTAGCTAAGTATCTGTACATTAGTTCTCCTTTAGCTGCATATAAGTTCAACACCTAATTTACCACCAATTGTGAATCACTATATGCCACAATTTGCTAGGCATTAGTGATTTAGCTAGATTTAAACCAATAATCACATCTTCGTACTCTGCCTCATTATTGGAGGCTTGAAATTGGAATTGTAGAGTGTGCTCGATATCTAATTTGTCTGGAGTATTGAGAATGATTCCAGCTCCACATCCGGTTGCATAGGATGACCCATCAATATACAAGATCTATATGGAAATATTGCTGTCAAACGCTTGGTTTGTCAGAATCCCTTGATGGAAGATTTTATCCTTTACCTCCTCGTATTTATTTTTCATCTTTTGTACTACGCTAGAGAGTTCTGGTTGATCGGTGGTAACTTCTTCTATAGTTTCCCTGGCTTGGAGTTAGTCGGGCATATCTCTAGTAGGTTTGCTGACTTCTGAATGTTTCTCAATGGGAGTCCCTTATTGCTCGGGAATCTCTGGGTAAGTGAATTTCGTAATAAAAGCCACCACAACTTGGCCTTTTAAAGTAGACCTTGGTTCGTATACAAGGTTATATTCCCACAACTCCACATCCCAATACATCAATCTCCCGAATTTCTCTAGCTTATGCAAAGCTTGTTTCAGTGGCATATCAGTATATACCACTATGGTGTGAGCTTTAAAATATGGCTTCATTCATCTACTAACCTCAATTAATGTCAATGTTAATTTCTCTAGTTTGGGCTATCTGAATTCTGTTCCTCAAAAATCTTTGCTAGTGTAATAAACTGGCTTTTGAATTCCATTCTCCTCTCTGGGCAGAACTAACAGCTGATTCAGATACAGCCAGATAAAAATACAATTTTTCTCCCAGCACTGGTCGGGAGAGTTATGGGGGTGCTCCCAGGTACTATTTCAATTCCAGGAAGGCCTTTTCACATTCATCGTTCCATTCAAAGGTTTTTCTGAGTACCTTAGAGAATGGAAAATACCGATCCATTGCTCGGGATACAAATATGTTGAATGCTGTTACGCGCCCTGTTAGCCTTTGAACGTCCTTTTTACTGGTCGTGGATTGCATTTCTATCAAGGCCTTAATCTTACCTGTATTAGCATCAATGCCTCTTTGATTTACTATATACCCGAGGAACATTCCCTCCTGAATTCCGAAGATGCATTTGGTTGGGTTTAACTTCATCTGGTGCTTTTCCAATTGATCAAACGTCTGGCTGAGGTCAGTAATATGATCATCAGCTTTTTTTCTCTTAGTCAGCATACACTACACCAAAATGGGAGATTTGTGAGTGCTGTTAGCACTCACAAATGACCTTTATAACTGCTATTTACCATCATAATTTAGGGGGTGACAAAATAAAATTTATATCTCCTAATAGCAGTCACAAATTTTTATAACCCCTATGGGGTTATGACCGGTGACCCCAATTTGTAACTGCTATTCATAACTGCTCTCAGTATTCAAAAATATAACATTCGTAACTTCTGACAGCAGTCACGAATATTATATTAGTAACTGCTCACAGCAGTTACGAATGTTATATTTGTGACTACTGACAGCAGTTACGAATCTTATATTTGTGACTGCTGTTAGCAGTTACAAAATTGATAGTAGTGACAAATTTGTGACTGCTATTAGCAGTTACAAAATTGAATTTGTTAAATATGATAAAAGCTATTACAAATATCTTTATATTTTCACAAAATGATGAAATAATGAAAGTAAAATAAATATCATGATAACAAGTCTAAACATTTTGACAACATTTCATTGATATTTCTCATATTCCAAATATCCAGTACACATAAAACTTGTTTAAACTTAATTTAACATCAAACAACCCCTTCGTGGGCGCCAAGTACAAAATAAACATAGAATAAAAAATAAACTAAAAAAATAACGACACAGCACTTCGATGACATGGAATGTCATGAACATGTAACAAATCATTCTAAATCTAGACCAGGAGTCACCACACAGTGGATATGCTTCGTGAAATCTAGGTATATCAGCTGTGGGGGTATTGATGAGGTGACATCCTCCCTCGTGTACTCGGAGTATGACTGTTGAGCAAGTTCAATGGACTCAAATTTTTTGAATACGGCGCCTCGGTATCCATTGACTTGTGCTTGTGTTGCTTTCCACGAAGTGTAAACACCTGGATTTAGGCCTTTGTATACTACTTATGTCGGGTATGCCTTGTGTATGCCTGCAAATAATAAAATGTAACTATGTTAGTTACAATAAAGAATGTGGGGCACAATATCAAAACAGAATATCAATATAAAGAAAGTGTAAGCACTTCAGGATCATCTAGTTGACCAACATCAAAATTAGGACCTATAGATTGAGAATGATAGCTCTCATTTTTCATCATTTTTCATGGTGTTTTTCATCATTTTTCATGGTGTTTTTAGTACAGGGACTAAATTTATAAAATTATATGGAGTGTCCTATTTTTATACACTTTAAGCATTATGAGGACCTTTTCCCAAAACCCCCTTAATTAAAACTAAAATTGCTAATTATGGCCATAAACTTCTTCATTAAGTAGTAGGAGTTGTCGACTGTGGATAAAGTTCGAAACTATAGATAAACATAAGTGGGACAACCACATCTAATATAATAAAAAACTATTGAAAGAGACTCTAGATAACATATTTTGTGAAAATTTATCCACAATATATAAGCAGTGTTCTCACCATTTAATGATCAAAATGCCCAGGTTTACGAATACGAGGTTCTTAAATTTCAAAGCCTAATCCAAAACCAGTGATTCTGGAACAAACTAAAAATCAATTAAAAACATTAGGGGGCATAAAGATAAAAGGAAATAATTTAGATGTGGAAATAACAATTTGTGAACTCCAAATACCCAACACTTCCTATGATGAGGAAACAAAATATCAATTGTACACATTTTGCATTCAAAAGCCATTGTTGATCCATACTAAAAAGTATAGGACTTATCCTTGGTTGTCATTATGATCAGCCCTTTCAAGTAATGGTAGGAATGGATTCAACTAAAATAGATTCGTTCTTATAAAACCGATCTAGTTACCATTGCCCCCGTCTTTTAGTGGACAAAAGGTGACTTCTAAGCAGGAGTTCCTCATTGCACACAATAAAAAGAAAAATAAAATAGTAGTGTCAGTTCAATGAAGTCAAGTCTTTACCCGAACCTTCCAAAAGTGATAGTTATGTGTTGTTTCTTGTCACTCTCTTTCTATATTATACCAACCTAAACAGATAGGAGTTCGTTTCATCAGTAATCAAATGTGGAATAGCTTCAAACAGAGTGGACTGTCCTATGGGATCCCTAATTTCCACAGCTTGAAACTGTTTTGTGTAAAACTGAATAGCAACAAGCTTAATATCCTCATAATTTTCAACCCAAATCACCCTCCAAGTTCTTGATTTTCTGGATAGTCATTCCTTTCTGCCTACCTCTCACCAATCGATGAAAATATTTTGAGTTTTTGTCTCTTTCAGATGCCCATTTTTCATTGGCTTTTTGACTCCAAAAACCCTCTTCTATTTTTAATTTAGCATTATAAAATACAATGTCTTTACTCAGCTCCTCTCGGTTATCTTCTGTTAGATCTAGCTCATACAACATTTCTGCATTAAGAAGGGAATCTTCTACATCACGTGCTTCCTAATTGATGTCGCCATAATGAATCGTACTCCATGAGCTCAATTTCCTCCTAACTTCTTTAAGTTTAAGAGAAAGGCCAACAATAGGATTGTGACAGTCCACTTCTAACCAAAATTTCTTAACTATCTCAGCACATTCCTTATTTTTGGCCCAGAAATTTAGGAATCTAAAAGACTTGGGGGAGGTATTAGAAGGCAAGACACCTTTGAAAAGAAGGGGAGAGTGATCTGACATGCTCCTATTGAAGGGGAGAGTGATCTGACATGCTCCTATTTAAATGATTAACACTCCAATTAAAATTAGAGTCCAAGCATTTAGACCTCCAGCTTTCTCATTCCTGTCACCTATAATATTAAAGTCACCACCTAACCACCAAAAATCATTAGTACCTACATTAATTCAAATACTCCCACAGAGTTCTTCTTTCTATTCTATTACAGCTAGCATAGATTAAACTACTTTGCATTTTTATATTGCTCCCAACCTTGTTAAGACTCATAGTGATACATTGACTCATTTCAGAGACAATTTCTCAAATGATATCTTTATTAAAAAAACACTAAATCTTAATTAGGATTTCATACACAAGATCCAAATCCTAATTTTAAACAGTATGATTGAATCTTCTGCATATCTTGTTTAGGCTCCAAAACTACCATCACGAGGGGCTTATGCAGTCTCTTCAGTCTTTGTAATCTTCTAACAACACCCTTTTTTTGAAATTCCTCTCCCATTCCAAATTATAGTATTTAAGATTTAGATTTTGTATTGGAGAATTTATAGTTGGACCTGAGAATTCTAACAGAACCATACATAGTATCCTTAATTTTGACTCCTCTATAGCTCTTTTTCTTACTGCTAACCAGAGTGAATCCATCATCCTCATCATTACTTCTGGTAGGAGTCTGAAGAGATCTAATAAGCTTATTCTCCGTAAACTTTTGAGATTCTTGAAGGACTACTTCTTGATCTGCAAAACTAGACTTCTCTGCTTGATTGACTACTACTATAGTACTGTCTTCTATTTTTTAGATCAACTTCAACACAGACCCTAGCTAGTATAGGTCGGGCTAAAGAAGTTGTTACATTATCAATCTTTAAGGGATTTACCAACACCTGAGCTATGGATAACAAAGCATCCCTATTGAAGAGGTGTATAGGCAGGAGAGGAAGCAAGATCCAAGAAGGCACAATGGCAAATTCTTTGTCTGGGTGGAAATCAATATCCCACTTAAAGGAACGCATTGGATATCTGAGAATAAACCAAATTTCTTTCATCAAAATTCTGTGATAGTCCTCCTCATGGTCCAAACAAATTATTGAAGATGATGAAGATATCAACACCCTATTGATTGAAGAATTACACATATTTTTCAAAAATCTTGAGAAGAAGTTTCAAAAATATAAAAATTCACCTGGTTATATTTCTCATTCTCATTCTCAGCCTCATACCAATTGCATTGTTTGATTTTTCGATAACCATGCCGATAAATTAACGTGTTCTCTATAAAAGACCTGTTTTGAAAATCGTTGCATGTATATACAATATATGACATCCTGGAAAAGTAATAATAAACTTGTGAACAAAAGTCACTAAGAATACATGCTACGAAATAATTGAAACATGTTATTATACATAATTTTCAAGTCAACATTTAAAACAACATAACATGCCATAATTAAACATCTACTCCTCTAATGTGTTTAATAATTTCTTTAATTCTGGGTTGTCGTCCAGAATAGACTGAATCTCGATAGGTGCCTCTATGTCGTCTACCAATGTAGTCAAGCGCTGAGGAGAATGTAGAACAACAGACCTTGGATCATTGTTGGGGCTCTTCGCATAAAACACTTTCTTTATGTTTTGGAATGCACAAACAAATGGCTCATCATTCACATTATCTTTACTCTTCAACTTGGCCAAATCAACCTTCACACTGTGGGTGTCAGGGTCGACCATACATGCATTCTTATCCTCCAGTCTCACCCAATCACAGTAAGATACAGGTATGCTGAAAGATATATAATCTAATAGGACAATTTGTTTTATAATTCCATAATACGTCATCTCAGCTTCTATCAAGTTTTTATCTTTCGCGCTTTCCCTGAAATGAGGAAATGCCGCTATTTTGTTTCCCAATGAGTTTTAACTCGTGTGTGCTTGAAGAGAACACAAAACCATTGACACGATATTGTCCAAACTCCTTGGCTAAAAAACTAGGCCCATTTGCTTGACGTGCAAGCCTCATCGATACTTCACCATCTTTCAATAACTGAAACCAAGAAAGTATTTGCATTGTGAATATGTTGCAAATACAGTAAATAAAAGTGAGGTATTACTGTAGTCACCTCGGAAGCTACCCAATTCCTAAAGTCATTGTCTGTGCTTACGCCTCCCTTCCTCCTTTTGGCATGCCCGCACTCATTATATTGCCTAGGTTAAAACACTAAAAATATTAATTTCTAATGAATATAGCATCGAACATATTACATTATTTTACAAAATATTTTAAATAAACTCACATTTTCCATTTATCTATGTCTTCATGCGTCTCGAATACATATCGAGTCACCTGGTTATATTGTGTACTTGTTAGCTTCATTACCTTACCTTTCCCCAGGGCCTCCTCATCCGCAAACTCTTCCAATTCATCAATAAAGTGTTCACGACCTCCAACATTTGGGTTAGGCATATATTCCTTTGCATACAAGGAAGCCTCTTCCATAATATACTCCTCAGCAATGGACCCCTCAACGTACCATGTATTATTAACGTAATCTTTAAAAGTTTTCATTAATCGTTCGAACGGATACATCCATCGGTACCTTACTGTTCCACATAAAAGTGCTTCATCGCACAAATGCACTAAAAGGTGGATGCTTGTGTCAAAGAATGATGGAGTAAAGTGCTTATCCAAAACACATATAACCTCAGCCAAAGTTTCTTTCGCTGCCATTATGTGCGTCCTGTTGACAACTTTCTCACACAATAGGGAGAAACATAAGCTAATTTGTAGAATTTCCTTTTGAAGATCCATGTGTTCCGAAAAACAGTGTCCGAACAATATAGGGATAAGTTGCATTATCACATGCCAATCGTGGGACTTGCACTTTTTCAAATCTTTTGTTGCGTCGCAGACAATCCTGCGTAAGTTGGATGAGAAATTAGAAGGGACCTTCAAGCCCTTTAATGTTTCTAAGAACATATTTCTTCCTTCAATTCTCAAAGTATAAGATGTAACTGGAATATGATTTTTTCCAGTGTTTGGATCTTCTTTCAACCATAATGATCTTTTAATCTTCAAATCACGAAGACCTTCACGGTCTTTTTCTCCATCCTTGGAATGAGAACCACCAATGCATGTGCTTATGAAATGCTCAATAATATTTTTCTCAGCGTGCATTATGTCTATCACATGTCGCACAGGATGTTCCTTCCAGTATGGCAAATCAAACATTATTGATCTCCTCGACCACGCCATTTTCACATCAACATCCTTTCTTTTACGCTTTTGGGCCAAAATTATGGGGTGTTTCCCCCTCAACTTTTGATCAACCTTTAATGACCTTTCTTTAATTTCCAAACCATAAAGTCTTGGTGGAGGTGGTTGCGTCTCGGTGCCTTCTGGGAGAAAATTGCTTCGTATTGACCTGAATTCGTAACTTTGGGGTAGAAATCTCTGATGACTATGATAAAAAAGTTTACCACTTTTCTTAAGCCAGCTGGCTTCAGTATCCTCTCCACATATAGGACAACCTAGGTAACCATGTACATTGCACCCAGATAAGGTCCCATAAGCAGGAAAATCATGAATTGCCCATATCAACATAGCTATCAAAATGAATTCCTCCTTTTTTTATGAGTCAAACGCTCTCACACCTTCCACCCATAACTCATTCAATTCATCTATTAGTGGCGCTAAGAAAACATCAATGTCACTACCCAGTGCTTTTGGACCTAGTATCAACAACAACAAAATTGAAAACTCCTTTCTCATGCACAACGACGGTGGAAAATTTAAAGGCGCCACAAACACAGGCCATATACTATTATTTGTGCTCAATTTTCCAAACGGGTTAAACCCATCGGTTGATATTCCGAGGCGAATGTTGTGTATTTCTTTAGCAAAGTCCAGGTATCGCTGATTTGCATATTTCCACACAGATTAAATCAATCGGATGTCGCATGAGATTCTCACCCACCTCCACTCGACCATGCCAAGTCATTGCCTCTGCTATCCAAGGTATAGTGTAAATTATCTTCAATCGAGGACCTAAAGGGAAATACTTTAACACCTTATTAGGTATTTGCGTATCTACTTTCAACAAATGTTTATTATGTACTATCATCTTTTGTTCATATCTAGGTTCCTTACATACAGGACAATCCCGTTTGTCCTTGTGCTCCTTATAGTATAAAATGCAGTCATACTTGTAGCAATGAATTGATTTGTATTTCATACCCAAACCTTTCAAATTACCCTTCATGATTAGATAATTGACTGGCAGTGTATTTTCTTTGGGGAACAAATCTTTTGCCCAGAGGAGTATTGCCGTCACACTTTTTCCTGACAAGCTAAATTTGCTCTTTAAGTTGTGCAACCCAACCATGGCATATAACTTTGTGTGGTCGGGGTTGGAGTTATGGTATAATGGTGTTGCGGCTGCTGCTTTTAACCATATATAATCCTTAACTTGGACTGTATCGTTGCTAACATGATCGTCACAACCTAAATCATTCCCTCTACTATCTTGCTTTTCTTGTGCTGCGTGCACTTCATACGTATCATTTATGAGATCATTTAACCTAGCATGTACTAACGGTTCACCATTTGTGTGAACGGTTTCATTGACAAGTATTTCTTCTGGAATATACTTAAATTCCCTCTCCCCATGGAAATGCCAAAACGTGTAGTCAGCTTGCATACCCCAATGAAACAAATGTACTTTTACATCTACCCCTTTCAAGCGTTTACCATTTTTACAACGATTGCACGAGCATGGGATAATATCAGTTTCGAGATTCTTCGTTGCATAATTCACAAAGTCTTTAACCCCATTAACGTATACTTTCCCCACTCTACAACTTTCACCCATCCACTTTTTATATTGTGGAAACCCCATTAATTCTACAATACAAACAAATAGAAACTCAGTAAATTATAAAACTAAATAAAGTTTGAGATGATATTTAGAACATAATCTCTGGCCTATCATTGCATTAATACTATCATTGCATTAAAACTCACAGGAAAACCCGACTAAGCACAAAACGTCAAAACTTCAATGAGCACAAAACAATGATTATTTAATTAATTTTTAGATAAAATAAATATGAATAGTATAAAATGATTATAGAAAAAAATCTAACATATTCCCAAACAAGATAATATTCAAAAAACAAAAGAGGTTAAACGATGTGTAGATATACTCACAACAAAACAATTAGATTTAACGAAGCATCAGATATGAAATTATTAACGAAGCATATGAAAATTTTGACCTAACGACGCATCAGATATGAAATTATTAACGAAGCATATAAAAATTTTGACCAAGACCTAACGAAGCATGTCTCGAACTCCCTCTAAAACCCAGAACAAGGATCCTAAAAGCTTTAAAATATCCCATGTTCTATACAAGATCGAAGTGATGACCCCGAAGCCAGTACCCCTGCCATCATCCCCGTATCCTTAGTTGACCTTTTTCTTTGTCTAGAGAACGTTGATCACAAAGCTGGGGCAAAACTCATAATATTAAAAATCCATTTGATTATATTTTGTCAAAAAAATATAATGTCTAGAGTTTTTGAATAATATTTTGTCAAAAAAAATAACCTCAATACAATTTCTAGGGCTTATTAACATAAAATACAATTTGTTTATAGATACACTCATAAACACACATATAAATAGAAATATATACATACATATACATATACACACATGTAAACATAAATT
Source organism: Sambucus nigra (assembly GCA_949130495.1). Taxonomy (NCBI): domain Eukaryota; kingdom Viridiplantae; phylum Streptophyta; class Magnoliopsida; order Dipsacales; family Adoxaceae; genus Sambucus; species Sambucus nigra. The sequence goes on from OX422209.1 coordinate 121,373,979, forward strand.
TATACATACACAGACATATAAACAGAAGTCTCTACATACACAAATATACACACATACCCACACATAATAAGAATCGAAATACGCACACACACAATGAGAATTGAAATTAGGGCTTTAGACAGAAATGAGGATATGAGGAAATGTAAACTATGAAATCTAAATGAGAAAATTCTATATCGTCCAACCTATACAGCAAAAATACCCAAAAATAGACAGAAAATTTAGAATCGAAAAATACCTGTTTGATTCACCGATCTGGGGTTGCGCCGTAAATGCTTCAGCCAATCTTTCACATCAACCAAACCCAACACAAGTTTAGACCCAACAAACATAGTTACAAAATTATATATATAGAAAATTTAGAATCGAACAATACAAAAATATACAAAAAATTATATATACAGAACAATACACAAACATGCGAACAATACAAAAATATACAGAAAATTTAGAATCGAAAAATACCTGTTTGGATTGAAAATTTAGAATCGAAAAATATAGATAGAGAAGAAGGAAATTATGTCTTCATTTTGGTTTTGGCAAATGAAAGAGAGAGAAGAGGGCGGGAGTTCTTCACGTATAGATAGAGAAGAGGGAAATTAAAGTAGGTGAAAAATTTTATGACCCCTAATAGCGTCACAAATTGATTCTAAGATCAAAATTTGTGCCTGCTCGGAGCGGTTATAAATTTATGACTGCCAATAGCAGTTACAAATTAAGTCTTAGGCCAAAATTTGTGACCGCTACTAGCAGTTACAAATTTGTGACCGCTAATAGTGGTCACAAATTAGGTCTAAGACTAAAATTTGTGACTCTTCATAGCAATTATAATTTCGTGACTGCTCATAAGAGTCATAAGTTATGCCTATTAATAAACTTATGATGGCTTGTGACAATTATAAATTTGTGACTGTTTATAGGAGTCACAAATTAATTATATGGTAACATTTGTGACTCCCATTAGCGGTGACAAACTAACTGACTCAATTTTTTTATCACCCCTTGATTTTATCATCCCTAATGGGAGTTATAAATAATTTTCTGACTGCTCCCGGGAGTGACAAGTTTGTCACCCCTATTGGCTGTCATAAAAAGTCAGTCACAAAATTAACATTTTGGTGTAGTGATATCATCAACATACACCTCCACATTCTTGCCTATCTTCTCCTCAAATACTTTGTTCACCAGTTTTTGATAAGTGGCACCTGCATTTTTCAGACCAAATGACATAACATTATAGCAATAAGTTCCTAGGGGAGTAATAAAGGAAGTACTTTCTCTATCTTCCGGCTTCATTTTGATCTGGTTATAACCAGAATATGCATCCATAAAACCCAGCAGCTCATGCCCCAAAGTAGCATCCACTAGTTGATCAATTCATGGTAAAGGAAAATGATCCTTTGGGCATCTCTTATTTAAGTCAATAAAATCCACACACATCCTCCACTTATTTCTTTTCTTCTTGACCATAACTACGTTGGCCAACCAGTCTGGGTACTTCACATCTTTAATAAAGGAAGCCTTTTAAAGCTTCTCCACTTCTTCTTGTATAGCTTGATTCTTCTTCGGGCTGAAAAATCTTCTTTGTTGCTTTATAGGTTTAATATCCTTATTCACATTAAGCTCATGGCATGGGAAGTTCGGGTCTATACCAGGAATATCTTCATGGTTCCATGCGAACACTTGCTTCCTTTATCTCAAGAAGCCCACCAACTCCTAGTTGAATTTGTGCTGCTCAAATTCATCTCTTGGATCTAAGGTTTCAACCTTAGATTCGCTGTACGATTCAGATATATCCACTTGATAAGTGGTTGTTTTTCTCTTTACTTCTAGCATATCTTTCTCTTCTGCAGATGAATAGTAGGATTATCGAGATACTTTCAAATCTCCTTATACTACTCCCACTCCAAAGTTGGTTGGGAATTTTAGGCATTGATGAACATTAAAAGGTATAACTTCGAACTTCTTTAGACCCACTCTTCCCATAATCATGGTATAGGCAGAATGGACATTTTTGTCCATTATAAAGAATCTCACTTTCTCTGTCTTGCTCGTCGGCCATGTCCCGATCAACATATCTATCTTGATTGTTACTAATGGAAATACTTTTTCTCCAGAGAATCCAATAAGTGGCATGTGGTAAGGCTCTAGTTGGCTAAGTTTTAAACCCAAACTATCAAAACAAGGGTAGAATATAATATTTGTCGAACTGCCATTATCAACTAGTGTCCTTGATACTAATACATCTTTCACCCTGACTCTGATTACTAAATGATCATCATGAGGATACAATACTCCGGATAGATCGTTCTTGGAAAGCCAATTACGAGCTTATCCTAATTAACTTTCCTTAGTTGGTCCTCCCCGGTGAGGTTGATTCGCTAGATGTAGAAACAAGCCTGAACCTTATTGAGGTAAGCTTTCCTTTCAGGTATATGATCTCCTCCTCTTGCATTTTCACCTGTAATCATAAGGAAATCAAAAGATCCTAAATTGAGTGTGAATACCTCGCGTTGAGGTTGTCTGGATTCTTTGGGAGATCAGGATTGTCTTCTGGATCATCGGCATGGTTCCTCTTCTTATCTTATCTGGGCTTAACAAGTGTTTTGGATCTCTGTCGACCGCTACCTCCAGTTCTTCCACCAGCCTGCGGATCAACAAATTTGTCCAATTTCCTCTTCGAATGAGTGCTTCTATCTCATTCTGTAGAGCAATACATCGACTGGTCGTATGACCATAATCTTTGTGAAATTCATAATACTTAGACTTATCCCTCTTATCAACAGGTGACCTTAACTTTTCAGGCCAACTTAAATCATTCTTGTTCTTGATTTCTTCCAAAAAATAATGTATATCCACCGTTAAGGGAGTGTAATTGGTAAATTTTCTGAGCCGATCTAGACTTTCCTTTACTTTCGAATCCCTGCATTCATTGTGATTCTTGTGCTCCTTCTTATCTGACTTCCCTTCTATCTTTTCTTCCGCCTTTGAATCTAAATTCTTTTTAGCAGCCATATCTTCCTTGGCGTTCATAATCTTCGCTTCTTTGGCCATCAATTTTGTCATCGTCTTTGGGGCATCTTTAGCCAAAGTATAATATAGTTTGTCGGGGAGCAAACCACTCATGAGGGCAGTTATCGTAGTCTTTTCTTCGTAATCAATGACTTACGATTTCTCGTTATTGAAACGAGTGATGTAATCCCTAGTACTTTCTCCCACATTTTGTCTTACACTTAGCAAATGAGCAACTCGTTTCACTGGTTTTGCTCCAAAGTAAAAATTACCAATGAGTAGCTCGGTGAGTTATTGGAAGTAAGAAATCTTCCCCCAAGGAAAGCTATTATACAATATTTGAGTAGATCCAGTGATTGTTCCTGAAAATGCCCTGCACCTCATCTCATCAGGAACAACATATATATCAACCACTGCTTGGTATTGTTCTGTATGAAAAATTGGATCAGTCTTCCCATCATACTTGGGATTGACCACTGGATCTTTAAACTTGGTCGGCGTAGGGAAATCTATGATGATTTGCACAAAGGGAGATCCCTTTATAAAACTTCTGTGGAGGGGATTCTTGGCTTTGGCCATTTCTCCCAACCTATCTTCCAAACGCTGAATGGAACCCTTCCAGGCATAATTGCCAGCACAAGATCTATGGGTGGAGGCTTTTTTATGCCAACCAACTGATCGCGTCGAGCTTTCTTCTTATGAACCTTCTCTTTGAATGGACCGAGAAGTTCATCATGTGTTCAATTTGGATTGGGCTGAACTTTCCCTCAGGTTGCTTGGTCATCGAGTATTTCCCGACGCAACCCGAAGGGTATTTCCCTTGGGTCCTAAACGATCGAAAGGAGAGGCCCTACTTAGCCTTTCTAAGGCACTCAATCTTTTTGGGATGAGGGATTATCCATCAGAGGAATTAGAAATCCTGATTAAAGAAGTTTCTCTAGGAGGGTATGAAAGATCCCTTGAAGTTCAGGAATGGCTATATCCAACACCCCTTATTGGTGGCGGTGGCATACTCCTTTGATTGAATTGTGCAGGGACTCTAGCTTGTAGAGTTTGGGCTAACTGTCGTATCGTGTCTTGCATAGGCTCTTGACTCTTGGCCAAGCTAGGCAAAATTCCTGTTAAATCATTGTTGTTTGGAGGGACAAAGGGAGTAGGAATAATTCCCTCATTTCTGGTGCTTGATTCAGGAATTTTAGCCACGAATGATGAATGAGTGAAAACGTTTAGCAATGCGTTCCCACAGACAACGCCAATCTGTTGATGCAAAAAACTATACTAGGCCTAATTAATTAATAACAGATAAAATTAGTAAAATAAACAAAAAGATTTTTAAAGTGGTTCGGCTCAATGGAATATCCTACATCCACTATTATATATTGATTGCCTTGAGTTATTTTTTATCCCTTGCAATGAGGGTAATACAATGTATTTATAGACCAAGAGGGGTGTTGATAGTTATTGTGTGAAAAGATGAAATGCCTTCATTTATTAGGCATTTACATCAATACATAATGAGAATTAAATATACGACTATTGATTGGCAATACAGGATGTAAGACTATTGTCACTTGGTTGGTTATACAGGTTGGATTTCCGGCAGTTGGTCGGGCTTCTGTGTTGGTTGGTCTTCCTTATTTATCGGGCTTTTATATCATGCTGACTTGGACTTGTGCCACATTGGATGACACATGCTAGCTTGTAATTGGTCCACGTAAGGTGGTAAATTTTGGTATCAACACTAAGAATACTTTATTTTTAGTGGAGAAAAAGTAAAGAGACAAGAAAGTAATACACGACATTAGAAATCATAAAGTACTTTTAAAAAAATTTGAATAAAAGAACACTAAGGGTAAAAAAAGTATAAAGAACAAAAAAGGATAAAAAACCATAATCCTAACCCGTCTGCCCACCAACCGCCTTGGTAGGAAAATCGGTTGAGGCTGGGGGATTAGTGGAAAAGGGGACCGACGACTCCTCAGGAAGCATAGTCATAGAATTGGACAAGTGAGGATGATCAGCATAAGAAGGATCACACTTATCAATATTACCCCTTTTGAGCCCCATTACTCAGCCTTTGTGAAAGGCAACAGACTCATGATAATCCAACTGAGAGATGATCTCCTGGATGGCCTCATTGTACCCATCATTAAAGTACAACTGGGAGCGCTTGTGTAATACCATGATCTTGGTGAGATGATTGTCAACTTGACTAAACTCATTTTGGACTCGCTCAGCCTCCTCAACCACCAAGTTGTGGAATTGTCTTGATCCTATATATTCTTATTTAGATCGTCCACTTATTATCCATGAGTTTTCATTTGGTTCTTGACGACGGTGTTCTATTTCTCAGCACTCTCAAGAAATTTCTGATAAGAAGAAGCTCAGATCGTGAGCCCTTGAACCTGCATGCTTTACATCAACAAATAAATATGTGTTAAAAAAACTTGTTAAAATAAGAAACAGAGTAAAGAGAAAGGGGCGTACTTTCCAGATTGTTATAGCGACGGCCCTCCTTATAGAGCCTCTTCAAAGTGACGCTTATTATCTTCGTTATGTCAGGCGATGACATCATCGCCTGTGAAACAGAGAATCCCACCTCTAAGTCCCTATGGTCCGAATCAGTAACCATTATAGGATCCTTCCTCTTAAAGAAGACAAGACCCCATAGATGGTTCATATACATAGGGAGAATATGGATCCTTGAATGTTTGTACTGATTGGCTTTATTAATAACCACTGGCCAGCTAGGTTGAGTGGGCGTATTAGAACCACCATCGATCGGAGTTTTATCGATATTCTTTTTCTTAGCCTTTTCGACCTCCACCCTTTGGTGCTCGAGGATAAGGTTCTCTTTATACCCAAGGGTGACCAGCTTCCTCTTCTGGTGGTCATTAATAAAGGAAGTTAGACCGCCCTTCTGGTTGGCGATCAATTTTTTTAACTTGTCCCTAGTAGCTTCCATGTCGATCGATCTTATGGTTCGGCTACTCCTATCGTCCAGTGAGGAGCGGATTAGGGGAAAGGTAAAGTCTTGAAATGAAAATTCCTCTTCTGCCTCAACCTCCTCCTAGGTCAGACCTGACACACTCCCCTCGTAAGAAAATAGAGGATCAAAATCGTCTAAAAAGAACCTAAATCCTCCTCATCCTCACCCTCTTCTTCTCTATCCTCTGCCTCTCCTTCTTTTCTCCTTCTTCTTCCTCTTCTTCCTCTACTTCTCCCAGCTCTTCTCTCTCACTAGAATTTGTAGATATTACCTAAGGAGTGGCATGGGTTGTATTTTCATCGATGATCGGTTTGGCGACCTGGATGATTGGAATGCCGACTAGGATGGTAGTGAAATTGGAAAGGGATTGGTAAGTAAGGGGGTAATTAAGGAGGACATGGGTCGGTCTCCAATTTGGGTTAAATCCTACTGGGCTTGATCATTTCCAAATAATCTACAAGTCTCTAAGATTCACTTGATAGTCTTAGGTTTGGTGTTTACAAAGATATTTTCAGTCACAAAGTTAGATAGATTAGTAATAAGCAAAAAAAGGAACAAAACTATCCGGACCCCTTTGTGGTAAGAGCCCCAAGACCATTATATCAGTAACCGTAAATTGCCCCAGACACCATAAAGACATTTTTGTTAGTGTCGTTTTTGGATCTGACAAATAGGTGACCAAATTTCGGGCCTTGTCCCTAGCCTGAAAATGGTAATAATACCTAATCTCTTCAAGACTAAGGTTGGTTCCATAAATTTGATTGATGACCATTGTCCCCATTATAATATAGTCAAATATACCATTTTCATGTGCTTGGAATATTCCATAATAATGGAGTATTCTCACCAGTAATGTGTGGAGGCAAAATCGTACTCCCTTCAAGTATTTCCACAGTCAAGAAGTCCATTTACCTATAAGGAAAATCAAAGATATATTCTTCCTCGAGGGAAATCCTCAAGACAACATTATTAGGAATTCCGTATTGATTAGAAACTCCCAAAAATTATTGGATGAAGAAACCTCATACTTTTTAAAGTGCGTGAATAAGAAGAAAGGAATATCGTAAATAAAGAAATAAATGAAAGCAAAAATTACCTTGGTAATTGATTGATGAAAACCCTTATATTTCCTCTGATGAAATGGTCCCTCAGAAACCTTCACAATTCTTAGGAAAGCATCACGTGCTCACACATCATAATTACTTCTAATGATGGCACTGAACACATTACACAATACAAGAGATATGTGCGCAATCCACGAGAGCAATGGTTTTTTTGCGCTCCTCCAAAATAAACGCGAATAAAAAAACTGCCAAAATTAATGTACACGAGGCAGACAAAGAAGTAAAGATATCAGGCCGATCGGCATGGAAGGTCAAGCACTCATATAACAACTCAAGGTAAGGCCGGTAAATTTGTTCAACCGATGGACCCCCATGAGGGTAATGATTGAATAAGATTAATTAGTCACTTGAGGGCGGAACACGTGGCGAATTTTCAAGAGAAGGGGTAAGGAGAAATCAGTCCATAACGATTTGGATATGGTCAAATTTCTTGAGATCAGTAAAAATAGAGATAAGCACTAAGTAGCCTACGTGGGACACTAAGTTAATAAATAGGGACAATCTGGTCAATTTTAAGACTAATTGTAATTAGCATACAATAGTCAAAATTCTCAGCTAGCAACACTAACACTCTAGTTATTGCCATTGTTCTCCTTAATAAAAACACTCACCTTTAACCCTGAGGAAGTAGACCAATTACACGGCCGAACCACGTCAATAACTTTTTTTCTCTCTTTCTACATTCATACTAGTTTTGGGTCCTGGTATTTCAATTAATATTGTGTGAAAAATCTCCTAGAAAATACATGCATCGATTAATATATAATTAAAATAATTATATTTTATATTTTCATTTAGAAGAAATAAATCAATCAACATCTATCAATTATTCCTCTTGGATTAAATACTCGGATTAGCCATTATATTCCCATAAGAGTGAGTCAAAATTAAGGTTTTTTCATTTACGGTGGGAGCCGATAACAACAATTAGCATAGTCACATGACGCTAAGCTTCCGTGTGTGAATCAAATTTTCCTAAATCTTCAATTTTCAAATTCACATTCAAAGTGGATTGAACCATTCTTATTGGTTCATGTGTTGAAACACGTTTTATAAAAGTTGTGTTAAATTAAGAAGAACAAAGAACAAAATTTTCAAAGTCTAAACTAGAGTCATTTCCAAAATTATTTTTTCAAGTTTCTTTAAATGATCTTCAAAATCAAAGTTGACTTTCTTTGACAAGGCGTCATTTTTAAGTGAAGAATTGTTCCTCTCAAAATCATATTTGAATACTTTCAAGTGTAAAAAACAAGTCATTCTTCTCTTTTTTTCATTCAACTCAAACATTTAATAAATCTTTCAACTTAAGTTTGTATATTTTTCAAAGATTTTTTGTCTCTTTCAAATTGTTCATCCTTTTCTTCAAAGAACTAGTTAAGTCCAATTGTCCTTTTTTTTAAACATGTTTCGTATTTTATCTTTAAGGCATCTGTTTGAGTGAAAATTTGACTAAAATTTTAAACATTATCAATCAATGAAGCTTTTTCATTTTCAAATTACTTGAGTTTTATAGCTAATTTGTTATTCTTCTTTTGCAATTTGAAACATGTTTTCATGATCTTGTGATACTCTAGACTTAAAATTTCACATCTCTATCATCATAATAAGCATAAGTTACATGAGAATTTAAATACCAAAACTAGAGTTCTTGAAGAACTATGAATCTCATTAATTTTAAAAATAAAGAATTTTAATCGATCTATCATCACCCAAGGCATATCATCACATGGACTATTATAATTAAGATAAACAAATTCACACATCCCAGAATCTAGTTAAGACAAACAAAATAGCACACAAAGATCTAACTCGGTATGTTAAACCCTAAAAGAGAAACCTTGCTCTAATACCAATAGAGAATGCAAAAATATGTGTGCGAATGTCCGATAGGGGTGAATAGGATATACTTAAAATTAATGGCCAATTAAAATTTTACTTACATAGAAATGTAACAACAACAATTAATTTGCACAGTGAAATTCAAACTCACACTCACTTAAGGAAACTTATCAAACACTTAATCTTAAAATGATTGTATCCAATTTAAATTCAAGGAAAGTTAAAAAATGATAAATATACACTTATATCCAACTAGATCCAAATTCAAATTAATCTTTGATTATGTGAAATCTGACCAAATTAGTTCAATTAAATTGCAATTATGTGATATTTAAACATCTAGAAATCTAAATCAATTGTAGATTTGAAATTATGTGAGGTGGTGTTGTGAATAAAAGTAAGTGTGAGGATAAACACAACACCAATATTTATGAGGAAAAAATCTTGCCTAGAGGAAAAAAAGAACAGTACAATTAATCCACTAAAAAAAGATGTTACAAGAGATCAGCCATTACTTTGCTTAAGTTCTATTATAAGCTCTCGTAATCCAAAATCCCTCAATACTCCATCCGACCTATTGGGTCTCGTCCAAATCTCCTTTGTAAATAGACAAGAATCCAAATTTATTAGCCTCCACACATCCAATTTGGATAAATCCACTCCTATTCTTCATATCGTCCTCTTTTTGGCCTCTCAACTGAAGATCTTCAATGGAAAATGATGAAGGATAGGTTTTCTAAGGATAATTTGATGACTTACTGAAAAAACTTCTCATAAAATGCTTTAATCAAAGTGAGAAAAATTCAAATATCAACGAGGTTTTCTTGAGAGAGAAAGAAGAGAAAGATAACCTCTTAGATTTAAAATTCCGCCAAGGGAAGTAAGAGTTCTAGTTGAAAAGTGAAGCCAAATGCATTTTATAGTAAAAAAAAAATTTCGCTTTTAGGAAGTCCGTGCGAATGGAGGCTTATTTTTTTCATGCACAAAGATGTTGAAAGTGGGATAACACAAGCATTCTAATCATATCCATGTGCACGCCTAACATCACAAAATTACCAAAATGTCATTTTGAAGGATTTTTCAAAGTAAATGATTCTGAATGGATCCTTTTGCACATGTTTAAAAAATGTGACATTTTGATGATAAAAGCAAGTTCATAAAATGTAAACACATAAAGGAAAAGTTTGGAATAGCTAAAGCGTGTCAAGGTTAATATAGCACATCTGAAAAGATACATAAATCTAATCATATTCTGTGAATCTGATGAAGACATTCAATGCAGACCAAACTGGACGCGGATAAAGGTATATAAGGAAATCAAGCATCTAGGCACACAAGTCATGTCAAGTATATGTTACTCAACTAAAATAAATAATATTAAAAGTCCGACAAATAAAATATTTTGACGTAGAATAAACCAATAAAGAATTTTATGCATTTGCATTCTCCTCATTTGGTTGTTCCGTGGCAAAAGCCAAAGTACATAAAAATCAAGTCCCAATCACCAATCACATGTAACACCCCGCCTAATTAAATACCGAATGATCAGTCCCATACCATATTAAATCAGAATATACAGTTGGTTCATTCTTAGCATCACTGTCAAAAACATTTTCCTATCTCCTGATACTCAATTAAGCTGGTATTAAAAACTTTCCAATTTTAATTTAATAAAACCATTCCACGACACTAAATAATAATATGCAACAACACATCATAACTGAATTAACTACAACAAGAATAAATGTGATCGGACTAACTCTCCAGTTAAATTAAAATATTTACACTAATTAAAACTGATATCCACAATGCTTGTATTTGTAATTACAACCTCTAGAATCCTAGGTGACATGCCCTAAATGAAGCAGACGCTACAGATGAGTGAATCTACAGAAAGGAACCGTCTAAAAAAAATCTGCATCTCTGCTAGTAGCTATAATCCATCGAAAACATCCATAATCTATACTCGGCATCCCTACTGTTGGATACCTGTTATACAAGATATAGTAAAGAAGATAATATGTAAGGAAGGGGGTCAGAACCCGATCGTAAAAGGTTTTAAAAATAGTAAGTGCTTAACAATTACAATTGAGCATTTATTATGTACATGCTAGTTTCTCAGGCTCTCTCTTGAGAATCTCACCTCTCATCTAGAGTGCACACCTATCGTATCTTATTATCTTCATAGTTAAGGTTGCCTCCTAACTAGTTTCCATAGCATAATTCTAACCCATATCATAAACTTGTATGTACCATACCATACGTAATATAATTATTCAAATTCATTTCTCTTAAATATGAACTAATCTTGTTACAACCTTGGAATTAAGTGCTCACTTACTTAATTAAATTCAAATTTCATTATACACTTATATCTACAACATTACACAGTAGATTACATCACAGTTTATATTTTTAATCTACAATATCACATAGAATATTATATCTCTATATATACAATGTCACATAGATTAGATCACAGATTATATATATAATATCATAATAATTATATATATACTAATACGGCACCTCCACAGTCACAGCTGTGGTGCATGCATATTCTGCTATCATGTCCTGATACATAATGTCACTGTATAGAGGACTATTGATTCGGCGTCTCTCACGAATCGTATCTTAACACAAATATATTGGAGGAGATCATACTCCCCAGCCAAATGGGTCACGCACATACCTACGGTCCCATTCAACCGTCGAACTATCATATCTCGGACGTTTCCAAGGTCCTATGCTCAGGGTACGAATCTAAAATCCCTCCCAATTGGGTGCACAAGGATAAGACCGTCCACAACGCAAAACCTCCACCTCGATAGCAAGAAGCTTAGGTATGTCATACGCATAACAAACTATAATATAGGTATATATTCCACATATATATAAATATATGATCAATAAGGTATTCACACAAACATATGCGAATAATAGGTAATCATCTCACTTATATATCTATAATAATAATAGGTATTCATCGTACCTGTATATAACCATAGGGCATACGCACAACCCATATAATAAATCCGATATGTAGTATAATTATATCCCGAATATCCTACGTATATTATCGATTATGACTTAATTCTCAAAGTATATATATTTCCGAACTTCTTTACCTGCACGATGGTGATCATTTAATCCTCAAATAAATTGAGTAGGTAAACATCACGTCCTAGAATTTCATGTCATCCCGACTCCCAAATTTCTCCGCATTAAATTAATTAGGTTTATTCCCCGAAAATACCTAATTCACTCTTAACCCTTTATTCCACCTCTTAAGGTTAATCCCAATTATACCTAAGATTATACAGGTAATTTATGACTCGCTTACCACTGATCCTAACCTTAAATTATCATATACCCAATTTAAACTCCAAGTAATATTATTCTCCAACGTAACTCGTTTACTTAAACACTCGTTAATTTCCCCTCATTCACAATCCCAAAATAATATTTTTCGAGTCTTATGTATAACCTACTGCCCTTCTCTAAGTCCCATTATATTCAAATAATAATCACTAAAGATTTCTGAAAGTTTTAGGATTAAATCAAGGATTAAAAAGGGACAAGTTCATAAATTCTGGGAAGGTCGATCGATCGATGGTCAGGGGTCGATCGATCGAGCTTCATGGGTCGATCTATCGATTGCCCAGATATCAAACCGGATTCTGCAACTTTGTTGTTACGGGTTTCATAACTTTTGATCATTCAAAACCTTATTTTTGCATCTCAATTTCCTTATAAATCATACCACATGATATAGCAACATATGTAAATGATTCATACTATTCTAAACAACCTAGAATCATCAAGAGATTGGATTAAAAAGTATATATTTCATATTTTCCAGAAAAACTCAAATATATGATACCTCAAGAACAATCATATAACTCTCTGAATTTCTCCAACATGTGATGTTTATTTTGTGCATTAATATTTACCAAAAATATGAGATTAATCCTACATATTTCTAATTTCCATAAATGAAATAACATCTAACTAGATTATCTCCAAAACATGTAATTTCTCATAATTTCCAGAAAACTCATATTTTATTATTTCTCCAAGAACATAATATATACTGAGATTTTCTTCACCAATACTTCTCAAATTTCGTGGGTTAAATTCTATACTTAAAAGAAAATTAATCCTAGATCATTCTCCTTTCAAAGATTCAATTAACATCACCATAATTCATCTTTGATTATGTATCTTTTCAGAATTTTCTAAACAACCTAACATGGACAATATACAAGCTAAATTTGCAATAATTAATCACTTTCCTTTAGATTTTAGGTATGATCCGTTGGGGATGATACTCTATTGGTGGTCCTCTCTTTTTTCATCCATTTTCCGACAGTGATGGTGGTGGTTCTTGGTGGTGCAAGGTGGTTGTCCTTTGCTTTCCTAGAGAAGTCTCTTCTTCTCCCACAATGACTCTTCCTTTTCCCCAGAGAAACTCTTCACTCTCTCTCAATTCCTTTCTCTCTAAGTTTTTAGAATTAAATGAATAATATAAACTCTCTAGACTTATAAGATACCTCCCAAATTCGTGTACACTATTCACCTTCCAAGTTAAATGACCATATTACCCCTCCGGGGTGACTATTCGGCTCCAAAGTGCCCCAAGACCCTATACAAACGTCCGAGTAGACTTTTCGACTATTTGAAACCTTCTGGAAACTTTGGCGTAGTCAAAATGACCATTCAGATGACATAATAATTCACTTTTATTTCATTAAATTATAATCCTGACATGACTCAAATGCGCGTTCCGACTTAATTACTGACGCGACTAAGAATGTGTCTCAGAAGTGCGTACTCTCTAGGCTCAAGTGCAAGCCTATCGCGTTAGTAATAATTTTATAAGTCGGGTATCGATCCTCAGGTAAATAGGATAAACGGAGTTGTAATGACATTGAACATACGAAGGAACCCTAACTCTAACTCTAAAGAAAAGGAAAAGATGATTTGAATGGTGAAGTAACTACAACTAAATGCAATTTTGAAAATGATTAACTAATGAACTAAAGTAGGAATGGAATGTAACTATTCCAAATTACCTAAAATACTGATGATGATTGAACTAGACTTGAACTATATGATGAGCAAAGTAGGACGGGAATACAATCCCTCAACCCTAGTGTGTTACAAGTATAAAATTAATCGTAAATCTAAGTGATTAATTAGACCCAAAATTTAGTACTCCCAAGCATTACATATATGAAATTCAAATCCCGCACCATACATAATCAGAGGACGAGTAAATTGGTATTGCGATAGTTGCACTCGAATTGTATTCTGAAGCATCCCGGTTACCCTGAAGCAAAAGAGATCCAAAGATCTACAATGGTTTTAATTCTATGCAATACGGTCATAAGAAATCATTAAATTTAGAGGAATAATTTTACACACATGTAACTATCACATCGGATTAAGTTCATGCATCCCGACCCTAAAGAATCTAACCGGACATGTTAAACCTAACTATGCATGAATTAACTACGTTGCATGCGAGAGAAATCATAATGAAACTATCTTAAACATGCAAAGAAGTGTTATGAACCCAAAAATTGTTTGAATCATGCAATAAAAACAACCATGCAAGAATAATAGTAAGACGAGTGAAATTTAGATTAAACTTGAAAACAAATCCAGAATGAATCAATCTTGAAGCAATAATTGAAACTATGTTCCTAGGTGTTCTTCTATTTTTTTTCTCTATCAAAAATTGATCAAAACTATGAAAAACTGTGTTTTCTAATGTTACAAAATGATAGAAATCCGTTTTAGAAGGAGTTGTTACAATATAGGACTCTTTGGACCAATCATAATTAAGGAGAAAATTCGCGCATCAAGACCCCTGAACCCATTCGCAGGTACCCCGAACCGGTTCATAGCGTGGTGCGGTATTTTCTACTGGTTTTAGCTCTTCTTTTCTTTCTTCAAACACTTAGAATTTTTCCTTGATTTCTTCTTTTCTTTCTTGGATTTTTCCTCAACTTCGAATGAACGTAACTCCTTCACCGTAGCTCGGATTTGGGTGACGTTTCTTCCAGTGTTCTCCTTGTTCTAAGCTCCTAGACTTTTCAATTGGCCCCACCTCTGGGATCAGGCTTCAGAATTACAAAAATTCCCTTGAACTTGCCTTCCTAGACTTTCTTTCACTGCTTCGATTTCTCGTTTGCACCGCTTGCATAATTAACCTGTAAAACACATAAGAGAAACACAAAACCCGAAATACTTACCAACGAAGGTTAGTAGCATAAATGTGAGTTAAATCCATATTAATTGCATCACTTGATTTCACAAAGGTACCGAAATTAAGGGGATAAATATACAATATTTATTCCTAATTAAATCCCTCCTAGCTTAGAACTTTGCGCGTCCCGAGCAATGTAAAAGAAAAAGAAAAATGTCACAACTCTTCTAAACACTTTATTGGGATAGGATACATTTTTTGCGGGCAAGCGATTGCATTTAGCGTATGCAATAAGCCGTTAAACCCCTAGGTTACCCTATTAGGACTAGTGTTGTCTCGTTAGGGTTTGCAGTGAATATACCTAAAAAATTAGACTCACAAAAAATTCAAAATACACAAAAATTGTATAATTCAAACTTTTCCCGAAAATAGTCATCATCAAATCATGTTCAAGAGTCTTAAATCATAGTGCGTGTGTGCGAAGCCGAAAATTTAACCACGAATTTTCACCGATTGACCATTACGTTACTTATCCAAAAATTCGTTTTGATTTTAAAATCGCACGGGATGCTCTCACAAACAAATCACTTGGAAAGTGGTTATTCTCTCGGTGTGCGTGATTTATAAGAGTAAATAAATTGGAACCAAGTTCATGCACACAAATAGAAAGACGGAAATTTTATGGTAATCAGATCTCATCAAAGGATTACGGGTATAAGAAAACGGGAACATTGCCTCTAATTCACATTTTTTATATCTTTTATTATCTTTTGGGGATTTAGCTCTCCACGCGGTAACCAATTTCGCAATTTTGGACTCGGTTAGGACTTTTACGAGTTGAAGGTGTATTGGGTCATATTGGAAAAGGTTAAGAATTTTAGAATTGGAAAATCTTGCTTATGATGTCTGTTAGTGCTTTTTCGGTCTTTTGCTCATTTTCTACTTCTTTTTTTTATTTTCACGCTTTTCTTTTCATGCTATTTTTGCTGAGCATAGCTATTCTTTTCTTTTGCCTTTTTGTTGCACTTTTTGGACTTACATTCAGACTTTTTCCATTTTTCACAATTCCGGATTTTTTGAGTTTTTCGGGTTGTCAAACGAAAGGAAAAACTTATTCGGTTCAATTTTGGGTTACAAAAGGGATGATTTTTCACAACTTTTTATGGACAATATTTTTGGGTGACAAATGATGGCCTACTTCATTGTCCAAAATACTAATTGGGTTACCATATGCGTTTCGAGATTAATTTAATTTAGAGATTTCTTCGGCACGTTTTTCAAGGCAATATCACACATATTTCTCAAAACCGATCAAAGTGAAAGACTTGAGATCCTTGACGACTTATTAGACCGCTGAAAAGAACTTTGAGTTAACAATTAACTCGGATTGATTTATAAATTTCACAAAAATGAAAGGCTCGAATCTCACCGGGGTTGTTAATCTCGACACTTATTCGTTAAGTCGTCAATTTTTGCTCAATTTCCATCTGTGGTCAATTTCGGCTTTGTATATTATGTTTTTACAATTTGAGACTTTAAACCGACTTTTAATGATATTTTTGAAAATTTTGAAATCAAATTTTTATTTATTTTGAAGAAAAATATTTTTGGATTTTTCAAAATTTTATGATTTTTTTTTTGAGATTTTTGGGCATTTTTGAAAATTTGTTAAGTTTTAGAAAAATGCACTTGTGACCCCCCCTAACTTAGACTTTTGCATTGTCCTCAAGCAAAAATGACTAAAATCAAACTCAAAGCGAATTAAAAGTGCGGAAAATAAACAAACAAATTAAAACAGAAATGCAGAATTTTATTATAAAAACGGAGAATCATGTGTTACAATGGAGAGGGTAGATCTAGAAACTAAAAAATGTAAACAACCACCATTACACACAAACATCAAACAAAGGGAAAGGGCTTCATTGGGGAGGAGGATTTGAAAAAGGAGATGAATGGAGGGAAGTTTGAGAGGGTTAATTTTCGTAGGGGAAATGTATGGAGGGAACGGGGAAAAGGGGGAAGATGAATCTTCCAGGTACCCCGAACCAGTTCGCCCCCCGAACCGGTTCACCCTGGGGTTTGGGGGAGGCTTTTAGCCTGGAAGCTGAATTTCTCTCTTTTCTCAAAAACTAAGTGTTTGCTCATGACTCCTCTCATGCGTATGTCCCCTAAAGATGTCCTAGACCCTCGGGTTCCCTAAAAACTCCTCCACCATGCCCTCGAAATACGTGCAAGCTCTCTCGAAAAGTCTGATAACTCACTCCCTCTCGGGAAGCGTGATCCAGACTTCTAAATAACCTAACTCACACACTACTACTGTACACAAGAATTCACCCCATACGCGTCGGGGGTGCGACGACCTCTCATTTTCAGCTCACTTGACCCCATAAACAGGGTCCGACAACCAAATGGTGTCGACGTCTTCCACACACGCCTCTAGATATGTCTTTAGGCGTTGTCCATTAACCTTGAATGTATTTCCTCCTTTTAAATCATCTAATTCCACCGCTCCGTGAGGGAATACATTCTTTATAACGAACGGGCCAGACCATCGTGATCGCAACTTGATCGAAAATAGATGAAGCCGAGAGTTATAGAGAAGCACTTTTTTATCCGGGAAGAAACTCTTTACGTCGAATAATGTTATCGTGAGCGAGTTTCATCCTTTCTTTGGAAATTTTTGCATTTTCATACGCATCATTGTGTATCTCTTCTAACTCGTTTAGTTGAAGCTTGTGAGCTTCACCGTCTTTATCCATGTCATAATTAAACTTCTTAATCGCCCAATATGCCTTGTGCTCTAATTCAACGGGAAGATGTCAAGGTTTGCCATATAAAAAGCGGAAAGGGAACATCCCGAGTGGATTTTTATATGCGGTACGATAGGCCCATAGTGAAGCGTTCAATCAAAGTGACCAATCTTTCTGAGTGAGATTGACGATCTTTTCGAGAATGTTCTTGATTTCCTGATTCGCTAACTCGGCCTGCCCATTCATTTGTGGGTGATAGGTCGTTCCAACCTTGTGAACGACGCCATACTTTCTCATAAGCTTCGCGAATGGCCTGTTGCAAAAGTGCGTGCCATTATCACTAATTATCGCTTTCGGAGCATCGAAGTGGGAAAGTATGTGTTCCTGTAGAAACCTAAGAACCACTTTATTGTCATTTGTCTTGGTAGCTATAGCTTCCACCCATTTAAAAATGTAATCTACCGCGACCAAGATGTATAGGAAACCAAAAGATGGGGGGAAAGGGCCCATGAAGTCAATACCCCAGTAGTCAAAGATGTCAATAATGAGTATCGGGGTTAATGGCATCATGTCTCGTTGGGTAATCGCCCCATCCTTTGACACCTATCGCAAGATTTACAGCAATTATTCACATCCTGGAAAATTATGGGTCAATAAAGGCCGCATTGAAGAATCCTAGCGGCCGTCTTTTTCGTCGAAAAGTGACCTCCACAAGCGATGACTTTTGGGATCTCATCATCTGGTACACATCATCGGATGATTTGGTCGGCGCAATATTTAAAAAGGAAAGGATCTTCATAGAAAAACATGTGCGACCAAGTGATGAACCTCTTCTTATCTTGCGGTGTCCAATCGAGAGGGACAACTCCCGTGACAAGATAGTTCACTATATCCGCAAACCAGGCAAAGAAGAGATAGCAAAGAGTTACTCATCCGAAAAATATTCGTCTATGGGTATCGGATCACTAGGTACGTCGGACGAAAGCCGTGATAAGTGGTCGGCAACGATGTTGTCTACTCCTTTTTTATCTTTAATGGAGAGATTAAACTCTTGTAGGAGTAGGATCCACCTTATAAGGCGCGACTTTGTGTCTTTCTTTGCAAGTAGGTATTTCAATGTCGCGTAGTCGGTGAAGCAAATGATGGGATTACCGATAAGGCAGGACCAAAATTTATCAAGAGCAAAAACTACCGCTAGCAACTCCTTTTCTGTGGTGGAGTAATTCATTTGTGGTTCAATAAGAGTTCAACTAGCATAGTAGATGACATGAGCTTGTTTGTCTTTTCTTTGGCCCAAAACAGCCCCTATCGCATAATCGCTAGTATCACATATAAGCTCGAATAGTAAGGACCAATTCGGAACTTGCATGATGGAAGTGGACACAAGCATGGTTTTCAGTTTTTCAAAAGCGCTATGGCCAGCTTCTGTCCACTCAAATGGTGTGTCCTTCATAAGAAGGTTTCTTGAGGGTCTAGTGATGGCACTAAAGTCCTTAATGAACCGTCGATAAAACCCGGCGTGGCCCAAGAAGGAGCGCACGTCTTTGAGAGATTTTAGTGGGGGTATATCAGCTATGACATCTATCTTAGCTCTATCAACTTCAATCCCCTTCGATGAAACTATGTGGCCAAGAACTATTCCTTAAGTGACCATAAAATGGCATTTCTCCCAATTTAGCACTAAGTTCTTCTCCACACACCGGGTAAGTACTTTTTCCATCTTTGCCAGACAAAGATCGAAAGAGGTGCCAAACACGCTAAAGTCGTCCATGAACACTTCAAGTCCTCTCTCAACCATGCCGCTAAATAAACTCAACATGCACCTTTGAAAGGTCGCGGGTGCATTACACAAGACGAATGGCATACGTTTGTAGGCAAACGTACCAAAGGGGCAAGTGAAGGTCATTTTCTCCTGGTCAAGTACATCTACCTCAATTTGGTTATATTCGAAATAACCATCAAGTAAGCAATAGTAAGGGTGGCCCGCTACTCTCTCAAGCATCTGATCAATAAATGGCAAGCGAAAATGGTCTTTCCCAGTTCTCGCATTGAGTTTTCGATAATCAATGCAAACGAACCACCCGGTGGTGGTACGTTGGGGAACTAGATATCCTTTAGCGTTTTCAATCACTGTCATGCCCGACTTCTTTGGGACAACTTGAATAGAGATAACCCACTTACTATCTGAGATTGGGTAGATAATCCTGCCATCCAATAACTTAATGATTTCGTTCCTTACCACTTCTTTCATATTGGGGTTTAGCCTTCTTTGCATTTCTCTCGAGGGCTTGACATCCTCCTCGAGGTGGATCTTGTGGGTGCAAATCAAAGGAATTATCCCCTTTAAATCAGCAATATACCAACCAAAAGCACCTTGGTGCTTCCTCAGAATCTTTAACATTTTACCCTGCTTCTCTTCGTCTAGGCTAGAGGAGACAACAACAGGAAATGTCTCGTCCTCTCCTAGGTATGCATATTTAATATGGGAGGGTAGTTTCTTCTATTCGAGGGTCAGAAATTTGTCGCTGGAGGGAACCACGCGTGCCTCCCTTGGCGGTAACTCCTCTAATCGAGAAACCCAACTTACATCTCTCACATCCTCATCCGACGCTCTCTCATCAAGTAACTCTCTCAACTCCTCAACTTCCTTCTCGAATTCAGTATACGTTCCCTCACTCTCATGGCTCTATACTAAACAGGACCCTAGGGCATCTCCATAATAATTTTCCTCAAAGTAGTCCTCTACGATCTCGTCGATGAAGCTCACCGCGTGAAGATCATCTTCTTCCCCCGTATATTGAGCTATATGGAAGATGTTAGTCTCTAAGGTCATGTTCCCAAAGGTGAGTTGCATCTTCCCATTTTGAGTATTGATAATTTCGTTAGCCGTAGCTAAGAATGGGCGCCCAAGAATGATGGGAACATGATTGCTCGAGGCGAAGGAGGATACCGTGTCCCAAATGACAAAATCTACCGAAAAGTAGAAAGTGTCAACTTGAACGATCACGTCCTCAACTATACCGCTTGGGATCTTCACGGTTCGATCCTCTAACTGGAGAGTGATCTTTGTGGGCTTAAGGTCGCCAAGATCAAGTTGCCTATAGATGGCGTAAGGGAGGATATTGACACTTACTCCCAAGTCAAGTAAGGCTTTTTCAATTTTATTGTCTCCAATGATGCAGGAAATGGTGGGTGCACCGGGATCTTTGAATTTTGGTGGGAGATCATTAAGTAGAATGGAGCTCACGTTATGTGCTAGAAATACGTTTTTCTTTACCTTCATCTTCCTCTTCACTATTAACAAGTCTTTGATGACTTTTGCATAAGCGAAAATTTTCTGAATGGCATCGAGGAATGATAAATTTAACTTTACTTGCTTTAGCACGTCTAGCACTTCATCACGAGGGGTCCCTTTATGGGAAGGAACCAGCCTTTGAGGAAACGGTGTCATGGTTTCACTACTACCTCGGGCTCACTAGTGTCTTCTTTATCACTCTTTTTTAAGGGGACATCTTCGGCCTCTTTCATAACGGGAGAAATCTTCTTATCCTTGGTTGCGTCGTGTGAGGGGGTGATAAATCAACGACTCTCCCACTACGAAGAGTGGTCACATCTTGACATTGCTCCTGATGTTCTGTACAGGTGGAGCTGACACTAGTTTGACCTCGGGGAGGTCTTTGGCCCTGGGCAAGAAACTTTCCCTTCTCTTGGATACTCAACGATGATTGCATCTTTGAAATATTTGCATTTATATCGCTGATCATGCGATTATATCTAGCATTAGTTGCATTCTGAGTATTGATAAATTGGTTCATCGTATCCTCGAGATTTCTCCGCGGTGGATTAATATATGCCTCTTGAGGTGGTGGTGCTTGCACATGTCCTTGCATGTGTGGAGCTTATTGAAAGTGAGATGGTGGAGGAGGGGCAACATGTGAATTAGGATTCATCGCAACATGTTGTTGCCCATAGCTAAAACCAAGATGGTTTTTCCATGAAGGGTTGTAACAATTCCCGTGCAGTGCACCAAAATTACCCTTGAATCCTCCTATACCACTTACTTTCTCTTGAAACATCACTTTATAGGCGGGTATTATCAGGCATTCCTCTGTTGAATGACCCACCTCACAAATAGCACACACCTTCTCGACGGGGTTTGGGATGGATCTAGTTGGTCCTATTCCACATACCTCAAGTATTTCTCGCATTCCTTTCTCAAGTATATCGAGTCGACTGTCCATCATAGCATTCTTTTCCACGTGAAATAGGTCGGACGCCTATGGAGTGATGGTCGCTTGACGAGTTCGATTTTGAGCACTAAGGTTAGATGTATCCCAGGATTGGGTAGTCTCGGCGACATACCTCAAGTGAAGCTCAGCATTTTTGGCGTCTAAGTTGATAAAGGGACCATCACACGTAGTTTCAACGAGTTGTTTGGAATTCATATTCAGCCCATTATGGAAGAAAGAAATGATTTGTAGTTTATCAAGTCCATGATGAGGGAACGAAGTGACTAACTCATTAAAACGCTCGTAGCATCGATCGAACGACTCATTTCTAGCTTTTGGATAGTTTGAATTTGAGCCTTGATGGAGTTCGTTCGATGTGTAGGAAATAATTTCTTGAGAAATTTATATTGTAATTCGTTCCATGATGAAATCGAGTTTAGAGGTAAAGACCATAGCCAGGTCTTAGCCTTGTCTTTTAGCGAGAATGGGAAGAGCTTGAGGTGGATTACATATTTTGTGCAAGTTTGATCGCTAAGGGTCTCGCGCGCCTCCTCCAATTCCATGATGTGGTGATATGGATTTTCTGAATCCATTCCATAGTAGGTGGGAAGTATTTGGATTATCCCATTCTTAAAGAGAAATTGCCCTGCATTATACGGGAGTAAAATGCATCCTGGAGTGACAGTACGCTCGGGATATAAGAGTTCTCTCAAAGGGTGGTATGGGGCCTCTTCCTCACCGGCGGCTGCACTACCGTGTTGTGACATATCTCTCGCCTTCAAAGACTCTGTGTCCCCACTTGGTATGCTCAGAGCGTGCTCTAAAGTGTGTCCTAAGAGGTAAAACGGAGTGTTATTTGCAATTGAGTGCGACGGTGTGGGAGGTGGAACCCATAATTGTGGAGCGTTAAGAGTGTGAGGGCTGTCAGGGTCGTACTCGACTATCGGATTTTCGTGAATGTGGGTTGGAGTATTATGGGGAGTTGGAGTGAGTTCAGAATTTTGCATTAACAGGCTTATGAGAGATGATGAGGAATATTTTTGTGTCTTTAAATTTTTTTATATTTTTTTATTTTTAGAAATTTTTGGTCCAAGTTTTAGATTGACTTGATCTAATCTTAAGTCTTCCTAATTCCCTGGTAACGGCGCCAAAAACTTGACGCGACTAAGAATGTGTCTCAGAAGTGCGTACTCTCTAGGCTCAAGTGCAAGCCTGTCGCGTTATTAATAATTTGATAAGTCGAGTATCGATTCGTAAGGAAATAGGACAAACGGAGTTGTAATGACGTTGGAGAGACGAAAGAACCCTAAATCTGACTCTAAAAAAAAGGAAAAGATTATTTGAATGGTGAAGTAACTACAACTAAATGAAATTTTGAAAATGATTAACTAATGAACTAAAGTATGAATGGAATGCAACTATTCTAAATTACCTAAAATACTGATGATGATTGAACTAGACTTGAACTATATGATGAGGAAAACAGGACGGAAATACAATCCCTCAACCCTAGTGTGTTACAAGTACAAAATTAATCGTAAATCTAAGTGATTAATTAGACCCAGAATTTAGTACTCCCAAGCATTACATATATGAGGTTCAAGCTCGCACCATACATAATCAGAGGACGAGTAAATCGATATTGCGATAGTTACACTCGAATTGCATTCTGAAGCATCCCGGTTACCCTGAAGCAAACGAGATCCAAAGATCTACAATGGTTGTGTTTCTACGCAATATGGCTGTAATAAATCATTAAATATAGAGGATTAATTTTATACACATGCAACTATCACATCGGATTGAGTTCATGCATCCCGACCCTAAAGAATATAGCCGAGCATATTAAACCTAACTATGCATGAATTAACTACGTTGTATGCGAGAGAAATCATAATGAAACTATCTTGATACATTCAAAGAAGTGTTATGAACCCAGAAATTGTTTGAATCATGAAAGAAAAACAACTATGCAAGAATAATAATAAAAAGAATGAAATTTAGATTAAAACTTGAAAACAAACCCGGAATGAATGAATCTTGAAGAAATAATTCAAACTATGTTCCTTGGTGTTCTTCTATTTTTTTCTCTACCAAAAACTGATCAAAACTATGAAAAACTGTGTTTTCTAATGCCACACAATGATAGAAATCCGTTTTAGAAGGAGTTGTTACAATATACGACTCTTTTGACCAATCAGAATTAAGGAGAAAATTCGCGCATCAGGACCCCCGAACCCGTTCGCAGGTACCCTGAACCGGTTCGACCCCGAACCGGTTCACAGTGTGGTTCGGGATTTTCTGATGGTTTTGGCTCTTCTTTTCTTTCTTCCACACTTAGAATTTTTCCTTGATTTCTTCTTTTCTTTCTTGGATTTTTCCTTAACTTCGAATGAACGTAACTCCTTCACCGTAGCTCGGATTTGGGTGACGTTTCCTCCAGTATTCTCGTTGTTCCGAGCTCTTCGACCTTCCAGTTGGACCCACCTTCGGGATCAGGCTGCAGAATTACTAAAATGCCCTTGAACTTGCCTTCCTAGCCTTTCTTTCACTGTTTCGATTTCTCGTTTGCACCGCTTGCATAATTAACCTGTAAAACACATAAGAGAAACACAAAACACGAAATACTTGCCAACGAAGGTTAGTTGCATAAATGTGAGTTAAACCCATATCAACTGCATCACTTGGTTTCACAAAGGTACCGAAATTAAGGGGATAAATATACAATATTTATGCCTAATCAATTACCATAATTGTCGTACACATAATTCGCGATAATTTTATAGAGTCATAATCATATATATTACTTTAATCACTAAGTAACATTTGACATAAATCACATATTACTTTATTATCGAGTAATATTTAAATTCGGATTAATTTTCAATTATAACACAATTAATTCTAATTAATCCCATTTTAAAAGTCATTAAAAATACGAGGTATTACATACATTCACAATCACAAACCGTAAATATGTCTAGGAATGCGAGTGTGGAATAAGAAAAGGAAAGCTTTATGCATGTGGAGAGGAGTCATCAGGTTAAGGAAATTTTAAGAATATAAGGCCATCTCCGGTGGTTATTTCTATCTTTATAAATTTCTGTTTTGGAAATAAAAAGATACTCCAATGAGGCTTTCTACCCTTATTTCTATACGACATGGCGAGTCGTGGGACAAAAATTTCTAAGGGAATTTGAACATGTAGAAATTTTTAATAGGTATTTTCATATGACGTGGACAAATATAATTGGATCAACACATTTGCTATAGATAGTCTACTATCGACACATAATATATAAATTCTTTTAGAAATATCACCATTGGAGATATATTTTTTTTTAAAATTCTACTAATATAAAATTAATTGTGAAATGAGATGGAAATTTCTAAAAACAATCTTACACATATGATAGAAAGAAACGGCTATTGGACATGGCCTAAAATTGTCTATTAGTAATGGAAAGGATATGGATGTTTGTAAGGATTGGTAGTGGTAGGAAATGTAGCTCTAATTTTTCGGAAATGACATTCCTTGTATTCCGGTGAAAATGTTAATTGACCACCACGGCGAGCGGAATGTGAAGAAGTTCCCATACATGTTACTAGTGAAGATTTTAATGATCCTCCCCTGTGGCATTACTTGTGATGATGCCCCTTGTTGGAAAGGTAGCATCAACTGTTCCTTCTCCATTAAACATTGATGTAACATGGTGGTCGCTAATGAGAAGTCTTTATTGGAGCTTGTGTTTTGGGCCAACATCTGGAAACTTAAAAATTCCAGCAAGTAATTTGACTTCCTGTACCTTATATTCGATGGGAAAATTCTACTAACTTTATATGGCCTTGTATGATTCTTGTCGATAGCGATGTGTGTAAGTAGTGTGGGCATAAGGTAGGGGTGGCAATTTTTGACACGACACGATAATTCGACACGAACTCGACACGAAGTTAGCGGGTTCGGGTTGACGATTTCTTGACACGAACCCGAATATGACACGACCCGCCAACACGAATAATAAACGGGTTGGGTTAGTGTCAAACACGTTTAACTCGAAAATGACACGAATAGACCCGTTTAACTCGTATTTTATGGAGATTATATTATATAATTTATATATCTTGATAGACACTCTATAAAATTCAGGAAAATTGGATGATAAATTATTTATGTGTTGCAAGAAGTTGAAATTAATTAAATTTAAGTTATTATAGGCCTAGGAATGGTATGATTGGTTAAAAGAGAAGAAAAAAATTATTTTATATTTTACTTAATGGGTTATGCGGGTCAACCCGAACACGACACGATAATAAATAGGTCGGGTTAGTATTTGCTCATATGACACGATTAGTTAAATGGGTCGGGTTAGGGTTGACTAATACTTAACACGAACCCGACATGACACGACCCGAACACGACACGACGCACACGAATTGCCACCCCTAGCATAAGGAAAGTTTAGACCATTTGTTTAGAGAGTACCGCGAGGCAAAAATAGTATGGACCACATGTTGATTCTCTTGTCTTATGGTTGGTTACACGAAAATACTTTGGGACACCATGATATGCTTTTTTTATCGCGCTAGATATGGACAACATGAAATGGATTTTATTCCGACGAAGAAAAATTTTACTCCTCACTTGGTTGTTAAGCCTTCAATTTGCGTGAACTATTGAAGGAGACAGGATGATTTACTATTTTCTTGGTTTTTTCCTTCCATTGATGGTGTGAAAATTAACTCAGATGGGAGCTCTAATGGAAACCCGGTGTTGGAATATTTTATTAATTTCAAATAATTTAATGTGTACTCACATATCAAAATAGTACTTATATTTGAGCTTTAATTTATATTGGACAAATGAAGTGATCTAATTAGGTAAGTTTAAAAGACATCAACTGGTTACTCAAGTGTAGTGTTACTCAAGAGCGACCTATTGATTACTCAAGAGTCACCTAATTAGAATTTATGTGGTTCTAATTAGATATCTATAAATATAATGAAGGGTTCTAGTCCCAAGGCTAATGCACTCAAGTACTCTCCTCCTCATTCCCATTAATGAGAGAGAAGTCATAGAAAGAGGGATTAGTCTGGGGAAGACCTTCAACCCCTGAGTCTCAATCACCTCTATGGATTCAGTACACGGTTTCTACAATTCATTTATTAGGTAATCTTAATAATCTAATATGTTGATAAATTTTATTTAATACTCCAACAAGTGATATCAGAGCCCCTTCATATTGGATTATTGGGATTTCCAAATTGGATAATTTAATACTCCAGTATCATATTATACTTTTCAAAACAAGTATTTCCAAATTGAGATCATTATTCATTTCTTACTTACCATAAATACAGTAGGAAGTTCCAAATTTCGGAATTTAATATATATATATATTAAATACTCGTATAATATATATATATTCTAACAGCACCCCACATAAAAATTATGGTGCGGGCATACTCTACTATCCAATCCCCGTATCACTCGTACTAAGGGAAATACAAGTTCGGAATCACTCTCGAACTGTATTAACACATACACAAAAAATATTGAGGCGAAGCATAGATTCCAAGTCTCTAAGAGGATAGCACATGCCCCCATGTCTCTTAGGACCGTCTGAACTATCGATTCGATAGCCTGTACCAAGGATTTCTATCTTCAAGGGTACGAGTCAATATCCCCCATAAAGGTCCCATCGAGATAAGACTGTCCCAGCGCGGTAACCTCAGGGATAACAAGTAGCGCGGGCATGATTTTCACACATAGATAGTATATGCATAAACACAATCATATAACTATACTACTATTACCATATTAAATTAGGTACATCTCTAATCCCATAATTACGACATTTGTCCTTATTTCTCATTATATAGTTATCATGTATAACCGTTCATTTCTTACTTTAATTTGAGGGATCATTCCAACTTATTACGTAACACTCATGGACTCTATCCTCCCAA
Organism: Sambucus nigra; assembly: GCA_949130495.1. Classification (NCBI taxonomy): domain Eukaryota; kingdom Viridiplantae; phylum Streptophyta; class Magnoliopsida; order Dipsacales; family Adoxaceae; genus Sambucus; species Sambucus nigra. The sequence goes on from OX422209.1 coordinate 121,402,103, forward strand.
GTGTAGAATTCAGTAGGTACTCATCTAATTTCCAACGTAACTATCTTACGCGTCTCTCCCCTTAATACATAATTTCATCGTCCCTTATATGTAAACATCCCAAAAATACAACTCTCGTCTTACATTAAAGGTCCCATAATTATTTATAAGTCCTACTGGTCTTCTTTATCTCCCAAAACATGCTAATAAGGGTGTCCAAGGATTATTTCTCATTAAATTGAATTCAACTAATTTAAAAAGGGGAAATATGAGTCTGCCAGAAGGGGTCGATCGATCGATGGCAGGAGCTCGATCGATCGATGCGTCGATCGATCGACACTCCTGGTTTGATCGATCGATCAAACAGGTATGCGAATTCTGCAGATTAACAATTACGGGTTTCACAATCCAACCTCAATCAAATCCATATTTTTCACACCCAAACTCCCTAAATTTCATACTAAAATCAGTATACACCCATATTATTCATCTTCTACATAAAGCATGCAATTTTTCATCAATAATCATGGATTAATAGGCCAAAACTTCATAAAAATCTCAAGAACCCTTGAATTTCTTTAACATGGTACTAATTAGTCTTTTTCCAGAAATTTCTACTCCTAATTCATCGTAATTTCTTGGTTAAGCCTCTACATATGAAGAGGTTTCCAGATTTTCATTCAAATCAAATCTACATGCGATTTTCCTATCTCCAACATGGATTTTCTTCTACCAAACTCATCCTAATCACCCTAGACTAACATGAACGATGAATTAACGAAAATACGCAAGATAAATACTTGCCTGGGATTTTTAGCATTCTGATTTGTGAACGAATTTGGTGTTGTTGAGTTCCCCGTCGCGCGATCTACGCGTTGGTGGTGGTGGCGGTGCAACCGGATGGATTTTTGGTCTTGGTTTGCTTGGAAAGCTTTCTCCTTCCCTCTCCTATGGACGTTCTAATGTTTTGAGTATGCTAACCCTAAAGGGATATTCCAAATGGCTGATATAGTTTAATAATTTTCGTGGGTTTAATTACCCAAAAATGCAAAATGACCAAAATGCCCTCCCGGGGTACTAATTAAGCGTAAAAATGCCCCGAGGTCCAAACTAAACCCTCGGGTACAATTTTCGGACTATCTCGACCCTTCCGGACACTTTGACCCACTCGAAATGACCATATGGGTGACTTATAATTTATTCACTATTATTCATCAATATTTAGTCCCGACGCGACACGGGCGCGTCCCGACTCAAATTTCCAAAATTGTCATTTTATTCACTCTTGACATTTAATGGAAACAATATCATATATTACTTTACTCATTAGTAATATTCAAAAAGTTTCCCATAATTACTAACTCACATCACGTCAATAATTAAAAATAATTAACTTCCGGATTTATATTAAATTAATAATTCACATTAAATTTAATAAATTCCCAAATTTATAAAGCATAAAAATACGGGGTATTACATACTTTCCCCCTAATAATGGAATTTCGTCCCAAAATTCGGAAAATAAGGCATACTTGGTAAGAATAAATCTGGATATCTCTCGCGCATATCTGCCTCGCTCTCCCAAGTGGATTCCTCCACATTATGATGCTCCCACTGGACCCGTACAAGTGGAACTACCTTCGACCTCAATCTCCTCTCGCCATGGTCTAGGATAGCCACCGGTCTCTCCTCGTAAGAGCTGTCAGGCTGTAAGTCTATCTCCTCTATCGCGATGTGGGTATGAGCCATGTCATCCCGAAGGTATCGTCTCAACGACGAGATGTGGAATACATCGTGAATGCGTTGTAAATTCTCTGGTAGTCCCAATCTGTATGCTACCGGCCCAATCCTGTCGATAATGGAAAATGGTCCCACGTACCTCGGGGCCAATTTTCCTTTCTTCCCGAACCTCATCACTCCTTTCATAGGGGATACACGTAGTAACACTTGGTCCCCCACATTAAACTCTCGGAAGAACCGTTTCGCATCGGCGTAGCTCTTCTGCCTATCCTGGGCTATCCGAATGCGACTCCTGATCATCTCAATCCTCGTAGAGGTTTCCTAAATCACCTATGGTCCTAGCAACTTGTTATACCCCACCTCTATACAACAAGTTGGAGAACGACAAGGCCTACCATACAAAGCCTCGAATGGAGCCATGCCAATAGTGAACTGATAAGAGTTATTATAAGCGAACTCTACCAGTGGAAGATGTGGCTCACAACCTCCTCCAAAATCAAGGACACACATGCGTAGCATATCTTCCAACATCTGATTAGTACGCTATGTCTTTCCATCTGTCTGTGGGTGATAAGCTAAACTCAGCCTCAACTCAGTACCCATAGCCTCCTGAAAGCTCTCCCAGAAACGCGACACGAAAATTTTATCTCTATCTGACACAATATTCAGGGGCACCCCATGTAATCTGACAATCTCAGCAATGAACAACTGAGCATACTGACCCGTGGTATAGTCTGTCCGCCCCGGTAGAAAATGAGCCACCTTGGTCAAACTGTCCACAATCACCCCAGATGGAGTCGTGGCCCCACTTTGATGTGGGCAACCCTGTAATAAAATCCATGGAAATACTCTCCCACTTCCACGCGGGTATTTCCAATGGCTGAAGCAACTCTGATGGTTTCTGATGGTCTACCTTTACTAGCTGGCAGGTAGAACACTTGGACACGAACTCAGCAATGTCCTTCTTCATCCCACTCCACCAGTATTGCCACCTCATATCCTGGTACATCTTATCTCCTCCAGGATGTACCGCAAATCGGGACCCGTGAGACTGGGTCATCACTGCATGACATATTGCTGCTCCTTCTGGGACCACCAATCTCCCATTAAACCTCAAACCCCCATCAGAACTAACAGAATAGGACTCAGTACCCTCGGCTAAAATTCGTACAATCCGCTCCTGGCAAAACGGGTCTGCAGTCTGTGCCTGTATCACCCTCGTAACAATATCGGGTGTCACTGTCATAACAGATATGAAGGAACGGGCTACTGTGTCCTGGTGGCCTAACTCCTTCCACTTTGCTTTCCAGACTACCTCGTCTACCGGTCTACGGCTCAACGCATCACCAACTACGTTGGCCTTCCCCGGATGATACTATATGTCGAACTGATAGTCCTTCACAAACTCTAACCATCTACGCTGACGCATATTCAGCTCTCGCTGAGTGAACAGGTACTGCAGTGACTTGTGGTCTGTGAACAAGTGAAATTTCTCCCCCAAAAAATAGTGCCTCCATATCCTCAATGCAAAAACAACCGCTGCTAACTCCAGGTTGTGGGTGGGGTAATTCTTCTCATGCGTCTTAAGCTTGCGGGAGGCAAAAGCTATAGCCTTCTCCTCCTGCTGAAGTACTCCCCCAAGTCCCCGTAAAGAGGCATCGGTGTAAACCAGGTACTCCACACCCGGCTTCGGTAAAGCAAGGACTGGTGCTGAAGTAAGCTTGTCTTTCAACTCGTCGAAAACCAATTGACAAGCATCATCCCACACATATGGTACCCCTTTGCGAGTCAGGTTCGTCAATGGACCCGCTATTTTAGAGAATCCCCGAATGAATCTCCGGTAGTATCCGGATAACCCCAAGAAACTAAGCACCTCCGTCGGTGTCGTGGGCTGTCCCCACTCCCTCACCGCTGATACTTTACTCGGGTCAACTGCTATCCCCTTCTCAGAAACAACATGCCCTAAGAACTGTACTTCTCGTAACCAGAATCCGCACTTCTCGTACTTAGCATACAACTGATGATCTCGTAGAGTCTGAAGAACCTGCCTCAAGTGCTCGGCATGCTCCTCCTCGGAGTGTGAATATATCAAAATGTCATCTATGAAGACAATGACGAACTGATCCAAGAACTCTCTGAACACTCGATTCATTAAGTCCATGAACACGACTGGAGCATTTGTGAGGCCAAATGGCATCACTCTGAACTCATAGGACCCATATCTCGTCAAGAAAGTAGTATTTGAAACATCCTTCTCCCTAATACGTAACTGATGGTACCCTGACTTCAGATCTATCTTCGAAAAGAAAGTTACTCCCCTCAGCTGGTCGAACAGATCATCGATTCGAGGAAACGGATACTTGTTCCGTATCGTGACCTTGTTCAACTCCCGGTAGTCCACACATAGCCTCAGTGAACCATCTCTCTTCTTCACAAACAAGACTGGAGCGCCCCAAGGTGAGGTACTCCTGCGAATGAAGCCCTGACCTAACAGCTGCTCTATCTGATCTCGTAACTCTCGCATCTCTGTCGGAGCCATACGGTATGGATCGCGTGCTATAGGTCTAGTATCTGGTAATAAGTCTATGACAAAGTCTATCTCTCGACTGGGGGGTAGGCCTGGTATCTCCTGAAATACATCGAAATACTCACGGATAACTGGGATCGAGTCTAAGGGAATCACAACCTCCTTAGAGTTATCCTCCTCTATGTAATACAAATGAGCGATCGAGCCTCCCTCTGGGCGAGGCATCGCCACTGCAACCATCTCTTGCCCCGGAATGGCAAAAACAATACTCCCACCAAAACAATCTATCATGGCCCTATAAGCAGCGAGCCAATCCATACCGATAATAATGTCATGCTCATGCATATCTAAGACTAACATGTCTGCAGGTAATACCAATCTACCAATCTCTACCACTACTCCCCGACATATAAAGAAAATTAACGATCCACTCCCCAGTGGTGAGTCTACACACGTCACAGTGCTCTCTGTTGTGGCTAATAACCCTAAGGCCTTCGCAAAATGTGTAGCTATAAAACAATGCGTCGCACCAGTATCAAACAAAATGCGACCCATAGTACCATGGATAGGAAACATACCCTCAATCGCGGGTGGTGCCTGTGGAGCTGCTGCCTGGTGGACGTTATAGACACGTCCATACTGTAACTGACCCTGCTGCACTGGAGCTGCTGGAATGGCTGGTACTTGAGCTGGGTCTGGGAGAGCGGCTGGAAAAAGTGGCCTCTGTGGCTCATTACGGGCACCCTGCTGCTGTGGGTCCCTATCACCCTCTGGTCAATCCTGGCGCTTACTGTCATGCTTGTCGCACACAAAACATCGACCTCTGAAGTTACTCCCCCTCTGACTCTGCTGCTGTCGGTGTCGGCCTTGCTGGCCTTGCTGACTTGGGGATTTATTCCTCTCTGGGCAATTCTGACACCTATGGTCTTTCCTTCCACATTGGAAACACCTCTCTCGAAACTGTTTCACTTCACCACGTTGTTGACTAGTCTCGCTTTTTCCCTAGTCTTGCTGGCCTTGAGGGGAAATTTGCAGAAAAACTATGTCAGGGTGAGGACAATCCCTCCACTTGTGACCCGGCTGTACACATTTATAGCAGAGTTCCAAAATTCTTCGTTGGTCGGATTGTAGTTTATCCTCTGTCTGATTCGGACAAGATTGACGTTTGTGACCGTCCATTCCACAACTGAAACACCTCTTTGTGATTTCATTCTGAATCTGATTTCGTTGGCCCTGACACTTTTGGCCCTTCACATAAATTTTGTTACTTTTGGAACTGACTCGGTCTTGAGTGGTTTGTTGTCGCAATTTCGGTGCCTTCGCACAATTGTCAACTTTAGTCACATGTATTTGGTTAACCTCTATAGATCTTTTGCCTCCTCTAAGCTGTATGATGCGTTCGTGGTACTGTAAAACTGCAGTGGTAACTGCTTGTGCCACAATGCTCGCAAATTCGGCGATTGGTACCCTTTTCGGAGACACCTGAGGCGTGAGTTGTCCTTGCTCATTAACTTCCCCAATGGTATTATCTTGTTCTTCCTGACGGGCCATCTGAAAGTTTTAAAATTACATCAGAATAAGTTTAACATTCGTATCGACAAGTCGTAGAAGCACGAATTTCCAACGCATAAAGATGAATACAACATTCCTAATGTTAGGGCTCTATAGCAAAAATGTTAAGCTCAAAGCGAAATAAGCCGTACAGATCCTAAGGACACTAGAACCTGATGCTCTGATACCACCTGTGACACCCCGCCTAATTAAATACCGGGCGATCACTCCTTTATTAAATTAAAATCAAGGTAAACAGTTGGTTCATTCTTAGCATCACTGTCGTAAAAATAACTTTTCCAAATTTAAACACCCTAATTAATTAAGCTAAGTGTCACAACCATTTTTTTTTACATGACTTTCCAAATTTTATTTTATAAACCAAGATTTAAATATTTATAATAATTCAATATTAAGGAATCACATCATAATTAACCAGGAATATATAAATCCACATAACCAAACATTCAATTAATTGAATCCAACATTTAATACTTAAATGAAAAACATCCTGACAATAAATAATCCCAAAGTGCAAATACTGAAAATAAATGGATTACAATATCCAACAAAACAACTAAATAAAGGAAAGGGAGACACATGCCCAACTGGAGTAAATAATGCTAGGAGTTGAATCAAATGAATGAGGTCGTCTAAGCAAGAGGCCTGCAACTCCCACCTAAGCTGCAGCGCGTTCCTTCCAAAGGATCCTATGCAAGACGCCCCTGTGGCTGGGCACCTGTAATATATACAGATATATACAAGAGAGAAAGGAAAATAGAAGTGGGTCAGAGCCCGATTGTAAAAGATTTAAAATTTGTTTAGCAGTATTTAAAATTTTTACAGGCCAATGCAACAACAAATTAGTGCGGCACTCCCTTGAGAAATTCTCACCTCTCTTCTAATGTGCACACCTATCGCACTAACCTTCCCCACGGTTTAACTTATCTTAGGTTACTCGTAAGATTTAAAACTGAACAATTCAACTGGTTAAGAAGTAAATTCCATTTAATAACAAAACTCTCATTTTAACTTTATTTGCTAATAAAGTTTCCCAGTATCATATTATATTTTTCAAAACAATTATTTCCAAATTGAGATCATTATTCATTTCTTACTTACCATAAATACAGTAGGAAGTTCCAAATTTCAGAATTTAATATATATATTAAATACTCGTATAGTATATATATATTCTAACAGAACCCCACATAAAAATTATGGTGCGGGCATACTCTACTATCCAATCCCCGTATCACTCGGACTAAGGGAAATATAACTTCGGAATCACTCTCGAACTGTATTAACACATACACAAAAAATATTGAGGCGAAGCATAGATTCCAAGTCTCTAAGAGGATAGAACATGCCCGCACGTCTCTTAGGACCGTCTGAACTATCGATTCGATAGCCTGTACCAAGGATTTCTATCTTCTAGGGTACGAGTCAATATCCCCCATAAATGTCTCATCGAGATAAGACTGTCCCAGTTCGGTAACCTCAGGGATAGCAAGTAGCGCGGGCACGATTTTCACACATAGATAGTATATGCATAAACACAGTCATATAACTATACTACTATTACCATATTAAATTAGGTACATCGCTAATCCCATAATTACGACATTTGTCCTTATTTCTCATTATATAGTTATCACGTATAACCGTTCATTTCTTACTTTAATTTGAGGGATCATTCCAACTTATTACGTAACACTCATGGACTCTATCCTCCCAAGTGTAGAATTCAGTAGGTACTCATCTAATTTCCAACGTAACTATCTTACGCGTCTCTCCCCTTAATACATAATTTCATCATCCCTTATATGTAAACATCCCAAAAATACAACTCTCGTCTTACATTAAAGGTCCCATAATTATTTATAAGTCCTACTGGTCTTCTTTATCTCCCAAAACATGTTAATAAGGGTGTCCAAGGATTATTTCTCATTAAATTGAGTTCAACTAATTTAAAAGGGGGAAATATGAGTCTGCCATAAGGGGTCGATCGATCGATGGCAGGAGCTCGATCGATCGATGCGTCGATCGATCGACACTCCTGGTTCGATCGATCGATCAAACGGGTATGCGAATTCTGCAGATTAACAGTTACAGGTTTCACAATCCAACCTCAATCAAATCCATATTTTTCACACCCAAACTCCCTAAAATTTGTACTAAAATCAGTATAAACCCATATTATTCATCTTCTACGTAAAGCATGCAATTTTTCATCAATAATCATGGATTAATAGGCCAAAACTTCATAAAAATCTCAAAAACCCTAGAATTTCTTTAACATGGTACTAATCAGTATTTTTCCAGAAATTTATACTCCTAATTCATCATAATTTCGTGGTTAAGCCTCTAAATATGAAGGGGTTTCCAGATTTTCATTCAAATCAAATCTACATGCGATTTTCCTATCTCCAACATGGATTTTCTTCTACCAAACTCATCCTAATCACCCTAGACTAACATGAACGATGCATTAACGAAAATAAGCAAGATAAATACTTGCCTGGGATTTTCAGTGTTCTGATTTGTGAACGAATTTGGTGTTGTTGAGTTCCCCGTCGCGCGATCTACGTGTTGGTGGTGGTGGCGGTGCAACCGGATGGATTTTTGGACTTGGTTTGCTTGGAAAGCTTTCTCCTTCCCTCTCCTATGGCCCTTCTAATGTTTTGAGTCTGCTAACCCTAAAGGGTTATTCCAAATGGCATATATAGTTTAATAATTTTCCTGGGTTTAATTACCCAAAAATGCAAAATGACCAAAATGCCCTCCCGGGGTACTAATTAAGCCTAAAAACGCCCCGAGGTCCAAACTAAACCCCCGGGTACACTTTTCTGACTATCTCGGCCCTTCCGGACACTTTGACGCACTCGAAGTGACCATACGAGTGACTTATAATTTATTCACTATTATTCATCAATATTTAGTCCCGACGCGACACGGGCGCGCCCGACTCAAATTTCCAAAATTATCATTTTATTCACTCTTGACATTTAATAGAACCAATATCATATATTACTTTACTCATTAGTAATATTCAACAAGTTTCCCATAATTACTAACTCACATCACGTTAATAATTAAAAATAATTAATTTTCGAATTTATATTAAATTAATAATTCACATTAAATTTAATAAATCCCCATATTTATAAAGCATAAAAATACGGGGTATTACATCGATCACACCCCGCATTTTTTAGAACCTTGGTTAAAACCCATATGGCTTTTAGGATTCCATATAGAATTTATATATGATTTGTGATAATTTTCATAATCATAGTCTCAATTTGATTCAGAATTGTTCATCCATAGTGATTTTTCGATTTTCAAAAAGGGTTAAATTGATAATGGATTTGGATCGATTAATTCAATTTTTGTTCAAGATTAATATGAATTTTTTTTCAATCAGTTTAATTTATGAAAATTATTTCCAATTCACTTTTTTTTTTGAATTAATTCTAATTCAGTGTTTGTGGGAATTCTTTCTAAATCAGTTTTTTTTGTCAGAATTATTTCAAAATGCAGTTTTTTTTTTTTGGGTGGGTGGGGGGGGGGGGGGGGGGGGAACTAAGGCAAGTATAAAATTAGGTGGAACAAATACTTGCGTATTTAATTAAAAATCATTTGGTTTAAGATTTTTAATCAAGTTTGATTCTCATTCGGGGTATTTAAAATAAATACCAAAAATGTATTATATCTTAAATAAATTAATTAAAGTAATATGTTGCCAAAGTAACCTCTATTGCATAGATTAATTTATTTTGAGATATAAAAATGATGTTAATATATTTTATTATTCCCGCGGTTAATAATCGGCCCAAAGGAAGATTATTATTTGGTTGAATAATAAATATACATACAGAATTAAATATGTGATAATTCTATAGTTTTCACGTGGATAATTAATCGGTCCAAAGGAAGGTTAGTTGTTTGACCAAATTCTATAATGTACAATTAATCAACCCAAAGGATAGTTCGTTGATCGGATTTATTATCAATATTTTTTCCTAGACTCAGAGTACCACTTACAAGTTAATATTTATGTCCAAAGACTAAATATTAATGGTGTGCTAGATCTCTCATTGATGGGTCCACCATTCCACCATCACAGTTATATATAAAAAATATGTCTTGCATTTATCAGTTTATTTTATTATAATATGCCATTACATAAATTTTAATTTGGAGCTTTTGTAATTTATTTGTTCTTTTGGATTAAGTTACTGCTTATTCTATTAATATTACTGTCAACATGACCTCAATTCGTGTGATTAACGGCACAAACTTTAAGAATTGGAAAGAGGACATTCTGATAGTTCTCAGTTGCGTAAATTTAGACTATGCGATGAGGAAGGAACAACCCACTCCTTTTAAGGATAAAAGTTCCTTCGAGATAAAGCGAACTTTGAGAAGTGGGATTGTTCTAATCCCTTAAGTCTAATGATGCTAAAGTCCAGTGTTCTAGAAGATTTCAGGGGCGGTATGTCCGATGAGGTAACTGCTAAAAGTTTCTATCAAGATATTGAATTATGTTTTGCAAAGAACGAAAAAAAGGATGAGACAAGTACGCTTTTAGATAACCTTATCCAAATGATGTATAAAGGCAAAGGAAACATACGGGAGTACATTATGGAGATGTCTAACATCGCTTCAAAACTTAAAGTACTAAAGTTAGAGTTGTATGGTAACTTACTTATGCATCTGTTATTTATATCTCTTCCTGCACACTATGGACAGTTTATAGTGAGTTATAATACTCAAAAGGATAAATGTACTCTTAATGAGCTCATTTCACATTGTGTGCAAGGAGAGGAAATGTTGAAACGAGAAAAGACAACATAAATTGCTCATATTGCATCTTCCTCAAGGAACATAAAAAGGAAAAGGACTAATGATAAGGGTACTGCAGTTGTAACATCACAACACTACACCAAATCTTCCTAATTGTCACGGTCATTGACCTTGACAAGTTCACCTTGTCAAGGTCAATGACCGTGACAATTCGGGGCGAGACAACTTTTTTTATCACGGACGTGTCACGGTCATTGACGGTGACAAGTTCGTTAGAATTGTCACGATCGTGTCACGGGCGATGACCGTGACAAGTTTAGTCACAGTTAATAACCGTGACAAAGCCTTGACCCTTTTTAAAAAAAAATTGTCACGGTCAATGACTGTGACAATTCTGGGTAGAATTTTAAAAAAAATTGCTGGGCAGTATGGCCACTGCTACTGCCCAGCAGTATATTTGTACCTGTTATAGCAACGTTGTACCTGTTCAAACATCATATATCCAAACAAACTAAAGATAATGCAAATATATATTCAAAATAGAAACAATATACATGACGATATAATCCAAATATAATTCAAATGTACCAACTTAAAAATAATGTCACTACATGTCCGGGGTAAAAATAATACTCAAACCTAAAGTTCAACAAAAGAAACAAGTTCAGGATTCACAATTTGCTTGTTTCTTTTCCAGAAACCTGGGCATGTGAAGAAGGATTGCTCCAATTACGCCGCATGGCGTGTAAAGATAGGTACACTTATAATTTTATTTTGTTCTGAAGTTAATTTGGCTTTTGTACATAGACATACGTGTTGGGTAGATTCAGGTGCTACTACTCATGTAAGTCTGTCTATGCATGGTTGCCTGTGGAGCCAAACTACCAAATGATGGTGAAAGATTCATCTATGTGGGTGATGGAACAATAGTTGGAGTTAAAGAAATTGGGACTTTCAAATTATCTTTTGAGACTAATCATTTTATTGAATTAATAAAGACTTATGCAGTACCGTTTTTCAGACGGAACGTGGTTTCTATTTTTGTTTGACAAATAAAGTTATTCTTGTTCACTTGGAAATAATAAAATTACTCTCTTTCTAAATTCTACTTCGGTTGTGACTGGTTCTTTAATTGATAAATTATATTTATTAAACACCAATGCTTCATTTAATGAAGCCTTGCAAAAATTACAATTAACTGATGAGAATTATGTTGCTTTATAGCACAAGCGTTTGGGTCATATCTCCAAAAGGAGAATTGAAAGGCTCATGTCAGACGGAATACTTGAACCCCTTGATTTCACAGACTTTGTTGTTTGTATCGAGTGTATAAAAGGGAAAAAGACAAACATAAGGAAATTAAGTGCCAAAAGGAGTTATGATGTCTTAGAATTGATACATTATGGCATTTGCGGCCCATTCCCTACGGCTTCATGGAATGGTCAACAGTATTTTATCACTTTTATAGACAACTATTCTCGTTGTGGGTACTTATATTTAATTTATGAGAAGTATCAAGATCTGGACGTGTTAAGGCTTTCAAAGCCGAAGTTGAAAATCAACTAGGCAAGAAGATTAAAGCTATCAAATCTGACTGTGGTGGTGCATACTATAGCAGATATGACAGATCAAGTGAACAACGTCTAGAACCTTTTGTAAAATTCTTAGAGACAAACACTACACCAAAAATAGTAATTTAGCACGGTTTAAAACTGTGCCAGATCAAATCTGACACGGTTTTGAACTGTGCTAGAATCAGGTGTTCCAAAAAGGCCATTTTTTTTTGCACGATTTAAAAATGTGCCAGATTTGACTAAACAAGAACACTTCTGGCACACTTTAAAACGGTGCCAGAATTTGATAATTCTGGCACACTTTATAACTGTGCCAGATTGAGTACATTTTGGTACATTTTTGGCACAGTTCAAAACTGTTCCAAAATTGATACACTTTTGGCACGGTTTTGAACTGTGAAAAATTTTTCGATCAATGAAAAAAAATAATTATAAATAATATTGCCCAAAAAATAATTAGCAACATTTCCACTATTTTTTGTACCTGTTTTAGAATAACAAAAATTCAATAATAATATAAAACCTATATGGAAAAAATAGTACAACAACAATACAAATATTTCACAACAACACTAATACACATAAAATAAGCCCACTAAAAATTAATGACTCAAAATTCATTAATAAAAAATTCATGTCAATACATATGAAATTTATCTCAATACATGAGAAAATTTAAATTTTATCTCAATTCATGTCAATACATATTAAATTCATCTCAAATTTCGTAATCTTCTCTTCAAGCAACACTAATGTGTTTAACTCCTCATATATCATGCATCATTGGTTCGCCTTTACGTGCACAACCAGCGAACTTCCAATGAGTTCTAACCTATAAAACAAACAAACCAACAAAAAACAATAATTAATGACTTAAGCCTGAAAAAGACTAAAATATGCGTAAAATGTTGGTGAAATAAAAAAAGTAACATGCAAGCGTTTTACAGAACTAATTTTAGAGTTTCATGCTGAGATTGATGTGAATTGCATACCATTTCTTTCTAGTGGCAAATTTTAGCACCAACAAGCTTGATACACTTAGTTTCTAATTTCAAAATCCAAAAATGATAAATTGTTCAGTGATAGGGATTAAGATGTTTGCTAAATCCAATCTTGAAGTGAGAGGTATCCATTGAATATGTGGTTACAAATGCACCAAAAATTGAGACTTACCTCAGCAGCGGATCATTATGATGACCCTGTTCCATGAAGATATCGTGCACCGACTTAGGAAATGAAAATTCCATGCAACCAATCCCATTGGTCGAAGTAATACTATCGGCATACAGAAGGTTCATATCAGAAGACTCATATATATATATATATAACAGCAGGGCTACAATATATATAAACTAGAAGATGCTCGTGCCTGAAGGCACGGTTGAATTTTTAAAAATAAACTACATGAATACTCCATGTGTGGTAGTGTAAAAAACAGTCATAGCAGAACAATTGTACGAGATGCCCTGTTTATCGTGTAATCCAAACATGCGCCCAAAACAGATAGCCAAGCACAAGAAGTACTAGAAAAATGATAATATCAAAACGAAAAGATTACTAAAACTAATAAGATGAGTGCTAAAAGTTTACTAAAACTAAAACTCATGAAGTCTTGATCATATAATTCACACAGGTAAGTCCATGAAGTAATTTAAAAAGGAATAATAAATTAAAACAAAAGAACATGGCATGATCAAAATAATCTCATCATAATCCATGTAAGTAGCAAGACATGCATTGCACCAATATTTATAGCATATAGCTCTTTTCCAATCCAAGACAACTCTAAAAAACTTGTTACTCTCTGCAACCAAAGTAGTACTTGTGATATATTAATTTTTAAACTAGAATTAGCATTACACTGTAATACGTATAACTTGACGTTATATATGTACCCCCATTTATGAAACCTCTATAATCTATTTAATTGGCTATAAAGCATGGTAGAATGGAAACCAATAGAATCGGCTCGACTTCTTATACAACTTTTAGTTTATTTTTAACTCATGGAGCCTACAGAAAAGCATAAGAACCATAAAACTTCCAACTCAAGCATAGACACAATATTTATCGTTTCATTCATGAAATTTAAAGATCATCACAAGTACCAAGGGAGTGAAAGAAATAATATCTTCAATCTCAAACAATGAACCTGAAAATACTCCATGAAATAACCTGCAAAAAAAGAAAAAATATGATTATTGAGAATTTATTGAAATGACCTAAAAAAAGCGCCACAAATTTGTAATAAAGCGCCACAAATCAGTAGCTGAACTAATATATGGTTTCAAAATGAAGCGGGTGAATGGTTGAATCGCAACAAACTTTGACGCTCATATCTGAGTTGCCAATCTTCTTTGTTTCTATAATGGAAGACTAAAACTAAAACTAATATTGTGACATCAATTTAGAGTAATAATTCCTTTGTTTTGGGCTTCTTTAATGGAACAATGATATCAAATAACAAAAAGATATTTGACAAATTATCCTAAACCATTTTCAACAGTTAACAAAGATATTTAACAAAGTGTCCTAAACAAAAAGATATTTTCACAGGTTTTATTGAAATAAAGCAAAAGGAAGGAGTTATTGAGGCTGGAATTAGAAATAAACCACATGCCATCATCCCCATTTATGTGTCTTGGCTTGTCCCACAATATTGCCTTCATGGTGTAGCTGAGATCTTCATGTCAATCGGGCACCTAGAGTTTTTCTATGACTAGGCCTCGAAGAGCATGAAAAGCACATCTATAATGCTGTTTTGGATGTCAATTGTGGCTGGATATAACAACGTTGCTGCTATATATATATATGACACCCTTATATGGCACTTGTATGAAACTTATGTTATTTGAGAATCAAGAGAAACAAAATTGGGTGAATGAGATATCAAGGAAGAGATTTGCTTATGAGAATCAAAAGAAATACTATTAGTCTATTAAAGGAGCTCAAAGTGGAGCACCCAATCTATTTATCTTCACACAAGTATGCTCAAGGAAAAAATTCAAACCTTCAGATGTGACTTTTCTAGGATCGCACAAATAACCATTAACAATAACATTAGAATCCTATCCATTTTATTAAGGCAATACTGACTCCATATAAAAGAATACCAAACTAAATATTGAACAAAGAGTGAGTCTCTTATAAAAGTTAAATAAAAAAAATGAAGTGATTCATTAAATTCACTACATTCAATGATGATTATTTGCACAATTTTTGCTATATGATATATGAAGCTACATGAGTTATTCACCTTGAGTAGTGGAGATAGCTCCAAGGTCGTCTCTTTTAAAACACCAACTACCGCAGCACCAATGAGTAGTGGTAGAGGAATAAAGAACAACTTCTTTTCGTGAGCATAATAAGGCATCTCGCCAAGGGTGGAAACTACCAGTATCAGTACAAATAAGCATTTGATGACTGCGAAGGTAAGGTCAATGATGATTTGGTGGAGTTTTCCAAAGCTATGTTCCAAGGGAAGCTCTTCACCGATTGAGGACAACTATGACAAAGCTTTTTTGCGTTTTCCAATATATGGTCCCAATTTATTTTCTCAGGTTCACCTGATTGCCCTATAGTCATATTCACAGAACACAAGATTTTGGGCCCGGTATTCCTATGTAGTCCATTTGGTTTGAAACTAGTAATGCAACTTTGCGTATTACCCCACCATGGCCATCCCTGCTACAACAAAGGTAATTGTTTATAAATATATATCATTAAAAAAAATTAAAGTACTCCCTCCATCTAAAATTATAAAACACACATACTTTTTTAGGATGATAAATCGAGTAACATTTGCAAATCAATTTACTAGATTTTATTTTTCATGATAATTAAATAAATTTGATCTTGACCATTATTACCTTATAATTAGTCTTTTCTTATAAGTTGAACGATATGCTGACTTTTTCTCAGAATTGAGTACCTACATACAAGATCTAGACCCTAGGGACCTAAACCTCTGCGTAAGCTGCTCAGATTTATGATCTCATTCTGATGAAAACCCAACAGGTCCTACTAAAATCAAGTGTTGTACGTGCTCAGGATGCTACAACAAAAATATAGTTGACATCAATAATGGTAAGCAAGTGTTTTGCATAATTCAGACATCAATGTGGGAAATAATCACCTTGATAGCATATTTGGCTACAGCATATCCTCCAAACGAATGCCTTGGTAAAATAAAGATGCTTAGGTTTTTGGCATTACGCTATTCTTCAAAGGAGTCAATAAACCATGCCTCATTTTCTACATTACAAATTATAACACAATTAATTATGTACCGCCACCATTTTTTTTACGACAGAGAAAGGATTGGCACCTAAGTTTAGCTAAATCAACCCTTCATTGCATAAGTGGATAACTGACTCACAAATAAGCACCATTCATAGATGAAGCATGTTGAAATTTAAGAAAGATATAGCATCTTAATAGGCATATATGCAAGAGTGGATCAGATAGAATGAGCATTAAAGAAAGAACTATAGGAAACGAAAAGTCCAAACAAACATTAAGACATATTTACTAATATATATTCAATGCATACCTTTTATTCTTGTACCACAGATTAACAAATTTATAATCACACATATATATACACACATCTCTCTTTTCTTCTTCTTCTTATCTCTCTCTTTTTTATACAAGGTTATCTCTATCAGAGACTCAAATCCAACAATGTACCCATGCATATTTGATGGTGGTTTAAATATGTAGAGAATAGTGCATACATATTATTCATAACGAAGATCATGATTGTTAAAACTTACAAATAATTTCTAAACATTGCACTATAATTATGACAAAAATGAGAGAATCTATGATAAGTTCTCGTACATATTAACATTAGAAACCAATGTAGCAACAAAGTATTATTATTATTTTGACAAGACAGTGTAGTGTGAAGTATAAAGTGAAGAAAACTAACCTTCAGTACTTTTGCAAGTAAATTGCGGCCTGCTTGATCCACTCCAGCTGCACCAAAAAGTAAGATAAGAAATCAATATTATTTTTATTTTTTCCTTTTCCTTTTTCAGTTTGAAAGGAAAGATAAGAAAATCAGTTGATTAATAACAATAACTCTGAAGCATGACTCTGAAATGATGGGAAAGAGCATCAAAATCACGACTCATTAAAAGACAAGCATTCAATTTTTAATAGCAAAAGTACCTTTGAAAGTATTTGAATTTGAACAGTTTTGTGGGGTGGGGGATCTTTTTAAGCATTTATGCTATGCACAATAAAAGTAACTATTGTACTAATTTTATACATTTATCATAGTTTAAACAAAAAAAAAAGTTAAAAACAGAACCCTATATGCTACATTCATGTTACCAAAGTCAAATTGAAGCGACTCTGGAACCTTCCAAGTCCTATAAAACTAAATATTCAAGTGAAGGCCCTTCTATCCAAAAAAATGTAGTGCGTCGATTATATAATGCAACACCACCCAGAGTTTTTGAACAATTATAATACATCAAGTCAAAAAACGTAGCTATAAGAATATGTCTGGGTAAAATAAATTGAAAAATGCCTATATTGGACATAAGCACTTCTAATTGATCCAAGTTGTCCAACATGACAGCACTTCCAGCAAGATTAGCAACTTTTACTGGTTTATTCTTACCAATTAAGTGATGGGAGATGCTGTCCAAAATGACTCCTTCTTCGATGTATTTTTTTATTCCATTACACGCAACATCCACATTTGGATGAAACACTGGTATTCCATCAGGAAAGCCACTCCAGAAGAAGTTTCGTCTTGGTCGTCCAACAACATCCTTTATTGAATTCGTGATAACTGCAGTGACTAGATGAGAATATAGAATGTCCAATATAGCATGGTGCAAATCATAAACATCCCTTATATAAATATAATAAATGAGAAATACAATGCTAGGCAGCAATAGTGCAAAGATAGGAACAACCCACATATGCACGGTGTCCTCTTTATTGAAGGGGAATTTTAGATCTGTCATCATCTCTGCTCCAACATACCGATGAAAAGGTTCTATGAGATTTAAAAAACCATCTATAGCCCTACAAGCACCAGAGTCAGCCAGTCATGTATATGTTCCCCTACCAGGTTAACGCCATGGGATGTTATAGAGTGAACTCCAACCTCAACCTCTGGTATTTTCAAGAATTAACCGTATGAGGAACGGAATGAGCAGAAAATTGAGAGCTCTAGGAGCCCAGGCAATTGAAGGAAACAGAGAAGATGTCAAAAGATATTAATTTATGAAAAAACATTCAGTAATAGTTGTACTCGCATGAGAAGATGACATAGTGCGTTTGAGGATTGTAAATGAAAATCACGTTAATAGTTGATCAGTTCGTATGCGAGAGAGTATCACAAAATATATTTAACGAAGGCTAGTGCACGATCAAAACTCAGATCAAATTGCACACACACACACAGAGATATGTGAACATGCATATTACCAGGAAGTTTAGGCACACAGAGTGTTTCACATAACTCATCGCAGAAGTGATTGCAGTTTTCCATAAGAGTTTTCGATCAAATTCAAATTCAAATGGTCCAATGTCAAAAAAGAGTTATACACATAGATCTTTGTGTGTGTGTGTGTGTGTGTGTGTGTGTGTGTGTGTGTGAATGGTTCAAAGTCTACATTTTGAAAATCCCCAACTCAATTTCAAACTAAATGGTCCAAGGTGTTATAAACATAGATGTGTGTGTGTGTGTGTTTATGTGTATGCGAGTGGGCGTGTGAAAATCGTATAACTATGTGTGCGTGTGTATATGCACGCACAATATCAAACACTAAAAGATCAGTATATGCCACACGAAAACAAAAGAGGTATAATAAGAATAACCTATAATGTCTTTTACTTAAGAGGACATCATAACTTTTTATGGGACTTCAATATGCCAACTTCATTCCAAATAACTCCAAACCGTAGGATGCAAAATTGAAATTTACTCAAACCAGAGCTAAAAAATAAAATTTAATAAAACCATAGGATGCAAAATTCCAAAAAAAACTCTGAAACATCTTTACGTCGTATCTCAGCCTAAACAAACCCTCATTTCAAAATAACAAAAGAAACAAAATTGATAAAAAAAATAAGATAAAAGCAAAAGATATAATAGCGTAACAAATTTAGTGCCATTGAGTAATACGTTCCTACAGATATCTGTAATGACCAAGCAAACAAAGTGAATATTGATAAACCGAATTCTATAGTTAAAATGGTATTATTCAGATTTCTATGTTATGAATACTAAAAGAACCAAATTAAAAAAAAATACCTCCAAAAATACTTGGGACTTTTGTCAAGCATATAACATGTAACCAATACTCATAAAAAATGATATAACCAAAGGAAGAAAACCAGAGCATGTTCAAAATACACACAGACATCAATACCACAGTCATATAGAAATGAATCCATTAATTTAACCTTTGGAATACTCCTTTATTCTACTCAGGTCAAATTATTTTTGACATCTGATTTACAAAAACAAAGAGAGAGATGAGAGTATACCAGATTTACAAAAGCATCATCAAATCAATACCTACAAAAACAAAACACAAAACGATATAAGAAAAAATAAACCCTAAACGTTGCAATACAAAAGAAGCATATTATAAAACCATAAACGATTTGATCTTGATATAATTAATCAGAAGCTCTACCTGAGAAAGATGCTAAAAAGAATTATCTAAAACAATATAGATAATCAAACTGAATTGGTGTAAAGAGGGAGGACAAATACAAATGAGTGGCGGGAAAAGGGGAGCGCGGGAAACCTCAAAGAAGTAAAATGACTTTTTCTAGGGTATTTTATATTTTAGTAAGTGTACTCAATTTTGGCACACTTTAAAACAGTGCCAAATTTTGGCACTGTTTTAAAGTGTGCCAGATTGTCATTAAACCGTGCCAGAATTTGGCACAGTTTTAAACTGTGCCAAATTTTTAATGTTGGGGTGTGCCAAATTACTATTTTTGGTGTAGTGCAAACAAAACGTTGAAGGACATGGTAAGAAGTATGATTCATCATTCTTCTTTTCCAGATTTATTCTAGGAGAGGCACTTAAGACTGCAGTGTATATTCTAAATAGAGTACTTTGTACAACGATAGCTAAAACCCCTTATGAACTATGTATAGGCTGAAAACCTATCATTAAAGATTTACACATTTTGGGGTATTCAGCGGAAGCAATGCCTTGTAGGCCAATTGAAAAAAAATTGGACTCAAGAACTATTAGGTGCTATTTTTTGGGTATACTGAATGGTTGAGGGGTTTTAAGTTCTTTGATCCCTCAACTAAGTCTTTTTTCGAGACGAGAAATGCAAGATTTCTTGAGGATATTGAGTTTGAAGGGGAAGATACGGCTAAGAATAATAATCTTATCTTTGAAAAGGAATCAATTCCTCTTTCAAAATTTGTTCAGCCTACTGACAGTGTTCAAGAAGACAACAAGGAGGACTTCCCTACTCAAAAGCTAAGAATTATTCCAGAAGAGCAAACTCAACAACCTCATGAGAAGTTGTAGATCATTTTGATTTAGAGATGCATCATTAGATGGACGTTCAAATGACTTTTCTCAATGGTGACATTGAGGAAACCATGTATATGGTGTAACCAGAAAACGTTGACCCAGGTGATCCAAAGTTTATGGTTTGCAAACTCAAGAAATACATATATGGTCTCAAACAAGCTCCCCGTAAATGGTATCACAAGTTTTATAAGTCATTATCTCATATGATTTTGAGGTTAATGAAGTAGATGACTGTGTATATCATAAGTTTAGTGGGAGTAATATTATCTTCCTTGTGCTCTATGTCGATGACATACTATTGGCTAGCAGCGATATAGGCTTATTGTACAAACCTAAGAGATTTCTAACTAAGCATTTTGAAATGAGAGATCTTGGGGACGCCTCTTTTGTATTGGGAATTAAGATACAACGAGATCATTATCGAGGTGTCCTTGGGTTATCACAAAATCTATATCGAGAAGGTACTCGCTAGATTTGGCATGAAATATTATGCACAAAGAGATACTCATATTGCTATAGGAGACAAGTTTAGTCTCTGTCAATGCCCCAAAAATGAGATTGAAAGTAATGAAATAAAAAAGGTTCTTTATGCTTCAGCTATAGGGAGTCTTTTATATGATCATGTATGTACGCATCCGGAATTTGTGTACATAATGGGTATGTTAGGTACATATTTGAGTAACCCTAGAATGGATCATTAGAAAACATCCAAATGGGTTATGAGGTATTTATAGAGACCAAAAGATTACATACTCATCGGAAGTCAGAAAATTTGGAGACCATTGAGTATTCTAGCGTCGATCTTGTGCTTACTAAGACTTTAAGAGATCCACTTCTGGCTATGTATAGATGTTTTCTGGAGGTGCTATTTCTGGAGGAGTGCTAAGCAATCACTTATTGAACCTTCCACTATGGAAGAAGATTTCATAGCATATTATGAGATAATAAATCATGCGATATGGCTACGAAATTTTATCGTTGGGCTATAAATTTTGGATAGCATTGAAAGACAACTACAAATATATTGTGACAATAATTCCGCAGTTCAATATTAGAATAACAACATAAGCTTGTTGAAATCTAAGAACATATACATTAAGTTTCTTGTTGTTAAGGAAAGAGTTCAGAGTAAAATATTATCTATTGAACATATAAGAACAAACTCCATGCTCGTGGATCCTCTTACTAAAGGCTTACAACCCAAGGTCTTTCATGAGCACACTATTCATATGGGTGTTGTTCAGTTTGAAGATATTAATTTTTAGTGGGAGTTTGTATTTGGTTTAATGTTCCTTCATTTGACATTACTCAGATACTTTATGTATTTTTCAATTTTCTGCAGAATAAAGTTAATGGTATTTTCATTTTTTGTTTACTCTGAATATATTATCTTTTAATCGTGGTATAACATAAGGTTTAAAAGAATAAGGTTTAATCTCACTACAGAATAAAGTTAGGACCAATTGGAAATAGGCATGTCTAATATCACATTGCATGTAATTTCCAACCACACATCCATACTTGATTAATGTCATTGAATATATTTGGTATGATGATCATTGATGGATCGAGTTACCATATAAATATAATGAAGGTCGCTTTGGTCTCATACTCATATAGGAGATGGAAGAGATTATTTCGGGAGATGTCTTAAGAATAGAAAGAAATTTGGTGTGCACATAAGGTTATTGGATATAATTACATTCGAAATTATTATGTAAGCCCGAGTGGGAGATTGTTG
Organism: Sambucus nigra; assembly: GCA_949130495.1. NCBI lineage: Eukaryota > Viridiplantae > Streptophyta > Magnoliopsida > Dipsacales > Adoxaceae > Sambucus > Sambucus nigra. Next base: position 121,424,558 of record OX422209.1, read on the forward strand.
GAATATTTTATATATTCCAAATAATTTAATGTGGGCTCACATATTAAAATAGTAATTATATTTGAGTCTCAATTTATAGTGGGCAAATGAAGTGATCTAATTAGGTAAGATCAAAAGACCTCAGCAGTAAGTATGGAATTTGAAATGGGTGGTTACCCCAAAATTACCTACTAGTTACTCTAGAGTCATGTTACTCAAGAGCCACAAATTCGTTACTCAATGTAATACCCTTTATTTATGAGTAATTATTTTATATTAAATTTCCTTTTGGGTAACTCTATAAAATAAAGGAAATTGAAGTAAATATTTCTTTAAGTGATGTAAGAGATAATATTTACTGAGTTTTGCATATTTACCGTTGAGTGAATGTAAATAGTGTAACATTATATTTTGGTGCGTCATTGTGCTTTAAGCGACGGTTATGATTTATATTCTAATCGGGTTATTATTAAAGAGTTAATATGACATTGGAACATGAAATAATGTACGATATCCTGAATTCCAGTTTAGAGGGCACGGTTAGTCCGGAAATGGTTGAGATAGTCAAAATAAGTGCATGTTGTGTTTTTGGGTTCTGGGGTACTTTTGACTAGTTATAATTTAAATATGATGATACGAGTCATTTTAAGTATGTAGTAGCACTTAATGTTGGACTTAATGTATTTTGGATGCTTTGGGTATTTTAGTCTTGCAAGAGCAATTAAGCTCATTTTTGTATTTCTAAACCTAGAGAGAGAAAGAGAGAGAGTTGAAGATTTGGGGCTTGGAATCGTTGCAACGAGAAGATAATCCCAGGCTACAATCTTGAGGCAAGTTTCTAACTTACATAAATGTATGATTGAGTGTGAATAATTTGTATTCATGGCTTGTGTTCTTAATATTGAACCAAAAATGGGTATAGATGATTTTGGTGTTTAAACCCTTAGGTATTTGATTTAGACATGATTAGAGTTGGATGTATTGGTGGGTTATTGTGTAGGAATGATTTAGAGAAGTTATGAATTGATGATGTTGGGTTAGATGGAAAAAAATAAGATTTGGGGATTTAGGGTTTATAATAAATCGTAGCATTAACTGGGCAATCTGACCAGGGCGAATCGATTTGCCCTCCTCAGCGAATTGATGCGCTAAAAATGGTGGCTATAGGTCTGAGGAACCAAATTGATTATGGTTAAGGCCGAATCGATTCGCGCTGAGATAGAAGGTTGGTTTTCTCATCTGAATCGATTCTATTTTTGAGCGAATAGATTCTCTTTCAGGGGCGAATCGATTCGGCTCTAGGAAAATCGATTCGAAATCTTGTTGTTTTATGAAATCTTTCCAACTTGGTTTCTAATCCTTTTCTTTTAGGTTTGAGGCTGAGGAACCTTCTCATATTAACTAATAAAGAATAACAGGGTCTTACATAAAGGGGATTAATACCCTAGGTTAGTAAGAGGGTATTCGGGCTTATTTCGAGGACTATTTAATAGAACTTAATGTCTTATCTAAAATAGAGAATGAGTCTAGGACTAGAGTAGAGTTGGGTAGTATCGTCTTGGGCTTTCGGGGACTAGTATAAGGGTAATTTTACTTTGTAGTTTACATCGTTATGCACATATGGTTTTGTAAATGAGAAATGTATATTTTAATTGGCACATCTTGTGATTATGGAAAGCATATACATACCTCTCTAAATGCTATCATAAGGGAAGTTACGCGAATAAGGTAAATCCCCTGGCTAGTGATGCAGGGAGAATATAGTCCTCGGGCCATAGGATCGGTGGTTACATTATATGATTGTTTTATTCAAAGTGAGGTAATTCCGGGTATGGTTATGGCTCATTGTCGAAGGTATATGGCCGCTTCCCATGCGACGCGATTTAGGGTACCCAGGTGGTCTTGATTATAGGCCCTGGAAGATGATAGCATTTAAGGGCGCATCTAGTAGGGTTACTCCCGGAAGGATGGTCTTAGAACTGTTATATTATGATTGTAATTGTTCTCACAAAAAATGGCATTTCATAAGAATGAGCAAATGAATCTATAATTAAACTTTATCGCATGTGATCCCCAATGACTGATTGACTTGTGGAGATATATATGATTGGAAAATTAAGCATATTAAATAGAGTTAAGTTATTACTCTAAATTGAATAGGTAGTTTGACTTAATGAAATGGTATGGCGCTAGGATGTACACTTAGATGGGTGGTGAGGATGATCCTTATAATGAACAACGAACTTAACTTTTTTTTGTGATGTTAGTATTCATAACTGCTATGCATTTTATTCACACGTATATCATATCAAATCGGGCCCTGACCCGTTTATATTTCTCTTTCTTCAGTGGTTCTTATTTATGTTCAGGTGCTCCACCGCAAGGGCGCCCGCTTTGATCTTTACTTCCGAGTATCAAGGAGTTGCAGCACTTTACGGATGTTGTTGGATTTTTGTAGTAGACGCACCAATATTTTGGATACTATAGTTATGATCGGTCTGTATATTCAGGCGTGTTGCCCTAGTTATTATTCATATCTACTATAATACTTGGTGTAACTTTTTGTATTAGTCTGTTAACCGACAGCTTATTCGGTTATGTTTTGTAGAATTGTTATTTAACTATTAAATGCCTTTATATACCCACCTTCTGTTATAAATTGGATTGTAGAAATTATTTTTATCAAACTTGCAAATTATATGACATCCGTGTTCTAAAATACTTGGTGGTCGTCTCGTACTATTATTATGCGACAGTGATACTAAGAATGGACCATCTATGATTCTTATTTTTATTGGAGTAATGGGTTGGACACCTCTTATTTTAATAAGTGGGGTGTCACAGATGGTATCAGATCATTAGGTTCTAGAGTCCTTAAAATCTATGCAGACTTATCACATTACCATAACGTTCTTTGATATAGAGCCCTATTACTAGAACTATTTTGTTTGTGTGTGTTTGTGATGTTCTGCAAAGATAAATTGTTTTAGCTGTATTATGATTCAGTTACTTCTTATCTCAGATGCCGCCTAGACGAGGTCGCCCGGCTAGGGTAAAGAGAGTTGTAGAGGATGTAGAGCCCCCACCACCGTAGGGAACGATGAATGCGACGGAGGTGGTTAATATTATTGCCCAGGCAGTCAATGCTGCAATGACCACTATGTCAAAATATCTTCCACAAGCCCAATAACCAGCCATAATAGTGGTTTAAGACCATACCAGACCCTCCGTATGTGAAAGAGTTAGAGAATCCTTCCTGAAAGTCCACCCTCCGAAATTTCAGGGTGGCGCTGATGTGATTGTGGAAAATCAATGGAAGAAAGATATTCAACGTCATCTTCAAATGGTTGAATGTAGCGGGGAGAGGAAAAAGATTCTCGCCACTTTTAAACTCGTAGGAGCAGCCCTATAATGGTTGGAGTCGGCGATAACTCCGAAACATAGGTATATCATGACCATCTCAAAATTCTGGGTTATGTTTGATCGAAAGTATTTTCCTCCCGCAATCTAGAAGGAGATGAGGAGGAAGCTTCAGGATGTTATTCAATGAGAGCGATCAGTGGAGAAATATGAAGAGGAATTTTCTCGTTTAGAAAACTTTGTGCCGGATGAAGTAATTCCAAAAGAATGGAGGATTTTCAAATGTATCGGGGGTTTGAATTGGAGGATAAGGCAACACTTGTTGGGGAACCCATCTTTACAAACATTTGGCGATGTGATGAATGTAGCTTTAATCTAATGCCAAGATCACCGCCTCAACTTGAAGGGGAGTAAGAAGATTATAGATTATGGTCAAGCTAGTAAACAAGGAGGAAATGGTGCTAGTGGAGCACTACCACCACAACAATAGTCTGGGAATAAGCAGAAAGAGTGGGACCCCGAATAAGGGGACTCGTATAAGAAACAGCGCTTTGGGGGTTCCAACTTTCGCGGAGGTAGTTTTAGGCACGGTCAGTGTGCTCAGTAGCAGCATCAGTTAGGCTAATGGGGCCAAATAGGAAGAGGGAATAATGGAGGTTGAGGCCATTAGGGTCAAGGTGTAGGGTAGTTTCGGAACAACAATCGGGGCAGGCATCTCGAAAATTTTGCGGGCCGTTGTTTTCAGTGTGGTGAACAGGGTCACATGATCAGTTGAATGGGGGACAGTTGCCTAGAGGCTCTCAAAATTCGAAGGTACATCCACAACATCCAACAACTATTCCAGCCGTCCCTCTACAACAGGGATAACTTTAGTATGGGCGTGTGTATAATATTAAGGATGCTTTGTTTCCTCCAGCACTACCTGCACCGACATCTATTGAGGGTAAGTTTTCCATTCATGGGTATATAGGTCGAGTGTTATTTGACATGGGCGCAACGCACTTATTTATCGCTAGGCAATTTGCTTATTCGACGGGATTATTTAAGTCAGCCGAAAGTACTTTTACTAGTGTGGAGTCTTCCATGGGTGATGGTTCACTTATACTTTTTATTTATAAAGGGGTAGGAATATGCCTTGGTAGATTTCTCTTTGAGGCCAACTTACTCGTCCTGGATATAGTCAGGTATGATGTTATTTTGGGCATGGACTGGTTAGTAAAATATCGAGCCATTGTGAATTATTACTGGAGTAGTTTAGTTTTTGCCATTCCAGGGAAAGAAATGTTTTTAGTGACTATGCATCTTTCGGAGGGAGGTTCGAGCATGCACTTGTATTGTATTGAGGAGGAGACTTTACGAGAATTAGTTATTTCCCAAGACTCAATTCCTGTAGTTAGAGAATTTGAAGATGTCTTTCAGGAAATCCCGAGCTTACCTCCAAGTCGTGAGATTGAGTTCATAATTGATTTAACACCGGTAACTCGGCCGATTGCGAGAACTCCATACTGTATGGCTCCTTTGGAGATGAGGGATTTAAGGGATCAAATTAAGTAACTGCTGGGGATAAGGGTTCACTCGGCATATCACGTAGCCATGGGGTGATCCTATGTTATTTATGAAGAAGATAGATGGTTCCCTCCGATTATGCATCGATCACCGTAAATTGAATAAGGTAACTATCAGGAATAAATACCCGTTACCTCGAATCGACGATTTGTTTGATCAATTAAGAGGAGCTTCCTACTTCTCTAAAATAAATTTGAGGACTGGGTACCATCATCTACAAATTCGAGAGCAAGACGTGTCAAAACCCGCTTTCTTGACCAGATATGGTTCTTATGAGTTTTTGGTTATGCCTTTTTGGTTAACCAATGCTCCTGCCGTATTTATAGACCTTATGAACCGAGTATTTTGGGACTTTCTAGACCAGTTTTTCACAGTCTTCATTGATGACATTCTAGTCTATTCTTGGACTGAAGCTGATCATGCCAAACACTTGCGATTGGTCCTACAAACACTACAGGATCATCAACTTTATGCCAAGTTTGAGAAATTTGGATTTTGGTTGTAGGAAGTGCAATTTTTGGGACATATTGTGATGGCTAAGGGTGTTTCGGTAGACTCAAACAAGGTTGCAGCAGTGAGGGAATGGGGTCAGCCCAGGATGCCAACTGAGATCCGTAGATTTCTAGGTCTGGCGAGTTATTAATGCCGTTTCATTAAGGTTTTCTATAAAATTGGTTGCCCTTTAACGAATTTGACCTGGAAGGGAGTGCGATTTGTTTGGGATGATTTCTGTCAGCTAGATTTTGATGAGATGAAGGACAAGTTGACTTCTTCTCCTGTACTCGCATTGCCAAAATCGAGAGTAGATTATTTAGTCTTCAGATACGTGTCTTTACAAGGATTGGGGGGTGTGCTATAACAGGAACATAGGGTCATTGCATATGCGTCTCTCAAGCTTAAGCCCCATGAGAAGAGTTATCCTGTGCATGATTTGGAGCTTGCTATGGTAGTGTTTGCGTTAAAGATATGGAGGCATTACCTCTTGGGTGAGAAATTTAGTCGTTTTACGGACCATAAATCGTTAAAGTATTTGTTCTCACAAAAATATCTAAATATGCAGCAACGTCAGTGGTTAGAATTCATAAAGGACTATCAATTCAATATTCACTATCACTCAGGTAAGGGATATGGGATAGCGGACGCGCTAAGTCGAAGACCCGTGGGGGAACTAGCAGAAGTGTGGAAAAAAAATGGAATGAACTTATCCAGGATGATATTGTAGTAAGGGCATACATGTCAGTGTTGATTGTTACGCCTGCCATTGTGATGCGAGTCGTAAAAACGCTAGGAGGAGATAAATATTATCAAGACCGGGTAATTCAATTATTGACCGAGGGAGAGAAGTTCTACTCTATTAGTTCTGAGGGTGGGTTGCGTTTCCACAAAAGACTTATAGTCCCAGACGAGGGAGACTTGAGACGTGCTATCATGACAGAATCCCATGGTTCAAGATTTGCAGTACACCGAGGTGGAGACAAAATGTACCAAGATATGCGTCGTCAGTATTGGTGGGCAGGAATAAAAAGGGACATTTCTGAATCTGTTTCCCAATGCGCCACTTATCAATTGGTGAAGGTAGACCACCAATGATCGACTGCATTATTGCAACCATTAGAAATACCAGTGTGGAAATGGGAGAGTATCTCAATGGATTATATCACTGGATTGCCAATATCGCAAGGCGTTCATGATTTTATTTGGGTTATCGTCGATCATTTGACCAAATCAGCACACTTCCTACCTGTACGGATGGATTACAATACGTCACGTTATGCTCGGCTCTTTATTTCGAAAATTGTGAAACTCCAAGGGGTGCCTATCAATATAGTGTCGGACCGAGACAAAATTTTTGTATCCCATTTTTGGAAAATTTTTTAAGAAGCGATGGAAACCGAATTGCGATTGAGTACATCATTCCATCCACAAACTGATGGGCAAACGAAGAGAGTCAACCAAATGTTGGAGGATATGCTTCAAATGTGCGTACTTGACTTTAAAGAAGGATGGCAACAATACCTTATGTTGGTCAAATTTGCATACAATAATTCGTACCAATTTACGATAAGTATGGCACCGTATGAGGCATTATATGGTCGACCATGTCAATCACTTGCTTATTGGTTGGAAGTAGGGGACAATAAGCTCCTTGGACCTGAAATGATCCAAGATTCCTCCTCGAAGATTGATCTTATTCGAAATAGCATACGAATTGCCCAAGATCGCCAGAAGAGTTATACCGACGCGAATCGGAGGCATGTAGAATTGGAAGTGGAGGATCAAGTTTTAGTGAGGGTATCCCCGATGAAGGGTGTAATGCGATTCGGGAAGAAAGGCAAACTCACGCCGCATTATGTAGACCATTTTTCCCTTTATTGCAAAGGTAGGTCCCGTAGCATATCAACTTGATTTGTCGGAATGCCTATAACAAATCCATAACGTGTTCCATGTTTTATCTTTGAAGAAGTATAAAAGATGCGAGGGAGATCATTGGTACATTCCATTGGATGATATCGAGTTACAACCCGATATTTCATATGAGGAACAATCGGTTGATATTCTATACCACGGAGAGCGTAGAATAAGGTCGATAGTGTACGCTTGATCCGAGTCCAATGGGGACACCACAATGCTGAGGAATCAACTTGACAACGAGAGGACGATATTCGAGAAAATACCCACACCTCTTTTTTCCAGGTATGACTAAATTTTGAGGGAAAAATTCTCTTTTAAGGGGGGGAGTATGTAATACCCCGTATTTATGAGTAATTGTTTTATATTAAATTGCCTTGTGGGTTAATTCTATAAAATAAAGGAAATTGAAGTAAATATTTCTTTAAGTTATGTAAGAGATAATATTTACTGAGTTTTTTATATTTACCGTTAAGCAAATGTAAATAGTGTAACATTATATTTTGTTGTGTCGTTGTGCTTTAAGCGACGGTTATGATTTATATTCTAATTGGGTTATTATTAAAGAGTTAATATGATGTTGGAACATGGAATAATGTACGATATCCCGAATGTCAGTTTAGAGGGCACGGTTAGTTCAAAAATGGTTAAGATAGTCAAAATAAGTGCTAGTTGTGCTTTTGGGTTTCGGGGTACTTTTGACTAGTTATAACTTAAATATGATGATACGAGCCATTTTAAGTATGTAGTAGCAGTTAATGTTGGACTTAATGTATTTTGGATGCTTTGGGTATTTTCGTCTTACAAGAGCAATTAAGCTCATTTGTGTATTTCTAAACCTAGAGAGAGAGAGCTTGAGAAAGAAGAGAAAAGAGAGAGAGTTTAAGATTTGGGTCTTGGAATCGTTGCAACGAGAAGATAATATGAGGCTACAATCTTGAGGCAAGTTTCTAACTTGCATAAATGTATGATTGAGTGTGAATAATTTGTATTTTAGGTTTGTGTTCTCGAGATTGAACCAAAAACGGTTATAGATGATTTTAGAGTTTAAACCCTTAGGTATTTGATTTAGACATGATTAGATTTGGATGTATTGGTGGGTTATTGTGTAGGAATGATTTAGAGAAGTTATGAATTGATGATGTTGGGTTAGATGGAATAAAAAAAGATTTGGGGATTTAGGGTTTATATTAACCCGTAGCCATAACTGGGCATTCTGACTAGGGAGAATCGATTTGCCCTCCTCAGCGAATCGATTTGCTAAAAATGGTGGCTACAGGTCCGAGGAACAGAATCGATTCGGGTTAAGGCCGAATTGATTCGGGCTGAGACAGAAGGTTCGTTTTCTTAACTGAATTGATTCTCTTTTTGAGAGAATCAATTCGCTTTCAGGGGAGAATCGAGCTGTTTTATGAAAATTTTCCCACTTGATTTCTTCTCCTTTTCTTTTAGGTTTGAGGCTTAGGAACCCTCTCATATTAAGTAATAAAGAGTATTAGGGTCTTATATAAGGGGGATTAATACCCGAGATTAGTAAGAGGGTATTTGGGCTTATTTCAGGGACTATTTTGTAGAACCTAATGTCTTATCTCATCTAGAGAATGAGTCTAGGACTAGAGTAGAGTTGGGTAGTATCGTCTTGGACTTTCGGGGGCTAGTATATGGGTAATTATGCTTTGTATCTTACATCGTTATGCACATTTGGTTTCGAAAATGAGAAATGTACATTTTAATTGGCACATCTTGTGATTATGGCATGCATATACATATTTCTCTAAATGCTATCATAAGGGAAGTTACACGAATGAGGTAAATCCCCTGGCTAGTGATGCAGAGAGAATATATTCCTCGAGCCATAGGATCGGTGGTTACATTATATGATTATTTGATTCGAAGTGAGGTGATTCTGGGTATGGTTATGACTCACTGTCGAAGGTATATGGCCGCTTCGCATGCGACGCGATTTAGGGTACCCATGTGGTCTTGATTATAGAACCTGGAAGATGATAGAATTTTCAAGTGCATCCCAGGGGGTGACTCCCGGAAGGATGGTCTTAGAACCATTATATTATGATTGTAATTGTTCTCACAAAAATGGCATTTCATAAGAATGAGCTAATGAATCTATAAATCATCTTTATCTCATGTGATCCCCAATGACTGATTGACTTGTGAAGATATTTATGATTGGCAAATTAAACATGTTAACTAGAGTTAAGTTATTCCTCTAAATTCAATGGGTAGTTTAACTTAATGAAATGGTATGGCGCTAGGATGTACACTTAGATGAGTGGTGAGGATGATCCTTATAATAAAGAGTGAACTTAACTTTTTTTTGTGAAGTTAGTATTCATAACTGCTATGCATTTTATTCACACTTATATCATATCAAATCGGGCCCTGACCAGTTTATATTTATCTTTCTTGTGTGGTTCTTATTTATGTTCAGGTGCTCCGTCGCAAGAGCGACAACTTTGATATTTCCTTCCTAGTGTCAAGGAGCTACATCATTTTGCGAATGTTGACGGATTTTTGTAATAGACGCATCAATCTTTTGGATAATCTAGTTACGATCCGTTTGTATATTCGGGCGTGTTTCCCTAATTATTATTCGCATCTACTGTAATACATGGTGTAACGTTTTGTATTAATCTGTTAACCGACAGCTTATTCTGTTATGTTTTGTAGAATTGTTATTTAACTACTACATGCCTTTAAATATACACCTTCTGTTATAAATTGGATTGTCGAAATTGTTTTTATCGGACTTACAAATTATATGACATCCGTTTTCTAAAATACTTGATGGATGTCTCGTACTATTATTTTGTGACAGTAATTATAAGAATGGACCATCTATGATTCCTATTTTTATTGGAGTAACGGGCTGGCCACCTCTTATTTTAATAAGCGGGGTGTCACACTCAACAGTCACCTAATTAGAATTTATGGGCTTCTAATTAGATGTCTGTTAATATAATGAAGGGTTCTGGTCCCTATTGATGCAAAAAACTAGACTAGGCCTAATTGATTGATCACAGATAAATAAACAAAAACAAATAAGACAAAGAGATTTTTAAAGAGGTTCGGCTCAATGAAAAAGCCTATGTCTACTGTTATGTATTGACTGCCTTGATTTGTTTTTCAATCCCTTGAAATGAGGGTGTTACAATGTATTTATAGTCCAAGAGGGGTACTGATAGTTATCGTGTGAAAGGATGGAATTTCTTTATTTGTTAGGCATTTACATCGATACATAATGAGAATTAAATATACTACTACTGTTGCTTCACTGGTTATACAGGTTGTATGACTATTGTCTCTTTATTGGCTATATAGGTTGGATTTTCGATAGTTGGTCGGTCTTCCCAGTTGGTCAGGTTGCCCTATTGGCCGGGCTTCTTTGTTGGTCGAACTTTGTATCATACGGACTTGGATTTGTGCCACATTGTATAACACGTGTTGGCTTAAATAATTTTTCCCTTTATATTTGATAAAATCTCATACTAACTGTTGTTTTGTAAATGTGATTACAGTTGAAAGGAAGAGAAAATCCCTCAAAGAGGGTGAAGTAAATTTAAAAGAATTGAAGTTCATTTGGGGACTTCACAAGAGTATTACTGAGGAGCACATTAGGTCTACTTCTTATTTGCTTCAATACAGGAATACCGTTTCTTCCTTCATCACCTGACCTACTGCTCCTCATTCTCTAGTGATTTCTCTTGATCAGGAAGACTCAGAAACTCATCTTTCTAATATCATAAAGAAGAGAAAATTTCCTGATCTTCTTAGTGGTAGCATTTCTCGCTCCCAAGCTCCTGCAGAAGGATTCAAGAAGAAGATAGGGGATGTTATGAAACCCCAAGTCCCCAAAGACCTAACCCCCAAAGACCGAGGTCCAAAATATACATCCCCCAAAGATGATGCACTCCCTTTGAGGAGACTTAGAAGAGGGCTTGCGTAGAAGCAGGTCGAACAAGTGATCAACCAACAGACCTTGATCGAATTACCTTCTTCTGAGGCTGGTCCTCCAGCAGATATTACTCCTGGTTTGTCTAGGAATTTGATCAAGTCTGGTACTCTTCCAGACAATAGGGGAGTGGATGCCATGTTACCCCGAGTAAAGGTTTCTGAACTGGATTCTCAGAGCCTTGCATTAGTAAGTGAGTTCCATTTTTTGGTACCGTTGCCTTTTATATTTCTCATGTACAAACTTGATCTTCTTCTCTTGCCGTTCTTGGTGCATTTTAATAATATACTAGAGTAGGATGATGCAATTAGGGCTTCTTCTTCAAATGATGTGGAGGCAGCCTTGGCTGGCTTGAAGAAGTCTTTGCTCTAATCTCAGTAAGCCTTAGAGACTGAGAAAAGTACTTGGGTGAATAAACTAGAGACAACTGAAACTGCTCGTCAGACGTTTGATGAAAATACCTTTGAAGCTGAGTGCAGAGCAAAGGAGGCGGAGCGCAGGGCAAAGTAAGCTGAGTGCAGGGCAGAGGAAGCTAAACGCAGGGCTAAGACTATTGAGGAGCTTGTGACCTCATAAAGGTCTAAGAGAAAGTCTATTGTTAAGATATCCTTCAGTACTGGTTGGGATAAGGGCTGGAACAAAGCCATTTTCGTTTCCTCTTCTCAAATTAAGAATGCAAAACAAAAATATTTTAGAGATGGTTCGGTTACATCTCTTCAGGAGTTAAACATTGTTGATGACTCTGAACTTTTTTAGAGATATACTTATGGTCCTCCTCCAATCATTGAGGATGAGGTTGAGGATGAAGTTGGTTCTGGAGAGTCTTCTCTAGTGGTTGAATATGTTGCTAACCAACCTAAAATCACCGAGTCTTCTCTTCCTCCAGCTGAGTAAATCGAGCAGCTCCAGTCTATAGCCCCTTCTTCTGAGCAGGATAAGAAGGTTGAGAATGATAGGGAGAAGGTGTAAAGTTATTCGGCATTTGCCCTTTAGCTTTTTTATTTCTTTTTCTTTATTTTTATTGTACTTGAACTCTTTTTCATTAATAAAATAAACCTCTTATTCCTTTTTATCTGTTGTTGATTATGCCAGTTATTTATTCTTGTTGTTGATTGGTGATCATTTTTCCTTGCTAGTTTATAGCGAAGATAGAACAACTATCTTCCAAAGATACCAAGCTACTGAGGAAATGCAATTCTTTTTTCAAAGCAGGTTATATATACTTATTTGAGGAAGAAGTTATTCAGTTTCTCGATGATGATGCATCAGAGTAGGCCAAAGAAGACTACAAGTATTTAAAGTACTTACTTGATCGGGAAGTAGAAAATAGTGTTGCCTACTATAAGATATTAGAAGAACTTAAAGAACAGCATAAAGACCCCACTGCACTGTTGCACCAGAGCTACGGGCGGAAATATCGAAGCTTAAGTATAGGTCGGGGTTTGGATAACTTTGTTTCCATTTATAATAAAAAGGAAGCTTTACTTAAGCTTGAAGTTGAAGAAATTAGAACTATTGCCAAACTTCTGGAGGAGGAGAATAATAATTTGAGGGATGAAGTGAATCTTTTAAAGTCTTCCTCTAGAACAGTTGTTGCTACTAATAATGAGGGATGCTCCTTTTTAGAGGCTAAAAATGCAACATTAAGGGTTGAGTTGGAATCCTTAAAAAAGATTAAGGTTGCATCCTCTTCTTGATCAAGAAATAAGCCTGGCTAAGGCACCACAGAAGAAATTAGGACTCAACAGACCCTTGCCAATCAAGCTGTGCAGTTAAAAGCTAAAGGCTGAGCTATTCCTGAGATGTCCCTATCCTCTCAATCTTCCCAATTACAGACTAAGGGTGGAGTAATGAAGAAGTTGTAGTCTCAAGTTGATAAATTAACTTTTCAATTCCATAAGAAACCAAGGGATATTTGGATAGATGGATGGGTGTAATCAGGCTCTAGGCCATCTTGACGATAGACTTCAGCAGGCTAAGAATGAGTCCTGTAAGGGGGGTTGGATGAACACGTTATTCGTGATGAATGTGGATCAGAAAAATTCACTGTGGCATTGGTATGACCAAGGCTTATGGAGCTTGACAATCCTCCATTCAAGTTAGATGTTAACTAGATTCTTGTTCATCGTATTCCTTAATGCTTGATTTTGAGGTACTTAGGAGATTACGAGCTACATGATGAACTATAGATCATCCGACCTCCTCATATGCTTGATCATCCTAGTAGCAGCAATACTAGGATGCTTCAGGATTTTAACTTCATCAACTCTCCTTATACTTTGGATGATCCTCCAGCTGGCATGGATCCTGTTTCCAAGGCTGAAGGAAAATGCCCTATAGAATAAGAATTCGTATTTTGTTTCTGCATGTTAAGCAACAATATGTAATCATTTAATTGAATTAATTGAAAGGCTTATTTTATCATTGTTTTATTGTGAATGGATCATCTTTTAGTCAATCTCTGTATATGAATGTTTTCTTAGTCATTGACTGTGAATGGATCAACTTTTAGTCAATCTCTAGTTTTTCACCAGTTCTATTGATACCTTTAGGATTATCCTAATTATCATACCAATTATCAATGCATCACCATGGTTCTACTAATGTACCTCAATTTCTGGTAATTACATTAGTTACCTTGATTCCTAAGTGTGAGTAGAACATTTGTCCATCTTTTAGCCCAATTTAGATGAAAATTATTCATCTGGGTCTTTGTTAACCAAGCATTTGGGACTTATAATTTCGCCTTGTATGGTTTTTTATGTATTGACAACCAACTTTGTTGGTGCCTTTATTGAGAAACTAACTTTATTAGTGCATTTATTGAGACCGATCAACATTTCATTGGTCGTTTGTGATGACGACCAATATTGTTAGTGCCTTTGTTGATGCCGACCAACATTATTGGTATTTTTGTGTTGACGATCAACATTATTGGTGCCTTTGTTGATGCCGACCAACATTGTTGGTATTTTTGTTGATTCATTACAATGTAGTGCATAGCACTAGTACTCTGAAAAATAAAATAATAATTTTGGGGAAATCATATTCTCATTAATATTGATATGATCTGAGTACAACATGACTACATCACTGATAATACTTCCTCCGATATTCTTTATTCCAGGGGTTCTTGAATTCTTCACCTTCCAAAGTCTTGATTCGATATGTAACTGGTCGGATAACTAATGTAATGCGATAAGGCCCATGCCAATGGTCTTCAAGATTATTTCTTTTCTGAATCACCTTCTTCAAAACATAATCACCTTCATTTAAATTGCTCAGTTTTACCCTCTTATTAAAGAAACGTGCAGTCTGTTGTTGATAAGATGCATTCCTTAAAGCTGTATCTTCACGTACTTCTTCTAGCATGTCTAAGTTCATCCTTCTCATTAAATCACTGATTGGGGTATTGAAGTTAAGAACTCTGTGTGTAGGTAAATCTAGCTCGGAAGGAATTACGGTTTTAGTACCAAATGCTAACATGTAGGGAGTTTCTCCAATAGCTGTTATAGGGGTTGTTCGATAGGCCTACAAGAAAGAATGCAGTTCATTGATCCAATTCCCTTTAGCATTTTCCAGCCTTTTCTTTAACCTATTCAACAAAGTTCTATTCCTTACCTCTGTTTGGCCATTGCTTTGAGGGTGGCTAGGAGCAGAGTGGATTTTTTGGACATTAGATTGGGCACAACAAGAAGCAAATTCATCGTTTTCAAAGTGTGCCATGATTAGTTATAAAGGTATAGGGCAAACCATACATGCATATGATATTCTTCCAAATAAATTGATAAACCTTATCATAGGACATATCGATCAATGGTTCATCTTCCACCCATTTAGTAAAGTAATCAACAGCTGTAACTAGGTACTTGAACCTTCCTCGGGTGGTCGGCAGAGGCCCGACCAAGTCAATTCCCATATAGCAAAGGTCCAAGGTGAAGTGATTGGTGTTAGGAGAGCTTGTGGAGTCTTGTGTATGCTGCATAATTTCTGCCACTTATCACACTTCTTGGCGAAAGCTGCATAATCTTCTCGCATAGTTGGCCAGTAGTACCCCTGTGTATTGATTCTTCGTAATAAAGTTCTCCCTTCTACATGGGCTCCACGATACCCTTTGTGGACTTCCTTAATTAAATCCTTTACTTCAGATGGATGCATATATCATTGTAGACCGGTAGTTAATCATCTTCTATACAACACACCATTGTCTAGAACATATCTCGCAGCTTTGTATTTTAGCTTCTTAGCTTCAAGTAGGTCGGCTGGTAGAATTCCTTCTTCAATATAAGATCTTATGGGATCCATCCAAGATGGGCCCATATCAACTGTAATAAAATTGACCATCAGATCTTCATCAATGCTCTTAATAGCAAGTAGATTAATAGGAATAGTTCTTTGCAACTCAGTTATGGTTGTTGAAGCTAGCCGAGCAAGTGAGTCTGCTCGGGCATTTTCTAATCTTAGAATTCTGATTATCGGGACAGCTAGCAAAGTGGAAATTATCTTCAAAGCTTTAGCTAAGTATCTGGACATTAGTTCTCCTTTAGTTGCATATAAGTTCAACAACTAATTTACCACCAGCTGTGAATCACTATATGCCACAATTTGCTAGGCATTAGTTATTTAGCTATATTTAAACCAACAATCACAGCTTTATACTCTACCTCATTATTGGAGGCTTGAAATTGGACTTGTAGAGTGTTCTTTATATCTAATTCGTCTGGAGTATTAAGAATGATTCCAGCTCCACATCCGGTTGCACAGGATGATCCATCAATATACAAGATCTATATGGAAATATTGTTGTCAAACGCTTAGTTTGTCAGAATCCCTTGATGTAAGATTTTATCCTTTACCTCCTCATATTTATTTTTCATCTCTTGTACTCCGCTAGAGGGTTCTGGTTGATCGGTGGTAACTTCTTCTGTAGTTTCCCTGACTTTGAGTTGGTCGGGCATATCTCTAGTAGGTTTGCTGACTTCTGAATGTTTCTTAGTAGGAGTCCCTTGTTTCTCGGGAATCTCTGGGTAATTGAATTTCGTAATAAAATAGACCTTGGTTCGTATATAAGGTTATATTCCCACAACTCCACATCCCAATACATCAATCTCCCGAATTTCTCTGGCTTATGCAAAGCTTGTTTCAGTGGCATATCAGTATATACCACTATGGTGTGAGCTTAAAAATATGGCTTCATTCATCTACTAGCCTCAATTAAGTCCAATGCTAACTTCTCCAATCTAGGATATCTGACTTCTTCTCCTCGAAAAGCTTTTCTAGTGTAATAAGATGGATTTTTAAATCCATTCTCCTGCCTAATCAAGGCAAAACTAATAGTTGATTCAAATACAACCATATACAAATATAGCTTTTCTCCCAATACTGGTCGGGAGAGTAGTGGGGATGCTCCCAAGTACTTCTTCAATTCCAGGAAGGCTTTTTAAAATCCATCGTTCCATTCAAAGATTTTTTGAGTACCTTAAAGAATGGCAAAGATTTATTCGCTGCTCAGGACACAAATCTATTGAGTGCTGCTACGCGCCCTGTTAGCCTTTGAACATCATTTTTACTAGTCGGGGATTCCATTTATATCAAGACCTTGATCTTATCTGGATTAGCTTCAATGCCCCTTTGATTTACTATATACCCAAGGAACATTCCCTCCTGAACTCCGAAGATGCATTTGGTCGGGTTCAACTTGATCTAGTGCTTTTCCAATTGATCAAACGTTTGGCTAAGGTCGGTAATATAATCAGCAGATTTTTTGCTCTTAGTCAGCATATCATCAATATACACCTCCATGTTCTTGCATATCTTCTCCTCAAATGTTTTATTCCAATCTTTAATAAGTGGCTCCTGCATTTTTTAGACCAAATGGCATAACATTATAGTAATAAGTTCCTCGGGGAGTAATAAAGGAAGTACTTTCTCTATCTCCTAGCTTCATTTTGATCTGTTTATAACCAGAATATACATCCATAAAGCTCAGGAGCTATTGACCCAAAGTAGCATCCACAAGTTGATCAATTCGTGGTAAAGGAAAATGGTCCTTTGGGCATGCCTTATTCAATTCAGTAAAATCCACACACATCCACCACTTATTGTTTTTCTTCTTGACCATAAATACGTTGGCCAACCAATCCGGGTACTTCACGTCTTCAATAAAGGAAGCCTTTTGAAGCTTATCCACTTCTTTTTGTATAGCCTAGTTCTTCTCCGGGCTGAAAACTCTTCTTCTTTGCTTTACAGGTTTAACCTCCTTATTCACATTAAGCTCATGGCATAAAAAGTTCGAGTCTATACTAGGCATATGTTCATGGCTCAATGCGAACACCTTCTTTATTTGTCTCAAGAAGGACACCAACTCTTGTTTAATAACCGAATCCAATGACGCTCCTATTTGAGTCGTTCACTCTGGTTAATCATTGTCCAGAATAATGCTTTCTGATGCCTCCATCACCTGACCTTTTACGAGCTCAGATTCATCCCTTGGATCTAAGGTTTCAACCTCAGATTCACTATTCGGCTAAGATATATCCACTTGATAAGTGGTTGTTTTTCTCTTTACTTTTAACACATCTTCCTCTTCAGTAGATGAAGTAGAATTTCCGAGCTACTTTCTAGTCTCCTTTTACTGCTCCCACTCCAAAGTTGGTCGGGAATTTCAAGCATTGATGAAAAGCATAAGGTATAAGTTCGAACTTCTTCAGACCCACTCTTCCTATAATCATGTTATAGGCAGAATGAAAATTTTTGTCCATTATAAAGAATCTTACTTTCTCTGTCCTGCTCGCCAGCCATGTCCTGATCAACATATCTGGCTTGATTATTCCTAATGGAAATACTTTCTAGCCATAGAATCCAATAAGTGGCATGTGGTAAGGCTCCAGTTGGCCAAGTTTCAAACCCAGACTATCAAAAAAGGGGTGGAACATAATGTCTGTCGAACTGTCGTTATCCACTAGGGTCCTTGCTACTAGTACATATTTCATCCTAACTCTGATTACTAAAGGATCATCATAAGGATACAATACTCCAGATAGTTCGTTCTTAGAAAAGTCAAATACGAGCTTATCCTTGTTAACTTTTTTTGGTCGGTCCTCCTCGGCGAGGTTGATTCGCTCGATGTAGGAACATGCCTGAACCTCATTGAAGTAAGACAATGAGGTAAGCCTCATCCAAAACTGAGTGTGAATACCTCATGTTCAGTTTGTCTAGGCTTCTTGGGGAGATTAGGATCGTCTTCTAGATCATCATCATGGTTCCTCTTCTTATCTTTTATAGGATCAACAAGTGATTTAGATCTCTGTCGACCTCTACCTCCAGTTCTTCCACCAGCCTGTCGATTAATAAATCTGTCCAATTTTCCTCTTCGGATGAGTGATTCTATCTCATTATAGAGCGCAATACACTGGTTGGTCGTATGACCATGATCTTTGTGAAATTTCATACTTGGACTTATCCCTCTTATCACACTACAGCAAAAACAGCAATTTGGCACACCCTGATATTAAAAATCGGGCACATTTTAAAACTGTGCCAGATTTTGGCACGGTTTAATAGCATTTTGCCAAAATTTGGCACTGTTTTAAAGTGTGCCAAAATTAAGTATACTTGGTAAATTATAAAATACCTAAAAAATTTAGGCCTCACTTTGGTTTTTGTCTCCCGCCCTCTCTCATCCCTCACTTTCAGGGCTCCCGCTTCCTCTCCCTCCCTCCCTCCCGCACGCTCTCTCTCTCTCTCTCTCTCTCTCTCTCTCTCTCTCTCTCTCTCGTATGCCCCTCTTTACAAACCCTAACTGCAGCCTTCCTTCTTTCCGCCTTCCAAATCCTAGGGTTGAGGGGTCCGAAAATGGGATGCGTATGCCGCAACAATCAGAGGGGGTTCCCATAGATTGGTACTGTATATAAAACTTATAGATTGGTATTGTATATGATTATTTAGCTATTTCTTATATGGTTTTGTATCTTTCGTAAATTGGTATTGTATATGATTGTTTACCTATTAAAACTTATTGTTTAATCTCTGGCCATATGGAGGATTTACAATATCTAGTAGTTGTTGAAGCATCCACCTTCAATACGATCTTCATGAAGGTGGACCACCAAGTATTCTAGCATCTTAATTGAACTTGAGTAAGGCAACCACGTTATAGTGCTTGGGATGTTTTAGACCCAGCCCTTTTTGATCTGTAATTTTGAGAAAAAATATTTTATAACAAACTTAGGTTGTTAGGTTTACTTTATATTTCTCTATTTCTTCAGCTAATGAGTCATTTGTAGTTTCTTTATCTTCTAGATTGTTTATTCAGTCATTTTCTTCTATTCAGCAAATGCGTTATAGCAAAGCATGATGATTAAGGAAGGTCAGTTTATGTATCAGTTTTGTAACGACATTATTCCTTACTAGTTATCAATGAATTGTATGATAGTTGAAAAGTAACAAGTATTTGTTTTTATTAGACAGTCTATACTGCACATTATAAGCTTTGCATATTACTAATATTCATATTTAATGTGGAAAATAAAAGGCTCGTGGTCACTAAGACCACCCCGAAATCATCAGTCGTTCAATAAATATATGTAGTTAAATAGTTTCTATATGTGCCCGGTGGAGGGGAGGAGTTAGATCTGATGTTTTCTGTAATGTATAGTTTATATATTTACAAAAATTTGACTAGCTTATAAATCTAAGGTTTAGATCCTTTATTTTTTTTCCGAATATACATCTAAAACTGATTATTGTTGGTGATATTGCATTTGTAGATTTTTTTTAGTTTAAATGCCAAGAAGCCTTTGTTTTGAGTTTGTGAAATAATCAATCAATTTGTTTCGAGAATGTCAACACAACAAGACAAAAGGAAGAATATGTTTTGGTTCTGGATTAGCAAACAAAGTTATCTAAATTATTTTTGGTACTATACTTCATGTATTGCTTTTTATTCATGAAGTCGTGTTAATATTTCTGAAATAAACCATATTAAACATGTTCTTATGCTTTAGAAAATGATCATTCAAATCTCTCAAATTTTGATGAAAACGGGTCACGTTATTGTATTTGGTGCACAAACAAAGTCTTTTTATTTAATGGAATCAAATTTTCTTAGAGGAGTCGCTGGATAATCATTATTTAATATACATTAGCTCTTGAACAAGTATGTCATTTGCGATCCAAGACACATATTCAATATGATATTCGAACAGGTATGGAATTTCGACTTGGCAGAGATGATTGGTCCATCTACATGAAATGAATGGGGTATAGTATCCTTCTGCTTAGCTCTTTCTGTTTTTAATCCTATTTTGGATCCTATTTGTTCATAAGTTTCCATTACAAAAATAAAAAAATTCATTGTGAAGTGACATTAAAAGGAGTTATCAATGTTCTAAGCATTGAGAGTATTTTTTCTTCTTAAATTAGTTTCAGGTGCTACTTTTTTGGTGGGTTAGAACAATATTTCTTAGATTTAAAACAAAATTTTCATCATTAACTCTTAGAGAAGTAGGATATATAAATGTTAGATGTGGATCCGTGGAGGATAATTAGGTGAATATGTACTATTTCAGCTTCATTGTATTCATTTCTTTGAATGTGGGTTACCTGATTTGTTACTGATGAAATGCTCTTGAAATTGATTTGTTATCCAAAGATGACGATGGCATCTGTTTTTTCTCAAATTTGAGTTGCGGTGAAAGGTCGAAATCTTGGTTCCGTATTATGTTTATAGGTAAGACAATGAGGTAAGCCTTCCTTTTAGCTATATGATCTCCTCCTGTATATCCACCTGTAATCATATGGCAATCAAAGTATCCAAAACTGAGTGTGAATACCTCATGTTCAGTTTGTCTAGGCTTCTTGGGGAGATTAGGATCGTCGTATAGATCATCATCATGGTTCCTCTTCTTATCTTCTCTAGGATCAACAAGTGATTTAGATCTCTGTCGACCTCTACCTCCAGTTCTTCCACCAGCCTTTCGATCAATAAATCTGTCCAATTTTCCTCTTCGGATGAGTGATTCTATCTCATTATAGAGCGCAATACACTGTTCGGTCGTATGACCATGATCTTTGTGAAATTTAATACTTGGACTTATCCCTCTTATCACACTACACCAAAAACAGCAATTTGGCACACCCTGATATTAGAAATCTGGCACAGTTTAAAACTTTGCCAGATTTTGGCACGGTTTAATAGTATTTTGGCAAACTTTAAAACAGTGCCAAAATTTGGCACTGTTTTAAAGTGTGCCAAAATTAGGTACACTTGGTAAAATATAAAATACCTAAAAAATTTAGGCCTCACTTTGGTTTTTGTCTCCCGCCCTCTCTCATCCCTCACTTTCAGGGCTCCTGCTTCCTCTCCCTCCCGCACGCTCTTCCTCTCTCTCTCTCTCTCTCTCTCTCTCTCTCTCTCTCTCTCTCTATCTCTCTCTCTCTCTCTCTCTCTCTCTCTCTCTCTCGTATGCCCCTCTTTGCAAACCCTAACTGCAGCCTTCCTTCTTTCCGCCTTCCAAATCCTAGGGTTGAGGGGTCCGAAAATGGGATGCGTATGCCGCAACAATCAGAGGGGGTTCCCATAGATTGGTATTGTATATAAAACTTATAGATTGGTATTGTATATGATTGTTTACCTATTTCTTATATGGTTTTGTATCTTTCATAAATTGGTATTGTATATGATTGTTTACCTATTAAAACTTATGGTTTAATCTCTGGCCATATGGAGGATTTACAATATCTAGTAGTTGTTGAAGCATCCACATTCAATACGATCTTCATGAAGGTGGACCACCAAGTATTCTAGCATCTTAATTAAACTTGAGTAAGGAAACCATGTTATAGTGCTTGGCATGTTTTAGACCCAACCCTTTTTGATCTGTAATTTCCAGAAAAAATAGTTTCTAACAAACGTAGCTTGTTAGGTTTACTTTACATTTCTCTATTTCTTCAGTTAATGAGTCATTTGTAGTTTCTTTATCTTCTAGATTGTTTATTCAGTCATTTTCTTCTATTCAGTAAATGCATTATAGCAAAGCATGATGATTAAGGTAGGTCAGTTTATGTATCAGTTTTGTAACGACGTTATTCCTTACTAGTTATCAATGAATTGTATTAAAGTTGAAAAGTAACAAGTATTTGTTTTTATTAGACAGTCTATACTGCACATTATAAGCTCTGCATATTACTAATATTCATATTTAATGTGGAAAATAAAAGGCTCGTGGGCACTAAGACCACCCCGAAATCATTAGTCGTTCAATAAATATATGTAGTTAAATAGTTTCTATATGTACCCGGTGGAGGGGAGGAGTTAGATCTGATATTTTCTGTAATGTATAGTTTATATATTTACAAAAATTTGACTAGCTTATAAATCTAAGGTTTAGATCCTTTATTTTTTTCCGAATATGCATCTAAAACTGATTATTGTTGGTGATATTGCATTTGTAGAGTTTTTTTTAGTTTAAATGCCAAGAAGCCTTGGTTTTGAGTTTGTGAAATAATCAATCAATTTGTTTCGAGAATGTCAACACAACAAGACAAAAGGAATAATATATTTTGGTTCTGGATTAGCAAACAAAGTTATCTACATTATTTTTGGTACTATACTTCATGTATTGCTTTTTATTCAAGAAGTCATGTTAATATTTCTGAAATAAACCATATTAAACATGTTCTTATGTTTTAGAAAATGATCATGCATATCTCTCAAATTTTGATGAAAATGGGTCACGTTATTGTATTTGGTGCACAAACTAAGTCTTTTTATTTAATGGAATCAAATTTGCTTAGAGGAGTCGCTGGATAATCATTATTTAATATACATTACCTCTTGAACAAGTATGTCATTTGTGATCCAAGACACATATTCAATATGATATTCGAACAGGTATGGCATTTCGACTTGCAGAGATGATTGGTCCATCTACATGAAATGAATGGGGTATAGTATCCTTCTGCTTAGCTCTTTCTGTTTTTAATCCTATTTTGGATCATATTTGTTCATAAGTTTCCATTACAAAAATAAAAAAATTCATTGTGAAGTGACATTAAAAGGAGTTATCAATGTTCTAAGCATTGAGAGTATTTTTTCTTCTTAAATTAGTTTCAGGTGCTACTTTTTTTGTGGTTTAGAACAATATTTCTTAGATTTAAAACAAAATTTTCATCATTAACTCTTAGAGAAATAGGATATATAAATGTTAGATGTGGATCTGTGGAGGATAATTAGGTGAATATGTACTATTTCAGCTTCATTGTATTCATTTCTTTGAATGTGGGTTACCTGATTTGTTACTGATGAAATGCTCTTGAAATTGATTTGTTATCTAAAGATGACGATGGCATATGTTTTTTCTCAAATTTTAGTTGCAGTGAAAGGTCGAATGCTTGGTTCCGTATTATGTTTATAGGTAAGACAATGAGGTAAGCCATCCTTTTAGCTGTATGATCTCCTCCTGCATATCCACCTGTAATCATATGGCAATCAAAGTATCCAAAACTGAGTGTGAATACCTCATGTTCAGTTTGTCTAGGCTTCTTGGGGAGATTAGGATCGTCGTATAGATCATCATCATGGTTCCTCTTCTTATCTTCTCTAGGATCAACAAGTGATTTAGATCTCTGTCAACCTCTACCTCCAGTTCTTCCACCAGCCTGTCGATCAATAAATCTGTCCAATTTTCCTCTTCGGATGAGTGATTCTATCTCATTATAGAGCGCAATACACTGGTCGGTCGTATGACCATGATCTTTGTGAAATTTAATACTTGGACTTATCCCTCTTATCACACTACACCAAAACAACAATTTGGCACATCCTGATATTAAAAATCTGGCACAGTTTAAAACTGTGCCATATTTTGGCACGGTTTAATAGCATTTGGGCAAACTTTAAAACAGTGCCAAAATTTGGCACTGTTTTAAAGTGTGCCAAAATTAAGTACCCATGGTAAAATATAAAATACCTAAAAAATTTAGGCCTTACTTTGGTTTTTGTCTCCCGCCCTCTCTCATCCTTCACTTTCAGGGCTCCCGCTTCCTCTCCCTCCCGCACTCTCTCTCTCTCTCTCTCTCTCTCTCTCTCTCTCTCTCTTTCTCTCTCTCGTATGCCCCTCTTTACAAACCTTAACTGCAGCCTTCCTTCTTTCCACCTTCCAAATCCTAGGGTTGAGGGGTCCGAAAATGGGATGCGTATGCCGCAATAATCAGAGGGGGTTCCCATAGATTGGTACTATATATAAAACTTATAGATTGGTATTGTATATGATTGTTTACCTATTTCTTATATGGTTTTGTATCTTTCGTAAATTGGTATTGTATATGATTGTTTACCTATTAAAACTTATGGTTTAATCTCCCACCATATGGAGGATTTACAATATCTAGTAGTCGTTGAAGCATCCACCTTCAATACAATCTTCATGAAGGTGGACCACCAAGTATTCTAGCATCTTAATTAAACTTGAGTAAGGCAACCACGTTATAGTGCTTGGCATGTTTTAGACCCAACCCTTTTTGATCTGTAATTTCCAGAAAAAATAGTTTCTAACAAACTTAGGTTGTTAGGTTTACTTTAGATTTCTCTATTTCTTCACCTAATTAGTCATTTCTAGTTTCTTTATCTTCTAGATTTCTTATTCAGTCGTTTTCTTCTATTCAGCAAATGCGTTATAGCAAAGCATGATGATTAAGGTAGTTCAGTTTATGTATCAGTTTTGTAACGACGTTATTCCTTACTAGTTATCAATGAATTGTATGATAGTTGAAAAGTAACATGTATTTGTTTTTATTAGACAGTCTATACTGCACATTATAAGCTCTGCATATTACTAATATTCATATTTAATGTGGAAAATAAAAGGCTCGTGGGCACTAAGACCACCCGGAAATCATCAGTCGTTCAATAAATATATGTAGTTAAATAGTTTCTATATGTGTCCGGTGGAGGGGAGGAGTTAGATCTGATGGTTTCTGTAATGTATAGTTTACATATTTACAAATATTTGACTAGCTTATAAATCTAAGGTTTAGATCCTTTATTTTTTTTCGAATATACATCTAAAACTTATTATTGTTGGTGATATTGTATTTGTAGAGTTTTTTTTAGTTTAAATGCCAAGAAGCCTTGTTTTTGAGTTTGTGAAATAATCAATCAATTTGTTTCGAGAATGTCAACACAACAAGACAAAAGGAAAAATATGTTTTGGTTCTGGATTAGCAAAAAAAGTTATCTACATTATTTTTGGTACTATACTTCATGTATTTCTTTTCATTCATGAAGTCATGTTAATATTTCTGAAATAAACCATATTAAACATGTTCTTATGTTTTAGAAAATGATCATGCATATCTCTCAAATTTTGATGAAAACGGGTCACGTTATTGTATTTGGTGCACAAACTAAGTCTTTTTATTTAATGGAATCAAATATGCTTAGAGGAGTCGTTGGATAATCATTATTTAATATACATTACCTCTTGAACAAGTATGTCATTTGCGATCCAAGACACATATTCAATATGATATTCGAACAGGTATGGCATTTCGACTTGGCAGAGATGATTGGTCCATCTACATGAAATGAATGGGGTATAGTATCCTTCTGCTTAGATCTTTCTGTTTTTAATCCTATTTTGGATCCTATTTGTTCATAAGTTTCCATTACAAAAATAAAAAAAATCATTGTGAAGTGACATTAAAAGGAGTTATCAATGTTCTAAGCATTGAGAGTATTTTTTTCTTCTTAAATTAGTTTCAGGTGCTACTTTTTTTGTGGTTTAGAACAATATTTCTTAGATTTAAAACAAAATTTTCATCATTAACTCTTAGAGAAGTAGGATATATAAATGTTAGATGTGGATCCGTGGAGGATAATTAGGTGAATATGTACTACTTCAACTTCATTGTATTCATTTCTTTGAATGTGGGTTACCTGATTTGTTACTGATGCAATGCTCTTGAAATTGATTTGTTATCTAAAGATGACGATGGCATATGTTTTTTCTCAAATTTGAGTTGCGGTGAAAGGTCGAATGCTTGGTTTCGTATTATGTTATAGGATTAAATATTCTCTTCATATTTATGTTATTATAAATTGTTGCTACCAGTTTTCATTTATGCTAATTTGGTGTGATATTTTCGGTTATGTTGCTACCTATTTTCTTGGCCATATAAAAAAAAGTGCTACCATGTTCCATTGATTATTTTGTACAATCTGTACTATACGGTGTTTAGATACAACTAATGGAAAACTGTAGTACGTCTCCCAATTCATATTAGTTGGATAAGAATTGAAAGTTAGCATTTAAAGGGTTCTGTTTAACCTATTTACTTATGAATAACTTAATTCACATTGATGTTTTCTCACAGATGATTAATTTGTTAAATGTGGTAGTATATCTTTGTTTTTGCAGAAAACAGATCACAATGCAGTGCTGAATTCCACATCTTAAGACAAGCACAGAGGCTACCTTCTTTCCCCCTTGACCATCTCTCGACTTCAGCATCCAGAGTTTCTGCTAATATGTTTCTCTCTATTTTCTATCTTTAAGCAAGAAGATGGCGCATACTCTGCTCTGCCAGAGCTTTTGCGTCATTCAAGAGACAGTTCGTGGTATTTGAACGATGTTCACAATTCTTTCCAGGAGTATTCAACATTCAAAAGGATACGGATGTTGGCCCGCTAATTCCGCTTTGGTATGTATTCAATTCAATTCATATATATTTACTCTACTTTTGTATCAAAATTTTGTGGTTGAATACTAAAATGTTGTGGTTCAGTATAACTTTTAATATTTTTATAGTTTTGAAATTTCAATTTGGTTCTCCCCTACTTAAACAAAATTCCCCTAATTAACACTTACTTCTTGGATGCCGTTAAACTATGGTATATTATTGATTATTTATATGCATACATGGTATATAGTTGACTTACGGTATGCCCTTTACTGTATGCAGCAGCTGTATGGATATATGTTGGATATATGCACAACATATATGCAGGCATACAACAACATACTGTTGGCATACAGTAGGTGCCAAATTGGGGTTTTGGGGAGGGGGGGTACTAAGTTTTAAAATTTATATTATATGTATTGATGCGAGTTTTTTCAGATTTTTATTTGCTTTAGGTATGTTGAAATAACATTTAAAATGTGTGACTTTTGTTTGTCGTGTGTACTCTTGGAAATTACAGGAGATAATCCAATTATGTTGCCGATACTTTGACGATTTATTGGTTTGGGTTAAAGGGAAAAGTTGGTGGATTGGCACTGGTGCAAATTCATAAAGTTGGTCCATTATGTAATTTATAATGAATCAGTATAAATTAATTTTGTGACTTTTTATAATTCTGTACAAATTCATTATATATTATGTTTATTTAGTTTGTGATGTCAAGTATACCCTACTTACAATATTCCCTTTACGGTATACTGTATGCATATATGTTTCTTCGGAGGAGTAGGGTTGCTGATTGTTATCTTTTTTTATTTTAATAATTAGCAATCACAAATTTGTTTGTTTCATGTTTTATAATCTTTTTTTGACCACTAAAACTTAGAAGGTGTAGGGCTGCATATTTAAAAAAGGAAGCGCCCAAAAAATGAACACAGAGATGGAACTTCCAGTTCACGTGCGGGATCTGCCGAGATTCAAATTGTAGATATGGAGAAAGGAGAGAATAAAGTTGATTTTCGAAGGTTTGATGACACAAACAAGGTTCCCAAGACTGATTCCCAACTCTGTCTACTCTCTCTGTCTCTGTCTTCAGTAGGCTGCCACCCCCTGTCTTCAATAAACTTAATTTTGCGTTTTAACTCAGGTAACCCCCTCTCTCTTATATGTGATTCTATTTTTCGTTTCATATTATATACATGCTGTAAGAGATTACATGATATATACGAGATGTAGATTTTAAGCGTGATAAATAACGTCTAGTAACAAACGTCCATTTTCCATTTTGGTGTGAGTTTGTGTTATAAATTGGTTTCTAAGTTTTGTAAACATGATTGGGATCAAGTATAATAAACCTTAGATAATTGTTGCCTTTTGGTGCTGCGTGATCATCCGGTGATTAGTGTCTACGTTAGATCTTGCCGCCTTCACTGGATGTGTATCTTTAGGGTTGGCTATAGCTTCAATATCACATTGTATCCCTGGTATCCCCATTTTTTTGGGGTTAAAACAGTTGAGGCAGTTTTATTGTAATATCACATTGTATCCCTATGTTATATACGCAGTTCTAATATATGGAGTACCATTATAGGTGATGCTATATAAGCACAATTTGATTCTAAGTGTTCTTTATGAATTTGTCGATGGAGGTAACTATTTTGAAATTCAATTTCCCATATTTTTCTTCTGCATGCACTAATCTTATAAAAACTAGCCGTTAAAAGGTGAAAACCCAAACCAACCCCCAAAATACCCGGTAGGAGGCACGAACACCTCGCACGGGACCAATGTAACTTGTAGCAACTGACCGCGTAATCCCGGGTCTCCCGGTTTAAAAATATGACGATAATTTGCAAAAATCACACTTATAGTTAAAAATATGCCGTTAAAGGGTGAAAACCCAAACCAACCCCCAAACGACCCCGTAGGAGGCAGGAACACCTCGCACGGGACCAATGTAACTTGTAGGAACTGATCGCGTAGTCCCGGGTCTCCCTATTTGAGAATACGACGATAATTTGTAAAAATCAACACTTAAACTTAAACACATGCCGTTAAAGAGTGAAAACCCAAACCAGCCCCCAAACGACCCCGTAAGAGGTACGAACACCTCGCACGGGACCAATGTAACTCGTAGGAACTGACCGCGTAGTCCCGGGGGTCCCGGTTTGAGAGTATGATGATAATTTGCAAAAAAATCAACACTTAGAATTAAAAACATGACGTTAAAGGGTGAAAACCTGAATCGGCACCCAAACGACCCCGTAGGAGGCACGAACACCTCGCAAGGGACCAATATAACTTGTACGAACTGACCGCGTAGTCCCGGGTCTCCCGATTTGAGAGTATGACGATAATTTGAAAAAATCACATTTAGACTTAAAAATAGGCTGTTAAAGGGTGAAAACTTGAACCGGCCCCCAAACGAACCCGTAGGAGGCACGAACACCTCGCACGGGACCAATGTAACTTGTAGGAACTGACCGCGTAGTTTCGGGTCTCCCGGTTTGAGAGTATGACGATAATTTGCAAAAATATCACTTAGAATTAAAAATAGGTCGTTAAAGGATGAAAACCCAAACCAGCCACCAATCAAACCCGTAGGAGGCACGAACACCTTGCACGGGACCAATGTAACTTGCAGGAACTGACCGCGTAGTTTCGGGTCTTCCGGTTTGAGAGTATGACGATAATTTGCAAAAATCACACTTAGAATTAAAAACAGGTCGTTAAAGGATGAAAACCCAAACCAGCCATCAATCGAACCCGTAGGAGGCACGAACACCTTGCACGGGACCAATGTAACTTGCAGGAACTGATCGCGTAGTTCCGGGTCTTCCGGTTTGAGAGTATGACGATAATTTGTAAAAATCACACTTAGAATTAAAAACAGGTCGTTAAAGGATGAAAACCCAAACCACCCACCAATCAACCCCGTAGGAGGCACGAATACCTCGCACGGGACCAATGTAACTTGTAGGAACTGATCGCATAGTTTCGGGGCTCCCGGTTTGAGAATATGATGATAATTTACAAAAATCGACACACTTAAAAATAAGCCGTTAAAGGGTGAAAACCCAAACCATCCCCCAAACGACCCCGTAGGAGGCACGAACACCCCGCACGAGACCAATGTAACTTGTAGGAACTGACCGCGTAGTCCCGGGTCTCCCGGTTTGAGAATACGACGATAATTTGCAAAGGTCAACACTTAGACTTAAAAACAAGCCGTTAAAGGGTGAAAACCCAAACCAGACCCCAAACGACCCCGTAGGAGGCACGAACACCTCGCACGGGACCAATGTAACTTGTAGGAACTGACTGCATAATCCCGGTTCTCCTGGTTTGAGAATATGACGATAATTTGCAAAAATCACACTTAGAGTTAAAAATATGCCGTTAAAGGGTGAAAACCCAAACCAACCCCCAAACGACCCCGTGGGAGGCACGAACACCTCGCACGGGACCAATGTAACTTGTAGGAACTGACCACATAGTCTCGGGTCTCCCTGTTTGAGAATACGACGATAATTTGTAAAAATCAACACTTAAACTTAAACACAGGCCGTTAACGGTTGAAAACCCAAACCAGACCCCAAACGACCCCGTAAGAGGCACGAACACCACACACGGGACCAATGTAACTTGTAGGAACTGACCGCGTAGTCCTGGGGGTCCCAGTTTGAGAGTATGACGATAATATATGACAATAAATTGCAAAAATCACACTTAGAATTAAAAACATGACGTTAAAGGATGAAAACCCGAACCAACCCCCAATCGACCCCGTAGGAGGCACGAGCACCTCGCACGGGACCAATGTAACTTGATGAACTGACCGCGTAGTCCCGAGTCTCCCGGTTTGAGAGTATGACGATAACTTGCAAAAATCACACTTAGACTTAAAAACAGACCGTTAAAGGGTGAAAACTCGAACAGGTCCCCAAACGACCCCGTAGGAAGCACGAACACCTCGTACAGGACCAATATAACTTGTAGGAACTAACCGCGTAGTCCCGGGTCTCCCAATTTGAGAATACGATGATAATTTGCAAAAATCACACTTAGACTTAAAAACAGGCCGTTAAAGGGTGAAAACCCAAATCAGCCCCCAATCGTCCTCGTAAGAGGAACGAACACCTCGCACGGGACCAATGTAACTTGTATGAAATGATCGAGTAGTCCCGGGTCTCTCGGTTTAAGAATATGACGATAATTTACAACAATCACACTTAGACTTAAAAATAAGCCCTTAAAGGGTGAAAATCTAAACCCCCAAACGACCCCGTAAGAGGCATGAACACCTCGCACGGGACCAATGTAACTTGTAGGAACTGACCGCGTAGTCCTGGGGCTCCCGATTTGAGAATATGACGATAATTTATAAAAATCTACACACTGAAAAATAAGCCGTTAAAGGATGAAAACCCAAACCATCCCCCAAACGACCCCGTAAGAGGCACGAACATCTCGCACGAGACCAATGTAACTTGTAGGAACTGACCGCGTAGTCCCGGGTTTCCATATTTGAGAATACGATGATAATTTGTAAAGATCAACACTTAAACTTAAACACGGGCCGTTAAAGGGTGAAAACCCAAACCAGCCCCAAAACGACCCCGTAAGAGGCACGAACACCTCGCACAGGACCAATATAACTTATAAGAAATAACCGCGTAGTCTCGGGTCTCCCGATTTGAGAATACGACGATAATTTACAAAAATCACATTTAGACTTAAAAACAAACCCTTAAAGGGTGAAAATCCAAATCAGCCCCCAAACGACCCCGTAAGAGGCACGAACACCTCGCACGGGACCAATGTCACTTGTACGAACTGACCGCGTAGTTTCGGTTCTCTCAGTTTGAGAATATGATGATAATTTGAAAAAATATACACACTTAAAAATAAGCCGTTAAAGGGCGAAAACCCAAACCATCCCCCAAACGACCCCGTAAGAGGCACGAACACCCCGCACGAGACCAATGTAACTTATATGAACTGACCACGTAGCCCCGGGTCTCCCGGTTTGAGAATACGACGATAATTTGCAAATATCAACACTTAGACTTAAAAACAAGCCGTTAAAGGGTGAAAACCCAAACCAGACCCCAAACGACCCCGTAAGAGGCACGAACACCTCGCACATGACCAATGTAACTTGTAGGAACTAATCGCGTAGTCTCGGGTGTCCCGGTTTGAGAATACGATGATAATTTACAAAAATCACATTTAGACTTAAAAACAGGCCCTTAAAGGGTGAAAACCCCAATCAGCCCCCAAACGACCCCGTAAGAGGCACGAACACCTCGCACGGGACCAATGTAACTTGTACGAACTGACTGCGTAGTTTCGGGTCTCTCGGTTTGAGAATATGACGATAATTTTCAAAAATCATACTTAGACTTGAATACAAGCCCTTAAGGATGAAAACCCAAACCATCCCCCAAATGACCCCGTAAGAGGCACGAACACCTCGCACGAGACCAACGTAACTTGTAGGAACTGATCGCGTAGTCCCAGGTCTCCCGATTTGAGAATATGACGATAATTTGTAAAAATCAACACTTAAGACTTAAAAATAAGCCGTTAAAGGGTGAAAACCCAATCCAGCCCCCAAACGACCCCATAAGAGGTACGAACACCTCGCACGGGACCAATGTAACTTGTAGGAACTGACCGCGTAGTCCCGAGTCTCCCAGTTTGAGAATATGATGTTAATTTGTAAAAATCAACACTTAGACTTAAAAACAAGCCGTTAAAGGGTGAAAACCCAAACGACCCCGTAGGAGGCACGAACACCTCGTACGTGACCAATATAACTTGTAGGAACTGGTCGCGTAGTCCCGGGTCTCCCGGTTTGAGAATATGACGATAATTTCCACTCCTATATGTAATTTTTTAGTTTGAGTAAATTTTTTTTTGTAAATTATTGGGTTACTAATATCGTATCTTTTTTGTATCCTATTTTTTTTGCAGGATGACAGTTTATCGTTGGCATTTATTCACGTGGAACACAGAGAGAACTCAATGGTTTACAACAAGGGGTTTATACATGATTCCATTTTTTTGTGTTATGGCCGTGCGGGCTTTTGTAGTTTTATTGTTAACTTTTATGGCCGTGCGGGCTTTTGTAAGTTAATTGTTATATTTTGTGGCCGTGCGGGCTTTATGTTAGGCAGGTTTTGTATTAGCAGGTTTTGGAATGTCCAACAAATAGTGGAAACTCTGCCCAATTTTTTTTTGGCTTGTGAACTATTAAAGACTTGTAATATTTTGAAGTTTGTATGTACATTAGTTTATCAACAACGTGCAATATTTTTAATTTGTGAATTTTTGTGCTTTTAAATAATTAATTTTTTTTCTTTTTATAAAAAATTTGGCACTGTTCAAAACCGTTGCAAAAGTGTATCGTATTTTGGCACGGTTTTGAACTGTGCCAAATTTTTTTAAACTGTACTGAATCTGGTAAAGTTAAAAACTATGCCAAAAGTGTTCCAGAAATATAAAATTGTGGCACGGTTTAAAAGTGTGTCAGAAGTGTTCCTGTTCGGCCAAATCTGGCACACTTTTGAGTCGTGCCAAAAAAAATGGCCATTTTGGAACACCTGATTCTGGAACAGTTCAAAACCGTGCCAGATTTGATCTGGCACAGTTTTAAACTGTAACACCCCGCCCGCCCGGAGAGAGCGAACGAAGCGCTAATGCGATAAAACTAAACTAAATCCAAAACATAACAAGGTATAGAGCATCTAAAAAATCCCACAATATAAACGAAACTGCTAATCTCAATTTCTTCAAATTAATACCAAGTCTCTCGAATAAATACAACATCTAACTCGAAAAATAAATACAAATCTCCAAAGCTCTATACATCAAAATAATACAAATCTTTCCCAAACAATCCTCGCTAAAATCAATCTCCATAGCGCCCCAAAATCCGCGCTAACCTTCCACTAAAAGAAAATATGGGAAAGTACACAATACGACAAGAAAGATGCTCAACAATTATATTAACGATGAACAAAGCGTAACAACACGAGTACGAATATTCAAATCAAAATGCAAATCACAATAGCATTTATCAATAAATTTCTCAACAACACATCAATGGGTCACCAGGCCTCACCCCATCCGCATATGCTTTATCAAGACATAGCCCTTGGAAGCAGGAATTTTGGTGGGTGCCCAACATCCGTGCCATATTAAAATTTCATGACAACGTGTCCAATAACAATATAATGATACCACATGAATATAATTTCAACAATTATTTTCCAGATTTCAATGAATTTATCAATTCAAATATGAGTTCAATTAATAAGAATTCAAAGAGAATGACACTCGCGAGATTTAAGGAGCATATTGTGTAAAACCCCATACTTCAAACCATGATGAGAAACCAATGATCACATCCTCAAGATCAACACAAAAGATCTACAAAATCTCCTCCAAGAACCTATAGCAAAAATAGCCCCAAGAACACCTCTAATCTAAGGTTGGAACTCACAAATCTCATGGGACAAAGTATATATAAAAAGAAGAGGAATATAAAATATATTTGCTGCCAAAAATTGTGCCAAAAGTAGGTTAAAAAGGTTGCCCACGACTCCCTTTTATAATGCAAAGAAATGAAGAGTTGGAATCCAAAAGACTCCTTTAAATAAGGCAAAGAAATGAAAAGTTGGAAGTCAAAACAACACTTGAAAATTACTTAATGTTCGCCGACTTAGAATTCCAAGAGTTAAAAATATTTAAAAATCATTTTAAAATCCGTTTTAACTCCGTTTTCGAAATCGTTTGAAATTCTCGCCTTTAAAAATAAAATTCAACATATTTGAGCAATAAAAGTAATTTTACCAAAAACTTTATTTTCCTCCATTTTCTAGAAATTAATTAAAATAGCCCAAAATTACGCGGGTTGCTACATAAACCATGCCAGATTCCTATTTTTGGTGTAGTGTCAACAGGTGACCTTAACTTTTCAGGCCAACTCAAATCATTGTTGTGCTTGATTTCTTCCAAAACATGATGTATATCCACCATTAAGGGAGTTTAATTGGTAAATTTTCTGAGCCGATCTAGGATTTATTTTACTTTCGAATTCTTGCGCTCATTGTGATTCTTGTGCTATTTTTTATCTGACTTCCCTTCTATCTTTTCTTCCACCCTTGCATCTGAATTCTTTTTAGCAGACATAGCTTCCTCGACATTCATAATCTTCACTGCTTTTGCCATCAATTCTATCATCGTCTTTGGGGGATCTTTTGCCAAAGTATAATATATTTTGTCGGGGAGCAAACCACTCATGAGGGCAGTGATTACACTCTTCTCTTCATAATTAATGACTTCTAATTACTCGTTATTGAAATGAGTGATGTAATCCCTGGTACTTTCTCCCACCTTATGTCTCACACTAAGAAAATGAGCTACTCGCTTCACTGGTTTTGCTCCAAAGTAAAAATTATCAATGAATAGCTCGGTGAGTTATTGGAAGCAAGAAATCATCCCCCGAGAAAGACTATTATACCAGATTTGAGCAGATCCAGTGATTGTTCCTGAAAATGCCTACACCTAATTTCATCACGAATAGCATAGATATTAATCGCTGCTTGGTATTATTCTATATGAAGAACTGGATCAGTCTTCCTATCATACTTGGGAGTGACCATTGGAGCTTTAAACTTGGTCGGCGTAGGGAAATCTACGATGGTTTGCACAAAGGGAAATCTCTTAATAAAACTTCAATGGAGGGAATTACTGGTCTTGGCCATTTCTCCCAACCTATCTTCAAAGCGCTGAATGGAACCCTTCCAAGCATCACTGCCAGCACCAGATCAATAGGTGGTGGCTTTTTTATGCTGGCCAATTGATCGTACTGAGATTTTTTCCTGGGAGCCTTATCTTTGATTGGACCGTGCAGTTCGTTATGTGTTTAATATTGATTGGGCTCAACCTTCCCTCAGGTCGCTTGGTGGTCGAGTATTTCCTGATGCAACCCGAAGGGCATTTCCCTTGGGTCCCAAACGATCAAAAGGAGAGGCCCTACTTAGCCTTTCTAAGGCACTCATTCTTTCTGGGATGAGGGATTGTCCATCATAGGAATTAGTAATCCTGGTAGAAGAAGTTTCTCCAGAAAGGTATGAAGGATCCCTTAAAGTTTGGGAATGGCTATGTCCAACACTCCTTATCGGTGGTGGTGACATACTCCTTTGATTGAATTTTGTAGTGACTCCAGCTTGCAGAGTTTGAGCCAGCTATCATATCGTATTCTACATAGCCTCTTGACCCTTGGCCAAGTTAGCAAAAATTCCAGTTAAATCATTATTGTTTGGAGGGACAGAGGGAGTAGGCAGAATCCCCTCATTTCTGGTGATTGATTCAGGAATTTCAGCCATGGATAATGAATGAGTGAAAACGTTTAGAAATACATTCCCATATACGATGCTAATCTGTTGGGGTAAAAAAACTAGACTAGGACTAATTGATTAATCACTGATAAATAAATAAAAACAAATAAGACAAAGAGATTTTTAAAGTTGTTCGGTTCAATGGAAAAGCCTACATCCACTATTATGTATTGACTGCATTGATTTGTTTTTCTATCCCTTACAATGAGGGTGTTGCAATGTATTTATAACACAAGAGGGGTATTGATAGTTATTGTGTGAAAGGATGGAATGCCTTTATTTGTTAGGCATTTACATCAATGCATAATGAGAATTAAATATGCTACTGTTGTCGCTTCACTGAGTATACAGGTTGCATGATTGATGTACCTTCGTTGGCTATACAGGTTGGATTTTCGGTAGTTGATCGGTCTTCCAAGTTGGTCGGGCTGCCCTATTGGTCAGGCTTCCTTGTTGGTCTGGCTTTGCATCTTGCAGACTTGAATTTGCATCATTTTTAATGCAGATTGTTCTGATTGGTGATGATCTTTTTATACATGCCAGACTTAAATATGCAAATTGTTCAAACCTGACAAGTATGGGTTTCATGCAATTGGATGCTGAGTTAATCTTGGTTGGCTAATAGAACATTGAGACATTTAATTACTGAAAATAATGACAATATTAAGAAAGTGCAGGGTATATGCAAAAATAGAGGTATCTTTTCACATGTTACTTTTTTTTTTTATTATTCATAATTTTTAATCCTTTGTACCATCAGCAAGATGATTGGAATTACATAAATCATGTAGAGTCTGCATTGATTGTTCAGTCCGGGGACATAAAACCATACTTTTTTAATTGTTAATGTACATAGTTATTTGTCATCAGGATTGACTTATCTTAGTCTCATAAGGTGGGTTTAATTGGTTTCAGATATTTTTTTCAGGGAAATATACTTATTTTTACTCTTTTTTGTGTTTAAATGTTGGTGGCCAGAATATACTTATTTTTACTCTTTTTTACACGAAAATAAACTTATTTTTACTCTATTTTTTTTAGGGAAATATACTAATTTAGCACCCCTTTTATTGCTGCCATGGTTTTTTGACTTGGGTACCTTGATACTGGCCAGAATTAGACTTAGAGATGGCCATAAAATTTTTTTAGACTTTTGCTATTTTTTTTATTGTTCACTGGCATACCTTTTTTGAGACTTTGGTAGCTTTTTTTGGACTTCGGAGGTTGGCTTGTTCTGTCATGACTGAATGATTGGTAGTTTATCTTAGTATTATAAGTAGAATATGTGTAAGTTAAAGCCGAACTTTTTTTCTCTTGTATTTGTAGATTCTTGAATTTTGGTTCGATACATTATGTGCAGATCAATCACAGTTATGCTTGTATTTCATTTCTATCTTTGTTAATAATTTGTTTTCAAGTTGAATTTGATGTTTGTATTGGGTGAAAAACGAGATGTTTGTGCCAAGGGTTATGAAGCCTAGTTGGAATACCTCTAGAACTTCAAGTTACCATATATTTTAAAAAAATTGGAAGTTACAGAAAAAAATATACAAATTTGAAAATTAAAGAAAACCAAAAGTTAAATACAAAGTTTGACAAACAACGGTTGTAGAAATATCAACAAAACATATTATAAGTTTCATAGAAAAAGTGTAGAAAAAACATTGCAATCTTTATATGTCATAAATGTTCATTGTTATGTTAGTTATATCTAACTTATCTTGTCAACTTTCGCATGAAGGCATTGCCTACTTTGGCATTTACCTCCTCTAATGTTGCTCACTGACATTCACCATCTGTACCTATGGACAACAGGCCAAACCCCAGACGAATGTGATACCCTCTAGGCAAGTGTTCACTATTTCATCCCTTCTAACACTCTAGTGGTTCATACTATAAGCAAGTCATGCACTATTTGTTCTAGTTTTTAAGGTATTTAAACCACGTTTTCTTTTAGGTTGCAATCGTAATGGAAACATCTTAAGGTTATTAGGGGTTTATTGCATTGTTCATTCTTCAGTAAAGATGGAAAGGATAATAGGAAAGGTAAAACTTCTAATTCTCCTTGTTTTCTGGTTTCAGAGGAAATTTAAAGAAACCAGTTCCATTAAGTCTTGTAAATTAAAGATATCGGACATAAAGGCTACCAATGTGCTACTTGATAAGGATATTAAGGCGAAGATATCGGACTTTGGTTTAGCTAAGCTTAATGAATAAGAGAACACACATATCAGCACACGAATTTCTAGAACAACGTGGGTGC
The DNA here is from genome assembly GCA_949130495.1 of Sambucus nigra. NCBI lineage: Eukaryota > Viridiplantae > Streptophyta > Magnoliopsida > Dipsacales > Adoxaceae > Sambucus > Sambucus nigra. Next base: position 121,463,196 of record OX422209.1, read on the forward strand.
TCCTCATTTCACCAATCCTGTATGTTTGGGGCCTTTGTGTTAAGTAACTACTGAATGCTGGTGGCTAGTGCTGAAAACAAATGAATTAATTTATGTTACTATAATTGCTCATAACAAGGTCACTAATCATATGGTTATCATATTTTGTTATTTTTTGCTTGATCATATTCCATGTAGACTATATGATGGAATGATGTTATTTTTTGTTTACTTGTGGAAATATACTTATTGGTGCATTACTATGTGCAATTTTACTTTTCCAGAGGTTATATGGCACAAGAATATGCAATGAGAAGTTACTTGACAGATAAAATAGATGTTTATATCTTTGGAGTTGTTGCATTAGAGATTGTTAGTGGAAAAAGCAACACAAACTAAAGGCCAAAAGAGGAGTTCACGTATCTTCTTGATTGGGTAAGTCATGCCTTCATTTAGTTCTTCCCTTTGTAGACAATATCTATGGTCTGTGTTTTCAAATATCTTTGTTCATTACTCTTTTCAAGAGATCGTTATTTGAAAGTTGTATTTTTTAAGAAACCACCAGTTTTAATATAATCAATGGTCAAGATCAAAACCTATTTATCTAATCGAGGGCTTTTGTACGTTTATCTAAGATGTAGTAAGAAGATTATGCCATTCTTAATTTATAACCTTTGATTACGGGCGTAAATTGTACTTCAAAATTATAGAAAGTGAATGAACCTGAAAATATAAAAGTCTCAAATCAGTCTCCAAACCGTTAAAAGGTGAAAACCCAAATCAGTCTCCAAACGGCACCATAAGAGGCAGGAACACCTCGCACGGGACCAATATAACTCATAGGAACTGACCGCGTAGCGGGTCTCCCGATTTGAGAATATGATGATAATTTGAAAGTATATATCTCAGACTTAAAAACAATTCTTTAAAGGGTGAAAATCCAAACTAGCCTCAAAACTGCTCCGTAAGAGGCATCAACATCTCGTGCGGGACCAATGTAACATGTTGGAAATTATCGCGTAGTTAGGGATCTCCCAGATTGAGAATATGATGATAATTTGAAAATATCTAGCTTAAGGTTAGAAACAAGCCGTTAAAGGGTGAAAACCTAATACATCATCCAAACAGCCCCGTAAGTGGCATGAATACGTCGTACGAGACCAATGTAACTCGTAAGAACTGACCGCATAGTCACGGGTCTCCCAGTTTGAGAATATGACGATAATTTGAAAATATCTACATTAGGCTAAAAATCAAGCAATTAAAGGGTGAAAACCCAAATCAACCCTCCCAAACGGACCCATAAGAGGTATGACCACCTCGCACGTGACTAATGTAACTCGTAGGAACTGACCGCATAGTCACGAGTCTCCCGATTTGAAAATATGACAATAATTTTGAAAGTATCTAGCTTAGGATTAAAAATAAGTCGTTATTGGGTGAAAACCCAAATCAGCCTCCAAATGGCCCCGTAAGAAGCATTAACACCTTGCACGGGACCAATATAACTCGTAGGAACAGACCGCGTAGTCACGGGTGTCCCGAATTGAGAATATAATGATAATTTGAAAGTATCTAGATTAGGCTTAAAAACAAGCCATTAAATGGTGAAAACACAAATCAACCCCCTAAACAAAATCGTAAGAGGCATGAACACCTTGCACTCGACCAATGTAACTAGTAGAAACAGATTGCGTAGTCACAGGTCTCCCGAATTGAGAATATGACGATACATTCAAAGTATCTAGCTTAGGCTTAAAAATAAGTCGTTAAAGGGTGAAAACCCAAATCAGCCTTTAAAAGGCCCCGTAAGAAGCGCAAACACCTCGTATGGGAATAATGTAACTCGTAGGAACTGACCGTATAGTCACGGGTGTCCCAGATTGATAATTTGAAAGTATCTTTCTTAGGCTTAAAAATAATACGTTAAAGGGTAACCCCCCCAAACGACCCCGTAAGAGGCATGAACACCTCGCACGGGACCAGCGTAACTCGTAGGAACTCACTGCGTAGTCACGGGTCTCCCGAATTGAGAATATAATGATAATTTGAAAGTATCTAGCTTAGGATTAAAAACAAGCCGTTAAAGGGTGAAAACTCAAACCAACCCCCAAACAGCCCCATAAGAGGCATGAACACCTCGCATGGGACTAATGTAACTCGTAGGAATTGACCGCATAGTCATGGGTGTCCTGGTTTGAGAATATGATGATAATTTGAAAGTATCTAGCTTGCGCTTTAAAACTAGTTGTTAAAGGGTGAAAACCCAAATCAGCCTCCAAAAGGCCCCGTAAGAGGCACTAACACCTCGTATGGGACCAATGTAACTCATAGGAACTGACCGCGTAGTCACAAGTCTCCCGAATTGAGATTATGACGATAATTTGAAAGTATCTAGCTTAGGCTTAAAATCAAGTCGTTAAAGGGTGAAAATCCAAATCATCTTCCAAACGGCCTAGTAAGAGGCACTAACACCTCGCACGAGACCAATGTAACTCGTAGGAACTGATCGCATAGTCACAGGTCTTTCGGTTTAAGAATATGTCGATAATTTGAAAATATCTAGCTTGGGCTTAAAAACAGGCCGTTAAAGGGTCAAAACTCAAATCAGCCCCCAAACGACCCCGTAAGAGGCATGAACACGTCGAACGGAACCAATGTAACTCTTAGGAACTGATCACATAGTTACGGGTCTTCCGCTTTGAGAATATGACGATAATTTGAAAGCATATAACTCAGGCTTAAAAATAAGTCGTTCAAGGGTAAAAATCCAAATCAGCCTCCAAACGGCCCCAAAAGAGGCATGAACACCTCGTACGGGACCAATATAACTCGTAGGAACTGACAACGTACTCACAAGTCTCTCGATTTGAGAATATGATGATAATTTAAAAATATCTAGGTTTGGCTTAAAAATAATCCGTCTAAGGGTGAAAACCCAAATCAGCCTCCAAACGGCCTCGTAAGAGTCCCTAATACCTCGTACAGGACCAATGTAACTCGTAGTCACGGTACTCTCGATTTGAGAGTATGATGACAATTTGAAAGTATCTAGCTTAAGCTTAAAAATAAGTCGTTAAAGGGTGAAAACCCAAATTAACCTCCAAATGGCCCCGTTGGAGGCATGAACACCTCGCACGTATCCAATGTAACTCGTGGGTACTGACCGCGTAGTCACAGGTCTACCGATTTGACAATATGACGATAATTTGAAAATATCTAGATTAAGCTTAAAAATAAGTCGTTAAAAGGTGAAAACTCAAACCAACCCCCAAAATGGCCCCGTAAAAGGCAGGAACACCTCGCACGGGACCACTATAACTCGTAGGAACTGACCGCGTACTCACGGGTCTCCCGATTTGAGAATATGACAATACTTTGAAAATATCTAAATTATGCTTACAAACAAGCCGTCAAAGGGTGAAAATCCAAATCAGCCTCCAAACGGCCTCGTAAGAGTCCCTAACACCTCGTTACAGGACCAATGTAACTCAAAGGAACTGATCGCGTATTCACTGTACTCTCGATTTGAGAATATGATGAAAATTTGAAAGTATCTAGCTTAGGCTTAAAAACAAGCCGTTAAAGGGTGAAAACCTAAATCAACCTCCAAATGACCCCATTGGAGGCATGAACACCTCGCACGTATCCCATGTAACTCATAGGTACTGACCGCGTAGTCACAGGTGTCCCGATTTGAGAATATGATGATAATTTGAAAATATCTAGATTAAGCTTAAAAACAAGCCATTAAAAGGTGAAAATCCAAATCAGCCACCAAACGACGCCGTAAGAGGCATGAATAACTCGCACGTCACCAACGTAACTCGTAGGAACTCACCGCATAGTCACAAATCTCTTGGTTTGAGAATATGGCGATAATTTGAAAGTATCTAGGTTAGGCTTAAAAATAAGCCATCAAAGGGTGAAAACCCAAATAAGCCTCCAAACTTCCCCGTAAGAGGCATGAACACCTCGCATGGGACAGATGTAACTCGTAGGAACTGACCGCGTAGTTACAAGTGTCTCAATTTGAGAATATGACGATAATTTTAAGGTAACTAGCTTAGGTTTAAAAATACACCGTTCAAGGGTGAAAACCTAAACGAGCTTCGAAACGGCCCGATAAAAGGCACTAACACCTCGTATGGGACCAATGTAACTCGTAGGAAATGATCGCGTAGTCACGAATCTCCTAGAATGAGAATATGACGATAATTTGAAAGTATCTAGTCTAGGCATAAAAATAAGTCGTTAAAGGGTGATAACCCAAATAAGCATCAAAACGGCCCCGTAAGAGGCATGAACACATCACATGGGACAAATGTAACTTGTAGGAACTGATCGAATAGTCACTTATCTCTCGGTTAGAGAAGGCCTCCCAGTTTGAGAATTACCGATAATATGAAAATATCTGAATTAGGCTTAAAAACACGTCGTTAAAGGGTGAAAACCCAAATCAGCCTCCAAACAGCCCTGTAAGAGGCACTAACACATCGTACATGAGTAATATAACTCGTAGTAAGTAATCGTGTAGTCATGGGTCTTCCGATTTGACAATATGATGATAATTTGAAAGAATCCAGCTTAGGCTTAAAAATAAGTCGTTAAAGGGTGAAAACCTCAATCAGCCTCCAAATGGCCATGTAAAAGGCATGAACACCTCGCACGGGACTAATGTAACTTGTAGGTACTGACTGTGTAGTCACGGGTATACCAGTTTGAGAATATGATGATAACTTGAAAATATCTCGATTAAGCTTAAAAACAAGCCATTAAAGGGTGAAAACCCAAATATGACTCCAAACGGCCCCGTAAGAGGCACTAACACCTACTACAGGACCAATGTAACTCGTAGGAATTGACGGCATAGTCATGGGTCTCCTGGTTTGAGAATATGATGATAATTTGAAAGTATCTTAGTTAGGTTAAAAAATAAGCCGTTGAAGGGTGAAAACCCAAATCAGCCTCCAAACGGCCCCGTAAGAGGCATAACCACCTCGCACGGGACCAACATAACTCGTAGGAACTGACCGTGTAGTCATGAGTCTCTCGGTTTGAGAATATAATGATAACTTGAAAATATCTAGATTAAGCTTAAAAATAAGCCATCAAATGGTGAAAATCGAAATCAGCCTCCAAACGGCCCCGTAAGTGGCACTAACACCTCGTACGGGACCAATATAACTCGTAGGAGCTGACCGCATAGTCACAGGTGTCTCGAATTGATAATATGACGATAATTTTAAAGTATCTATCTTAGTCTTAAAAATAAGCCGTTAAAGGGTGAAAACCTAAATCAGCCTCGAAACGGCCCAGTAAGAGGCACTAACACCTCGTATGGGACCAATGTAACTCGTAGGATCTCACCGCATAGTCACGGGTCTCTCTAATTGAGAATATAATGATAATTTAAAAGTATCTAGTCTAGGCATAAAAATAAGTCATTAAAGGGTGACAACCCAAATTAGCCTCCAAACGGCCCCCTTAGAGGCATGAACACCTCGCACGTGATCAACGTAACTCATAGGAACTAATCGAATAGTCATCGGTCTTCTGATTTGAGAAGGTCTCCCTATTTGAGAATATGATGATAATTTTAAAATATATAGATTAGGCTTAAAGATAAGTCGTCAAAGGGTGAAAACCAAATCAGCCTCCAAACGGCCCTGTAAGAGGCCTACACCTCGTACGGGACTAATATAACTCGTAGAAATTGATCGTGTAGTCATGGGTCTCCCGATTTGAGAATATGATGATAATTTGAAAGTATCCATCTTAGGCTTAAAAACAAGTCGTTAAGGGTGAAAACCCAAATCAGCCTCCAAATGGCCCCGTAAGAGGCATGAACACCTCGCATGGGACCAATGTAACTCGTAGGTACTGATCGCGTAGTCACGGATCTCCCATTTTGAGAATTGGACGATAATTTGAAAATATCTATATTAGGCTTAAAAATAAGTTGTTAAAGGGTTAAAACCCAAACGAGCCCCCAAAGGGAGTCGTAAGAGGCTTGAAAAACTCGTATGGGACCAATGTAACTCATAGGAACTGATCACGTAGTCATGGGTCTGCCGATTTGAGAATATGATTATAATTTAAAAGTATCTATCTTAGGCTTAAAAATAAACCTTTAAAGGATGAAAACCCAAATCAGCCTCCAAACGGCCTCGTAAGAGGCATGAACACCTCGCATTGGACCAACGTAACTCATAGGAACTGACTGTATAGTCACGGGTCTCCCGGTTTGAGAATATGATGATAACTTAAAAATATCTAGAATAAGCTTAAAAATAAGCCATCAAATGGTGAAAACCCAAATCAGCCTCTAAACGGCCCCGTAAGAGGCACTAACTCCTCGTACAGGACCAATGTAACTCATAGGAACTAACTGCGTGGTCACACGTGTCTTGATTATGACAATAATTTGAAAATATCTAGCTTAGTCTTAAAAACAAGCCGTTAAAGGTTGAAACCCCAAATCAGCCTCGAAACGGCCCAGTATGAGGCACTAACACCTCGTATGGGACCAATGTTACTCGTAGGAACGGACCGCGTAGTCACGGGTCTCCCGAATTGAGAATATGATGATAATTTGAAAGTATTTAGTCTAGGCATAAAAATAAGTCGTTAAAGGGTGACAACACTAATCAGCCTCCAAACGGCCCCGTTAGAGACATGAACACCTCACACGTGACCAACGTAAATCGTAGGAACTGCTTGAGTAGTCACCGATCTCTCGATTTGATAAGGTCTCCCGATTTGAGAATACGACGATAATTTGAAAATATATAGATTAGGCTTAAAAACAAGTTGTCAAAAGGGTGAAAACCCAATTCAGCCTCCAAACAGCCCCGTAAGTGGCACTAACACCTCGTATGGGACTAATATAACTCGTAGAAACCGATTGTGTAGTCATGGGTCTCCCAATTAGAGGATTGGATGATAATTTGAAAGTATCCATCTTGGTCTTAAAAATAAGTCGTTAAAGGATGAAAATCTAAATCAGCCCCCAAATGGCCCCGTAAGAGACATGAATACCTCGCACGGGACCAATGTAACTCGTAGGTACTGACCGCGTAGTCACGGGTCCCCTAGTTTGAGAATTTGATGATAATTTGAAAATATCTATATTAGGCTTAAAAACAAGTTGTTGAATGGTGAAAACCCAAATGAGCCCCCCAACAGGCATCGTAAGAGGCATAAACAACTCGCACGGGGCCAATGTAACTCGTAGGAACTGACCACATAGTCATGGGTCTCCCAGTTTGAAAATATGATTATAATTTGAAAGTATAATCTTAGGATTAAAAATAAGTCATCAAAGGGTGAAAACCCAAATCAGCTTCCAAACGTCACCGTGAGTGGCATGAACATCTCGTATGGGACCAATGTAACTCATAGGAAGTGACAGCATAGTCCCGAGTCTTCCGATTTGAGAATATGATGAAAATTTTAAAATATTTAGATTAATCTTAAACACAAGACGTCAAAGGGTGAAAACCCAAACTAGCCCAAACGGGCCCGTAAAAGGCACTAACACCTCATACGGGACCAATGTAACTCGTAAGAATTGACCGCATAGTCACCGGTGTTCCGGTTTGAGAATATGATGTTAATTTGCAAGTATCTTAATTAGGCTTAAAAACAAGTCGTTAAAGGGTGAAAACCCAAATCAGCCTCCAAACGGCCCCATAAGAGGCATGAACACCTCGCATGGGACCAATTTAACTCATATGAACTGATAGTCATGAGACTTCCACTTTGAGAATATAATAATAATTACAAATCGTAGATGTAATTTTTCTTCCTGAATACGATATTTTCTTTTTAAAAATTACTTGGTTACTAATATCATATATTTTTTTATCCTATTTTTTTGCACGATAACATTCAATCGCTAACGTTTATTGACGTGGAACACACTAAGAAGTAATTGATTTACAACGGGGGGATTATTTATTTGGTGTCGTGAATATTAAGGTTCTATTTTTTATGTTATGGTCGTGCAGTCTTTAGTAGTTTTATTGTTTACTTTTATGGTTGTGCAGACTTTATAGTTTTATTGTCAACTTTTATGGCCGTGCGGGTTTTGTACTTTTATTGTTATATATATTATGTCCGTGCGGGCTTTATATTGGTAGGTTTTGTATTAGCAAGTTTTGGAATGATCAGAAAACAAAGGGAACTCTACATTATTTTTTTATTTGGGAACTATTAACTCTTATAATATTATGAAGTTTTTATGTACATTAGTTTATCAACATCGTGCGATATTCATAATTTGTGAATTTTCTTTTGCAAATAATAAAAAAATTCTCCTACCATATTTGGAATTTGTTGATTTTCTAGATTTTTTTTCCAAATATTTTTTTTATTAATTGAAAAATCTGGCACGATTTAAAACCGTGCCAAAAGCGTGCTAGGAAATGAAAATTTCTGGTACGGTTTGAAACTGTGCCAAAAGCGTGTCAAATTCAATATCTACCAAGGTTTTAAAACGTGCCAGAAAATCTGGCACCCCTGATTCTGGCACGGTTTTAAACCGTGCCAGATTTCTGTTTTTGGTGTAGTGTGAGTAGATAATTTGCACGGTATATTTCCCACACAATATATACAAAAATATATATTTCACTATAATATCCTCGTATCACACATTAAGGATTCATTGGTTCGGATGTTCCTTCGACCTTAATTTCTCATATCATTCACATTGGTTCGGATAGCCCTCGAACCCAATGTAAATGTTATATATATATATATATATATATATATTGGTCTGGATGTTCCATCGACCCTAACATTATTTATGTTCGATATTGGTCTGGTTAGCCCTCGACCCCAAATCAAACTCTCATGTATTAGTCCGGAGGTTTCATCGATCCCAATACATTGAGTATACCTTAGGAATTCACGTAGCCTAAGTATTAATATAATAGATATTCACATAACCTAAATTATTCACACTTGTACGTAATATTTTTCTCTCGTATCCTCGTTGTGCTAATTGTTTTACGAATTATCCAACTTATCGTATTCATGAGTATTCACACAATTCTCATTTATTGGTCCGGATGTTCCCTCGACTCCAATACATTTAGTATACTATATGTATTCACACCGCCTAAGTATTAATATAATAGGTATTCACACAACCTAATTATTCACACTCGTATGTAGTACATTTATCTCGTATACTTACTGTACTATTTACTTTATGATTTCTCTTACTATCGTAATAATTCGAGTATTCACCCAACTTTAAGGGCCCTAGTTACCCCTTCATTAATTTCAGTTGTTAAATTAACATTTACCCCACTGATCTACACATTCATTTATTCGTAAACTTCCGTAATTTATTAACTCTCTCTCCGATAATATTACGACATAAATTGTCCTAAATTTATCCTCGTCTTGTCTCTCTTAATAGGACCAATTTACAAACCTCCCATAGGCTCACTAGAATATAAAAAATACCTTATTGCCCGAAGGTTTCTCTAACATCTTGAAAGACAAATATCATTTTTCCAAAGGGCCGAACCGAAGAACCGAACCAATCCGCTTGTTTCACCGAACCAATCCAATTTTTTGGACTTCATCTTCTTCGTTTAGTTCATGCGTGTTTCACCATTTTTAGAATCGTGTCTCACTTGTTTCCTCACCAAATCTCAAACAATTGTCCCAAACCATTTCCACATATATTAGGATAGTTTCTAACGTAATTTTTACATCAAAACATTACAAATATATAACATTCCATAATGGATTCACTCATCTAATCCTCAAGAACTGAAGGTTTTATATTCCTTCACCTTTATACATTAAAAACCCATATTTAATTCGTGGATAATAACACATAATCATTAATTTATTATCCTCTACTGATATCAAATTGTTGTACATGAAAATCCTACCCAAACATGTATTTAAATCAATCTTTTCTTCCAAGAATCATCAAAAATCAAAATCATTGAAACCCTAGACACATGGGTATTATAACTTTATATTAATTTGCAATAAAAAACTTGCCTCTTTGTTTGTAGATTCTGATTTCATGATGGTAATGATGGATTTTTGTTCTTCTCTTCAAGTCCTCACTCCCCAATTGATTGTGTTGCAATAATAAGGTAAAGGACTTGAAGATTCTCCTCAAAAGCTCCACAATTCTTCTCCTCTTCTTCTCCAATGATCTCTTTGTGTTTTTAGTATTTCTAACCCTAGACCCTTCTATCTACCATCATATATAGGGCTAAAAATTCCGTGGGTATCTAAGTCTCCATTTGTCAAATGACCAAAATGCCCTCAATAGGTGTCGGTTTGGGTCTAACATTGACCCGGGACCCAAACTATAACCTCGGGTACATTATTCCAACTATTTCGACCCATTAGGAATCATCTGTGACCTCTAAATTATCATTCGAGCCACTTAAAATATATTTCCTATCTCGACCTCAAATTAGTCTACACGCGATTCCCGATTGAGATAAAATAAAATATGCACATATCACTCACTATGTCGTATTACAATAATTAGCAATTATTTACTATTCACACTTAGTAAATATTATATCATAATATTAATCGGTATCTATCTTTCGATTAATTTTAATAATCACATTAAATTACTTCACTCGCCTAATTTAAATAAGACATATTTTTTCAATTAATTCCCGAATTGATTAAATCATAAATACGCAGAAATATAAGGTATTACATACTTCCCCCCTTACAAATTTCATCCTCGAAATTAGGACATACATGCGGTAAATGGCACTGGATATTGCTCTCACATGTCATCCTCCTGCTCACATATCGACTCATTAGTATTGTGGTGTCCCCACTAAACTCACACTAGTGGTACCACCTTAGACAACAAATTACACACACTACGAGCCCGAATGACCACGAGTCTCTCCTCGCACGAGACGTTTGGATGTAAAATAATTTTCTTAAGTGGAACATGCTACAAGCTCCCACGCCCCTCCGATATTTCTTCGGTGATACCAAGTAAAACATGGCGGGTATCCGCTGTAGATGCTCTCGAAGTCCCAGTCTGTGTGTTATCAATCCCACCCTCTCAATAATAGAAAAAATCCCAACATAGCTCGCCGCTAGCTTCTCCCTTCTTACTGAATCTCATGATTCCATTTATAGGAGATACTCTAACCAACCCTGGTCATCAATCTCCCACTCAATGTCCTCCGACCATATAGTGCCTTAAAAGGCGAGCCTATGCTCCGTCGACTCTACTATCTCTTTGTTAGAAAAATCCCACTTTTATTGTACAATACAAATTAAATCTTAAGGTCTTAAAAAAAATTAAACAAAATATTGGGTTCCCCATTCCTTCCCCCACCCTAAAAATAAATAAAAATAAAAAATAATTTATCGGTTGCCAACATTAAATTAAAAAAAAATGACTTTATTTGCAACATCTATTCAATATGAACAAAAGTTTCCATTACAATTATAACGTTTTTCCTTTTATAAATTTAACCTAAGATTAGTTTTCAAAATTAAAAAATTATTCAAAAAAAAAAAAATCGAAAACCAAATCAAAGACATTAACAAGTTATATGATGGAATCATATTTCATTGGAAATAACTACTTAAGACTAATTCAAAGTAACTAAAAATTGAAAATTTACATAAAAAAATATAGAAACTCAAAGATTTATATAGTTAATTTATACTAAATGATTACTAATAAATAAAATAATCAATTAATGTAAATTATATTCAACGTGGCTTAAATTATTATCTCACCCACAAAATGGAAGATGTTTTTCAATGAAAATTGGTGGTGTTGAATTTATATACTTGATGCAAGGCAAAATAAAATTTGGAAGGAGAATACAAATTCGTATAGTTAAAACTAAAACCAAATATAGTTAACTAATATTACCTCCGTCCCAAATTAATAGTCGCTATTTGAAAACGAATATTTTTAAGGATTCACTTAATCAATGCTCAAAGTAATATATGAACATAATTGTTTCTTTGGGGGAAGGTGGAAGTAGTAGAAATTCATATTAATACGAAAAAAATAATTTTTATTATAAAAGGATGACGATGCAATTATCTAAATTATGCGAGAACTCTGCGCGTTCATACATTACGTTAAGGGAAACAAGTGAAATTTGTCACAAATTATCAGTTAACTCCCTAGATTATCAAATATATTCTCTAATTAAGGGAAATGTATAAATGTGCCTCTAAGTGGTATTCTAAAAATATTATTGAAAACTATTTTTTAATAACACGGAAATTTATTCAAAAACTTTTTTTTAATTTGTAGATTTTTACAAATCCGATATGGAACTAATTGAAATTAGTAGTAGAGTTTAGAGCCTTATTTTCTTAGTTATAAAATACCTCTATTTTCTCAATTCTCACTTATCTCACTGTATTAATTTTTTTTAAACATGGAAAAAAAAAACTAGCTTGGAAATTGATTTTCACCTAAGATTATCTTTTATTTTAAAAAATTTATTAGACTACGCAACTGGGTTAGTCATCTATTATAAACCAACTCATATAATGTGCAACATAAGACTATTCCAATATCTAAAACTCGTGCACATCTATGAAATATGTTGAATACACAATTTAATATTACTGTTTAAATACGGTGTCTCCTCTTATAATTTTATCACGTATCATTATTGGTAAATGTTATTTTAACATCTCTTAGGAAACTATAGTCTCTTCTTTAAGAGATTCGTTGAATTTTTTATGTCCTTTCTTCTTCAATTTAAATATCTTTTTCTTTTTCTCTTTCCCGTGTGGATTGACATGAGCCTTTTACGTCCGTTTCTCTTCTCCTTCAATGCCATTTCCTTTCCTTCTTTTATAAATGAGTTGAATCATTTCTAATATCGAGTGAAATTTTCACCTCTATTGTCTCTCTCTCTCTCATCTCGTATGTTTTTTTTTACTTATTTCATTTTGAAAAATGTGTTATTAGTGGGTAAAATGCGTTACATGATTGCAAGTTAGTGGGCAAAATACTTTAAGACATTTCCATAAATTTATTATTTTTGGCTACGGTGGAATTGACATTATGTAAGCAATATGCACAATTTTATTTTAAACAAAATAATTTTTAGTCTTTTTAGTTTCCTTAACATTGCATTTGGATTCTGAAGCTCATGTTCAATTAAAAGCATGGAGTTCTCACACTTTATGTGCCTATAGAATCAAAATCTCGTCCCTGACAATCTTTCGGAAGTAGTCCCTCGTAAACCATCCCATATTCAACATCCATAGCTACAAGAAAACAAGTTTTATAACTGTGCCATCAAATCAACCCCGGAATACTAATTGGATGTTGGCGAATCATCGAGCGAGCAACATGACCTAGGTTTTCAAAATTAATCTCTCTTCATGTTTTTTCAACCCCGACCGTTAATATAAGGAGATAAATAGATTTTTTTGACAATCCATTATAGACAAGCACAACTTTACACTCCCCACTTAGAGCACGTGTTAGTGCCGATAGATAGAAGGCAGGGGAGGTAAAGGTGTAAGGGTCACTCGATGTTTTGTGATAGGATTCACAACGTAAAGCTTTCTCTCTCTTGGGTCACGAAATGAAAGTATGATGTCTTTTTTTTTTTTGACATCGTACTATATAATGTCTCCTTTTTCTACCTTTTCATGTGCCTCCTACAATTAAGAATACACAATCCTCTTTCATTAATCTCCCTCTCTTTCTAAATCGAAGACCCACAACCCCCTTTCATACTGCTCCTCATTTATTAGCCTCTTCATCTTCCTCCTCCACCCAAGCTAAAAACATTATTTTCCCCTTCCCTGGCTTTCAATGACTCCAACTTTTGATTTTCCCTCTCCACTCTTAACTCTTCAAATATCCATCCTCTATAGAATTAATCTTTAAAATATCTATGTTAAACTTAGGGTATGAGGACATAGCGGTCCACTTAGGAACTGGTTGGCTATAAAATTATTCCCGCACGTTTCACACTGGATTCGTGCCATTGAAGAAGTGAGAAAGACCAGCGCCGTTTCATATTTATGGCCTAACTTTTTGTTTCAACTCATACCTTGCTGTTTGAACTCATCGTTGTTACTAATTCTCAATATTTTTTGTTTGAACTCATATCTTAAGATCTGTAAGTTATTTTTTTTTTAAACTCATTGCCGTTTGACTGCCTATTTAGTTTTTTTTTGTTTAGTTTGTTACTAAACTAATTTCTGCCTATTTTTTGCTGTTTGAACTAAAAAAAATTAGAACCAATTACAGATACCAATTTTATTCAACCAAGAAATTTACATCATCCAGAAAACAACATAAAATGTAATTTGCAGATGACATTCGATAAATATAAGACCCGAATGAATCAGTAAAAGTAAAATCATATTCAGGATGAAAATCATGAAATTCATGTACTCCTCATCTTATATAGTATTAATTTATATATCTTGGTTTCGATTTTTTAGATATTATTAATATATTTTATTTAATTTTGTTAATTTAGTGGATTTGGTATCAAATGAAGAATAATATTAAATTGTTTTAATTTTCACTACAAAAATATTTTACTTTTGTCAATATTGTTTTGTAGGTAAAAAAAATACACAGTCAAAAATATTTTTTGAATTATATTTATATACTTGCTAAAAATTAATTTTAATTTATTTTATTATATAATTTATGTAATAAGCGTTATAAAGCATGGGGGACTTAAATCTATTTACATATATTACGGACAAGTATAGTCCTCCGTGTGAAATGAAAGTCCTTGCTCACATATACTTCTCTCCTCTCCGTAGATGTCAGTTGTCATATGTGAATCTTTTTCTTAAGTTTTACCCGTCATCTTTAGAACCATTTACAATTTTTGCCACTAATTAAGAGGATCTTTTACCAAGTCAAGGAAATGCATCGGCCTTTATTCAGAATCTAAGCGAGATTCTTTGAACTCTATAGTCAATAGTCAAATATAAGTTGGTTTCAAATCTCTCTTTCCACCTAAAGCTTTGAAGTAGAAAGAGGTGGGTGACAAGGACATTATAAACCAAACTTCAAACGCAAAAATCCAACCATTCTCTTTCATGCCGTCCGTTCCCATCTCCCCAACCTTTTCCAAAGGCCAAACTCTATAAACTACGATCCACCGATTCACAGGCGGCAAATTCAATGACTTTTAACCTTGTGATAAAAAGGGGGAGTCTTCTATTTTAAAACCCATTCTCTCACAACACTTCTTTTGCACGAAAATTTCCGCCCTAGGGTTCAAAAATATATGGCATCTAAGTTTTATGCCTTTTGGATACGTTACCTCTTGTGACTTCACAGCTATATTTACAGTTAGATTCACATGCTTGTTTCCATCTCCTTTTCTCCTACTCATGCATTGATCGTGATCAACAAAAAGTGAGAAAAGGTCAGAAACGGAGGGGGGGAGATAATAAGCATATTTTTGCAATTCAAACATGGAAGCGTCTCAAAGTGCAAATAATTCTAATAATCAAAAGTTTGCTACTACTACCCCAATGGACTCTGAAAACAAGGCAACTCAATTCAGAATATTATCATTGGCAGCCCCTCACATGAGAGCATTTCATCTCTCCTGGGTTTCATTCTTTGCTTGTTTTGTGTCCACCTTTGCTGCCCCACCCCTTCTGCCCATCATTCGCGACAACCTCGATTTGACGGCCACGGACATTGGAAATGCCGGGATAGCTGCCGTTTCTGGTGCGGTTTTCGCTCGTGTAACCATGGGGACCGCGTGCGACCTATTTGGACCCCGCCTAGCGTCCGCGTCTCTTATCCTCCTCACTGCGCCTGCAGTTTACTGCAGCGCAATCGCCAACACACCCGTCTCCTTTATTCTCGTCCGCTTTTTTACGGGATTCTCTCTAGCAACGTTCGTGTCGACGCAGTACTGGATGAGCTCCATGTTCTCAGCCCAAGTTGTGGGAACCGCTAACGGGGTCGCGGGTGGGTGGGGGAATCTCGGTGGTGGGGCGACGCAGCTCATCATGCCCCTAGTTTTCTCTCTAATCCGAGACATCGGTGCTACACAATTCACAGCCTGGCGAGTCGCGTTCTTCATTCCCGCACTGTTTCAAACCATATCGGCATACGCTATTTTCTTCTTGGGACAAGATTTGCCTGATGGGAACTTTTCACAATTGCAAAAATCCGGGGATAAGCATAAAGATAGTTTCACGAGTGTTATGTACCATGCGATCACGAATTACAGAGGGTGGATATTGGCGTTGACTTATGGGTATTGTTTCGGGGTTGAATTGACCGTGGACAACATAATTGCACAGTATTTTTTCGACAGGTTTAATGTGAACCTCCACACTGCAGGGATGATTGCTGCAAGTTTCGGGTTGGCGAATTTGTTTTCGAGGCCCGGAGGAGGGTTTCTATCGGATTTTGTGGCGAGAAGGTTTGGGATGAGAGGTAGGCTTTGGATACTGTGGGTAGTGCAGGTGTTGGGAGGACTTTTTTGCATTCTACTAGGGAAGGTGGGATCTTTAAGTGCTTCAGTTGCTGTGATGATTGTGTTTTCTGTGTTTGTTCAAGCTGCTTGCGGGCTTACATTTGGGATTGTCCCTTTTGTCTCCCGAAGGTACGTACTTCCCTACAAATCGCTAGGAATAATTTTTTTTTTCCCGTTTAATTCTCAAAACTGATTCTTTCTTTGATGTCCATATAAATTTGGCATTCTGTAATATATGTACTAGTTGTCAACCAGTGCCATGCGTGGGCTGGATTATAATATCATTATAGTATAATAAAAAGTTGTAAAACTATATCTAAAAAGTTTATTTATGATAAAGTAGAGAATTTGAATGCATTTTAAGTAGGGATAAATAAGTGAAGAACAAAAAGTTATCACGTGCCAAAACCTTCATTATTTGATAGTGATGTGTGATACAAATGACAAAAGCAATCACCATATAAACCCATTAAACTTACTAACAAAAATAAAGAACTAAGTATCTCTTAATTCAAGGCCTAACACTGCAAATATTCATTTAAACTTTGCACAAGCAACTAACTATGAATATTAAAGGTTATTTAGTAAATGAATAGAAAACGTGAGTTCAACGAGCATGGAATTGCATTCTTGTATAGAAATAGTGGAATAACATGCACTACGAATCAATTATATACTGGAACCTAGAGAATAGTTTTCAACAGGGGTAACTATAGCGTGAATTCTGTTCGAGTTTTGGTATTTTCTTGGAATTCAGGATTGATAAATTCGGATAAAGTTAAGTAAACTAAGAAACCACAAAAATGTGAACCAGGTGTGCATTTGGAATAGAAGGGAACCATTAAACACAGTATAACATTTTGCTGCTTCTCTTATATCCAAAAGAGACTTGTATTCCTTTTCGAGATATAAGTTATTGCATGAATGAGCGTTGTGTACAACAAGATAATAACTTATAGATAACTTTGGAAGGAAAATTTTGGGGTGGAAAAACTCTAGGAAATCCTTGGGATGGGGGGAGTAGTGCTCTAATCTCCAATTCCATTCAGATCATTTTTCTAATCTCCAATTCCATTCAGATCATTTTTCTAATGTTCCCTTCCTTTAATTTTTTTTTTCAGGTCATTAGGTGTAATATCCGGGATGACAGGAGGTGGAGGAAACGTAGGTGCAGTTCTTACTCAAGTAATTTTCTTTAGAGGATCTCGATACTCAACAGAAACAGGGATAACTCTCATGGGTGTGATGATGATATGTTGCACCCTCCCAATACTGTTCATATACTTCCCACAATGGGGAGGGATGTTTTGTGGCCCATCATCTAAAGGCATCACAGAAGAAGACTATTATGCATCTGAATGGAATTTAACAGAGAAAGAGAAAGGTTTTCACAAGGCAAGCTTGAAATTTGCAGAGAATAGCAAGAGTGAAAGAGGAACAAGGGCGGGCTCAGCAGCTACACCCAATGATGAGACTCTACCTACATATGTTTGATTTCATTAGCATCACCTAAAAGTTCTCTTAAAGTATTTTCTATATCAATGATTGGGGACAGATATCTATATATATTTAAAACTCCAACTAATTGAAACTACTTTTTCACCCCAAAACAAGAGCAGAGCTCTTTGTTTTCTCTATTCTCTTTTGGGGTGTGAGATTTATATTGCTTTTAGTGACCACCTCAAACTTGTTTGAGAGTCCTGTTTACTTTAAGTTTAGCCTGTTTAGGGTAGGGCTGTGGGGGAGCATAGTCATACCCGTTTGCTGCTTCATGTATGTATTGATACAACCTGGCACGAAACAGTACAAGATATGAGTACAGTATCTATAATCAGGTGTCAATAGAACTTGAAATTTTGCAATGTTTGTGCTTGTAAGAACACCTTCTTACAAATTTTTATATATCATATACCTCTAATACGATAATGGCATTAATTTTTTTATTATGGAAGAGCAAGAGTTAGACATGAATAAACGGATGAGAGAGAAGGTGTTTTAATGGCTGTAAACATAAAATACAGAGAGAGAGAGAAGAGGGGCAACTCACAATCTCCCTCTCCCATCAATTAATTTGTTGTCTTTCCCACTTCTAGGACTCTTCCTTTCCCAATTTTTCTTCTCCTTATCCATTCAAAAAACACCCCTTCTCTTCCCATTCTCATTTGCTATATAAACCCATAAAGTACCATAAGTGGGTAAAGCTGCCTATGTTGAACATAGAATTGCCTCAACATCTCTCACTAAGACCATCTCCAATGGTAGTTTCCACCTGCCCTATTTTCCAGCTAAGAAACACGAAACCCAAAATAACTTCTCCAACCCACTATTTCTTTGACCGGCTTATCTTACGTGGCTGCTGAATCACATAGAATAACTGACTCCTCATTTCTAGAAATGAGGAGTCAGTTATTCTAAGTGACATGGATACCCACGTTTGTCATTTGGCGCCAGATTTTGTCCCAATTTCCCTCCGATATCTGCAGCTCTCCTACCATTTCTTCTTCTCTATATTGCACCAGAATTCTGTGCTACTCTCTACTTGGTTGCAGTCGGGTATTGCTCAAGACGAAGCAGAGGAGGGGAGATTTTCTACAGCATTGCAGCGTCGCGTGGTGAGTCTTCGTATGAATATTGAGATCTTGAAGATTTTTATTTTGTATACCTTAACAAAATGAATTATATTAAGATAAAAAAAATAATTAAACGAAAGAAATGGTTTAGATAAAACTATGGCTTAGTAAATTGTACGTATATACCAAGTACACATGTATTGAGTGCATGAAAGTTGTTTGATGAAATGTTTGGGTATCCATGTTTTTAATATATGAGGTAAAAAAAATTGGGTATCCATGTTTTTTTTCCAGTGTCTTTATTTCTCTCATTGCTTTGTGTGTGTTATTCATATGTTTTCTATTATTACATTCCTAATTGAAATTTATTGGTTCTAATACCTATGATTTTATCATTTTTGCAGTAACCAAACAATGGAAATGAATTCGGACAACAATACTGAATTTTCAATGTCTAATCCCAATGGTATTCATGACGATCAACAAACTGAAAATGATCCCCGCATTTTTCAATCCACGTATAATTCTAGTGATTCTCGATCCAACTCCCAAAATTTAACCCCCCCCCTCCAACTCACTACCCCAACAGTGCAAACCAATTTCAAACAAATTATGGTTTATACTCGACCAATTTCGCTCATCATTTACAACAACAATATTCATTCCAAGGTCTAATGAATGCCCCACCTTTTCCCTTTGAAACTCAAATGCCAACACCCTCAGAAAAGAACGGAAAAAAGCGAAAAGGAAATTTGAATTGTCATAGAAAAAATTCGGAGATACCTCAGCCTATTCGAAGAAATTGGACAAAGGAGGAAGATGTAGCTTTAACTAAAGCCTGGCTACACAACTCGATTGATCCGTTAGTTAGAACAGACCAACCGGCGCTTGCATTATGGGTACGCATTAAGAAATCTTGGAAGGAGTTTTTAGAGGGTGATTTTGTAGAAGACCCACAATTAAGTGGTTTGTCCAAACGTTGGTGCACAATTCAAGCCGCCGTCAATAAATTTCATGGCATATATGAGCAATTGGCTAGGACTCCAAGGAGTGGAACAAATATAGATAATTTGGTGAGGATTATTTTGGTTTGTTAATTGTAATGTGAATTACTTAATGTTGAGTTGGGATTTTCATTGATATGATACTTATATTGTTCTTATTGTCATTTATAGAGGGAAGATGCGCATAAAGTGTACAAGGAAACAAATCCCGATAATAAAGCATTTCCGTTTGAACATTGTTGGCTTGAATGCAAAAAAAAATGCAAAATGGTGCACTGAACAGTTAACCACGGGTTCATCAAAGCGACAAAGACAAAATGGTGATGATCCTACGGAGGGATATGACATTACTGGCAATGGGGTTGTTAGGCCACCCGGAAGAACAACGACGAAGGTAAAAAAGCATATGCAATTACAAGATAAGGGTAACGCTGAGATTCTGAGCAAATTGCAAGTATCGCTACAAGAACAATTTAATCACAACAAAGAGGAGTTGGAGTTGAAGCGGGAGAATGCTGTAATTATTAAAAAGGACTATGAGCTACGGGAAAATGCAATGAAAAAGGAGTTGGAGCTCAAGGAGAAAGAATTAGATTTGAAGGCTAAATCCCAACGACGAAGAGATCAACAGAAAATGTTGATGCAAGATCTCTCGAAGCTTACTCCTACGGCACGGGTACACATGGAAAAAATGCAAGCAAGAATATTACAAGAGTGGGAGGAAGAATACTTTCAAATGTAATGATAGTAGTTGTTAGGTTGTTCCTTGGATGTTATTCAAAAGTTGTTATTGACTTTGTATGTAGTTGTTATCTATCTTGAATTCAGAAATATTTTTTATTGATATCTGATACAACACCTAGGATTTTAGACAGATCAATTTTTTGGATGCAAGTATTTTTGGATGCTGTGAAAAACACTGACAGTGTACCCCCTTAAGTGAACTGTGTAATACTGATGTTGGTGCAGTTGATCAGTGAACATGTTTATGCCAACATGTTTAGCTCAAACTTTGTATTCCAACCATTTGGAATTAATGAGATAAAGATTGTACTGTAGTAGGAGAACCTCATGTTGATTTAAATAGATGATCCCATGGGATAAAGATAGTATGGTAGTGTAGCTACATTGACATGTCTTTTAACTGTTTAGGAGAAATTCAGTGTACCCCATGGGAATTTCAACTTTATATCACAATTTCATGTATGCTGCCAATTAATATAAACTTATAAAAGCGACATTGTAATAGACAACACAACACAGAATTCCAGCGCATCTGGAGGCCCCATTGATACAACACAGAATTCCAGTGAATCCATCCTAGTAACTGATAAATAAAATCATTCCTAGTAACAGTGTAACTAACAGTTGCCTAATACTAAGAGTGCACACTAATAGTAACAGTGCACACTTATGAGAAGGAATTGCTTGCTATAGTGATGACAGTCACCAAATGGAGGTCTTACTTAACTGGTGGTCATTTCATCATTTTAACTGATAATCAATGTATTAAATTCTTCATGGAACTTGGTTAATCCTACTTGGATGATAGAAATCTCATCCAGCTATGAAGGTGACACTCAAGTTCAAAGTCTCATTTCTCATCTAATGACAGCTGCTGATGACAAGGGTAACTACTAGTATGTTAAAGGCATTTTGGCATAGTAGTAGTCATTTACTGTCATGTTAAATTAACACATGGAGCTATGAATAAATTAATACATGGAATAGACTTTGCCACATAAATATTTTGTTAGAATGATAACTGATATTAGTCCAAAGTCCTAAGTCAGTATATGATAACTGATATTAGAATGTTAACTGATATTACTCCAAAGTCCTAAGTCAGTAAATGGTAACTGATATTAGAGCCTTCACTGATATTACTCCAAAGTCCTAAGTCAGTAAATGGTAACTGATATTAGAGCCTTCCAAGTAAATCAGTTAAATACTGCATTTGTGGTTCAGTTTTAGACTAGGAATACTGCATCTACTTTAACAAAAACTCTGTATCACAATTCCAATTACAACTGCTTTAATAAAAACTCTGTATCGCAATTTCAACTCTGTATCACAATTCCATGTATGCTGCCAATTAATATAAACTTATAAAAGAGACATTGTAAATAAGAAAGAAGAGTAGTTGCATTCATTTACTGACAACAACTAGCTACAAGGTCTAGTTTTCAATTGACAACGAATAGCATTACGCAAAGTCACTATCTCCATAAAGTTCCCATAAATTATCAACTAGGTCTCTTTTCAAATCATTATGCTTGTCTTTGTCTCACACTTGTTTCAATTTCTTAATCATTACATCAACGATAAATTGTCGATCACGCTCTATCTCAACATTTTGAATATTTTCATTTGACAAAGGCTCCCAATTTTCGGGGTTCAATCCTTGATGATGCTCACTTTCAACTATCATATTATGCAAAATGATGCAATTTTTCATAATCTTCCCCAAATATCTTGATTTCCACATACGTGCCGGGCCTTTGATAACATGCCACCTTTTTTGTAAAACTCCGAATGCTCGCTCCACGTCTTTTATCACACTTTCTTGTTGTTTTGCAAACAGTTTCTCTTTTGAATTTGACGGCTCCGATATTGTTTGAATAAGAGTTGCATATGGGGGGTAAATACCATCGGACAGGTAATATCCCATGTCGTAAGTATGACCTCTTAATTCGAAGTTACATGCTGGAGTAATGTCGTTTACAATGTCATCAAATAAGGGAGATCTATCTAAAACGTTTATGTCGTTATTTGTGTCAACCATACCAAAAAATGCATGCCAAATCCACAAATCCTGTGATGCAACAACCTCCAAGATAAGAGTGGGGACTTTTTTATAACCATTTCTGTACATTCCGTGCCATGCCTTAGGACAATTACTCCAATGCCAATGCATACAATCAAGGCTTCCGAGCATGCCTGGGAAGCCCTGCGCCTCATTTTGTTTTAGTAACCTTTCAATATCACCACTGTTTGGTTTCCTCAAATATTGTTTCCCGAATATTCCAGTTATAGCATCACAGAAATGAATTAGGCTTTCAATTGTCGTGCTTTCTCCAATCTGAACATACTCATCAACATAATCAGCTGGAACGCCATATGCAATCATCCTTAATGGTGCAATCATTTTCTGTAAAGGGCTCAATCCTGCCCTTCCCGTTGCATCAAATTTCTGTGTGAAGTAATTGTCGTACTTCTTTATTGCCTCCAATATGCGATTAAATAAATCCTCATCCATGCGAAAGAGACGACGAAATGTTTCTCGTGAATATTTTGATTCCTCACCCATGAAGTAGTCTTTTACAATTTGCTCATGTCTCTTCTCCCTGTCACGAGAAATAAAGCGCCTACCGGGCATAGAGCCACCATGTGGCCGCTTTTTTGATGACACATTTGCTACTATAAGAGGAACATATGTTGCGGTTGTTTCGATCAACTTGTGTGCGGAATTGGAGGAAGATTCAAAAGGGTCTTCTTTGTTTATTGGCTCGCTTAAAAGGCGTTTCGTGATCGAGAATGACTCCGTGAATATTAAAATGTCAGAATCACGATCGGAATCGGAATTAGAAGATGTCATTTTGTTGCAATAAACCTGTGAACAAACATAACATTGTCGGATTACAAATAGTAAGTAAAAAAACGAGATGTATTTTTCTAGAATAAATCATGTACAAACATTCGATAATAAATTCGAGTGATTCAAGGGAAACTCTCAAATTGTACACAAAATAAAAATTCGCTGATGTGTCAAACATGTATCGGTTATTGCCGCTGGCGCGGACCCGTAATCACAAACACACCAACCAATACCCGTGACACAACACCGTGTTTGAGTTTTGTGTACAATTTCGAAAGTCTCCCTATAATTATTCAATAAATTATGACCTATATTGATTTTTTTTATAGAAAAAAATGGCATTACAATTTTGATATTAAATTTTATTTTCTGAAATTTCTAACTGTCTAACCTTGATAGTATTTGCACCATGTATCAACAAAAAATGTTTGATGATATCATATGGATTGATGGATGAGGAGCTTGAGTATTTTGATTAATGGAGTTCGTGCCGATTGAAAATTTGAAAGGAGATGAATTTCTGAGTTAATTTTTGTTTTTAATAAAACTATCCGTTTTCATCTCCTTTCAAAGGAGAAGAATTTCTGAGTTAATTTCTGAGTTAACAACCTTTTAAACTAATCATAAATGTAGGAGCTACATGTGATTGAAATATCACATTGTTGGAGAAGTCAAAGATAGCCAACAACGGATATGTGCCAGGTGGATAGAAATAGAGGCACAACTTTTGAATAATTGCTGAATATAAATGGGTACCATTGGAGATGGTCTAAGGGAGCATTCTGAATGTGGGGGTATTTTTTTTATAAAATCATTATAAAGATTAGCCGATTCATGTGGAGCAATCCAGATTTGTACATTTTGTTTTGCTTGTAATGATTTTTTATAATCAGCAATTGTGTGGTGTATTAACGAGGGTGGCAATTTATGTGTTGGGTAGTGTCTTGATAATGTGTATCTCATGGTTATCAAGTGTATTTCTTTGTGTTTCTCATATGGAAGATTGGAGTTATTTTTAAGTGAATTAGGTTATAAGATTTACTTGGGGATTTAGATGACATTTCTTTTTTCTTCTTTATATTTAAATTGTAATTCAAAATTATAACTAACAGGTATGGGGACATGGCTAAGATGACTTTACTTTCCAAGTCACCATTTGTTATAGAAAGTCTTCAATTTTTGTAGGTATGTACTTATGAAACTCATTATTTGATGATTCTCAACTTTAAATTGTTATTTCACAATTTATTCTATTTAAAAAGTACTTGTATATTCTTTTAAAGGGTTGTGCTCTTGATAATAATTTTGTCATGTATACATATCAACTGAATGCGTTCGCACATTGCGCGAGTTACATGTTAATTATACATTTAATACGGTAGTATTAGAGGTATAAATGTCATTAAGGGTTCTGAAATTGTAAATTATTGCTTTTACAAATCTTGGCTACGTAGGAATTTAGTTAATGAGAGTAACCCAAATGCTTCATATACCCACTTGACGCACCAACTCCTTTTCCTTTCGGCTCCCCTCTTCATAATGTTTATAATTGCTATCGAAGATAACCCGTTATTCTTTTATCTCTACACAAATGTCACTCACATCTTAACAGTGGCCAATTTATTATCGCCTGCTCATCCAAATGATTTCGTATACGGAGTTGTTAGAGTCTCGAACAAAGAAGATACATATATATCACAGTACTTTAATTGTTTGGATTTTATTGATGACGCAAAAAGAATTGGTGGTAGTGTATTGGTTCATTGCTTTTTGGTAGGGCTGACAATTTTTGACACGATAATCCGTTTATGGTAATAACTCGAAATGATCCGAACTTGACACGATTAGCTTGTATAGATTTAAGAGTACCCAAAACTTATACTCAAATAAAAATTAACGCGACCCAAAAATGTCACGACTAACCCGAATTGCCACCACTACTTTTTGGGAAGATCTAGAAGTGATAGAATTATTGTTGTGTTACAACTAACACACTTCGAGAAATATCTGTGAGAAGGGGCAAGAGAAAG
Organism: Sambucus nigra; assembly: GCA_949130495.1. Classification (NCBI taxonomy): domain Eukaryota; kingdom Viridiplantae; phylum Streptophyta; class Magnoliopsida; order Dipsacales; family Adoxaceae; genus Sambucus; species Sambucus nigra. The sequence continues at coordinate 121,488,858 of OX422209.1, forward strand.
GGATCATAGTGTTTAGTATTAAGGTAATTACATGTCCTTGCTGTTGTCAGAATATAATTCCATTACGTTAAATATGATGAACTATCTATATATTTTATATATTCTATATATTCGGGGCATACTATTCGAAGCTTCTGTTGAAGGTATCACTTCTACTGAATTGATTCTTTATTTTTTAAATATATAAACTTATAATCTATTTATGTAATTGATGTTTATTTGTAAAGGTTCTTCATTTGGGCGGAGAGTTTAGTTTATAATTTTGTTTGATTTGAATTACTTTGACACAACAAACATTTTGTTTCTATTTTTAATCCTTATTTTTTAATAAAGTCGCTATCTCGGACTCATATTCATAAAACGTCAACCAATCACAGCATGTCACGTCAACCGATAATTTAAAAATAGGGATTAAAAGTGGAAACAAAATATTAATTGTCATATATTCATAACCAATATTATTTTAATTCGTAAAAGTGCATAACCTATTTTCTGGGGGGCATATACCAAATAGTCCCTTAAATATTTTTTAATATACTTTTAATCAAAATCTTTTTATTTTGTTCCAAAATGCCTTTCACCGCATAAAAGCACTCAATATGTGCCGTTAGCGCGAACTTTAAAAAGTAAGAGAATATTGATTAAATAGGTGTTTGAGGAATTTTTTGGAACAAAATAAAAGGTTTGGACTCATTGTTTATTAAAAAATGTTTCATATACTTTTTGGTAATTGATCTTTCTTTATATCGACTTACAGAGGTTGAGGTTTGCATCTAGGGTTGTGAAGACAATACCAAAACCAAACTCTAGATGATAAAACCAAACCGTACCAGTTTACCACCCCGTACACCAAAATCAATACCAAAACCAAACCGGTTGGTATTTCGGTTTTTTCGGTAATTTCGGTTTTTTTCTAGTTTCGGTAAATTCTGATTTTTTCTGGTTTCTTTTGGTTTCGGTAAATTCTGGTTTCTGGTTTCGGTTTTTTATGGTTTTGGTAAACAACACTAAAAGTCTCAAAAAACCAAAAACAAAACCAACAAACTTTTTTAAATATTAAAATCAAACCAAAACCAACTTTTTCCTCGTTTGGGTGAATTCAGTACGATAATTTTGGTAAATTCGGTACGGTACGGTAATTTCGGTACGATTTTTTCTAGTTTCGATAAATTCGGTACGGTATGGCAATTTCGATACGGTTTTTTCTGGTTTTAGTAAATTCGGTACGGTAATTTCGGTAAATCGGTTTTTTAAATATTAAAACCAAAACCAACCAACTTTTTTGCGGTAATTTAGGTTTCGGTAAGACTGGTTTCTGGTATTTTAATATATGAAACCAAAACCATTTTTTTCGGACCAAAACGGTACGGTACGGTAAAAATCCGTACCACTTCCACCCCTAGTCTTATGCCTTGGGTTTGGGCACTATTTAAGGTAGGTTGGTCGAGTTTTTTTCACTTGATGAGATGGATAACACATCCTAATTGATACTGTATATATAGTATGTCCACTCTTTCTTATCCCCTCATGTTGCTAATTAATCTTGATTGTCTATTTTATATTATTTTTTCGATTATTGGTGTCAGATAAAAGTGAAAAGGTATATTCTTTCTTCATAATCTTACGTAATTTATATTTTATTCATGTATATAATGTAATGATGACTAACATGACTGATTATATATGTTGTGATTACACTTAGATTTGTATCAAATAATAACATTACATGCATTAAAGAAAATTTGAATTGTCTAAAATAGAAATATGAGTGCTTAAATTTGGAATGGGTCTTTGGGTTATTTCACACATAGACGCACGAATATATAAAGTTCGTGACAGTTGTTGATCCCATGTCAACTAATTTTTTAAAATAATAATAAATTAAGTATTGTCATGATATTTTGATAGGATCTTGAAAGTGAAAATATTATTTATAAAAAAATTCAACTCAAATATCAGTGAGATTATCATGAAAACGAACAAAAAAAAACATTAGAATTTTTACATTTCATTTTATTAATACAATAAAATAATATAAAATTTTAATATTTTTTAAGATGATTTTTATAGCGAGACTACAAAAAAATTATCAAAATATTCAATCAATAAATTCGTAACATACATTTTCCCCGCGAATCGCGCGAGATACATATGGCACCTAATTTATGGCAGTACTAAACAATATTGAAAGTAATTCTACACCAAAATTAATGGTTCGTAGACATGGTAGCTGTGCATTTGTTGGTGAATGGGGTGCTGACACGATGAGTCACTAGTTTTCAATCACATTTTTTCGTCATGTATTTTTTATAATAACATTAATAATTGGATTTTTTTATCAATTAGTACCGTTTACTAAGTATGTAGTTCAATAGGTCCTAAAAAAAATTTTGCTCCATCAAGTCCCATGAAAAAAAATTGTTCCAATAAGTCTTATTTGTAAACATACAGAGAAAATTCACTATATATACAAATATGTTATAAATATTGTATTTATCCTATTTAAGTGGATGTCTCTACTAACTTGTACTATAAATAAGGGGTGACCCACCCCCATTTGTGAGATACAAATCAATGAGAATACTTTCTCTCTATATTCTTCTCTCTATGTCTATTTAATTATAACACGTTATCAACACGATTTTTCTTTTAAGCTATCGCTCCACGGCCGCCACTCTTCTCTACTCTCTCATTTTTCTTGCCCGACTTTTACCCCTCTCTCTATACAAGTGGGATTTTTTTTTTCAAAGCTTTGCTTCTAACTCAGTTGGGGGTATATGAAATAAAAAAAGGGGGTTTCATTTTTGAGCTACCAAAGCCACCTCCCACCTTTCTCTATGTACAGATTCTAGATCTGAGATTTATTGTTTTTGTTGGTTGCTTTTTCCGGCCGTGTTTTTCCGGCGTCACTAGTTTTCGACGGTGGTTTACTTTTCCGGTGGCTCCTCTTCTGGTTGTGGTGCTCCATTTGTTTTTTTTTGTCCCAATCTGTTGGAACGGTTTTTGTTGGCTACTTTTTTCGGAAGTATTTCTCCGGTGGCTCAGTGATCCGACGACCTCATTTTATTTAAGATCTGGAGCTGCATTTTTTTTCCAGATTTGGGTTTTCATTTTTGAGCATAACCTGATTTGAAAGAAAATCTTAACAGTTGTTGTTGTTTAGAAATCAAATCCTTTTTGTAGAACAATTTTTTTTGTTTTGAAAATTTTGATCCGTTGGGTTTTGACACTTTTAGGTGTTGTCGTTTTTTTTCCCCACATATTGTGTTCCAACCTTTTTATCAACTCTTTGTATTGAGATTTTTTTTTTGTTGGACTAAATATTCTTTTTGGACTAAAATTTATTTGAATTGAAATTATTTTTTGGACCAACTCCATTTAAATATTGGACTAATCTTGGATTTAACTCTTTGGACATTTCTTTTTGGACATGATAATAACATGTATCATAAAATCAAACATGAAGTTTTGATTTTTGGGACCAGAAGTTCCCAGCAATTAGGACTTGAAGTTCCTACATGATATTCAATTTTGAACTAGAAGTTTCAACAATTGATGTTCAATTTTTTTTTAAAATGATAAAATGTCCCGTAAAATCAAACTAGAAGTTTTGATTTTTAGGACCTGAAGATCTCAATAATTTGGGCTTGAAGTTCCCAATTCTTATTTAAATTTTTGCTGCCTGAAGTTCGCAATTGATGTTCAACTTTTGAACATGATAAAATGTCCCGTAAAATCAAACTAGAAGTTTTGATTTTGAGGACCTGAAGATCTCAATAATTTGGGCATGAAGTTCCCAATTCTTATTTAAATTTTTGCGGCCAGAAGTGCGCAATTGATATTCAAGATTTTGGACATGATAATAGAAAGTGTCGAAAAATCAAACCCGAAGTTTTTTTTTTTTTTTAACAATTATTTATATTTTGGACCCGCAGTTCCAACAATTAGTATTTTTGGGACTTAAAGCTTCCAATGGCTATTTAATTTGGACCTGAAGCTCCAAATATATATTTTTGGTCAAACCTGAAGTTTTGACACAATGGGGTGGGGATTTTCAAATCCCAAGATATTAATAAAATTGAACCGGAAGTTCAATAAATTCTTGGACATGAAGTTCCAGATACAATATGCTTCCCAACAATTAATTAAAAAATTAGGGCCCGAAGTTCCTAATTTACATTTAAATTTCGGACCTGAAGCTCCGAATTGCTGGGACCTGAAGTTCCCATGTCAATTTTTTCATTTGGAACCTGAAGTTTCCAAATTATTTTATATTGGGACTAAAAGTCCTTAATTATTGTTCACATTATTGAACATGACAATGCAATATGCCCTAAAATCAAATTCGAAGTTTTGATTATTTTTCTAACAGGGCAAGGAATACTAAAAGTCCAATCATAATTATTTATAATTTGGACCCGAAGATCCAATAATTTTGTAATCAAGCATGAAGTTTTTATTACTTATATAATAAGGATAAGGATCTTACATGTTCCGTAAGAATTATTTATATTTTTGGACCTGAAGTTCCAAACAATTTTACCCGTTATCAAACTTGAAGTTTGAAAATAATTGGGCGGTTGTTAAACGTATCTAAATATTTAATGTTATGATATGAAGTTGTCATTATTTATAATTGGGGCCAGAAGTTCTCTAATAATTATTCAAATATGAAAATTGAATTTCTCCGTTCAAATTTTGGGACGTTGAGTACATAAATTATTTGGGCCTAAAGTGACAAAAGAAAATATATCACAATCAAACCTGAAGTTTTGATTGTCAAACTGAAAGGTTATAGACCAAGATTCTCCTAATTATCATTGATTTGTGATGTGAAGATTCATATTCAATATTGTGACCAGAAGTTCACAAAATATTTTTTTGAATTGGGATATAAATCCCATGCTATTGATGGTTGTTTGGACTTGCAGATCCAACTAAAATGCGCGATAAATTAAAACTCGAATTTTTGATTAGTCATCGGGTATGCGCGAAATATATTATTTTTATTGGGATTAGTTTCAAAATCAATTAAGTGTCCCTTTAACTATCATATTAATGGTTTCACCATTTAAATTTATGTCTCTCGACCTTTTTGGCTTCATTTAAGTGTTAATTTACTTTTAATGGTATTTAATTTTAACTCCTATTTCATTTTCTAATTATTTAATATACATTTGGCCCTTGGAAATGTGTAGAGAATGTGACAAATTAAGTCTCTAATTTTTTTTTATAAAGAGGTTGGATTATCATTAATCGGAGTTAATTAAATATTTGTCACTTGTTTGGAAGATTCTCTAATATTTTTATTCTGTAATCAAACCTGAAGTTTTATTACAAAATGGTAGAGAAACTCCTTATACTTATCAAATATTTGAGACCCATCAATGTTGAGCCTTTGTAAATCAAATTGAACGCAAGCGATGATACTTGTCTGGTAGACAGTGGAACAACCCACACCAGTTTGAAAAACTAGAAGTTTTTCTCAGACTTGGTTTACAATAAAGCGAATGTCTCCACTATAGCTGGTCCTACTAAGATTATTGAAGGCTCCAGAAGATCCCACGTGGTGTTCCCTAATGGTACCCACTTATTCATAAATAAATCTATATACTCAAGAAATTTCAGAAGAAATTTATTGAGTTTTCAGGACATAAGAGTGAACAGGTATCATATTGAAACATGTAATGAAGGTAATAAACAATTCATTTGCATTACTTCTAGTGTTGGAAGCCAGAAGCTCACACTAGAGAAATTGCTTCCTTTATCCATGGGGTTATACCATACAACAATTAATTTTGTAGAATCACATATTGTCATGAACTGGAAGCTCAATGATCCTTATAATTTAATGTTGTGGCATGACCGATTGGGTCACCCGGGATCAAACATGTTGCGTCGAATCATAAATAACTCATATGGGTCCCCAACGTCATTTGGGAATATATGTTGATTATGATTCGTCATCAATTATTCGTTATATTGAACCACTGACAGGGGATAGATTTATCGCTAAACTTGCGGATTGTCATTTTGATGAGACACTCTTCCCGCCGTTAGGGGGAGGAAAGAACGTACCAGAAGTACGGTCCGTTCCTGAAGAACGACGAGAATTAACATGGAACACTTCCAATTTGTCTCATCTAGACCCTCACATGGACTAGTTGCAAATGTGCTTGCCAAAATTATTATCCCAGAAGGATAAAATAAATTCTAGCAGAAAATAAATTCATTGCACGCTAGAAGCGTGGCAAACCTATAGGTCCCAACTATTTGACTCCATGGAAGTGGAGAAAAACATGCCCAAATAACGCTCTAGAAGAGGTTATACATAACGCTCCAGAAGAGGTTATTAACAAAATATCTACTTTCTCAAAAACTCCAGAAGAGGTTATTATCTATAAAAAGACACAAGTCCCTGAAGTGACTATAAAGCCCTTGAAGTTGGCAAAGGTACCTAATATTAAATGAGATCTCTATCTTTTATAGATATACAAAAGAAAAGTGGGATAAATAAAGATGATCATCGATGATATCATTATATATTTTGTAGCTACACAAAAATCAAAGGGCAATGATACTAAAAATCCACGTACTATGAATGAATGTCGACAAATAATTTATTGGCCAAATTGTGAAAATGCCATGATGGCATAATTCGAGTCTCTTGATATACGTGGTATATATGGACCTATAGTAGAAACCCCAAAATATGTTAACCCTGAAGGTTACGAATGGGTGTTTATAAGAATGTGAAGTGTTAAAACTCACCAAAAGTGCATAATTTATGGCACAAGGTTTCCTGAAGGAATAAATTTGATTATATAAGAACATACCATCCCGTTTCGGCCGTAAGTACTTTCAGATATCTGATTAGCTTAGCGGTCTCTGAAAATATTGATTTGAGACTCATGGATGTTGTGACCGCTTATTTTTATGGGGACTTAGACATAGAAATATACATGAAAATCCCTGAAGGATTTCCTTTGCCTGAAGCAAAGCTGAGGAGTACGTAGTCGATACGACTGAGACGTTCATTGTACGGTTTAAAGCAATCCGGAAGAATGTGGTACAATCGTCTTAGTGAATACTTGTCTAAGGAAGGGTATGAAAATAATCAAATTTGCCCTTGTGTATTTATAAAGAAATCCTCAAAAGGATATGCAATAGTAGCAGTCTATGTGGATGACATAAATTTAATCGGAACTCCAGAAGAGCTCGAAACAACTGCTAACTATTTGAAAAAAGAATTTGAGATGAAAGACCTTGGGAAAACTAAATTTTGTCTCGGCCTGCAGATCGAGAAAAATTCTAGTGGGATTTTAGTCCATCAGTCTAATTATACTGAAAATGTATTAGAACGTTTTAATATGGATAAGGCGCATCCCCTAAGTACCCCCATGGTTGTTCGGTCTTTGGACATAAAGAAAGATCCATACCATCCTAAAGAAAAAGATGAGGAAATATTGGGTCCAGAAGTACCCTATTTAAGTGCAATCGGTGCATTATTGTATTTGGCACAATGCACTAGGCCGGATATTTCATTCTCTGTGAATCTGCTTGCTAGATATAGTTCTGAACCAATCAAAAGGCATTGGGCTGGTATCAAACATATCCTAAGATATCTACGTGGAACCACTGACATGGGTTTAGTTTATTCATATAACTCTAATAATTCCAAATTAGTTGGTTATGCAGATTCTGGATATCTCTCTGATCCTCATAAGGGTCGATCTCAGACAGGTTATGTATTTCTTTGTGGTAATGCTGCTATTTCCTGGCGTTCTACTAAACAAACTTTAGTAGCCACTTCTTCTAATCACTCTGAAATTTTGGCTCTTCATGAAGCTAGCCGTGAATGTGTATGGCTGAGATCTTTAATTCAGCATATCCGTAGTTCTTGTCAATTGTCTTCTATTACAGATATTCCAAGTACTATCTATGAAGATAATGCAGCATGTATATCACAAATTAAAGAAGGATTCATCAAAGGAGACAGAACCAAGCACATTTCACCAAAGTTTTTCTTCACTCATGAGCTTCAGAAGAAAAATGAGATTGAAGTCATACAAGTTCGTTCAAGTGATAACCTCGCTGATCTCTTCACAAAGTCACTGCCAAAGGCAACATTTCAGAAGTTTGTGTACGAGATTGGAATGCGTCGGCTCCACCAACGGTGAAATTGGACATATCAATCAGGGGGAGCATCTTATCAGGGGGATGATACAAGAACACGTAATTTGGGACATTTGTGCGCTGTACTCTTTTTTCTTTAACTAGGTTTTATCCCACTGGGTTTTCCTAGTAAAGGTTTTAACGAGGCAGGATTAAGCACGTCCAACACCGACTCAATGGTCACAATAAATTGTACTCTTTTTCCTTCACTACGGTTTTTTCCCAATGGGTTTTTCCTTAGTAAGGTTTTAATGAGGCAATAATCATTGAATGGTGGATATGGTGTACATCCAAGGGGGAGTGTTATAAATATTGTATTTATCATGTTTAAGTGGATGTCCACTCCTATTAGGACTCTACTAACTTGTACTATAAATAAGGGGTGACCCCCCCCCCCCCCCCCCCCCCCCCCCCATTTGTGAGATACAAATCAATGAGAATACTTTCTCTCTATATTCTTCTCTCTATGTCTATTTAATTATAACAAAATAAGACTTATTAAGAAATAAATGTTGCGATAGGACCTATTAGGAAATGTCTCATGTAAGTAGGACTTAATAGAAAGATCCCCTAATATATTTTATTATAATCGTATGTGTATTTTTTTATTGTGCAGTATTTTTCTCTGTAATCATGTGACTATAGAGAGTTACACTAATCATCTCATAAGTTACGAAGAGCTGACATGTACACGTGACTTGATAGGCACGCTTACATTATATTTTGAAAAAATAAGACACATACTCTTTGGGGATGCATGTAATATTAATCATTTTTTCGTATATATTACTAAAAGAAAAACATTAGCATTATTCCAATAGTTTAAAAAATTATATTTTCATTCCTTTGATTAGGAATATAACATAGTGTAACTACAAAATTATACTTTGAGACCATCTTTTATTGAGAAATTATATAGTAGCCCTTAAAATTTGTTTGAACATATCCTATGACGGACAGGAGAATTATAGAGTGGAGAGGAAAGGAGAAGTCTATCGCCTAAAACTATAATAATCAAAGAAAACTGTTCGTTGCTGAAAAGCGAAAGGTCTTAAATGGACATATCTATATATATTAGTTAAAAGAAAAGAAGAACTCACTGCACATGACATTATCAGCTCCTGAGAAGTGGGTTTCTCAATATTCCATCACGGTTGTAAAAGAAATTTATCCAGTTCTTTCATTAGACAAATATCAGCTCTTACAATGATGGCAAAAACCCAAAAATTGAAATTCATATGTAGTGGAAGAGAATATAGCAACTGAGAGAGGCATGTATAGAGAGAAAAGAAAGATAACTTCTTTGGGGTCTGCTGAGGATGCAAGGTTCACCATTGATGGATATGGAATTATTGGGGCCAATTTTCTCTCATGGCATAAATACCGAAGTGAGAGTAGTTTGGGATTTTAGAAAAATGCATAGGACATAACTAAAATATCTCAAATTTTTGTTCAAATGGCCCAGAATATGGAAGAAGAAATTACTATTCCATTTGAAAGTAAAGACATGGTGCAATTAAAATTGAATCCTACTGATGAATTTTCCATAAGATCTGATTGGGATAACATTAGATAAAGCATAGATAGATCTTGGGTGTTTTCCTAGCTGTGTCATTCTTATTTGCTTCTGAGGATATCTATTTTTCTTGGGAACTCATCCATGATATCCTCTCAATTGATGATGAACTTAAAAGTTTGATTTATGTCCTGCTCATTAGGTGAAGGTAGACAAAATATTTCGAGTAAGCTATTGAGATTTGATTCATTTATACTGTCATTGAGCTCATAGTACAGGTAGAAACCTTTTTTGCACTGCTAGCTTTTTGTGTGTTTATTATGCCTTTTGTATGTATTATGGCCAAACATTTAAATATAGTTAATTGAGACTCTTAATTAGGAATGACAATTTATATTTTTGGATAGTGTTTCGAGGTATGACACTAAAAAAATGATGACAAAACTCTGTCTAAATTATATGAACTCTTATGTCATTCCAATCCTTACTATTTGCACGTAATATACGTAAACATCTCCAAGTTTCTCATATGCCAACCAGCCTTATATATGTTTATACAATTTATATGTTCTGGATTTATGAAACATCGGGTTATGTCTATTTCCAATGAATAAACACAAGTTTCTCAAATAGTTTTTGAAACTGTGGGGGCTTCCTTTCTATGAAATTTTTTCTATGTTGTAAGGTTGACACAAGCGACACAATGAAGAAAATTACGTTGAAATCGTCAAAGAGTACTGTGAATGATTTGAAGATCAACAAGAAATATGATGATACGGATGCATTGGCCACAATTGCCAGGAGCATTTCCATGCATTCAGGTTGGTTAATGTTTAACAACAATCTCTCAATACCTTTTTATTCTTAATTTTATTACATGATCAAATAAATAATGCTTGTTACTTTTTGTTTTGGAAAAGAAAAATGATCAGCTCTTATTTCGATTCATTGCATGTCTTTTTGCAGATTCGGCAAATGGGTTATCTGAAATAAAGTACATATGTACTCTCCAAACCCACTGCAACACGCAAGGACTCAGGCATCAGTAAGATCAGAGCTCATTTGTAGACTATTACCTCCAAACGAATACTACAACAAACCACAAACCAAGTCTCTACTTTCAAAAGAAAAACAACAAACCATGCCTAAACTATATCCTCTACATATAAATAACTCAAAAAAATCTGCAAGAGGAAATGTTTGGTTCTCTAAGCGTAAGTTAGGGAGGTTGAGATTGCTAAGAAGTTGTTTTTGGAGATGCCTCTCCTTTGGAGTACTATGATTGTTGGATTTAGCATTTTATATCATGTTTGATTTAGTGAAAAATGATTGTAAATATATAATTATTTGTGTTATTCTTTTAATAATTATATTTTGTTGGGTCTACTTCATGTAATGAAACTTTTTTATTTGACGGCTCTCCAAATTAGGCTTAATTATTAGGAAATGAGTTTTTAAAAATAATTTACATTTTTTTTTAGGATATATCAAATAGTCCCTCAAACATTTTTGAATACACGTTTTGTCCAAGTCTTTTTATTTTGTTTTAAGAAACCTCTTATCACATAAAAGCACTCATGTGTACCGCTAGCGTGGACCTTTAAAATAAAAGAATATTGGTTAAATGGGTGTTTGAGAAACATTTTGAAACAAAATAAAAAAGCTTAAACTAAATGTGTATTAAAAATATTTTTGGGACTTTTTGGTAATTGATCCTTTCATATTTAGGATATTATTGTTTACCAATTATAATTCAATATTGAAAACGATGAAATTTATATTTTAGATTATTTAGCTCTCGCTTTAAATATAAATAATTACAAGAGTTAGTAAATTATTCATTTGGTACGAACTTTTTACATTTCATAATAGTTTTAATCGAATATATATTTAATTATATTTAAAAATTGAATTACGTTCGCGCACTGTGCGAGTTACATGCTAGTATACTTAAAAATGGTGTCTCCAATCTGTCTGTTGACATGTGTATCATCTAATTAATAGAGCAAGCATTTACCACCCTATTCTTCGATCTCTACAATTCTCTCACTTTATTACTTATTAGCAGACCATGCATGTGTTGGTTTTGGCTCTCCTATTTTTTCAGTTTTGGTTTATTTACAAATTTGCCATTTTGGCTCAAATCTATAAATACAAGTGTTATTTCTAGGCTTTGAGAGAGGACAAGTTTAAGAGCTATTTTGAGAGCTAATCAAAGGCAAAGAGAGATAGGGAGCTACTTTGAGCAAGGTGAGTTCTTGAGGTTAGTTAGTGATTGACTTTTGAGAGAGATAAGTGAAGTGTGTGTGTAACCATTGGTTCCTAGCCATTTATCTATAAAAGAAGATATCCTACCATTTGTGGATGTAGCCCAAATCTTGGGTGATCCACGTAAATTATTGTTGCTTTGATTGTTTGTTGCTTGTATGTTCTTATTGTCACTTCATTGATGCTTGGTTGATTTGATTGGGAGTTTGCACATTAGTTCATTTTTGGAACAAGGTCTTGGGTGTTTTCCGTACACCAAGTGTTTGATAAAATTTCCGAGTGAGTTTTATCGTCTTGGTCGCTAGAGATAGTCTTGCTTTAGCGCAACAAGTGGTATCAGAGCTTTGGTTGCATTGCTTGCCCGATATTTTGGTTCGAGGTTGAATCAATTTTGGCAATTTTGGCATAGCTTTTATTTTTGTTCCAAATGACAGAATATGTCGAGAGTACTCGAGAATCAACCTCTACAAGCGGAGGCTCTAAGAGATGGGATTCGAGTTATGGATCGAGTGGCTCAATGAAGACGAACATGAAGGCTTTTGATGAGAAGATCAATTTCGGGTTATGGAAAAGACGAATGCGAGGCGTTCTTGTCCAACAGAGGTTGCAATTAGCATTGTTGGAGGTAGAGGGACGATCGGTAGGCATGACCGATGCTGAGTGGATTGACATTGATCAAAGAGCTGCTTCGTGTATTGAGATGCTTATCATGGATGATGTGTTGAATAACATGATAGCGGAGACCACGGCTAAAGGCATGTGGGATAAGCTTGAAGAGATTTATTTGGGAAAGTCGTTGTCAAATAAATTGTTCCTAAAGAAGAAACTCTTCAAGCTTGAGATGAAGGAGGGTGAGGATATGATGAAGCATATCAACGTTTTTAATGCCTTGATAAATGACTTGAACCGGATAGATGTTCAATTCATTGATGAGTATCGAGCATTGTTGTTGCTTGCATCATTACCCGATTCATACGAGCATTTTGTGACCACGCTCATGTTTGGGAAGTCTATGCTCCGGTGCAACGAGGTTGTGCAAGATATTCAATCTCATGTCACAATGAGAAAGAAGGAAGGTGGAGGTGACGGGTATTCCCATAATGAAGGCCTTATGGCGAGAGACGGAGGTGGGAAAAATGGCGGGAGGAACTCCAACCGGGGATTTAATGACGTTAGTAGGTCTAGATCGAGAGGTGTTGGTGGTAAAGGGCCGAAATGCTACAAGTGCCGAGAATGGGGTCATATGATCCGAGAATCTTCTTTATGGAATGACAAGGTTAAGGGCAATGTTGATTCCTAGAGGGCAACGGTAGCAAGTGCGAATTATGAAGATGAACTTGGAGAACTTCTCATAATCTCTAAGGTTAGCTCTCTTTCCTAAGATGATTGGATATTAGATTCGGGATCGTCGGATCACGTTTGCTCCAAGAAGGAATATTTTGAGACTTTCACAGAAAATGGAAAAGGTTCCATGTCTTTGGCTAACGGAGAGAAGGTTGCCGTTGAGGGTGTCGGGATGGTGAAACTCAAGATGTTCGATGGGGTGGAACGCACTTTGGGTGGTGTGGCCTATGTCCCAAAGTTACGAAAGAATTTGATATCCTTTAGCCGTTTGGATTCCAAGGGTTACCGGGTGTTTGTGGCGGGTGGAGTCTTGAAAGTTACGCACGGTTGTATGGTCCTAGCGAGGGGAGAGGAGAGAGAGGGGTTGTATCGTCTAAATCAAACTTCGAGGAAGACGGGGAAGCGGTGTGCACAAGTGATCGAACGTTCGAGGCATGCCTCGTTTGTGAACAAAGCGGAGACATTGGGTGCTAGCTTTTCGAGAGTAGACAGTAGTGATGGTAGAATACCTACTAGTGGAGGGGCTGGATCGAAGTTTCCCTCCAGGGCCAACGGATGATGTTGACCCGGTTTAGTTGCACACATGCATTGGCCGATTGGAATCGAGGAGGTGTAGGACTGTGATGGATTCGAGGTGTGTGTAGCTAGTTCAAGGAGGGTCGATGAGTTATTGTTTGCGAGCATTGGCAAATGAGAGTTTTTCCTGACAAAGACTTGGTACATCTTTCGAGGGTGAGATTTGGAGGGTATGAGAGGTGAGGAATTTTCCCTCTCATCTATGGTTATTTCTCATGGTGGAAGATGGTGTTGATGTGTTTGAATGTTTCGTGTAAATAAGGTGTATGCTATATGTATTGTGTGGGGGTGTACTCACCGGGTTACATGAGGAGCGAGCTTCACCGTATGGTTACATGGAAAGCATTCAGGGGAGTTGTTAATTTAGAACTTGGTTCCTCGGCGGGTGGAGTCGTTTGGAGTCTTGGAGTGAAGACTTGCGGAAGTTTGAGGTGTCTTAGCGTCGGGTGGAGCGTATTGGCTTGTTAGATATCGGGATGATCTTCGAGCGGATTTGATGTTTACATTCCGAGTTCGGTTGGATCGTGAGGATCGCCTGGGGGAATCGCATTAGCTTGATAGATGGTGGGACAATCTTCAAGCAGGTTCAATTTCAGCATTCTAGAGATTGGTTGGATCATCAGGATCGCCAAGGTGGAGTTTGTTAGTTTGGGCTCTCCTATTTTTTCAGTTTTGATTTATTTACAAATTTGCCATTTTGGCTCAAATCTATAAATACAAGTGTTATTTCTAGGTTTTGAGAGAGGACAAGTTTAAGAGCTATTTTGAGAGCTAATCAAAAGCAAAGAGAGATAGAGAGCTACTTTGAGCAAGGTGAGTTCTTGAGGTTGGTTAGTGATTGACTTTTGAGATAGATAAGTGAGGTGTGTGTGTGTAACCATTGGTTCCTAGCCATTTATCTATAAAAGAAGATATCCTACCATTTGTGGATGTATCCCAAATCTTGGGTGAACCACGTAAATTATTGTTGCTTTGATTGTTTGTTGCTTGTATGTTCTTATTGTCACTTCATTGATGCTTGGTTGATTTGATTGGGAGTTTGCACATTAGTTCATTTTGGGAACAAGGTCTTGGGTGTTTTTCGCACACCAAGTGTTTGTTAAAATTCCCGAGTGAGTTTTATCGTCTTGGTCGCTAGAGATAGTCTTGCTTCAGCGCAACAACATGTCCTTTCATTTTCTCTAGCCAAATTTCACAAACCTTTAGTAATGACATCGGGGAGTTTTGACGTTCTAATCACCCGCCCCTCCATTTCTCTTTCCCTATTTTTTATATATTTAATTTTTTTATTACTCATCTAGCCCATTTTGTCATTCATTTTTTTAATATCTTTTAAAACAATCTCTTTACCTCCCCAATTTTGTTCCCTACAGGTTTATTGTTTTTTAGTAGTAGAGATATAAGATCATTTTTAGGATTTGTGATGTCTACTAGGGTGGAGGTGGTGAATCACTTTATGAGAGTGTACACCATGGAAATACTTTTTGGGTTAATTGGTACGTGGCTTGAAATCATCATACCTCCAGTATGATGTTTGGCTTCTTTTCAATAAGAAGTATTATTTCTTTGAGAATTGTATCTTTTAAACATGATATTGAACTGAAAAATATTATTTGGGCTATGCTATATTCAAATATTATTTTGTATTATGGTCAACTGAAGTTAACTTTAGTTCTCTCATGCTCATTTACCCTTTTTCATTAATGTTAATGTATTTTATAACTATCTCAAGGATTATATATGTTATGTTAATTATGTAGCGGATCAATAGACAATAAATTTATGCATGATATTAATTTTCTTCCTTTTAATTAGTATTTAAGGTGACATATATTTTAATAAATGCAACATCATATTTACCGAGTGATTATAGATAATTTTTAAGATTAATGTATTCATTATAAACAATATTTGGTTAATAATGTTCTTACTTGAATATAAAAGGTGAACGTTTTCTAAAAAAAAATGGATTTTTTTATATAATTTAGTTTAAGAAGATATTTATTAGAAATCAGATTTTATCGAATTTGTGGCAAATTCAACTATTGATTATCATTCATTAATGAAGTTTCTCTTTTGCTTTGTTTTATAACAAGAGTTAATTAAATAATCTCACATAGATATGAAGGTATTATGCATGTTTTCTTTTATTCTTTTTTCCCCTTATTATTTGTTTAAAAACCTAAAAATGTGAGGTTATTATGGTTGAATGCAGGTCATGAGTTTTAGAACGTTTAGGGGTATAATTAACAATAGAGGGGAAGTGTGAGTCATGTGCATATTTGATGTTCTTTTTTCACAAGGTTGTGTATTTACTATTGAGTTTTGATTGACAAGATAATTTGATTCCATGGTTCATGGTTCTTTTTAGTATTGATTTTGTTTAATGAGGGTTACTTGTAATGGGGTAGATGAAAGTTTAGGGGGTATGTATTTTTTTTGTTCAGCTTTATATACAGGGGTACATTTTATTTACAATAATCTTTATAAACTGTCGGCGCATCGTGCAGGGCTAAAACTTAGTAATAATATAAAAATGGCATCTTTAAATGTGATTTTGCCACGTGTTTCAGATTTAATGCATTAGATTTTTTCAATACCCTGTCTTTCCTTCAAATAGGGGTGGCAATTTTAGAAACGACACGAAAAAACGACACGATGTTTCATGTTCGTGTCGTACTTTTTTGACACGAAGTCATGTCGTGTCGTGTTCGTGCCTTAATTATGAGTCGCGTCGTGTTATCGTGTTTTTTAAGACTAAAATTTAAGAGATTATGGTTGTCGTGTCGTGTCGTGTCGTGTCATGTTATTTTTTATTCGGGTCGTGTTCGTGTTATCTAAAAACAAACACGAATTCGTGTCGTGTCGTGTCGTGTCGTGTCGTGTCGTGTTCGTGTCCGGAAAAACCATGTTGTGTCGTGTCGTGTCAGGACAAAACATGGTTCGTTGACCCGAATTGCCAGCCCTACCTTCAAATATAAGTGAGCTTTAGTTAAAAAAAATAAAACATAAAAACAAAGGGTCATTATGATTTCTTTTCTCCCTCTTTCTAATAATTAAATCCTTTCATTTCTCATGTTTTCTTCCGCTTGGAATGTTTCATTCTACTTTTTTTTTATTTGTGGTGTCTGTAAATTTATGTTGATGTTTGTGGCGGATCTTTAGGGTTCTTTAGATGAGTTAAATGTTTTTTTTTACTTTATCATTTTGTATTTTCAAATCTTATGTTTGACAAAAAGCGTAAATTAAAGTAAGTCCTATATTAACTTTATTTTTCAATTTTCAATTGAATTTACATGTGTTTTAAGTTCTTTGCATTCTTTGTTTATGAGATTTAATTTTTACTTTATTGTAATATTTTGTATTTTTTTCCGTTCTATGTCCCGTATTAACAGCTTTTCGCTTTTACATTGTTATAGTTAATTCTTGCTGGTTATGTTTTGCAAGACTATGCAAGTCATGATTTTTTATAATTTTTGTATAAATTTTAACTGTAGTGTTAAATAGTTTACTTCTACAAAAGCTTCCTTGAAATTAAATTTTTTTTATAAATAAATGATTTCATTAAACAACATCGCTTAGGGAGCGAACTCGTATACAGGAAGTATACATAAAGAAATAAGCTTAAGGGAAAGAAAATACAAACGGACCCCAACAACACAAACTCTCGAATTACATAGCTGATTGTATCTCCTCCAGGAACTCCAAAAAATCCTGCGTAGTAATTATGATCCTCTCCTTGGACCAACTAAGCAGAGTGCTCAAAAATATATAATGAAGTCTCGCCGGAGGCATCTTAATGCCTTCAAAACATCTCAAATTCCTTTCCATCCAAACTGTCCAAAATATGTAGTGCGGCACAATTTTTCATATTCGTTTGTCACCCAACCAACCCCACGGAGGTTTCAACACATCTAATACCCCCCTCACAGACATCGGCACGACCCAAACCGTCCTCGTTATAGCAAGAAAAGTGTCCCATAAACCTCTTGTCACCCTGCAGTGTAATAGCAAAAGATTGGTCTTCTCCTCTTCCTCATAACATAACCAACACCGACTAGCCAAGCAATATCTTCTCTTCTGCAGACCCTCGAGCGTCAATATGGCCTGTCTTGCCACCATCCATACAAAGAACTTGACCTTAGGTGGCGCTTTAACATTCCATATCTTCTTACAGGGGAAATTGGCCCTGGGATTCGCACCGCCTGTCAAAGTACCATAGAAACTACGTACTGTAAAAACACCAGACCCTCCCCCCTTCCACCTCACTGAATCCTCTCTAAGTGTAGGACTTGGAGCCGCTTTCAACCACTCCATGAACAATTCTGCCTCCTGTAGTTCCCGGCCCCAAAGCCTTATCCTAAGCTGAGGCCTCCACGTTACCGCATCACCGCTTACAGTCACATGATTGGCGACCATCCCATCTGGTTTCCGCCCTAAGTTGAACATCCCCGAAAAAAGTTCATGAATAGTCCAATTCTCGCCGCATTTGTCTTTTCAGAATCTAATCTTATCCCCTTTCCCTAAAAGAAACTCTCTATGTCTAGTATAATCCCCCCATCCTCTCGCAATATGCTTTTACATACCCACTCCATGAGCTGTAGATCCCACAACCGGCCTCCACGCCATCTGCGAAGAATCTCATCTAGCTCCAACAACTCTTCTCCATAATCTATTTATCTCCTGAGGTAATCTCCACAGCCACTTCCCTAGTAGAGCCCTATTAAACTTACCCAAGTTTCTCACCCCCCCCCCCCCCTCCTTGATGGGCTTGCAGACCTCCCCCCAACCAACAAGACTATGCTTAAAGCTATCTTGAGTACCTCTCCACAAAAAGTTTCTCATGAGCTTCTCTCCATTTTATAACTCACTGCAGCAGGTAAAGGCAAGATGGATATGTAATAGGTGGGCAAACTCGACAAGCAACTCTTAATAAGAGTCAACCTCCCCCCTTTTGAAAGATACCCATTCTTCCACCCTGGCAACCTTCTTCTCATTCTCTCTGACACCGGGTCCTAAATCGCTCTGGACTTATACTTGGCTCCAAGAGGCATCCCCAGATAAGTATTAGGGAAAGACCCAATCCTACCCCCCAATAATGCATGCTAAACCCTCCACACACACCCCCCCTATCGGAATCAACTCACACTTCCCCCCGTTGATCCGAAGCTCCTTGAAATTACTCAAAATCCATTAAAAGAAAGTAAGATGCATTTGACACGTGATAAAAGAAGAATAAAAACGTATTTGAAACTATAATAAATTTTATAGATTGTTAGCTCGGTAAAAGATTGAAGTTTACCTTATCTTTTATTATGTTTACCTTTTTTTTTCATTTCAGGTAACACATACTTTGTTAGCTATTTCTTTTCAAAAATTGATTATGTTTCTTTTGATTAAATTCTCTGATTCTCTGATTATGTATGTTTTGATTGATTTCATTCTTATAAATATTCAGTCTAAAAAATATTTGTGTCATTATTATTTTTCTACACGATGTTACGAACATACTTATTTTAAAAAAAAATAACCAAAATCGGTATATATGATCTACATAGTGAGAAGATAGTCTATAAAAATAATAAACAAAAAATTCAATCGAGAAATCGGTTAAATGAAAAGTGACTATATATGAGCATTTTTTGAGTGTTCCAATTTTTGTCATCATCTCATCCACTTCCATATTGAATCTAATGAGTTTGGTTAAAAATAAATTTTCTTACTATTTAAAAAAATGGTTATGTTAAGTGAGGTACATTGGAGAGCCTGAATATATATATATATATATATATATATATATATATATATATATAGAGAGAGAGAGAGAGAGAGAGAGAGAGAGAGAGATAGAGATAGAGATAGATAGAGAGAGAGAGAGAGAGAGAGAGAGAGAGACAAGCTCCTGCACACACTAAGTTTGCACATGTGCTGTCGCACATCAATTTTTTTAAAATATTAAAAAAAATTGAGTTGATTTTTTTATGAGATATTTAAACATTTCAACGAGTCCATATAAAAAAAATCAGCTCAAAAAAACTTTTTTTGGCAATTTTTAATAAATCGGTTAAACTTTCACAGCTTTTAAAATGCTTAAAAACAACGAAAGTTGGATTGATTTTTTAAAAATAGCAAAAAAAGTTTTTCTGAGCTGATTGTTTTTATATGGGTCCCTTGAAATGTTTAAATATCACACAAAAAAAATCAGCTCAAAAATATTTTTCTTACTATTTTTAAAAAATGACGTGCAAACTTAGTGTGCACAAGAGCTTGTTTATATATATATAGTCCTACTCTTGTGCGGACTACTCCGCATTTTACGAATGAGGACCGGACATGTGTCTCCTAGCGGTGAGCCTAGAAAATAGAGAGAGTATGCCTATAATTTAGGCGATAATTTCTAGGTGCACCGTTACAAGAGAAGTACTATATATATATACACACATTACTATATAATCAAATTCAAAATGTATGTGAAATTATTTTCTATTTAGCATAATGATGACAATTTTCATCTATATTTATTTTTAAATGAAATAACATTTCAAACATTAGCAATTATACATATTTTTCTAAAGTGCATGCGCATCGCGCGGGGTTAAAACCTAATTATACATATAAAACGGAAGCTCCATATTAATTTTCAGACACAACAAGATAGTCCACGTGGCACACTTTGTAATTTTTCACATTAACTCTCTTCCTTCCTTTTTGTCATTAATGGAAAACTCAACATAACCAAAATTCCTATTTGTGAGTCTCCTTATCTTCTCTCTTTTTTATCTCTATTCCATCTTATATCATTTTTATGTTCCCGTA
The DNA here is from genome assembly GCA_949130495.1 of Sambucus nigra. NCBI lineage: Eukaryota > Viridiplantae > Streptophyta > Magnoliopsida > Dipsacales > Adoxaceae > Sambucus > Sambucus nigra. The sequence goes on from OX422209.1 coordinate 121,509,553, forward strand.
ATTTCATCATTACCTATGCATCATCGAGATTTACTCCCATTCTTCACACACACACACAAAATTAAAGAGTGGGTTTTTACTATCTCTCCCTCTTTTCAAATGTAAGTTTTTCTTTTTTTTTTCCTTTCTCTTTTTTCACTTTTATACCTTTTCAATTTTCTTATGATCGAATATATGTTTTTTTCATTTTATAATTTGGTACAACTCGATCTTTTTTGTTTATTAAAATCAGATTAGTCATTTCAATTTATTTTGGTAAGACTTTATTTTTTTAATTAAATCGTTTTTAAAGGGGGAAAAAACTCTTTTCACTTAAATATGAACTTTTTTTTGTCTTTATTTTGGTAAAATTTTAGTTTTTACCCATAAAAAATTGGAATTTTTTTTCTCTCTTTTTTATTCAAATAAAACTTCACTTAGGTGCCCAAAACAGCTTTTTATGGAAAAAATCTAATTTAGGGCCAAAAAAATATAAGCGTAACTAACATAAAAGATAATATCAGATCCGATTTTAACATTTGGACTTGTTATTTATATCTCATCTTCTTTTTTGGTTCTTCTCTTTTGTTATGAGCACATCTTCAAAACGATAGAAGTCTCAACAATATTTTTTTTACTACATGAACTTTTACAAAACTAATTTACAAATACTTACTTTTTTGGGATTTGAAGATGAACATATTGTCTAACATTTGTATTCTGAACACAATTTATTTGACGAAATATAAAGGAGGAAAAAGAGTTGCAAAATAATTCCTTAAAATATTTCATGATTTGCATTTATGTTACAAAATCATATTTCTAGTAATTTAACTTTTATCCTATTAAAGGAAATTATTTTTATATTATTACAATGTGTAAAAATTTTGAAACATGCAAGTAAAAGTTAGGGACTAAAAAAGAGTTATTTAAATATTTTCACTATTAACAATATACATAACCCAATTAGAAAATGTTCCCGTCTGATTTTATCTTAATTTTGTATTAATTTAACAATAAACATGTGTAGCCATTTCACACACATTTATATTCATTCATGCAAGTATCTTATGAATTGTGTATTTACTAATTGATTAATTGAGGTTATTTTTAGGATAAATATTTGTTAAACGTAATTGTGATAATTTGAATTTCTTTCAAGGTTTTATGAATTGATTGTAATATATATTTTTGTCACATATTTAAAAAATGGTTATTGTATATATTGTTTTATCTGTGCATTCATTACTTTATTATTTGTTCTTTTTTATTCTTGGATTGATAAGTTTTCTTTGATTTATAAACTTTGTTTACGAAAATTGAAATTTATTTTAGGTTGAATTTGCCTTTAACCTCACGAGTACCGTGACAACCTTTTCACAGGCTTCCTCATTTCATTTATGGTGTAAATATTCAACTTATTTTATAATGTGTACAACTGATTTTGTTTATTATATTCATTTACCATTTTAACTACATTAATTTATAAGTTAAGATTGTTCACTCTCAGTTTAAATTTGTAAATTATTCATCTCTATACATTGTTTCTTCTATAGTTGATTTTTTATCAGATTAGGTTAAAAATATATGATGTATTTTAAAGAAATTATATAATGTGCTCGCGCATCGTGCGGGTTGCATGATAGTTAAACAAATTATTTTCCATTTCTGCCCAATCGTCATGCAATACATTTCTTTGTGTTGATTTTGTGTTTGTGGAATACATGCGGGCGGCACATGAGGTTTGTTAACCTTATATAAAAAAATGAACTTAAATGATTTTTGAATAATGTTACTCTTACCTGTACTTAGTACCGGGTTAGTACCAAATGAGCTTTTTATGGCTTGTAGTATGGTGTGGGTTCCTCCAGGGTATAAGCCATATAAGGCATATTTGGTACTAACCCGATACTAAATACCAGTATAAGTATCATTACTCATAATGTTTTGAGTGAGAGAATACCATTTAAGTTCACGGAATTTATTTTTTCTTTTTAAAAAAATATTTCAATATAATCATTAATAATAAAGCTGAGTTGAATAATAAGATAAAGAACTTAATATCTTTAATCTTAAGTCACTTATTTTACGAGTTAATCTCAAACAAACTATCTCTTATCCCACTGTGAGAAAGATGTATCCTCTTCTATCCACTTAAAGCTATTTCACCATTATTATAATTTCCCATTATAGCTAGTGAGCTCTTTTTGGTGCTTAAAAGAAAAACGAGACGTTTCAAGGAGTATGAAAGAAAGTGAGAAACCTGTGAAAGCCATCTTCGGTGGACGAAGGAAGTAGCACCTTAGACGAGACCAGATATGATGGAAATGGGCCTCATATTAGTCATTTTAATATTTGTTATTAGTTTTACTTTTTTTAGTTCTTTTATTTCTTTTTATCTCTTATAATTGGGCTCCAAGTATTGGTTTTGTAACTACCTGTCCTTTTTTTCTTTTAGGTAATTACTTGGTTAGCAAGTAATTTTCCCCTATAATTACCCACATCTACTCCTCATTCGAGGATACTTCTACATTTTGAATACAAGACATTCTTAGTTCTCTTCTTAAAATTATTATTTGTTTAGTTTTTAGCCTTTTTACGTGTAGTTTACATCAAATTGGTAGCAGAGCGAGTGTCGCTCCAACATTGGTGTATCAGTGTGTAGATTATCAACAAAATTGTATGTCATACTTTCACTGGCCCCAAAGAAATCAAAACAACATCAAGAAGATATTTAAGAATTGAGATAAAATTTGGACAAATTAGCACAACAACAACGATAATAAACCCTATTTTTCAAAGAAATCAACCAAAACTTTGATGGTATATTTCGTTTCTTCACCCAACCCCAACCCAAAACACCACCAGCTTATGGAACCATCCCAGTTGCTCCAACACCCCCATTCCCCATCTCTGCTGCCCTACCTACTCAAAACCCTAACCCCACCAAAGCTACCCCCATCAACACCTAGAAAAAAATGAAAAAAGGGGGCCTACAATTCAACCCTAGGGTTAGATTGAGAAAATATTATAAATAGAAAGGTAAATCGGACCAAAGATGGATGAAACAACAAAACCCACACTTGATTCAACCCCAAGAACCCTCGTTATACTCTAACGAGCTCCAATGTTGGATAAAAAATATAATTACGACCACAAAGGGGAGGGTCTAGTATTCTGTAGCCCATAAATAGTGTTTGGCCTAGGTGGATCTGGGCTTGCTTTAAAAATAAAAAAATGAAAAGAAAACATAAGAGATGAAGATCAAAATAATGGGGATTGATCAGATGAGAACTTACCAGCATCTGGTTTCCGGTGTTGTGACAGCATTATGCCTTACCGGACAAGCATGCACAGCAGATAGTGTTCTTTAAAAACTTAAAAAAAATCGAGCGGGGTTGTAATATCCGTGCCAGATATTTTACTCCTATCCCATTTTAACTTGTAATTATGTAGAAACCTTGGAATTGGAATCAACTTAATATGGATTGTTGTTGGTAATTGGTTGTTCTTGTGGCCTTTGTGGTATTTCTTGGGAATATTATGGGCAAAAATTGGAATTTAGAAACATTCCTTCTGTTCTAACGAAATTCAGGGTCATTTAGAAAAAATCCCTATCTTGTTCGAACGAAGTCTATTCTGGATCGAATGAGGTTACATCTCATTTGATCCCACTTCTAACGACCCACCCTCTGTATAGGAACTCCTCTACTCATTAGTATGTCGTTCAAACGAGACTCGTATTCTCGTTCGAACAAGATGAGATCTCGTTTGAATGACTTGTTGGGAAAACAAATTCGAGTTGCCCTTATGTGCCATCACATTTTGGGGAATTTAATGACGTGTCAACTTTTGGAGGACCCAGATGATCAAAAATGGGTTTTTAATATTGGGGCTTGATTATTAAACCATTTTGGGTGGGTTCTTAGGGTTATAAGAAGAGATATACGGGGAGGCTCTTCCCCCACCAATATTTATTAGAATTTATCTATCATTATCTAAGTTCCAAGAACCCATCTTTTTCCCCAAGCTTTATGCCCATAGTCACACCTTGACACCACAATAAGACACTATTATACACCATTTTTCAAGCCTTGCTCTTTATCCTCAAGCATTATCTAGGGAGAAAGTAGGTAGAGACAAGCTTGTAGGAGGAACTTTTGATCATTCTTGAACATCTTTTTGGGGTCCTTAGAGTTAGGAGCTTCCATAGTCATCTTCTCTTTATTTCCTCTTCAAACTTTGAGGTAGGGTTTTCCTCTTCCTAATATTTCAAGGTTTCTGATATACCCATATGTACCCTCCGCCAGGCCAAGGGTGTCCTCCTCCAAGACGAGGGCTCAGGCCAAGGACGAGTCCAATGACCATGGCCCTGTCACAGGAAGAAACGACCCAGACGACCCTTTAAGGGGCCGACCACTCATCACGGCCCGAACAACCCTTGAAGGGGCCGACCCCTCACCAGGGCCCAGACGACCCTTGAAGGGGCCGACCCCTTATTGCTGCTTAGACGACCCTATGAGGGTACGACAGTACGAGGCCCACACAAGGCCAGGCTCGCTGCTAGTAGGAACTTTGCCCTCGGCCTCATGCCATAAGCCTAGGGTGACATCATCACGGCGCGTGACTTGGGAGACACATGAAATAGTGTGCGTGAAACTCAAATAGCATGTGGAATAGACCGTTATAACAATATCATCCCCTCACGTGAAGGAATATTATGTCATCATTAATCATAGGTGGCGCCTCCAGGTGTCAGAAGGGGATTCGCTAGATCATCACTCACATGCGCCATGCATGCTTGGGGTACACTACCCCCCCAAGACCTATATATACTTATCACCTACAACCCTACAGAGGGATCAATAATGGTAACCCTAACTAAAACTTTGCCTGTACACACAGTAGAGAGAGAGAGAGAGAGAGAGAGAGAGAGAGAGTGAGCTTATGTGCATTATATCCAAGGCCATTAGTTCCCATATTTAGTGGATCACACACTCACAGTGGATGTAGGCCTAATTGGCTGAACCACTATACATCATTATCTTATTGCTCTTATACTCATCCCCTTCTATACACTTGTACACATATATCTCCATGGCTGCCATTGTTATCACTGTTTGAGCTCATCATTACTTACCTGGTGGTGCTGAATCTTAGCATCATCAGTTTGGCATCGTATGTGGGAACGAGAAGGCATCTCTTACTTTATACAGCTTGACCTCACCGAGCACTCTGGTGGTGAACCAGTTCTCCCCCTTTGTGGAGCTGTTTCACCATTGAAAGAGACCCATTAAGGTTCTCAAGCTCATCAGTCTTTTGATCATTCAGCTCTCTATAGCTCAAACACATGGCACCGGAGATGCTAACACCACCACTTCCTCCATCGAATAGTGAAGTGGGACCCAGTTCCAGTAAGCCACCACCTTAGTCTGAAATAGATGATGTGGCAGCCGCCTTAAAGTCTCTAAAAGCAAGCCAGCGGATTATGTAGGAGCAGTTTACAGCTCTTAGGCAAAACATACTAAGACCCCCGGGAGTTTCACTGGAGATGATTACTCCGGCAGCAGCTCCAGGGCAGCATGAGGCCAGGGGACCACCCCAGGCACCACGTAAAGACTTGTTATCTCCTCAGTGGCGGAGGGATATTGTTGACCCTTGGCGTCTACGCCTGGGGAGGCAAGGAAACCCTTGCCCAGAAGACATATATGATGATCTGGAGGGGGAAAAGGCCCCCCATAGAGTGGTGGGAGCCATATGAGGTCTCCAAATACTGTACAACCCATCCAGGAGAGCAGAGGGAAGTGTGGAAGGCAAAATACCGACGATCGCCCGAGGGGCTCTGCTTTTGATCGTCAGAGCAGGGGGTCGACCTTTGAGAGGCTGGGCCCAATAAATGACCTGCAAGAAAAATTATCCCGATCAAGAAGTATTGCGAGGTCCATAAGGGAGGAAGTAGATCGCCGACCCCATGGGGGACGATGGGACGACGGTCAGGGGGAAGTAAACAGCCGACGCAGGCCTACCGTAACATAACCCTCCGTCCATCTCAAAGAGGCGGTAGGGGATAACATCGGTCAAGTCGACCCTATGAGGCCCTAGAAGTAATCGATCCAAAGGCTAGAGGATAAGATTGGTCATATTCTGAAGAGTTGGGACCCTCTTCAGAGAGGATACTCCATAGGCTTACCCTTTGTGGCGAAGATAGTTAACTTTCCCACGCCATCCAAGTTCAAGCCAGCTGTGGTCACCCCAAGGTATGTCGGGAGTACCAGCCCTGTCCGTCATATTGAGATGTACCAATCAACGGTAGACATATACTCTATCTCTGATGAGATGAGGTGTCGTGCCTTTTCTGGCACTCTGACTGGGGCTGCACACGTCTGGTATATGTCTCTTCCGAAGAACTCCATTGAAAGCTTTAAGCAGTTAGCAGACCGATTTATCCATAACTTTTTCTTTGGAGTGAGGCCACAAAAGAAGACCACACACCTGCTCTATGTTAAGCAGGGGAAGAACGAGAGTCTAAGAGACTATATAGCCAGATTTAGTAAAGAAAAGCTAGAGGTCGAAGACTATGAGGAAAGCATTGCTATGAAATCCCTCATTGGAGGACTCCAGAAGGGAAAGATATTACGGAAGCTTGCTGAAGACCCTCCGAGGATAATAGCTGAATTGTTATCGACAGCAGGAAAGGTGATGAACGTCGAAGAGGCGATGGCCTCAAAATACGAAGATGAAAAAGTAGGCACTAGTGGGGGTAAGTACCAGAAAAGGAACAAAGAGGGGAAGAAGAGGCTGGCACATGACAAATTTGCAGACTATACACCTCTGACGGTCAGTTGCGAGCACATTCTGAATGAGATATAGAGTGATCGATCCTTAAAATGGCCTGAGAAGTTGAGGGAAGCCCCCCACAAGAGGAACAAAAACTTGTGGTGTGAATTTCACCAAGACTATGGCCATGTGACCGACAAGTGCTTTGCTCTGAAAGATAAAATTGAGAAATGTTAAAAGAGGGGAAGTTAAGGAAATGCGTTGACAAGAGGTCCTTTAAGAGGGGCCGAGGGGACTACCCCAGAAAGAAGAAAGGCGATACGAGTAGGGAAGATCCTCCAAATCGAAGGGATGACCCTTCGCATGATGAGGATGGCCCTGACCTCGCACCGAGATACGACCACGGCCCCATAAAAAGACTTAATATGATCTCACTCGGCATTGGTATGATCTCTGGGGGTCTAGCAGGAGGAGGGTCAGAGTTGGCCGATAGGAAGGCCCATGTTGATGAAGCTAAAGCAGTGATAAAAACTGTACACTCGACCTCTATAGAAACAAAGTCAGAAAAGAGGAAGAAAGTGGACATGCATGCCCTGATAGTGGGATTCTCAATAATGGACTTCAAAGGCCTCTTAGCCCCACATGATGACCCTCTTGTCATCACTACCAGGGTACACGGGTGCGAGGTGTCGAGAATCCTGGTAGATGGGGGTAGTTTTGCAAATGTGATGTTCTGGTCGTGCTTTAAAGCCTTGGGTCTCAACCACACAAGGCTGGTCCCATACCATCACCCCTTGATTGGTTTCTGTGGGGAACAAGTTCGTCCCCTAGGAATGTATGAGGCTAATATTAGAATGGGGAATGAGTGGCCGAGATGGCTCAACAAGAAGGTCAACTTTTTCGTGATGGATGAGCATATTTTTTCAGCTTACAACATTATATTGGGGCGGGTGGCCCTCAAGGAATTTGAGATCATGTCCTCCATAGTTCATCAGATGATAAAATTCCCAACCCCTTACGGGGTAGGGGAAGTTCAGGGAGACCAGATGACGGCACGAGAATGCTACTTTAATTCCACCAAAGAAAGAGAGGCACACAATAAGGCTACAACCACTTACAATATTAATACCCACGACCCCAGGGACGAGGCCAAGTTGAAGAAAGGAGAAGCCACGGAAGAGGTAGAATCCATCATCCTCAATGAGGATGAGCTAGAAAAAATCATCCAAATAGGCAAAGCTCTAAAGAAAGACATCAAAGAAGACCTCATCAAGCTGTTAAGGAGAAGACATGACGTCTTTGCATGGAGTCATGTAGATATACCAGGGATCAACCCCGACATTATCATCCATAAGCTCAACGTGGTAGAGGGCGCAAAGCCAGTGAAGTAGAAGAGGAGGATTTATTCTTGAGAAAAGTATGAGGTCATTAGGGATGAGTTTAAGAAGCTAGAAGATGCAGAGTTTATTATGGAGGTCATATATCCCGAATGGCTATCCAATGTAGTCATAGTCCCAAAAGCCAATGGGAAGTGGAGGATATGCGTAGACTTCACAGAACTCAACAAACATTATCCCAAAGATAGCTTCCCTCTTCCCCGTATTGATCAGATGGGTAGATGCTACCATGGTCCATGAGCTCATGAGCTTTATGGATGACTATTCAGGGTACAACCAGATCTTCATGAACCCTGAAGACTCTGAAAAAATAGCTTTCATTACCGACAAGGGGACATACTATTATAGGGTCACGCCCTTTGGCTTAAAGAACGCGGGGGCAATGTATCAGCGCCTTGTGAATAAAATGTTCGAAGACCAAATAGGAAAGTCTATGGAGGTTTATGTAGATGTCATGCTGACCAAGAGTTTAAAGGCCGAGGATCATGTGGCCGTCCTTGCGAGGACCTTTAATATAATGGACAAGTACCGAATGAAGCTCAACCCGGCCAAATGTGTTTTCGGGGTCGGAGTAGGGAAGTTCTTTGGGTTCATTGTCAATTAAATAGGCATCGAGGCCAATCCTCAGAAGATAAAGGCCCTTATAGAAATGAAGACCCCCAAGACCATCAAAGACGTTCAGAGGCTCATGAGGCAAGTGGCTACTTTGAATAGGTTCGTGTCCAGAGCCACAGACAGGTGTTTAACGTTCTTTAAAATTCTCAGAAAGGCCTTCGAATGGAAAGAAGAGTGTGACCAGGCTTTCAAGGAGATAAAGTACTACCTAGGGTCTCCCTTGCTATTGTCCTGACCGGTGCAGGGTGAACGACTACATGTGTACCTAGCCATCTCAAAGTCAGCCATCAGCGCAGCCATTATGAGAAAAGAGGACGGGGTACAGAAGCCCATATATTATAATAGTAAGTCACTCCAGGGGGGAGAGCTAAGATATCCAAGGATGGAGAAGTTATCCTATGACTTGATCCATGCATCAAGAAAGATGAAGTCGTACTTTCAGTCCCATACTATGGTCATCCTTACCGGCTCTCCTCTCAGGCAGGTCTTACACAAGCTAGAAAAATCAGGGAGGTTAATCGCTAGGGCCATAGAGTTGGGAGAGTTTGACATTGTATATCAACCTAGTATGGCCATTAAGGGGCAAGCATTAGCTGATTTCGTGGCTGAATTTACTTGGGAAGATGATGAGATTGAAGAGGAGATCCTCTAGAAGACAGATACACGACAAGGAAAAATTGTTAACCCACCCCTAAAAAAGGCTGAGATAAGCACCACTCGGGAAAAAGTGGCAGAAAATGAAGAGGGGAGATATCTCTTTAAACAGGGGTCCCTCGTCGAGGTAAATTTATCAGAGGAAAAGACCGTGTGGAACCTCCTCGTTGACGGGTCCTCTTGCGAAAGCAAAAGTGGGGATGGATTAATTGTAACAGTACCTGATGGCACATACATTGAGTATGCCCTAAGGTTCAACTTCAAAGCCTATAACAACGAGTCTGAATATGAGGCCCTTGTAGAAGGACTCTCCTTGGCTAACTCTTTTAGTGTTGATCGTATTTTGGTCCATAGTGATTCAAAACTAGTAGTGAATCAGATACTGGGAGCTTATGAGGCTAAGGATGAGAGAATGTCCAAGTATCTTGAAAGAGTGAAGTCATTATTGAAGAGCTTCAGGGTAGTGAAATTAAAGAGGATACCTAGGATTGATAATGATCAAGCCGATGCGCTTATAAGGCTGGCCTCGATAACTAGGACAGATATCAGGATGACAGTCCCTGTGGAAATTTTGCTTCGACCAGTGATTGAAGAGATAGAGGGAACACTTGGCTCTTTCTTAAACATCGACAGGGAAACTTCGTGGATGAACCCTCTAATCAGATACATTAAAGAGGGAGAGATGCCAGAGGCAAAATAAGAAAGGAAGAAATTGAGATACAGAGCTGTGAAATTCACTGTCATCGGAGACACCTTATACAAAAAGGGGTTCTTGCTCCCCTTTCTCAGATGTGTGCACCCGTCTAAGGTCCCTCACATTCTGCAAGATGTGCACGAGGGGTCATGCTCAAGCCACACTGGGGGCAGATCGTTATCAAAAAGGATAGTAACCCAGGGATACTGGTGGCCGACCCTGGGGAAAGACGCCACGGCATACGTAAAAAAGTGCGATAAATATCAAAGGTTTGCCACCATTACTCACCAACCCACTATCCTCTTACCTCCATCACATCCCCATGGCCATTCGCAGTATGGGGAATCATTCTAGTAGGGGCTTTTCCCAGGGCCATCAATAACTATTGATACTTGATCGTGGCAATTGACTATTTTTCAAAATGGGTGGAGGCAGAGCCGATGGTAACGATCACCGAGCAGAGGACCTTCCAGTTTATCTGAAAAAAAATTATATGCAGATATGGTCTTCCCAACACCCTCATCTCGGATAATGGGACTCAATTTAAGAATACGTCTCTAGAGAAATACTATAAGAGGGTCGGGGTCAAATAATTCTTCTTATCCCCAGGCCGACCTCAAGACAACGGCCAAACAGAAGTTACAAACAGAATAATCCTAGATGGGATCAAGAAAAAACTCGAGGAGGCAAAAGGAAGATGGGTTGAGGAGTTGTATGCTGTACTGTGGGCCTACAGGACGATAACAAAGACTCCTACCGAAGAAACCCTGTTCATGCTGGAGTATGGCTCAGAAGCCGTCATCCCCACCGAGATTAGGTTTATTACTCACAGGGTCCAAATGTATGACCCCTGGAGGAATATGGAAGAAAGGAGACTTGATCTAGACTTGATCGAGGAGAGAAGAGAAGACGCTGAGATAAGGCAGGCGACCTATCAGCAAAGGATCACCAAGTTTTACAACCAAAGGGTGAAGCAAAGGCCAATCGCCATGGGGGACCTAGTCCTAAAAAAGACTTTTCAAAAGCCTAACAAGCTCCACCCAAATTGGCATTCCCGTACAGGGTCATTGATGAAGTTGTCCCTAGAACCTATAGGCTAGAAAACCTTGAAGGGGAACCCTTTTCAAACCCCTGGAATGCATATCATTTGAAGAAATACTATCAATAATGTAATGTCCTATCGTACCACAGTTGTAATGAATGTGTTGCTCCAACAGAACACTTGGAATGTTAATAAGAATGTCATATTGGCCACTTATCTTGTGTTTATTAGTTTTAGTATGATTGGGGTTATCCTCGTTTGACCACCCTCGGCTATGATGAGGGCAAATGGTGTGGACGACCCCCCATTCACCCTCAAGAATGATGAGGGAAGACTTGAAATTTAAACATCATTTAGGGTGGTAACCACCCTCGGCTATGATGATGGAAAATGGTGGGGACGACCCCCCCCCCCCATTTACCCTCAAGAAAGACGAGGGGGGATTTGAAATTTAAAATCATCATGTTTGGTGGTAACAACCCTCGGCTATGATGAGATCAAATGGTGGGGACGGCCCCCCATTTACCCTCAAGAAAGACGAGGGGGATTTGAAATTTAAACATCATTTGTGGTGGTAACCACCCTCGGCTATGATGACGACAAATGGTGGGGACGACCCCCCATTTACCCTAAAGAAAGATGAGGGGGGATTTGAAATTTAAAATCATCATGTTTAGTGGTAACCACCCTAGGCTATGATGAGGGAAAATGGTGGGGATGACCCCCTATTTACCCTCAAGGAAGGCGAGGGGGGATTTGAAATTTAAACACCATTTGTGGTAGTAACCACCCTTGGCTATGATGAGGGCAAATGGTGGGGACGACCCCCCATTTACCCTTAAGAAAGACGAGGGGGGATTTGAAATTTAAAATCATCATGTTTGGTGGTAACCACCCTCGGCTATGATGAGAGAAAATGGTGGGGACGACCCCTCATTTACCCTCAAGAAAGATGAGGGGGGGATTTGAAATTTAAACACCATTTTTTATGGTAACCACCCTTGGCTATGATGAGGCAAATGGTGGGGATGACCCCCCATTTACCCTCAAGAAAGACGAGGGGGGATTTGAAATTTAAAATCATCATGTTTGGTGGTAACCACCCTCGGCTATGATGAGTGGGGACGACCCCCCATTTACCCTCAAGAAAGAAGAGGGGATTTGAAATTTAAACACCATTTGTGGTGGTAACCAGCCTCAGCTGTGATGAGGGGAAATGGTGGGGACGACCCCCCATTTACCCTCAAGAAAGACAAGGGGGATTTGAAATTTAAACACCAGTTGTGGTGGTAACCACCCTCGGCTATGATCAGGGTCAATGTTGGGGACGACCCCCCATTCACGCTCAAGACAGACGAGGAGGGAGTTAATGAGATGGTTAATTTAAAAACATCACAAGATAAATCATACAAGAGAAAAGCATAGAAGAGGGGAATTCTATTTTAAAGAGCAAATTTCTCTACAAAGTGCTACAATATTTGTCCAAAAGAAAGTAAAACACACAAGCTTTACAAGTAGAGGGTATGGGCCACATACGTCCACCCTATTGAGCAACATCAGAGAGCAGGACTTCAAGATTAACAACAGGAGTCTCTTCGACGACCAAAATAGGTCGATCTTCAGAGGTGTCGATGCCTTCGATCTGTACTTGAGACTCCACGTGGGATAGGGCCTCAGCTATAAGGGGGTCTTCCATCCCCACTGCTTCAAGATAGGGGTGGATGGACGACACAACATCAGTAAATTTAAGGATGACCCAGCGGTAGGCCGTCTTGATCCCCCACTCCAGGTACTCAAGGTCGAAGCCCCGAAACTCATCCGAAAGTTTGTAAGCCTCCACTGCATCAGCCTCGGCCTTCTTCACTGCCTCATGAAGCTCAGCCTTGAATTGGGCCCCCTGATTAATCAAGGCCTCATCCTTTTCTTTGATGAGGGAGTCCTTCACCTTTAGGTCCGCCTCATGCTGCTTCACCATCCCATCCAGGACTCATGCATGCTCAGTCCTTGCACTCTCTAGCTCAGCCCGGGTGGTATCCAATTTAGTCTTCAAGTCGGCCTCATGCTGAATAGCCCTCTCAACCTCGTGAAACTTTTATTGATTATTAGCCATCCACTTTGTGGCCGAGGTGAAGGCGCAGACAGACTACACAGACAAACACATGTTAAAAGGGGCCGAGGGAACAGTTCATGAAATATTGATAAGTAAAAAGGCCTTAGAGATACCTAAGCCAGAATCTGCAGACCGTAGTCATAGACCTTGGCCTGGGGCATCTTTGACAGGATGTTGTAATTTGCGGTCGAGGGAGCAGAAAACATCGAGGCCTTGGCTCCCTTAGGTTAGCTATGAGGGAAGAGGTATCAACCCTTAACAACGTCAAATTTTGAGACCAATAGGCCCCCATATAGGAAGAGGAGCTGGACCCCTCAGACACCTCCACCCTCGACCTCGTCCATGAATCAGGTCGAGAGCCTTCAAGAACTTCAGGTTCTTTCCTTTTGTGACTATTGGTTGTTGGCTCAACGTGTGTCGGCCCCACGAACTTTGTCTTTCTCGGAGATTGCTGAGGCTCTTTGCCTTTTTTCTTGCCTAGGCCAGATAGTAAACTTGGCGCAGTCATCTCCCAAAGTTGATCCGATATGTTTACAGGGCGACCTGAAAAGGAGACGATACATCAGAAATATACAGTGGGGAAGAGGAAACGCTTAAAGAAAAGTAAAAATGGGGAAAAATTCTACTCACGTAGTTCTGTCAGAGGGCCAACCCTCAGACCAGCTTCTTTGAGGAAGCGAGGAGTCATCAAATTCTCAAATTTGGCAAGTGCTCCCTATTTCCCTCGCTCCCTCAGGTAGTCAACAATGACCCTCTCCTCCAAGCTGAGTCCAGGGTCTGATCACGCTTTCATCGAAGGGTTGGATCATACCCTTGGTAACCTCGGACCGTCTTCCATAGGCTCTCCCTCGGCGGGGAATTCTCAATCTCCAGAGATAAAGAAAAACCTTTTTCCAGTCATGATTTGAGGTCTGGGCCACATGAAGAAGCTTCTTGTCAGACTTCCTAGCCCTCAACTGGAAATACCCAGGCTATTTAGACGACGAGGTGATGTTGTAGCAGGCAATGAATAAATTAGTCGAGGGCTCATCGATAAACAAATTCTTCCAATGCGAGATATAGCCGAGTATAGTCCTCCACGAGTTGGGAGGAAGTTCAGAGGGAGCAACCCCAAGGGCAGACAAGATATCGACTATAGCAGGGTGTAGAGGGAACCTAACACCTACCCTTACCACATGCTCGTAAACAGCAATCTCGCCCTCGTCCCCCTGGAAGACCCTCTCATATTTTTTTGGGACCCTCATATTTATATTGGACTGTATGCCAAAGAGATACCTCCATAGTAAGAGGTCGCGATCCTTAACTAACGACACGTAAGCTGAGGCGCTAGAAGTGTCAACTCGACCATCATCATCAGAGCTATCATTATTGCCCCCGGATCCCTCAACCCCATCGCCTATCGGAGGGCCATCTGGAAAGGCTTCTTAAAAAGCAAGAGGGGACAGGACTGTCACAAGGACAACCTCTGTATGATTTGTCCCCTCGGCCTGTCGGCCTGGGCTGAGATTTGATGTCTCTTTCCTCACAGAAGGACCGGCACCCGTTGGTGATGATGCTCTCTTACTCATTTCTCCCTCGTATGATTGACTCTCGACGGGACAACAAGACCACCCATAGTACTCAAGGGGTATTATCGTGGCTAAAGGAATCTAGAAAATGGGTCGTACCCAATTAGGGTCGGCCCCTCGTCTTCTTTTGTCCTCTTCCTCTATTCGTCTAATCTCAGCAAAGAACTTCTCCCTTAAGGTTGGGAACTCCTCGGCTAAATCGTAAAGTCTTCTAAGCATTAAGGGTAAGACCCTACACTTATAGGAATTTGGCTAAGCTTGACTTTGGATCAAACTTGAAGAAATGAAGAGTTCTTGTGAGTGAACACTTAAGAACAAATAAAAATCGATTCGCCAGAGACAAACACCGGAGAACGCCGAAGCCCTAGAAATGCCACAAGAGGGCACTAAAACCTTCACTGAAAGATGGGGGAGGAATCCTAAAGTGTCTAAAACCTGATGCTCAGACCTACAGCTACCACAGTAAGGCAAACCTCTAAGCCGAAAAAATGTAAAATGCCAAGAAAAACTGGAATGAAGATCAAATGTAAGATACAGGCGAAAATAGAGGCTAAAAGAGGAATTAGGGAAAATAGATTACCTAAGAAAGAACAGCGAAGATAGACAAGCTTTAGACACAAGGTGTTGCAGCAATGGAGGTTTGAAAGGGAGTTAGAGAGAGAGATCTTGGGTGCGAAGAAGAAGAATAAATGATTGATTCAAAAATCAGTTAAATATCTTGCTACTAAGGGGCCCATTAACTAAGGCTGTGCACAGCCCACGAGGTAAGACATCATTAGGGCACTAAGTCCCAAGTTGAGTGTGCAGCCTCCATACCTGGAAAACTGAAACGATGATACATCTGATAATATGCAACCTGACAGATGTCACTCATCCATCTGACCACATACGAGAACTCCAAGGCAATATTACTCCTCAGCCATCTCAACAAACATCGGTGGCTAAGGACTGGGGTGTGATTGATATACCCATATGTACCCTCGGCCAGGCCGAGGGTGTCCTCCTCCAATATGAGGGCTCAGGCCCAGGATGAGTCCAATGACCACGGCCCTGTCACAGGAAGAAACGGTCCAGACGACCCTTCAAGGGGCCGACCCCCTCATCATGGCCAAGACGATCCTTCAAGAGGACGACCCCTCATCATGGCCCGAATGACCCTTTAAGGGACTGACCACCTCATCATGTCCCAAATGACCCTTCAAGGGACCATCCCCTCATTACGGCCCGGACGACCATTCAAGGGGCCGAACCCTCACCATGGCCCAGGCGACCCTTCAAGGGGCCTCCCCCTCATTCCTGCTTGGACGACCTTACGAGGGTACTAAAGTACGAGGCCCACATAAGGCCAAGCTCGCTACCAGCAGGAACTTTACCCTCGGCCTCATGCCATAAGCCGAGGGTGACATCATCACTGCGCGTGACTTGGGAGATGCTTGGAACAGTGCGCGTGGGACTCAAATAGCACGTAGAATAGACCTTTATAACAATATCATCCCCTCACATGAGGGAATATTATGTCATCATTAATCACAGGTGGCGCCTCCAAGTGTTAGGAGGGGATTAACTAGATCATCACTCATATGCGCCATGCATGCTTGAGGGGTACACTACTCCCCCCAAGACCTATATATACTTGTCACCTACAACCATGTAGAGCGATCGAGAATGGTAACCCTAACTAAAACTCTGCCTATACACACAGTAGAGAGAGAGAGTGAGCTTGTGTGCATTGTATCCAAGGCCATTAGTGCCCATATTTAGTGGATCACACACTCACAATGGATGTAGGCCTAATTGGTTGAACCATTATACATCATTGTCTTATTCCTCTTATACTCATCCCCTTCTATACACTTGTACACATATATCTCCATGGTTGCCTTGTTATCACTGTTTGAGCTCATCATCACTTATCTGTTGGTGCTGAATCTTAGCATCATCAGTTTCTATCTGTGAAAATGTTTAGGGTGCATGCTAGATGATAGTTAATGCCAAAAATGAAATTATTTATTTTATATATATATACATCTTAAAAAAAGGATTTTTAAGAAAACAAACCGCAGATGGGTCTTTTATGAATAAAATGGCATTTTTACCTTGAAATATGGAAAGAAAGCATGAAAAATGTAAACTCATGACTTATATCTTGTTTAGTTCATTTTTGAGGAATTTCTAAGCCTAAAATCCTCATTAACATGTGTAGAATCATGTTGTATGATAAAAAATGGCTTTTAAGACTTTGATAAATCATGTTGAAATATATATTATGAGAATAACTAACTGTATAAAAATAGCCCTAAATATGTGTTATAAATATTGTTAGAATAAAAAAAATGATATTGGAAATCACATGAAATAATAGGGCTAATTAGTGGACATTTGGTAAAAATGATCTTCAAATGGTTGAATGTGTTTTATGTAGAAGCCATAAAATGATGAAGCATGATTTTTGACATAAAATCATAAAAAAATGATGTTTTGAAAGAAAATGTCAATTTTTAATGCCATAATGTATTAAATGTATTTTTCACAAAGTTGTGTTGAAAGGAAAGGCAAAATGGTAATTTTGACAAATTGGGGGTCCTAGTGGTTAGACTTCCTCGTTAGATCTTATCGGTTGGTTTTTGATGAAAATGGATAAATGGCACGTTGATAATATGATATGGTGATATAAACCGCAAAAATGGAGAAAACAATAAAGTGACGGAATAATGTGGACATTGGTAAAGTGTTAAAACACAATAATATGCACTCGAATGACACCAAAATTTATTAAGGAGGGTCCGAAGCCCTAGTGTGAGAGACCCAAAATCACTGGCCATAGCATATGGTAGCATAGATGGCGGTGTGGAGCACATTAAAGTATGTGGATAGTGAAAGATTCTGAGAAAAGATAATGGAAAACGAAAATGATAATGGCTGTGCTAAAAAATGTATAAGTAAGACAACTTAATGAATTTTTGATAAATGGAGACCAATGAATAAAATATGATTAGTAGTCTCTAAACCCGGTAAAGGGTGGTATGAAATGATTACGTATGATTATATGCTCATCTCTTGGGTTTGCATAGTAGTTGCATTAATATAAGCTAAATTGTTAAACGTTTTCATAATTGATTGAAATACATGTCATATGTATAGTGTTTTTGTAGAAAATGTATATCTTATTTCGTTTACCCCTGCTTTTTATGTTAAAAATCGCACCTTCACCCTAGGTTCTTTGAGTAGGGACGCCGGGAAGGACACCGGTAAGGCCCCAGAGGGAAATCAACATCGTTAGTGCTCTGTCTTTTTAATAAAGTTATGATTTGGACTTGGGTAAAATTGGGACTTTAAATATTTTATTCGGGCCTTTTGCCATGGTTTGTAATAATACAGGGATGATGACGATTTGTTTCTTATTTAATTAGAATTGTGGGTTAAATCGGATTTTTTATTAACACACCTTGAAAATTCACTTAATTACATAAAGTAGCCACCCCTTTTCTTAGATTAAAACCAGTGAGATAATCTTTAACAAATGGTGCAATTGAAAGGTTTTTTTATCTTAAATAATAAAATTTAACTTTCCCCCTCCCCCTTTAACTCCTTGATTCGGTGCGGGTTGAGCCAGTTGTGACCCAAATCCAGATCGGGGCGTTACAAATGGTATCAAATCAATAGGATCCTAGGGCATTACAAAGTGTTTACATTATCTTAGTGAGTTTCCTTATACGTTTTCACATAGTTAATGTTTAATTCGATTATGCTATCGTTTTTAGTTCGTATCATTTTGTATTGAACTCTCATTTCTCGTGTAAATGTCTCCACGTCGTGGTATAGCTAGTGGGTCGGATGTTAGTAGCTTAAACCCATAGAGCAAGCCATGCACCAACTGGTTGACTCCTTCATGTATTAGCAGAGGCTAACTGCAGTGGGGCGGTTGAGAAAATTACCTCCACCTCTATCTTTAAGGAGTTGGGGAGGCTTAACCCACCCATCTTTAATGGGCCAACAGCCCCGATACTTCATAGAAGTGGCTCGATGAAGTCACTAGGGTAATGGAGATTCTTAACGTGCCAACTGGGAATAAGTTCAGGATAGCTACATTCCAGCTCACTGAATAAGCACAACGCTGATGGAGCGCCTATTCCGCCAGTATTGTTGAAACTATAGAATGGGGTAACTTCAGGGTTGCTTCCATGACAAGTACTTTACCTCGGAATGTAAGGATGCCAAAAATGAAGATTTCCTTCATCTAATACAGGGGAGTACCTCTGTGAATGAGTATCTGATTAAGTTTGAAAGCTTATGTAAGTATGTTGATATTGTTCAAAGAGATGAAATCGAGAAGACGAGGATGTTTGTTAAGGGCCTTAACCTGAGTATTCAGCGAATCTTGGTAGGTATCGGTCTACCAAACTTCAGGTCAGTAGTGAACAAGGAGATCTGATTAGAAATATATGCTGAGGATGGCAAGACCATTAGGGAGAATAAGAGGGAGACCAGTGGGTCCTAGGGAGACGATCACAAGAAGTCCCAAGGCAGGGATTGAGGTTTCATTGTGAAGCTAAAGATCGCCAAGGGGGGTTAGTTCTTCATCAACCCAGTGCACCAGTGATCAAAGTTCTATAATCCCCAGAGAAATGACTTGTTTAGCTTGCATGTCCCCCAATCATTTTAAGAGAGAATGCCTATAGCGAGCTTCAGACAATCAGCAGGGCAGTCAACAGACTGTTAATTTTATATTGGGGTGGAGTTTTAGTTACACAGGCCCCACCCATCAGCAGCAGTTCCTCTCGGACTATTAACAATTCATTAGGCATAGTGTTGACAGTTTACATCCAAGTCAGGGGCAGGTTTAGCCGTGGGCCAGGTCAGGTGTCCAATGGCTAGAGTAACAGGCTTAACCCTAGGTGAGCTTATGCCATATCACAGTTTGTTTCACCCTTCGATGATCCTTCGGCAAGGGAAGGTGTGATTATTTTATATAGTGGGTTAAGGCACTATTTTATTCAGGAGCATGACATTCCTTCATTTATATTTCCTTGGCATTCAGTTAGGGGATAGAAATAGATAAGTTTTGTCCTCCTATCTTCATAGGGCTATGATTTTATAGCGGTATAGTTATCGATAAGGTCTATCGTAAATGTGTGGTGATGGCTAGAGACTATGTTCTAAAGTATAATTTGATTCTTATAGACATGGATGGGTTCGAGGTGATCCTTGGTATGGATTTGTTATCGTGTTTTGAAGCTATCATTGAAGCCATCGACACAATGTCTTAGTATCACTTCCCTAAGGGTCTCCCTTTCATTTTAGTAGTGAGCACGACAATGAATGTCCTTGTAAGTTTTCTATCGTGTGTGACCAGAAACGATAGTTGTGTTAGCTTAGAAGTATGGTGGCATAGGAAGAGCCAGATGGTATGTTGTTAGATAACCCAATGGTTCTTGAGTGTCCCAATGTGTTCCTGGATGATCTTCCTAGGTTAACCCCACATCGAGAGGTGGATTTTGCTACAGAGATGCATAAATGATCCTCGCTTATATTTATCCCACCTCATAAAATGGCTCTAGTAAAATTGTGGGAGCTAAGAGTTCAGATAGAGGAATTAATCATTAAGGGCTTTATTTTCCCTAGTGTGTCCCCGTGGGGAGCCCCAATCCTCTTTGCTAAGAAAAAGGACAATTCCATATGGCTTTGCGTTGACTCTAGGTAGCTGAATAGGGAGATGGTGAAGAAGAACCAGTTGTATGCTAAATTTAGTTAGTATGAGTTATGGATAGAAGAGGTCAAGTTCCTTCGCAATGTAGATTTTGGCGAGGGCATTTCTATTGGCCCTTCCAAAGTGGAGGCCATCCTAGGATAGGTCAAGGAAATTCGTGGAAGTGCTTAGTTTCTTGGGCTTGTCGAGTTACTGCCTCGGGTTTGTACTAGACATTGCCCCTCACCATATTGACTCGAAAAGATGTGCATTTTGAGTGGCCTAAGGTCTTTGAGTCGGCCTTTTAGGAGCTAAAGTTTACGTTGACTTTTGCACCTGTTCTTGTTTTCCCATGGCGTGGTAGAGGTTACGTCGTGTATTGTGACGCTTCAGGAATAAGGCTCGGTGCATCATTGATGCAAAATGGTCACGTAATTGCTTATGCATCCCGTCAACTGAAGGTGCATGAGAGGAATTATCCCATCAATGATTTACAGTTGGTCATTGTAGTGTTTTCCCTCAAGAGTTGGAGGTATTATCTGCATGGAGAATGGTTTGAGGTATTTTTCGATTATAAAAATCTCCAGTACATCTTTATATGGTAGTTATCTTAACCTATGCCAGGGACGATGGATGGAATTGATGGAAGACTACGACTTCTCACTAGTCGATGCTCTTAGTAGGGAATCTAGTCTCACCCTTGTGGCGATAGGGTGTTATCGGGTAAACATGTTTGGTAATCTGCAGAAGTTCTATCTTCATGTCTAGCGGGGTTACGATAGGGCATACATTTGGGACATAATGTCTACACCATTTATTAAATAAAAGGTTTTAAATGCCCAATCATGTGGTTTCCTAATATCGTGATCGTATTTAGGATGGAGAGGTGTTCAATACCCTTAGCATGGATAAGGACGGTGGGGTGCAACACAAGGGTCGGTTGATTTTCCTTATTATCGATGACCTTCAGAACGAGGTGATGGCGGAGACCCATCATTCGTGCTTTAACATACGTTCTAGTGTTCTAAAGATGTATAAGGACCTAAGTAGTGATTTCTGGTGGTCTGGTATGAAAAGTGATGTGGTGAGGTATGTAGCTAAGTGCTACACTTATTAACAGGTAAAGGTCGAGCATAAGAATTCAATAGGGCTATTACAACCACTATTTGTGGTAGAATCAAAGTGAAAGCATAACACAATTGATTTTGTCACGGCCTTACCTCGGTCTAAGCATGTCCATAACTCAGTGTGGGTTATAGTGGATCGACTCACGGAGTTCGCACACTTTTTCCAAATTAAGGTCGTGGATAGCGTGGCTAAGTTGGCAAGGTTGTATATTTAAGAAATAGTCAGAATTCATGGTGTTCGACTCTAGATCATTTCAGATAGGGATCCCCTATTTTTATCTAGATTTTGTAAGAAGTTACAACATGAGTTAGGTACCCAACTGAACATGATTACAACGGACAGTCTAACAAACCATACTGATTCTGGAGGATATGTTGAGAACTTATGCACTTGACTTTCAAGGTAGTTGGGCAGAGAATCTGCATTTGATAAAATTCTTCTATGACAATAGTTATCAAGCGAGCATCGAGATGGCTCCCTACGAGGCCCTTTATGGGAGACCATGTCTTTAGTTAATTTATTGGGCTGATGTGGGTAAGAAGCATCTCACCAATTTGAAATTTATTCGGGAGATAACGGAGAAGGTCCAGGTAGTTTGACAAGAATCATGACGGCACATAGCTGGAAAAAAAATTACGCCAATAATCGTCAGATATCCTTGGATTGTGGATTGGTTGACCATGTGATGTAGAAAGTAAGGGCGCGAATCGGCAGCCAACAATTCAGATAATAATGGAAGTTGGACCCACTGTATATCCACCCTTTTAAGATCCTGGAACTAATTGTCGATGTATCATACTACTTGGCGCTACCTCCACAGTTATCTCGAATTTATAATATGTTCCATGTCTCTATAATGATTAAGTATCTTCACGATCCCCCGTATGTCATCGATTGCAACCTCATCGAATTAAAGAAAAATTCTACATTTCCCACGCGACCTATATCTATTCTGGACCATGAGGATAAAATCCTGCGCAATAAGGTCATTCTGTTGGTGAAGTTTCTTTGAGTGTTTATACTGTCAAAGGCACGACTTGGGAGCGCGAGTCGAAAATGTAGGATAATCACCCAAAACTCTTTCCCTAGTTAGTTGTTCTTATTTTGGGAATAAAATCTCCTAAGGAGGGAAGAATGCAATACCTATGTCTGATATTTTACTCCTATAATCGTGTAACTTGTAATTATGTAGAAATCTTAGAATTGGAATCAATATTTATACGAATTTTTTTTGGTAATTAGTTGTTCTTGTGGCCTTTGTGGTATTTATTGGGAATATTATGGACGAAAATTGGAATTTAAAAACATTCTTGTCGTTCAAACAAAATTCAAGATCGTTTGAACGAGATCCGAATCATTTTAGAACGAGGTCTTTTTATATCGAACGAGGTGACATCTCGTTTGATCCCACTTATAATGACCCACCATATATATTATAACTCCTCACCTCATTAGTATGATGTTCGAACGAGACTCGTATGATTGTTAGAATGAGATGCGATCTCCTTCGAACAACCTATTTAAAAATTGTTTATTTCGAGTTATGATGATGTGTCAACCTTTGGAGGCCCCAAATGATTAAAAATGGGTTTTTAGTGTTAGGGCTTTATTATTAAACCATCTGTGTGGGTTCTTAAGGTTATAAGAAGAAAGATATTGGGAGGTTCTTCCCCCACCATTTGTTATCAGCATTTATCTCTCTCTCTCTCTCTCTAAGTTCCAAGAACCCATCTTCTTCCCCAAGCTTTTTCCCCATTGGCAGACCTTGCCACCACTATAAGACGCCATTATACACCATTTTCAAGCCATGTTCTTCATTCTTGTTGTATGTAAAAATTACCGCCCCACGTGGACTAATGAATAATAGACACTTATAATCCTATGTGGCCATTCAGGTATCTTGATCGGAATTAGAGGAACTTAGTCAGCTAAAATGTCGACTAACTCCCAAATGTGAACCATCAGGAATAGCAAAAGTTACTCAGATGGAAGGGTGACCAACACTGAATACCAAGAGTCTTATTTATTGTATACAGATTTAAATGCTTGGAAATATAAAGGCATTCTGTCTCTAGGATTTCTGACCACTGTTAATAGATAATCTCCCTTAGCTCAAGGGGACAATTCGATCAATCTCAAGCACACCATACTGAACTCTTATAAACATCAATAGCATCACTAATAGTGGACATAGGCTTTTAATAGCTAAACCACTTTGAAAATCTTTTATCTCTTATGTGTTTGTTTAGATTACTCTTATTATTTATCTGTGATTATAAATGCTGACTCATTCCATTTTAGACATCAACATATTGGCTTCCTCTATGGAAATCACTGATTGCCATTGTTCTCTACCTCATACATTTTTGTTCATTCTTTGGCTTAAAGAATGACTATCATTTTGAAAAGCTGCAGGCAATAATCTATGTATGTCTCCTCCCCCTAATGAGACAGACCTCCAAAGGATTTTACTTAATTTAGCTAAAGGACAGGAAGACATGCAAGAGTAAGTACACAATCGGCTCATACGATGCAAGACAAATCCTCTAATTTCAAAATAGATATGCCACCTTCACCAGCTAGAAATGAAAGGAGTTACCACTCCCAATCTTCTCATGATAGGTCATACCATCTTAGCGCAAGATCTTCATTCCGATAAATGGATTACTATAACGGTAGATCTTTTTCTAAGGAAAGGCCAAGCATATTGGGGAGGCTAAGTTGGGAATATAGTTTTGACTGTCTAGGTCCCCGAGTAACCAAAGGTCATCACAGGGAGAAAGAACATCATCATGAGAGTAGAGAAGGATCTGTGAGATCTAGAGCTAGTATGAGGGGTTCCGTTCATGTCGAGTAGACTTCTCAGGAAGAGAGTTAAGCACATATGCACAAAAAAGCCATAAAATCTGCTTTTACCAAATCTAAACCAAAGGAACATTCCTGGAAGGGATTCATGTAATGATTGGAAGATCGCCTAAGGGAAATGGCCAAAATAAAGAATCCTTTGCAAAGAAGTTTTTTTAAAGGTTCACCTTTTGTCCAGGCTATTGTGGACAACCCTGCACCTTCCAAATTCAAGCCACTTATTGTCATTCTTAAATATTATGGGAAAACTGATTTAGTTCTCCTACCTGTTCCAAATTCAAGCCACCTAGTGTGTCAAGAGTTTGATGAGTACACTCCACTCACTAAAGGTGTTCGCCACATCCTTGAGGAAATCAGGGGCAAAAAATATCTGAACTCGCCTAGGAAACTGAGGATACTTACCAACTGGAGGGACAAGTCCAAATACTGCGATTTTTATAGAGATCATAGACACACTACTAATAGTTGCACAACCCTTAGGAATGAAGTTAAAACCCTTATTTGGAGATGAAATTTGACAAAATTTAATGATCTAAATGATGGTCGAGATGCTGAGAGAAGATCTGAATCACCCAACCAAGGAAAAGATGATGCCGAAAAGGCACGTAATAATGACTGTGAGGAAGATCCTAACTTGTCGAAGAAACTTTATAAACTAGAGATGGATGTAGGTATGATTTCCTTTGATTGTCATTTCATTTGGGGGGAGACACCGGTGGAGGAGACGGACTTGTTGAAAGAAAGGCCTATCTAAATGAAACCAAAGCATGTCCCACTATCAACCAGATTAAAATGTTCGAGAGTAGTGATGGTCAACCTAGGAAAGTTAATAAAGACAGATTGGCGATCGGCTTCTCCATAAATGATCTGAGTTTGATGCTCTATCCTCGTGATGATCCATTAGTCATCAGCTACAAAGTTCATCATAATAGAGTGGCAAGAGTTTTGGTAGACAATGGGAGTTCGGCAGATGTCATATTCTACAATTATTTCCAAATATTAGGGCCATAAGATAGTAAGTAACAACCGTACCACAAGCCTCTTATAGGGTTCTCAGGAGAAAGTGTGTATCCCCAAGGAACAATCAAGTTGGGGGTGTTGGTCGGCACATGGCCAGTAAGCAAAAATAAAAGATCTCGCTTCTTTATACTAGACAAGAATGTACCTTTAGCTTACAACTTAATCCTATGCAGGGTGGGGATGAAGAAATTAGAAGTAGTGACATATATTGTACATCAATTCATGAAGTTTCCTACCAATTATGGAGTCGGCATAGTGAATGGTAACCAGATAAAAGCCTGATAATGTTACTATACCTCAGCCGACCAATAGGGGATAAAGAGGGGCACAACTACCTTCTATATTGATAATTTGGATCCCCGTGAAGAGGATGACTTGGTGAAGGGATAGGTCATGGAAGAAACAAATACCTGAAAATCTGTTACTAAAGACGTTTAATATAAAATTAAACTATTTAAGTAACTCCGAACTGTTTTTTGAAGAAACTCTTTTCTTTAAAACCAAAACTAATTAATCACAAGATGTGTTTAACAAAAATATGTACGAGATCTCTTTAAGATTTGTTAACATGTTTAGTAAATCAGTTTAAAAAACTTTAAACTCAGCACAACCAAGAATTAGACGAGGAGATGTAGAAAGATTAAGAACAAGGATTTTTTACGTGGTAAAAGCTCACCCAACTGAGGAAACATCCACGACTCCCTCTACGGAGTAACAAAAAAAAATTCCACTAAAACAAATTATAACAATTACAAACTATATAACAAACATGCACACAACTCAGACCTATATAAGTTTAGGAATGTACCAACTGGTGTCCTTATAACTTCTCTGCAGTTCTGATTATTGATGTTGTTCTCCCAGTTTGCTAACTTCCAATTTGTTCAAGTTCTTTATGTCAACTCTTGTTCTTGAGATCTTATTACCAACACTTTTAATGTGGTAGGGTGACAGTGCTTGTGGAGGTGCTTTCTAACACATGCATGCACACACACACACTTATTTTATACAAACAATCCTATCAAATTACATATAAAATCTATATGCTATGATTTTCTATTTCTCTCTTCGTTATAAAACTTAGCCTTATTTGAACTTTATTATATCCCAGAATCCACGACTACCTTACTTGGAAGACATATCAAGATCTTAATCAATCTCAGGTTTTGAAAATATTTTTGAGATTGAAGATCACCAAGTACGATTCCAACTAGGTCGAAGGTTTTGTTTTACAAGAACTAGAAACATAAAATGTTATTGTTGATTTCGAAGTTAAAAACATTTACTGAAAATAATCAACAATAGATTTCTTAAGACGAGAAACAATATGTGCAGATCTAAGTGAAATGTAACATAAAATGCTCTGATCTAATATTTCTATGAAGCATAAACTTATATCTAAGTGAAATGCTTAAGTTGGACACAAGATCTAAGAACGAAGAGGTTACAACATCAACCAACTAATCAAACCAACTCTCAAACACTCAAGATCGTGTTTGGTATATACTGGTTTTGAAAAGAGGTTAGGGTTTGAAAAAGATGTTGGACGATTTAGGGTTAGGGTTTCTAACTCTTTTTCTCTCTTCTCTGGTTTCTCTCCTTTCTCTCTTTTTTTTCTCTCTTATCTCTCTACTGTCTGGAAAGGACGAAATGGCAAAAGTCTTAGATGGCTGAGAGAAGGGCTCCTTACATAAGGGGGCTGAGAAGATTCGAGACTTTGGTTCAAAATCAATGGCTTAGATTGAGTCAAGGTTTATTGACTTTGATCCAAGGGTTACAGTTACGCGGTGATTATAACTCTCCTGATTGGCTCAAATGAGGTTCAAATGGATTATGTAAGAGCGCATGCAGATCGTTGATAAAAACGATCCAAGGGCTATTAATATACACTGGTTTACTCTATTTGAAGAAACACAAGTTCAACCAATCAGAATGCAACAGATGTTGGGAAAAAGGGGTTAACAAACGCGCGTCCAAAAATAATTATAAACGCACCCTGAAATCTCTGTCGCTTTCGAATTCCACCCAAGGGAACTTTCAGTGAATATAACCAACAATCCATAATTGCAGAATGAACCCAAAACTTTTTAAAACAAAATTTTAATTTATAAAAACCTTATTTTAAAAGTTTATAAAATTCCCAAAAATTATTAAAAAAAATAATTTTAGGGATTTAAACACACTCAACATATATATACACACTTATATGCAATATGAAATGTATGAATGCAATTCTAATGTGTGTGAGTGTTGGTAAAAGTATATAGATCAATCAAGCAAGAGGAATAAAATATCAAACCAAATTCTGAGGTTCTTTGGTTTCTAGGATAGACACAATTTTATCACAATTTCCAAACTAGATGAACACTTATACAATACAGACTCAAGTGAGTCAAAAGTATAAGGTTCTTCAATACCATTGTGCTTGACAATGAGAAACCAAAAAGGACCACCTAGATTGGCTCAAGACTAACACCATCTCTCAAATAGGAATTAATTATATTCCTTAGAGATAGGAAGAACGTGTTTACCTAGAGTCATGAGGATATGTCAAGTATCGATCCCGACTTTATCTACCACGAACTCAACATATTTAAATGTGCCAGACCAATCAAGCAGAAGCGCAGAGTTCTCAGTCAAAAAAAAAATATTACAATCGAAAAAAAGGTAGAAAAGCTACAAAAAGCACAGTTTATTGAGGATATTAAATATCCAACTTAGTTGGCCAACGTGGTAATGGTCAAGAAGAAGAAGAACAACTATAAAATGTGTGTAAATTTCACTGACCTCAAAAAAGCATGCCCAAAAGATCACTTTCCTTTACTAAGGATTGATCAATTGGTAGATTCCACAACAGTTCATGAGCTACTTAGCTTCATGGATTCTTATTCTGGTTATAACCATATTAAGATGAAGTTAGAGGATAAGGAGAGCACATCCTTCATCACCAACCGAGGAACTTACTGTTATAATGCTAGGCCCTTTAGGCTAAAAAAATTTGGTGCAACGTATCAAAGTTTGGTAAAAAAATCTTTAAGGACAAATTCGTAAGAACATGGAAGTATACGTAGATGGTATGCTCACCAAGAGCAAGTTTGCTGCCGGCCATATTGCTGATTTGGCCCAAAAAAATTGACCATCTAGGAAAACATCAAATAAAGATCAATTTAACCAAGGGTATATTCGGAGTATAGGAAGGTATGTTCTTGGGGTACATCATAAATCAAAGGGGAATTGAAGCCAGCCCTGATAAAATAAAGGCTTTACTGAAGATGCAATCCTCGACCAGCAAGAAAGATGTGCAAAAGTTGATAAGAATAGTAGCAACTCTAAATAGCTTTATTTCTTGAGCCATAAACAAATGAATTCCATTCTTCAAGGTTCTTGAAAAGACCTTTGAATGGAATGACGAATGTGAAAAAGCTTTTTTGGACTTGAATAAGAACTTGGGATCTCCACCACTACTCTCCCGACCAGTTTCGGATGAGAAGTTGTACTTATATTTAGCTGTTTTAGAGTCTGTTGTTAGTTTAGCCTTGATCCGATTAGACGAAAGTGTTCAAAATCAAGTGTATTAAACCAATAAGGCAGTTTGAGGAGCAAAAATCAGATACTGATACGTTACGAATATTGCATTTTCCACCCGTTAATTTATGCATTTTTAGCCCCTTCGGGTACCGTAATTGCTATAATTATGCTCATTAATCAGACAACCTCCATTTTATGTGCCACTATGCTATTTGTGGAATTATTGAGTGTCTGTAGGTGTTACGGTTCTTAGTGTGAAGTTTGAGCGTGCTTCGGTAAAGTTTCATAAAGTTTCGCACGTTTGGGGGAATTTTCATCATTTCACACTTCGGGATTTTTCCCTAGGGTATTCACAAAAGTTATAGCTCTCGGGCCAAGCTTCGTGTGGCCATGAACAGTGCTCAAATCGGAGTCTGAATGAATATTCCACGAGCCTTTAATCGGGAAAGAATTATTAGTTAATCAATTTATTATCTATTAATAATAACAATTTTATTAATTCCCCCCATGCCCCTTATCTCTTTTACAAACAATTTCATAAATAACCTCCATGTCCCTAACTCGTTTTTGCAACAAACCGCTTACAGATATGGCGATTTTTGTCCTTGGCCTGGGCTTTGGTTTCGTCTAAAATTGGAGCTTTTCGTTTGAAATTGGAGCTTGGGTCGCGTGCGGATATATTGTGGGTCAGTTGGCTCGGGTTTTTGGAGTAACCAATTTGCTATTTTCATGGTTTTGACCATTTTGGACATGGATATTTTTGGGTCTTTGGCCATTATTGGTGTGTGGGCTACTGCGATTAGGGGTGGCAATTTGGGTTAGTCGTGTCATTTTTGGGTCGCGTTGATTTTTATTTGAGTATAAGTTTTGGGTACTGTAAAATCAATACAATCTAATCGTGTCAAGTTCGGGTCATTTCGGGTTATTAACATAAACGGGTTATCGTGTAAAAAATTTCCAACCCTAACTGCGATTTGGGTGCTGCTGCCAGGACCGATAGACCAACGGCCAACCCACGGTCGATTGGGTTTTGTGGATTTGTTGTGGATGTTAGACAGTGGACTCCCCGCTTCTCACACGATTGATCGACCCTTGTCGCGATCAACCGTTCCCCTATTTTGGCTGACCCACTTTTGCTGCTACTCCCCATTTCATTTTTCTATTTTATTTTTATTTTTCTTTCTTTAGTTAATTAGAGGCTTATCCCCATTTCTTTTCTTTTTTTTTCTTTATCTTTATTTTTTAATTCCCACTTGGTATAAATAGCAAGTGTTGTTTATTTTTTTAGGGGATATCTTCATTTAATTAGTTTTTTAGGTTAGTTTTTGAGAGCTTCTCTCTCCTAGGGTTAGTGCACTTTAGGGGTTTATTTGCGGAGACCACCCCTCTCTTCCATTTGTGTTGTGGTTTGACACCCATTAATGTAAGTGGACTCTACTCTTCCTTTTCCTTGCTTTATTTATGCTTCGTTCCTTTAATTTCCATGCCTAATTAAATTTGTGTTGCTTATTTATTTCTTGTTATACTAGTGATTAGTTGTTTAATTAGATTAATCATGTGTAGTGAGTAGTTAAATAGGGTTTGGATCGCATGTCCGCCATTGATGGGCGTCGAGCTCCAAAAATTAGGTTTTGTGTAAAATTGCATTTAATTGAAACCTCGTGTATTAAAGTCGGATTATTATGTATTTAACTTTCTTTGTCACGCAGCGTTAGTGTTTATAGAGATAATCCGAATTTAATCCGAGTATGACCATTTTTCTTTAAATGTTTTATCTCGCAACTTTAATTTAAATTTCTTCTTGCGTGATGTTTATAATTAACTAAAAATGCTCGTTTAAATGTTTTCGAACCAAAATTATAATTATTAGTTGTTTAGCTCATGACGGGTACACGATCCCGACTCTCGTTGTAATTTAGCGTTAACTTCTTATTCTTTCTTTTTCACCATTTCAACCCATTACCTTTTACACTTTTATTTTGAAGTTCTAAAGCAATTAAAATCTAAAATTCAATCACTCCCTCTGGATTCTCGATACCCCACTTACCGTTGTGTTTGCTTGTCAAGTGTAGTTGTAGTTTAGGTTTTTTACATTGAATCGCTGAACCGATAACAACTATTTGCATATTACACGACGTACGGTTCACCCTTCATCAGATACCCATGCATAGACAAGTTGGCATTGGCACTCATTGAAGCTTATAGAAGAATGAGACGATACTTTCAAGCCCATACCGTTGTAGTATACACTGACTTACTTATGCGACAAGCTTTACATAAGCGTGAAAATTCAGGAAGACTAGTGTCTTGGGCAGTACAACTCGGAGAATATGAAATTGTGTAGTAGATAAGAGCCTCATTGAAAAGGAAAGCAGTGGCAAATTTCGTAGCAGAATTCACTTATGTAGAGGTACCCAGTAAGCCAAGTTTACCTGCAGAGCAAACTTCTCAGAAAGAGAGCTCAGCTCAAAAGAAAACTGAGATGGTTGTCGACCAACCAGAATTGTCATATATTCAAGAAAAATCTCTTCGATGAGAAGAACATAGCAAGAAAGTTTTTAATTGCAAAGTAGTGGTGAACAAAGACTTCAACAGTGATGTCCTAGTTTCAAAATTATTCGTGGATGGTTCTTCGTGCACTACTGGAAGTGGAGTTGGACTCATTACCAACACTCCAAATGATTTGTATATAGAGTATGCCTTGAGATTTCAATTGTAGTCCTCCAATAATGAACCCAAATACGAAGCATTATTATTTGACTAGAGCTAGCCTGATCACTAGGTGCTGAGTAGGTGATAGCTTACAGTGATTCTCAACTTATTGTTCACCAGTTACTTCAAATATAAATAAGTTAAGGGAGAAATAATGGTGAGATACTCGAATAAGGCCAAGTAAGTTATATCCTCATTTCCTATAGTCAAAATGGTCCGAATTCTAAGAGTGGACAATGTCGGAGCAGATGCTCTTGCTCGGCTAGCCTCAACAACTCTAATGGAGCTCAGAAGAATCATTTCGATACAGATTCTCACCAGTAGGAGTATTGATGTGGAAGTAGTTAGTATCATTTATGTAGAATTAGGGTCGTCCTGGATGGATCCAATTAAGGAATACATTGAGAAAGGATTGTTACTAGCCGACCAGAAATAAGCATAGAAAATGAGATATAAGCATAGAAAGGTATTTTATACAAATGGGGATATACAATCTCTTTAGTTCGGTGTGTCCATACAAGTGAAGTAGATGATCTGATTAAAGAGGTCCACAAAGTTTCATGCAGTGCCCCCTCAGCTAGAAAATCTTTGGTACAAAGGTTAGCCATGTGAGGCTATTATTGGCTGACAATGAAAGAAGATTATATTTCCTTCGCCAAGAGGTGTAACAAATTCCAAAGATTTGTTGACATTCATAGAAAAATAGGGGCTTCCCTAAATCCCATTACTTCTCCCTGGCCCTTTGTTATTTGGGAAATAGACTAGGTCAGACCATTGCTGACCACCAAAGGAAGGTTCAAATACTTAGTTATTGCAATGGATTACTTCACTAAATAGGTGGAGGCTGAGCCCTTGATATGGAAGAAGATTATATATCGCTATGGAATGCCCAATGGTTTTATAACTGATCATGGTACTCAGTTTGACAATGAAGAGTTTGAGGAGTATTGCATTAGATCCAAAATTTAGAAACTACATTCAACACCTAGACATGCACAATGTAATGGTTAAATAGAGATCACTAATAAAATTTTGCCCGATGGATTAAAGAAATGCTTGGATGATGCTAAGGGGAATTAGATCAATGAACTACACAGCGTTCTTTAGGCTTACAGAACTACACCAAGAAAAGCAATAGGAGAAAATTTGTACATGCTCACTTTGGGCAGTGAAGCAATAGTACTACCTAAAATAAGTCTGCCAACTCATAGGGTACTGAATTTTGATTCCCCTAAGAGTGATATAATGAGGAGACTAGATCTGGATATGGTTTAAACAGTCATAGAAGATGCTGCAATTCGGATGGCAACCTATCAATAAAAGACTGTTAGGTTCCATAATCGGCGAGTCAATCCGACCAACTTGAAACGGGGAGATCATGTATTGAAAAAAGTGATTTAAAAAAATAATAATTTAGAGCCCAACTGGCACGGTCCTTATCGTATCTCACAGAAATCGGACCAGAGTCATATAGCCTGGAAACACTGGAAGGCGAGGAGTTTAAGAACCCATGAAACGTCGACCATCTTTGCAAAAATTATCAATAATTTTGTTTTCAATGTAATTAGTTATTTAAGTTAATGAAATTGCATGTTTCTCTCTATTGTACTTCATTTTTATGTTTTTTTCGGAGTATGGTGTGGTACCACCATAGAATTAAAGGATCATTTTAATTCAAACTTTTCCAATTTCAGAAAATTTATTTGCCAAACTTTTCCAACTTTAGAAACGTTATTTTAATTCTAACCTTTTCAACTTCAGAAAAGTTATTTTTAAAACTTTTCCAACTTCAGAAGAGTCATATTCAAACTTTTCTAAGTTCCGAAAAGTCTTTTTCAAACTTTTCCAACTTTAGAAAAATTTATCTTTAACAACTTCATGTATGATTTCGTCTATGACAAATCAAGAACAAAAAGTTAGTAAAACCTCATGTAAGTCAAACATAAGGGGTTTTATCCGACTAAGTTAAAACACGTGGATAATTATACATTCCTAATGCACTTGGTCACCACTGATAACTAATGTTATAGCTTAGTTCAACAAGACTATTTATAGTTTTATCTAGTAACAACATTAGTAGAATCTAAGGTATTACCATCAGATTCAAACATGAATCAAGCATTTAACATTTAAGTAGGAAATTTAGTTAATAAGTCGACTAACTAGTCATTATACAAATTACCTAGTCAACAATAATATTAATAGCAACCACAAGAATAAATAAAGAAGTCAAAGTGTCTCAAATAACTTTATTTCATTCCAATGAATATGAATTACAATGCAAACATTAACAAAACACAAAAGACAAGTTTATTCTACCAGGCGTTTTCCATCAGCCTTGCTCATCCCAATAAGAGGTTCATCAAGGGTGCTCAGATGATAGATAGATCTAAAATATCTCCTCTAGTGTTGAAAGGACATTATTTTATTGTCCGTTATCAATTGAGTATGTCGTATACTGCAAAACCATCAAGGAATGTTCAAGATCACATATGCAACAAGACGGTTCTTAATTTTAAAGTTTTCTTCAACATTCAAGCCTCCGCAAGATTAAATTTGGTAAGGTTATGTTTTAAGTACTTTATCACTTCACTTAGAATATTGGTATAAATTTTGTAAAAAAATTCTAAGTGCTGGAGCGGATTTTTTTTACAAAATATTTTTTAAGTGCCGAGGGGGACTATTTTCTGACGAAACAAAAATATTAATTTTTTGTTTTTTATTTGAGCGACAAGGATGCTTGTTCGAGCGATAATTATGTCGCGCGAAGTCATTTGAGCGACGTCCGGTTCCGTTCGAGTGAGATTGCTTTTTCATTCGAGCGAGATGCCGCCTTAGATTTTCTATAAATTTGTTTACCCAACTTCGTTTTTCAGCAGAAGGCCTGAGATTACTATTTTATAAAAATTGATACTGCAGAAACGTTTGTCTTCTCCCTTTTAGGGTTTTAATCCTTGTTTTCAAGTCAAAATTCATCCCAATAGTTTATGTGAGTTGTTGTCGAACCCAAGAACACATCTTGTGTCAATTTTCTCTTGTAGAGAGGATCTCTACTTCTGATCTAGGTGTCGCTTAAGGGAGGTGCTGGGCTGACATTGACTACGTGTCAAAGGGAGTGCTTGTGGGTGTTCTTGGGTTGATTGTAGACTGCGCATATTTGTGGATCTTTTGTGGTTGATTCATTGCTGATTCATGACTGAGGTGCTTGATAGTTTGCTTCGGTAAATTATTTACAGATTTCATTGTAATCATTGTAAGTATTATAGTGAAATAAAGGTTTTGCCCTTCGAGAATTTTTCATGAAATCTGTGAGTCAGTAATTTTATTTGTGTTAGAATGATCCACTACACCTAGATATTTGTTTAGGGATGAAATAAAATTCGACTTAATTAATTTGGATTAAAAATTGGCATTTGATTAAATAGGGGTTTAAATTGGGAATTTGCGAATTGGTGTTTTAAATCAGTATCACACATACGAGTTTTACAAATTGGTATTAGATCTTTTTAAAGTGAGTGCATACCCTCTCAAATTGGTATCAGAGCAGGTTACTCAAATTTACCGAGTATTCCCATTTTTCGCAAAATTTTTGTGACATTGATTTTTTTTTAAATCTATTTTGTAAAAAATCGCAATTTTTCCAATGGAGCACTTATATAATCGGATGTCCATTTTTTACGGATCTAATTATGCCTACTGGAGAGCACGTATGATATCACAGTTAAATGCTATTTATGAGCGCATTTGGGGAGTTTGTGAGAGAGGGTGGATGCCTCCCACTGTCACTGTAGATAACATAGCATCTTTAAAACCTGTGACTACCTGAACTGAGGATGAATTTAAATGGATCACTTATAATTCACATGGGCTGGGTCCAATTTCTAGTGTCGTCACTCCTGAGGACTTTCAACATATTATGACGTTCACCACGTCAAATGAAGCATGGAAAATTTTACAACTTACCCACGAAGGCATTAATGCGGTCAAAGAGTTTAAAATTCAAAATTTAACTACTTAATTTGAAACGATTACCATGCTTGATTCTGATTGTTTTGATAATTTTTATGCACATTTATATGATATTGTCAACACTAGTTTCAATCTTGGTGAGCCTATACCAGATGCATGAGTAGTTAAAAAGATTTTACGATCGTTGCTTAAACGTTTTATCCCAAAAGTGAATGTTTTGAATACCTTAGGTAATTTAGGCAATTTAAAATTAGAAGAGCTGGTAAGAAACCTCGATACATATGAAATTGGCATGTTTCCTGACACTGTCAAGCCTAAGGATAGAGGGATATAACTTAGAGCCTAGTATAGCTAGAGAGAGGAAGTGTCCAAGAGAGAAAACAAAAATAAATTGAGTTTTTGTGAGTTCGATTCTGAAGGAGAATTTGAGTTTGATATGGCCATGCTAGAGAAAATTTTTAAAAAGTTTCTCAAATTTTCAAAACAAAATTCTTCCAATAAAAAACTTTTTGAGAAAAATAAAAACAAGGCCAAAGAGAGCGGTGAGAAATAGGAAGAAGAGAAGTGTTTTGAGTGTGAGGGTAGGGGGAATAGAACGTTTGAGTTTCCCACTAGGCTAAAGAGAAAGGACAAGGAAATTGTCATGCCTGCCACTCTTAGCGATAGTGAACATGTGAAAGATTCTGGGGACAAATCTTCACAAGGAAAGTTTGTCCCATTTTTAGCTAGTCACGTGAGCACACCTAGTTTATCCCACGACGATGAAAATACTTGTTTATGTGAGACCCCTGGGATGATTTGAGTGTTTATAGAGAGTGTGAGAGTGAGTGCGCTAGTGAGGGAGATAGTGAGCTCCAAATTGCATTTAGAGATTTGTACGCCGAAACCTTAAAGACTAAGAAATTGAATAAGGAGTTAGGTCTTAAGGTTAGAGATTTGGAGAGAGAGTTAGAGAGTTTGAGGGTGTTTGAGGAGCAATCAAGTCAACTAGAGAAGGTGAAGGCTTCTTTGAGTGAACAGTTGATTGCTTTTGATCAAGAAAAGAGTGATTTGACCAACATGGTGTCTAGTCTGATGACACGTGTATCCCAACTCGAGAGTGATCTCGAACGTTCCCGAGAGATCAAAGTCCCTTTAGATAATGCATCTAAGAAGGTTGGAAATATGGTTCTCAATCCCGTTTTGGGTTATGTTTTGAGACGAGGAATAGGCCATGACGAGGCATCCACTACACACGTTACACCCGAGCCGGTTCCCAAGTTAGCGATTGATCCATATGGATCTCAACCCAACCCACCCAGGTGTCCCATCCCTGGTTTAAGAGTGCGATGTATACATTTTGAGAGAGGTGTACCTAATCCTGTTTATGTTTTCAACCATTGCAAAAATAAAGGACACCTTAGGGAGTTTTGTTTTAAGTTGGGTTATGTGTCACGTTTTGCTACTTCACGTGTTCACCCACACGCACACACACATGATGCTCCATATGATTACACGAGATACTTTGCACATCTTATGGAGCAGGTAAAGGTTTTAGTCAAGACTTCACATGACATGATGGAGGCTTTTCATAGGATGTCACTGATAGGCGCGCGAGAAGTGTGCGCGTGTAAAGTGCACAGTCGTTGTTTTCTGTCTCGCCGCGACTATACAAACAAACCTAAATTACTACTACACTTGGGAGGCAAGAACAGTGGTAAGTCGGGTATCGAGAATCCATAGGGATAAGTTGCTAGAATTTAAGTGATTTAATACTCCGAAATAAAAGCGTAAAAGTTGATTACAAACTAAAGGAAACGATGTATAAAAGGGAAATGTTTAACTAGGCGGGGAAATGAATCTACACTAATCAAAGCGGTAAAACTATAGGTTGTGTTGAATATCCCTCACCCGAGTTAATTAGTATAAAATGGTTACATGGGTCGACGAGTTATTAAGAACGCACCTCGTTTCGACAGTTAATTGAACCAAGGATTGTTACGCCCCTAAATCCGTATAAAAGCCTAATAAGATTTTGGCGTCAACAAATATCCCAAACATTGCGCACGAAAGGTCGTAAGCACGGCACATACATGATATGCCCGTCAAATCTTCTAGGCATAAAAACTAGGACAACGCACCTGAAATAGATCCGTAAACACCATCACCAAAGCAAAGCAACGCGTCAACCCGAGTGAGTTCAATTCAAACACAACCTAATTAAATTACTTAGAAAGCATTGTAAAAATGCGGTAAATGGAAAGCGGTAAATAAACGCGGTAAATCTACATTACAAAGAAAGTAAGTCAAAGCATGTAAATTATACTACAACAATGGAAACAAAGGAAATACAACTTAAATTAAATGGAGAGGATGATGAATAGTCAACTTACAAAACAAATGGGGTGTCAAACCAAGTATAAATGAAGAAGAACCATCCAAAAACCCCAACCCTAACCTATTCTATCTTCTAAAACTATCTAAAAGCGTTCACTCCTATTTATTACATCAAAATTGGTATATATACCAAGTTGGAATTAAATTAGAAAAGAAAAGAGAAAAGAAAAGAAAAGCAAACTATCTGCTGAAAAACAGGGGATCGATCGATAGAACCCTTTGGTCGATCGATCGATCAAGGCCAAAAATTGACAATTCAGAATGGTCGATCGATCGACCAGAAGCATCGATCGATCGATCAAGTAGGGCAGAATGCATCAGTAAGACACTACATCTTTTCTTCTTTTTTATTCTCCTCTTTTGATTTCCTTATTTTTCCTTCCGTTGAAATCGCCTTAACTTCTTCATACGGACTCAGAATTGTGCACCGTTCACGGACACACGAAGCTAGCGAGGAGGGCTACAACTTTCGTGAGATGTCGGGCTAGGTACCCAAGTTGTGAAAAGACTAAAATGCCTTTGAACGTGTAAATGCGTACGGAACTTCACCGGAATGCGTCCGAACTTCATACTTAGTACTTAAATACCTACAAAAGCCTAATTATACCTCATATAGCATGTTAACAATATAAACCGAGGTTGTGTGGTTAACGGGCTTAATTATAGAGATTAAGGCACCCGAGGGGGCAAAAATGCGTAGGTTCGGAGGATGCAATACGAAATATTTGCATATCATCACACCCCCTAACTTACACATTGCTACTCCCTAGCAGTGAAATAGGATGCAACAAGAACTATAAGAAAACAAAAAATAGGAGATAGTGCAAAAGTATGGTATAAACGCATAAGGACACTTTCACGGGCGATTTGATTGCATTTAGGGTATGCAATAAGCCGTTATACCCCTAGGTCACCCTAGTGGACGAGTG
This sequence comes from Sambucus nigra, assembly GCA_949130495.1. Classification (NCBI taxonomy): domain Eukaryota; kingdom Viridiplantae; phylum Streptophyta; class Magnoliopsida; order Dipsacales; family Adoxaceae; genus Sambucus; species Sambucus nigra. Next base: position 121,548,602 of record OX422209.1, read on the forward strand.
TCGTCTCGTGAGGGTTTTCAGGGATGATACCCACAAACATCACATGGTTTCCTCAAAATATGCCCAACCCAACATGCGATAAGCCCAACAATGGCGAAAAGGATTTCATACGCATTATTAGCAAAGTGAATGAATTCAAACAAAAGTCCAAATTATTAACATTATTGAATGCACCTCATAGAATTGAAACCTTAAAATGTGGGAGGGGAGAGAGCACATGCAAAGTGTGATTTGAAAAAAACTTATATAAACCGGATAAACATTAAAGCAAGCATATATTCGATCCTCACGGGAATTACACTCATCAAGAGAATTCACTCGAAACAGGGAGGTAACACACGAGACATGCGTGCATAAGGAGTAAATGGAAATGGAAACTAGGCCACACACATGTCACAAAAGAAGAATGCTATATATAAACTGAAAAACCGTAATCTCAATGAAAGGACACCGCACACTTAAAGAGGAAAAATGCATTTTCACTGATTATCGAAACTATTTCAACTTTTAAATTACATCAACCTAAGATCACGTAGGACTATAATAGGGTTATAATGTAGGTTTGGCAAGGGTATGAAATGAAAGGAATGTGTGTACGGATTCAAAGTGTTCGGGATGAAAACTCGGGATAATGGGAAAATGCGAGAAATATCAAAATTGGAAAACAAGTTCCAAAAAGGTATTAGATATATCATCGGGGAGAGTAATCAAAGCTTATTGAACTATATACAACATTTACAAACTTCTCTTTCTTTTTCTTTTCTTTTTTTTTCTCATTTTCTCTTTTGTTTTCTTTTGTTTTTTGCGTTTTCTTTTTCTTCGCTTTTTTCACTACTTTCTTTTCTTTACTTTTCATACTCTCATACGCCAAAATTGCAAGCGCAACACATAACAACATCATTAAATCCCAAGTAACATTCCAAACAAAGGTATGGAAAGTGTATGTATGAGCTAAAACTCCAATTTAGAGTTGGTTATGGGATTGGGATTATGAAACGAAAGGCTATATTTAGGCTCAAAGGGGTTAAAGAGGGTAAACATATAAGGGTGAGGTCAAGGCTAATATGGGTGATATAACGAAGAGGGACTATGATCATTTCACAAAGTTTACACAATTCTCGAGTCAAAACAATATATGAAAATCATGATCAAGTAACACATTTCAAGTATGAACTCAATTAATGAATGATCAAATGAAAGAATAGTGAGATTACCAACGAATTCAACGTTTTCAATGAGAAAATAATACTGTATAACACTCACAAACAACGAAAGGTACAAAGCTTACTCAGTGTAAGTATACACAATGCAACAAAAGATTACTGAGTTATAAAAATCTTAAACCAAATCAATAGAACCATAAAAGTGCATGTGCTCATGGGATTAAAGTTTAATTCATGAAGTTATTCATAATATCAATAATGGAGACTAAAGTCTAATAACTTCTAAAATCGAGAACATGCATCATTGGGCTGTCTATTGGATCGGGCAATTATTGAAATTTATCATCGAAAACAAAGGAAAAAATCCCAAAAAAAGGAAAAAAAAAGAAAATATTTGTGAAAATTTTGAATTTATCTAAGAAAAGCATACTAAGTAACTAACATGTGAGAAAAAACATGGAATAAATAAAGAAATGGATAGAATATCCCACATCCCCTAACTTAAAACTTGACATTGTCCTCAATGTGAATTAGGAACCAAGTTAAGAGAGGAAAATAGCGACATTAGCCAAAATTGGAGCAATCCCCATAAGAACAAGTCCAAAGAATCTACAAAACATGTTAGTACCGAGCATAGAAAAAAGAAATAACAAAGAGTTAACTAATTACACTAGACTAAAATAAAAAGAAAGAAAGAATAAAAAGCAAACTATATACAACCTACTATTTAGACTTCACACTAACTGTACACTAGAAGTCTAAATAACTGAGGGTCCACCATAAGAACGATTTGACTTTGGAGGATAACAGGTGTACCCTCACATACAAGCATCCCTTTCGAAAAGTATAAATTCCGTTTTAACAACGAAAGGCATGTGTAAGTCGGAAGAAAGGAACCATCGCCAATTAAAAGTTTTGGAGGGACGATGGGGGGTTTGGATTTCATGGGTTACAAAAACAAGTGGGGACCGAGAAAAGCCGAATATCCTCCCAAGGATTTTGAAGTTGGAATGAGAGGCGGTGCACACAAAGGCAAAGATGCGTTCGTGGAGGGCGACTCGAGAAAGTATTCCTCATCGGCGATAAGGTTTAAAATAATAAATTTTGAAACCGAATCATCGGGTACTTGTGACGGTGTGGTAACAGAGAATGAAAATGGGGATGAAATAAATTCAAACTCATGAGATGAATCATCATCGCATGAAATTTGAGTTTCGAATGAAATAATATCAGTTTCAATGAAATGTTATTCTTTGGGGGCCAAAGAAGAAATCATTTCATTGCAAATGGATCTTACGTCATTTGCATCCTCACTTTCAATATCTATTACGCAATGGGAAAACTCTAGAATGGCTTGTTCCAAAGTAGGCACAAGTACCTCATTTGGTTCAAAACATTACTCGACCTCAAAAGTCTCGGAAGCAAAATCGTCGTCGGACTCAAATAATAAATCCAACTCATGTTCCTACGAAAGATTTTCTTCCCGATAACGATTTTTAATTTTCTCATTCTCATACATATGCAAACCATCACCGAATGTCATAGGTCGAGGTGCGGATGCATGAAAATGGGAACTTTGAAAATTACCATCGGACTTAAACTTAAACTCATTATTATAATAATTTTGAAAACTTTTCGAATTCGTTTAAAAATTCCTATTATAAGGAGGTAAAGCCCCAAAATCATTATCATCATCATCAAAATTCCAATAACCTAAATTTTGACTTTCGTTACACTCGCCCAAAGTAATATGTGAATTTGCAAATTTTTGGGATTCTAAGTATTGACCGAAAGTCATAGGCTTGCGAGAATTTTGAGAATTAGAACAATGATTACCGAAAGAATTGGAATAAGACATGCTTACCCCAAAAATGGCTCGAATGGCGGATTCCACAAAGTAAGTGTGCGCGGGAAAGATTCGAGCGTTTCTAAGTGCTCAAATGTGGAAGTCCTGCAAAATATTAGAGAATAATACAAATAGAAAGAAAATACTATCAAATACTAAATCAAATAAAGTCTAAAACAAATTAGTCCCCGGCAACGGCGCCATTTTGATAGGCGCGCGAGAAGTGTGTGCGTGTAAAGTGCATAGCCGTTGTTTTCTGTCTCGTCGCGACTATACAAACAAACCTAAATTACTACTACACTTGCGAGGCAAGCACAACGATAAGTCGGGTATCGAGAATCCACAGGGACAAGTTGCTAGAATTTAAGTGATTTAATACTCCGAAATAAAAGTGTAAAAGATGATTACAAACTAAAGGAAAAGATGCATAAAAGGGAAATCTTTAACTAGGCGAGGGAAATGAATCTAGACTAATCAAAGCGGTAAAACTATAGGTTGCGTCGAATATCCCTCACCCGAGTTAATTAGTATAAAATGGTTACTTGGGTCGACGAGTTGTTAAGAACGCATCTCGTTTCGATAATTAATTGAACCAAGGGTTGTTACGTCCCCAAATCTGCATAAAAGACTAATAAGATTTTGGCGTCAACAAATATCCCGAAAATTACGCACGAAAGGTCGTAAGCACGGCACATACATGATATGCCCCGTCAAATCTCCTAGGCGTAAAAACTAGGACAACGCACCCGAAATAGACCCGTAAACACCATCACCAAAGCAAAGCAACGCGCCAACCCGAGTGAGTTCAATTCAAACATAACCTAATTTAAATTACCTAGAAAGCATTGTAAAAATGCGGTAAATGGAAAGCGGTAAATAAACGCGATAAATTTACACTACAAAGCAAGTAAGTCAAAGCATGTACATCTAATCTAGAAAGCATGCAATGGAAACAAAGGAAATACTACATAAATTAAATGGAGAGGATGATGAATAGTCAACTTACACAACAAATGGGGTGTTAAACCAAGTATAAATGAAGAAGAACCATCCAAAAACCCAGACCCTAACTTATTCTATCTTTTAAAACTATCTAAAAATGTTCACTCCTGTTTATTATATCAAAATTGGAATATATACAAAGTTGGAATTAAATTACAAAAGAAAAGAGAAAAGAAAAGAAAAGAAAAGCAAAATATCTGCTGAAAAACAGGGGATCGATCGATCGACCCCTTTGGTCGATCGATCGATCAAGGCCAGAAATTGACAATTCAGAATTGTCGATCAATCGACCAGAAGCATCGATCGATCGATCAAGCAGGGCAGAATGCAGCAGCAGCACACTACATCTTTTCTTCAATTTTCTTCTCCCCTTTTGACTTCCTTATTTTTCCCTCCGCTGAAATGGCCGTAACTTCTTCATACGGACTCGGAATCGTGCACCGTTCATGGCCACGCGAAGCTAGCGAGGAGGGCTAAAAATTTCATGATGTAGGGCCAGGTACCTAAGCTGTGAAAAGACTAAAATGCCCTTGAACGTGCAATTGCGTACGGAACTTCATCGGAATGCATCCAAACTTCATACTTAGTACCTAAATACACCTACAAAAGCCCAATTATACCTCATATAGCATGTTAACAATATAAATCGAGGTTGTCTGGTTAAGGGGCTTAAATATAGAGATTAAGGCACCCGAGGGGGCTAAAATGCGTAGGTTCGGAGGATGCCATAGGCAATATTTGCGTATCATCAGTCACTACCTTTGAAAAACTCCACCGCACCTACCAGTTGAGGTCTAGACTTGTTTCCTAGCATAGGTTGATTTGCATGATGATATTCTTGCCTATTACTAGTATGTACCAATTTTGCAGTTATGTTTTTCTTTTTGATATATTTCTGAAAAATAAAAAGAGATTATCTTTTTTTGATAATTTTTTGGAAAAAGACAAAAAGATTTTTGTTTTTTGTTTTGCCCCATATATGAATAGACATTTAGGATGACTGAGTCACAATTTCATTCCATATCCATGTCACAATTTGATTGTGTTTTGAAAATATTTAACAAGTGTATAAATGTCATATTTTAAAATATAAAATCTCTCATATTTAAACTGGTATCGCACTATCATGAGATACACCTCACCCCTCTTATAATAGTGCACACCTATCGCATACGTTTAAAAAAAAACTATATAAGCTACCCTGCCTAACTAAACTCTTATGCCCATCTTCTAAGTCCTCCTAACTATCACCTACCTTACGTGATATAAAGTTATACCATAAGCTTTTGTATATATATATATATATCACAATTTAAATCCGGATAAAATTTCCCGGAATGAGAATAAAACCTTATTCATTTTACTACTTACACCAGTTAAAGCTATATGATATCTCGTCTTCATGTAAAAGCAATATACTATACACAACAAGTATAATTATCCTTATTTCAATCATAAGTATAATAACTATCCTACCGAGCTATAACTCGAGGATGCAGTCTCATGGTGCCAATCCACATACGGGTTTACTCAATCAACCACGGTACCAAGCTAGACTCACTCATGGTCCTAGTAAAAATACACAACGGTGGAGGCGGTCATATTCCATCCTGAAAGTGGAATAAAGTTATCGCACTCGTATGCAGGATGATATGACCTGGGGATATACTCTCCCTCCTCCTCAAGCCAGGCGATTCACCAATATCACGCAACCTCCCTGGATAGCACTAGAGAAAATATATAATCTGGTTGTCCATCCCTATGCCCGGGGAAGCCTGTGGAACCAGCCTCTAAGATATAAATATACCAATCACATACAGATATATTTATATTCATATCATAACATATATATACCGTCACAACTACCATATACATAATACATATCACTTCTCACTATATATATGGCTATAATTGCCAAACTCTTATAGCGATAGCTAATAACTCCGAATGTTCCCATTCCTAATAGTATATAAGAATTCATACACTGAAAATACTAAACCCATAAGTATTCTCTATACACACTTGTCGAAGACCTCTCTCGAATGTTGCACGTCCTAACCATTCATTAGGTCCATATCCCGGACTGTACCCTTAACTAATCCAAGGTTCCCTCCTTCATTCTAAAGTTTACTCACCCTCAATACCATCATCTATGAGACCTGATATCATATCTACAATCCCCTATAATAATCTCCAATTGCAATTTAACTCCCCCTAACTCAAAGAGGGGAAAAACTGGCAAATTCAACAAAAGCGAATCGATTCTCCCCAAATGCGAATCGATTCGGGATAGCGAATCGATTAGGTCTCCATCCGAATCGATTCAGAAAGTGCTCTGCAAGCAGGTCCCCAAACGCGAATTGATTCGATATCAATCCGAATCGATTCGTCCTGAGACAGCTTTACAGATCCCCTTATGCGAATCGATTTGGTCTAGACCCGAATCCATTCGCCCTGTTCGGAAGGCACTGTTTGGGCGATTTCATCTTCTTCAAAATACCTAAATATCAATCCGTTCTCCATTTTTGTGGTTTCTAATCTCAACCAACAACACTATAATCATCCTAACACTGATTTCTAACCAACACGTTAATTAATTTATGGTATTAAACCATTTCTCTTAGATTTAAACCCCTAAAACCATTAAAATCCTAGTTTATCATTTTCTCCCATTTCTACCCATTTATCTATACCATTAGCATGGGTTAAACACTAGAAATCCTTAAGAGTTTACAATACATCAATTTTTTTTCTCCCAATGTCAGGTTTGATTTCTGATTAATGATTTCGACCTCAGACACCCTTCCGTAGAAAAATCATCATTAATTCAAAAAAAAAAATACGTGGTCGGCGCCCACGCGACCGTATCGAAAAGATATACAAATTTCATTGTTTGAGCAAGAGCGGAATCGGTTTGCTTCCTGGATGAATCGATTTGGAAAGACACTGAGTTACTATTCAGCTTCTTCTCCAATGCCCAAACCTCCATTAATATACCTCCAAGCTTTTTATCTTTTCTCCCATCATCATCCAACCTCAACCAATAATATATTCACATATAAAAAGGGTTCTAATCATCCTAGAACCAATAATCAATTTCAATTTATTCCTAAGTTTCTCAAATTGAATATTACCCGAGTTTTATCCGTTCAACTTCTGAAACACCCGTTTTGATTTAAGAAAACCCAACCCGAAAATCATATAGTTTGTCATTACCAACTATAATATGAGATACACACTTAAAATAGTAAAGCAAATAAATACTTACCTCGTGGATAAAATTCGACGACCTCTAGTCGAATCCCGCGGAGTTTGGCTCGGGAATCCCCTTTCTTCCTTCTTCTCTTCTCTTCTTCCTTTTCTCTCTTCTCTTTCTCTCTCTTAGGGATGAATTGTGAGATAAATGAGGGTTATAAGGGTTTATAAGGCTTATCCCTTATTATACCCAAAATTGACCCGTTTACTCAATTACGAGTCTCTACTAGTTCGAAAATCTCCGGAACCTAAATACTACCCCCGAATACTCTATTCTACCTATCTTGGCCATTCCAAAACCAACTGTGCCCTCGAAATCTCCATTCGATCCACTTAACTAAAATTCACTAATTAAACCTAGCACATCTCAATACGCATGTTTTCTAAATAAAATATTATCCTTTGTCGCTTTATTCAACTGCAACATGACATAAAAATATTTTGACTCATTTACTCAGTCCCATAAGAAAAATAACCCGTGTAATTATTAATCCGACACTTACAAACTAGTATTTACTGCTCACTTTAAATTCTCAATTTATAAAATTATACTCATAAATTCCAAAATTACTATTCATAATAATTTCTTCTGATAACCAAATTACGCCACTTATGTAATTTAAATATCTATCAAAGTATGGGGTATTACATTTTCATTTCAATTATGTCTTTAAAATGAACCATATGCGATAAAGCTTGGCAATGAAATTAGTGTATGTAATAACCGTTTACCCTAAGGATTTAATTGCAACAAAAAATGATGAGTGAAGCACGGAAAAGGTCTGTGAGAGTTCAAAATTAACTCGTCGTTAAAGACACCATTTAAAAGAGCCCAAAAAAATTAAAAGGCAATAAAAATATAAATATACCAAAAAGGGGCCACCTCAAAATAAAAATAAATGTATAATTATTTATGAAGGAGTTTGGATGGAAAGTAATGAAAAAAGTCTTTACAAGTTCTGACGGCGTCATGAAAAAGCATTACATAGTTTTAGACGTTATTGGTGTGGGAATCATTATTGACTTTGATATGTTGATAGATTGAGTCGATGTCCTTTAAATTCAACATTTTTTTCGACACCTAAGGACTAGTTTGAGGTTCATTCATTAGGAGTATACATATTCATCATGCACAGATGTTATGCTTGATTGCATTAATTTGCTTATTGAATATGTTCACATCTATTCATTACATTTTCATGATTTGGTTGTCTTAGTGTAAATTCATGGTGTGATTTTTGTAAAATTATTTTTACATTTTTGTATGAAAAATTGAAAAATAAAAAATAGTTTGTGGAAGCTTTTGAGTTACTCCTTTGCATGAGCATAGTTTGATTCATATTTTCTATGCATATTTGTCATGACAACTCCATGTTTCTTTTTGTTTATTCGTTTCCTTGTCTATTTTGGTCAAATAAAAAGGGGGAGAACGAATTATGGGGGAGGTTTTGCATTCTGGGGGAGATTCAATTGTTAATTGATTTATTCTTATATCGTTTCAAACTCTATGCATCACGATGGTATTTTTTTATCTCATGTCTGTAGGTATAAAAATTTAAGATTATAGTTTGCACACCCTCATGAGTAAAGCTTGAAGATTTGATCTTAAAGATTTTGAAGAAAATACCTTTTCAGTTTTGGGTTCAAGGGAGGGTATTAGATTTGTATAAGCATTTAGATTTGATAATTCATATGTTTTTATTTTGTACCGACATACACATGGGGGAGATTTGTAAGGACATTATTTTATTGCCCGTTATCAATTGATTATGTCGTATACCGCTACAACAGTCAAGGAATGTTCAAGATCACATATGCAACAAGACGGATCCGAATTTTAAAGTTTTCTTCAACATTCAATCCTCCATAAGATTATTTTTGGTAAGGTTGTGTTTTAAGTACTTTAGCATTTCACTTAGAATATTGGGATAACTTTTCTAAAAAAATTCTAAGTTTTGGAGCGGAGTTTTTCGTAAAAATATTTTTTTTAAGTGTTGAGGCCGACTATTTTATGACGAAAAAAAATTATCAATTTTTTCTTTTTTCGTTTGAGGAACAAGGCTTCTCGTTTGAGCAATAATTATGTCGTTCGAGCGACGTCTAGTTCCGTTTGAGCGAGATTTCTTTTTCGTTCGAGCGAGTTGCCACCTTAGATTTTCTATAAGTTGGTTTGGCCAACTTCGTTTTTCAGCAGAACACCTGAGATTACTGTTTTACAAAAACTACTACTGCAAAAATGTTTGTCGTCTCACTTTTAGGGTTTTAATCCTTGTTTTCAATTCACATTTCATCCCAATAGTTTATGTGAGTTGTTTTGGAACCCAAAAACACATATTGTGTCAAGTTTCTCTTATAGAGAGGATCTCTAATGCTGATGTAGGTGTAGCTTAAGGGAGGTGCCAGGTTAACGTTGACTGTGTGTCAAAGGGAGTGCTTACGAGTGTTCCTGAGCTAACTCAAAGTTGCGCTTCTTTGTGGATATTTTTCGGTTGATTCATTGATGATTCAGGACTGAGGTTCTTGATAGTTTGCTATGGTAAATTCTTTGCAGATTTCATTGTAAGTATTATAGTGAAATAAAGTTTCTGCCCTTCGATAATTTTTCCTGAAATCTGTGAGTCGATAATTTTATTTGTGTTGGCATGATCCACTACACCTAGATGTTTGTTTAGGGATGAAATTTAATTGGACATAATTAATTTGGATTAAAAATTGGCATTTGATTAAATCAGGGTTTAAATAGGGAATTTGTGAATTCGTGTTTTAAATCAATATCACATTTACAAATTGGTATCAGAGCTTTTTAAAGCAAGTGCATATCTTCTCGAGTGTTCTTACTGCTGCTCGGTTAATCAAGTAGATGCTGGGGATGAAAATACTCCACTTATCCTTTAAGGAAAAAATCCTTAATGTATTTTCTAATCAAGCTCCGGGGGATGGCATCGACAGGAATCCAATTGACATCAAAGGTTGACATGGCTTGGTTTTATTCTTCTGTAAGGCCTCCAACTCTTCCAGCTGCCTATCATTTTTAGTATCCAAAAATAATACCCCTCAGTGTGAAACAGTGGTGGTTGATTTCTTCAAACTAGTTCATTCCTCAAAGCATTATTTTTCTTCTCTAATTGGGCAACGATTAATCGGGCACTCTTTAACTCTTGGTTCCAGGCCAATTTCTTCTTATTCACGTTAGAAATGATATCTTGTAACTTTTTATCAAAGCCCCGGCCTTAACTCAAGGCTTGATACTTAGCCTCATAATCAGAATGAAGCAATGCCTTGGAGAGTTTATGGTCTTCCTGCATCTGCTCAATCATCTCATAATAACCAGCATTATTGGATACATCTTTGTCCAAAAGACAGTGAATATGAATATAAAACTCCTTCATTAGGTTGGAAGCATCTGGGCCGAGAAACCCTATGAAATTTCCTCGGTCAATAGGACATAGCCAGCCTCAAGAAGATTTTTACACCGTTTGAATAGGTCGAATTCAGCAGAAACTATAACTTTCTTCCTGGCATCAAACTGGAATATTATAAGTAAAAGTTTATGCGGCTGATAAAGAAAATAGATAGCATAGAAGACAAAAATCAACAAGCAATCAACATCACTTAAAGTTGGAAGAAATTGAGCAAAAAATGTCCTTTCATTGATCATGTCATGGTTGAAGAGTTGGGTACATTAGAAGGAACAAAGAACAATAAATGAAAAATATATAAAGAAAAAGGAAAAAATAATCTAACAAAAAGGAGTTACACCTTATCCTTGTCTTTCTCCTACTCCTTGGACTTATCTTGGTAGACAATAGGTAGGTCGGCAGTCTCAATAGGCACTATAGAGGATTCTACATAACTCTCTTCATCATCTCCAAAGTCTTCATCTAGGTTGGGGGGATTTCCTAGGTGAGATCTCTGAAAAAGTTTAGATTCTGTTAAAGTACCAACCTCCTTCAAGGCCTCCGGGAAACCTTCTTTGAAGGAAAGTTTCCCGGTGTAGTCAATCTGGATGGCTACCGCGTCAAAGGCTTTCTCCCATCCCTTATTTACTACTTCCTTCTTATCCTTTTTGCCGTTGACCTTTAGGGTAGAGTTATTCTTGGTTAAGACAACCACCTTATCCTTAGCAGCCTTTGCCCGATGCTTAGCTTCAATAATTATTAACTTTACTTGAGTTAGCTAATTAAAAGCATCTTGAGGGTGTCCTTTGCTGATATTTCCTGGTTCTCGATAGTTTTGACTTTGTCCTACCAATCTTATTTTTCTTTCTCCAAGGCTTCTCTGGAAACTTATAAGGATTTTTTCAAACCCTCTAAAGCTTCCCCAATGTCAACCTAAGAGGAAGATATTATTTGGTCATCCTTGTCCATCATTTGGTTGAAGCTGACCAAGAACTGTAGGGAAATAAAAGAGTTATTAGAAGAAAAGCATCTAAAGTTATTGCATAGCAACAGAAAAGTTGAGAACTTACCAAAGCCAAATTATGGGCGGCCCTCTCAATTAAGTAAAACCTCATCAAGGGGGTTCCAACCGACCTATTAGCAGGAAGAGTCCCAGCTTTTATTAACTCCATGGCCAGCCTAGGGTTGATGGCAATAGAAGATTTTTCAATTCTGCCATGATCGGTAGAACATTTTTTTTTTCAACTCAGCAACTCTGGCCAACTCATAATATTTTTTGGCCCGATCTTGCTGGCCAGGCAACCTTTTCTTCAACCTCTTATATTGAGGCTCTTCAATTCAGGCTTCCTTAGTGTTTAAAACTAGTTGTCTCTTCTCACTGGCTTGAGATTTCTTCTCGACAGGATTGGTCTTCTTAGTAGATGGAGGAGAAGACTTTTCTAGTAAGTTGGGGATTTTTCTTTTCACTATCCTGATAGAAGGGTATGTAGGGATGGTAGTAATATCAAAAGACTCAAAGGAAGAATAAGTTACTCCTTAGATGAATTCAACTCTAGCTTATTCGGCAGTCGAAGAGGTGGATACAGGTTCCTCATCTAAGTTGATAGTAACCTGAGGCAATGCAAGTGATGGGCGAGCAATAAAAGATGTAATCGAGCTCTTGTACTCTAATAATATAGAAGCATCTCTTGGGTGTTCTTCTCTAACCCTTTGATTAATATCCCACAGATATTTGAGGTCTGTAAGGTTGAATTCTCCCTCGTTGGTACACTTCTTCTTACTCTCTTCTATAAAGAATACGAAATAAAAAAAGTTAGTCGGCAAGTCTGAAAACAGATGATAAACATGAGAAAGTTAAAAGGAAAGTTATAACCTATGCCACACCCTTCTTGGGGGAATCCCACAGTAAGGGGGACATATTTCTAATTCTTGACAACACCACCATAATCCTAATAATCTTTATTAAAATCTGGCAGATTAACTATTAAAGCCCTATTGGCTTGCCTAATCTTCAAATAATTAGTGATTTTTCCAATTGTTACCCATTTGTAACAGAACATTAACTCAGGGATCACAATATGAGTCCCATAAATCTCATTTAACCTATTTACTCCATTCACCACCATCCGTGTGTTTGGAGCAATCCTAACACGAACTACATCAAAATATTGACAAAATTTAAGAAAGAGAAGATTTGGGGGAAAGGTAATAATACCACACTTAGTAATGAAAAAAGTGGGAATCCAATGACCCTCTGCTAAAGAATAAACATTTATAATACCCTCAGCTATTTCTAAACCTACTCAATCAGGAATTTTCCTTTTCACCCTAAACACCTCTAATGAACCCTCGTCAATGAAGTAAACCATAGTTTAAACAAAAAAAAGGGTGAAAAACATAGAAAAGGGGAAAATAAAGCTTACAGAAATCTAAAGACAATGGCAAGGATGGAAAAACAATGATGGGTAGCAAGCAGCAAGAGATTGCAGAAAGAAAGCTCGAAAACAAGAGAAAGATCTAAGTGTAGAAGATTTGAGGTAAAAAAAAAAGGAGGAAATTTCTACCTATTTATAGTTTGCCTCGATAGTAGAGATGAAATGATTAACTGCACGAACATTTGAACTACCATAGTTGCATGCTTCCCAAAGTGCAAAAATAACAGCGTACCCTACCCTTTGGAAGTTCAAAAAAGTTTAAATTATTCGAAAAAATACCATTACCAACATTGCTAGTAAAAAAAATTTACAAGTCCGGAGGTCGGCTGATAACCAACACTAGGATCTCAAATTGAGCAATAATTTAAACAAATACTCCATACTTTCAATAAATCATTAAGTAGGGAGAATTGTGGCTTTTGTTGTATGTAAAAATTACCTCCACACATATACCAATGAATAACAGACACCTGCCATCCTATGTGGCCATTCAGCTATCTTGATCTACATCAGAGGAACCTAGTCGGCTAGAATGTCAACCAACTCCAGAATGTGAATCATCAGGAATAGAAAAAGTTACTTAGATGGAAGGGTGTCCAATACTAAATGTCAAGAGTCTAATTTATTGTATACAGATGTGAATTCCTAAGGATATAAAGGCATTTCGTCTATAGGGTTCGAGATCACTACTAATGGATAGTCTCCCTTAGATCAAGAGGATAAGTCAATTAATTTGAAGTATTCCATATTGAGCTCTTGTAAGTACCAATGGCAATACCAACAATGGACGTAGGCTTTTAACGGCTAAACCACTTTAAAAATATTTTGTCTCTTGTGTGTTTGTTTAGATTGCTCTTATTATTTATCTGTGATGATAAAGGTGGACACATTCCATTTTTAGACATCAATAATTCTCTATCATTACCAAGGGAGAAAGTGGGTAGAGTCAAGCCTGTAGGAGGAACTTTTGAGCATTTTTAAAGAGATTTTTGGGGTCCTTGGAGTTAGGGACTTCCATAGTCATCTTCTCTTTATCTTCCCTTCAAACTTTGAGGTAGGGTTTTCCTCTTCCTAAAATTTTAAGGTTTCTAGCTATGAAAATTCGTAGGAGTGTGTTAGATGATAGTTAATGCAAAAAATAAAATTACTTGCTAAATATATTTAGGTATTGCAAAAATGGATTTTTTAGAAGACAACCCTAATATTGATCTTTTGTGAATAAAATGGCTTTTTTACCTTGAAATATGGAAAGAAATAATGAAAAATCTAAGCCACTTATTCATATATTGTTTAGTTCATTTTTGTGGAATTTGTAGGTTTCAAATCCTTTTTAACATGCGTAGAATCATGTAGTATGATTGAAAATGGCATTTTAGACTTGATAAATCATGTTGAAATGGGTTTTATGTGGAAATGACTAAATGTAGAAAAACAGCCCTAAATATGTATTATAAATAATATTAGAATGAAGAAAAATGATAATTGAAATCACATGAAATAATAGGGTTAAGTAATAGACATTTGGAAAAAAATTATCTTTAAATGGTTGAATGTATTTTATGTAGAAGACATAAAATGATAAAGCATGATTTGTTACATAAAATCATAAAAAGGATGTTTCAAAAATAAATGTTGATTTTTAGTGCCATAATATTTTAAATATGTTTTACACAAAGTTGTGTTGAAAAGAAGGGCAAAAAGGTGATTTTGACAAATTAAGGTGTGACACCCCGCCTAATAAAATATCGGGTGATCAGTCCTATACCAAATTAAAACAGCAATCCAATTTCGTTCATCCTTAGCATCACTGTCGAAAATCTTTTTAAAACTTACTAACCACATAGTATTCCTAAAAGTTGGTGCCAAATTTTATCTTTTTAATTAAACAAAATAATAACATGCGGAATTATAATATGAGCCATACACAATGACTGAATTAAATCAACTGAATAAATAATAAAACGACATGCCGAATAAACCATCGGCCACCAAAGTAAATAGTTCAATACAAACATCCAACACCTGAATAAATAAATCTTAAAACTGTACTGAAAAGTCTGGGCGACAAGCCCTAAGTAAAACTGAAACTGATAACTGATTCCTACTCTAGGAAGGAATGAATGATGCGTCTAAACCAAACTTCTGCTAGTATCCACATGTGTCGCAGCTCCGCGTCCCTAGAATAGAATATCTATCCTGGAATCCCTGTGGCTGGACATCCAAAACATTTTGAAAATATTAAGCAAGTGAATTAACTGCAGTAATTAAAAATATATGAATGCGCTTCATATTTAAGTTATTGTCGCACTACCTTGAGGACATACTCACGCCTCCACTAATGTGCACACTTAACGGTTACTTTAACCCCATCTAGTTGTACTACCCCGTCCAACTAGTCATGGTATAATCTCCCCTTACCATTCTACTCTAAATCGATTATTATTAATGCATGATTTATAAGTTCTTTGCCGTCTTAATTTAGTTAATCATATTTCCTTGAAATCCATATAACATTCACTAGTTATATAAATAATACAATTTTCTCCATGTATTTAAATTTCTCGTATATAATTATTCACCCCATTATGTACGTACAGTTATATTACAACAATCTCACATGTTGAAAGTGAATAGAACTCATATATAACTAATACAATTCACTACATGTATTTAATGACCCGTATATAACTATTTATCCCATTATATACGTAGAACCACATTACAACATTTACACATATGTTGAATGTAAATATAACCCACCATCCCGAAAGTGCTATGACACTAGGTGTACTCGCATAACCTAGTTACCCCAAGTCAGAATCGCTTACTAACTTGGCCAAAAATAGACATAATGGAGGCGGTCATATTCCTTCCGTGAAAGTGAGATAAGCCCCTCACCCATACAATGGACGCTATGACCTGGGGTTATACTCGCCCTACTCCTCAAGCTAGGGGATTCACCCACATCGCGTAACCTCCTCCGGTAGTACTAGAGTATATATATTAATAATATCTAATCACTAATATTTATATTAAGGCACCATATATATACTATCGCACACCGTATATATATAAATATAAAATAACCAGGCTTTACCATGTACTGAGTCCGTAACACTAGCCTATATTTAGTATCTCGAGTTTACGTTCCAACTCTGATTATTAATTAATTTACACACTAATTAATATAATACTTTCCCGAGTCTATAGTTCCGACTCTAATTTAATTAATTCACACAATAATTAATTTATTACCTTGGTGTCGCCCAACCCATACACCAGGGCTCGCTCACTAGGCCCGAAGTTAAATATTATCCAAGTCTATATTCCGACTCCAAATTAATTAATTTAACACCCTAGTGTCACTCAACCAATATACCCGGACTCGCTCACTTGATCCGTATCTAATTATTTTGGAATCGAATTCCTCAAATTGATCCATAAAGTGCCCCACATAAATCCTCCCTAATCCCAATTTCTTTCCCCAAAATTGTTAGGAATATGTGCCTACTATTTACTTGACACTAAATAAAACATAGGAATTTAATTTAGATTTTACTTCCCCTGATATATAAAAGTGGCGAACCTGCCAAAAATCTGGGACCATCGATTGATGGATGCCCTGGGTCGATCGATCGATCGACCAGGTCCCTTTCTTCTCCAAGATTATGTTTCAGCCATTGTTAACACAACAAAGCTTCTACTTTCTCCCATAGTAATCTCCGATCACAATCAACCATATTAACATATAAACACAGGTTCTAATCAACCTAGAAGCCATAATTCAATTAGAAATTTCCACGAGTTCTAACGTTTTCCAGATTCGAGTTTTACCCGGGTTTCAAACACCCAAACACTTTACATCTCTATTATCAGAAATTGAATGTCAATTCTTGCTAGATTTAATCATACGATTCATATTCCTATACTACAGAATCATGAAACATACTAATAATATCCCAAATTTCATCAAGATATGCCATTTCTCAAAAACCTGATTTCACCCGAATACCCATTAACTTAGTAATTAAATTTCCCTGAATATTAACCATTCACTCTCTGATTAATATTTAAATAAATATTACCATAATTAATTTAATTAAATTACGACACACGAGTAATTTAAAATTTCTCGAATTAATTAAATATTACATGCACAGAAATACGGGGTGTTATATACTCCCCCTACAAAGGAATTTCGTCCCCGAAATTTGGTCATTACTGCAGCGAATGACACTGGATACTGCTCTCACATATCCTCCTCCCGGTCCCACGTATACTCATCAATACTGTGGTGACCCTACTCCATTACACTCTAACTGGTAGTACTATCTTAGACTGCAGCTTGCGCTCACATAGCTACCAGTCTCCCCTCATATGGAGTGTCTTATTGAAAGTCATTATCCTCGAGTGGAACGTGCCCAAAAAGCTAAATCGCTCCTCCTGCATCCCTCTAGCTATGCCACGTGGAACACATCCCGTATGCGCTGAAGATGTTCTGGCAAACCCAGTCGATAAGCTACTAGTCCCACCCTCACAAAGATAGGGAAATGACCCACATACCTCGACGCTAGCTCCCCTTTCTTACCGAACTTCATCATTCCTTTCATAGGAGTCACCCGAACCAATACCTGGTCATAAATTTTTAACTCGATGGCCCCTGACAACATAGAGCCCCAGAAGATGAGCCTATACTCCATTGGCTCCAATATCTCTCAGTTAGGAAATTAACCTCTTATATGGGTGTCAATTTCCTTGTTGCCAAAATGCGTGACCATTTTCTGGGTAATTACCCGCATCATCCCTGATTAATCATGACATACTTGAACCTTTAACTCACGGTGACGTACCCCTCCTTATGTCCCTGAACTATATGAAAGGATACAACTTACTTAATTCCCGTTGATGGACCATAACCCATCTCGGGTCCTAGCAGCTTGTTATTTCCCCACCTTTTATCTACCAGAGGTGGATAATGAAACTTTTCCCATAAAGTCTGCTAAGGTGTCACTCAGACCAAACCGTTAAGAGGCATCACATGTAACTCTACTTGTGGTAAATACTACTCCCGAATTATCCAAAAATATAAAATGCACAATCCTCACTTCCCATCTACCCATCGACTTATGGGCGACACATTCAACCCAATATGCAACTCTGTCCCGATCACCTCCTGACAGTTTTCCAACCTGAGCATTAATCCCTTCACTGGGAACATAGAATTTAAAAATTTCCTGGTTGATACCCTCCAATCAACCTCTTTCCATCCTTAAATGGTCTACACGGTGATAAATTCACTATGTCCCATTCAACACCGATTCCCACGCTCAAGAACTCTATTCCTTGTGCGGTTTTCATCGGGCAGGAATCTATATCTTATCTATGCGTAAAACCACTCTAGGTATATGACTAAGTGATATTATTTTCTATCTTTCCAAAAATGTGGGTTTCTCCCTTGCCTAGGGATATCTTATTACATAGGTCTCCCCCACCTTCCCACTCCCTACAGTGGAGGTAGTTCTCCTTGATATACATAGTCAGACCGTTTCCTTTCTCAAACGGATTTCAGTTCACTACACTTTTCCACTTATTCTTTGATTATCCCGTAGGCGTACATTCATTATGTTTATTTACACATCCCTTTTATTTAAGAAGACTCTGAAATAACATTAACCAGGGTGCCCATACACCCTATATCCTGTGCTTAACCGCACAAAAATTACCTTAATTAACCAGGGTGCCCAAACACCCTGTCCCCGTGCTCAACCGCACGAAAGTTACCCGACTATGCTAGCAGAAACCCGTAGTATAACTTCCAACCCGTAGTCATATCCTATACATGAATAATAATCGGGGTACCCAACCTATGTACTAACGACCAAACATCTGCCCACTTCTAACGTTGCGTTAAGTTTTATTCGTGGGACGTCTCGCAAGATGAAATTCAAACAAGGAACCCCCCGATACATTACTACCTAACATTGTCGATCGTTGAGATCTGTTAGACCCTCAATCATAGCACATACCCTCAAATACTTTTCTCTTAACACAAAAACATACACGCCTACTCTTATGCTATAAAAGACAGCATAAAATACCGCGTCCTTACTATCACTAGTCCTTGCGCAAAATAAATTCCCAGCTATCTTTCCCCACTCGAAAATAAATCTAACCACCCTAATTCACTTCAATAGACACCCCTACTTACCAGGAAAAAATATGAGAACACAAGACCTCACTATGTGTCTATCGCACCACACAATACAACATATATACACACATATATATATATAGGCTAGACGCCCGGTGATACCTAGTAAAAATCATTCATAACCTGGTGTCACGAATACCCAAAATTACTATCACTATCCGTAATAGTTCACACCCATCGCTAACCAATCCATACCCAGGAAAAATTATGCTTTCATAACACTCCTCAAAATGAGTAAATCTCATAAAATATAACCTCTAAGTTTTCACGCCTGCTTCCCTTCAGATAAAGCAAAATAGAGCCCTGTTACCTCATGGTAAACATATACTTAATAGTAACACTACTATACGCCCACTAAACTCGTCCCCCACGCGAATATAGTGTTAACAAGAATACTGTGACTACCCGTCTCACGAAATTCACCCCATCTATCCGAGGATAAAACTTATACTTCGACTCCCTTATCCACCGGCGACCCAAATGGTTCGTGGATATAATATTCTCATCTAACCAAACCAAAACTTCGCAATTGTTATCCCTGTGGGATATACCACTCCTATCCCCTGACTCACCGTGGACATAACCAATTGTTATGGTCCCACTTTCCACGCATAAGACACCTCTCTGTGTCAATCCCCTGCCTTTGGCCCCAATGTCCATATCGGGGTTTTTTCTTCTCACATACTTGGTCATCTTGACCCTAAATGCTACCCCCGTTCTCCTTTTGGCTTCTCTAGCCCTAAGGGACTCGTTGCGGGTCTCGACGACTCGGGTCAAATCCATCGTCAATAGGTAGAAATTTACTTAATTTAAAACGTCAAGATGGGTCCCTCACTAGGTATACCCTTTTGTCGTGCTTCACTTGAACCATTACATCTCATTTCGTTCTTAGGTTAAACTCTCTAACCTTATTGGCTCTTGCATCTTAGAAGTGTTAATGTAAGCTGGCAAACAAACGATATTGACGACCTCAACACTAGTCATCCTAGTCGGATTTCCCATCCATCCTTTTTTATTCTCACACGATTCATTATCCACTTGTGGCTTCCTTTATCCTTCTCCGTATCTCCTTCATCGGTTATGAAGTTCGCTTATATAATTTATCATTTCCCTCAAGACTAGTTACAATTTTACCCATTTCATAAACTCTGAAATTTCACTCGCATCCCTATTTGAATAACGGATGGACGATCTTATGGTCACAACGTACCCAAAATTTCTCGTTTGACTCCATATATTCTTCTTCCTACGAGGTGACTAACTCTCCTACCACTACAACACCGCCCCACTGGGCCAAAAATTCAATCAAAATTTAGTCCTGGTTGCCGCCGCATGCCATCCTACATAATTTTCTTTGGGTTATTTCCTCCCATTGACTTATCGCGCTACTCTTCTACTCGAATCCTTGTAGATGGACCTTCCAAAAGGTTCCTTCCCACCCTTTGCTGACTACTCTGGGTGAGACTAAAATTGTACCACCGTTATCTACAACAGTGCTTTCGGAGACTATAGCTCCCGGGTGATTATTCTATCACCACTAGCCTAAATAACAATCAAGGTGATTCCTATCACGATCACCATTTCCAGAGTACCCAGAGTCTTCTATTGAGCCTATCCTCCTGTAATCCTCCCATTTCCCTCGTTGGTCATCCCAAATAATGCTCGGTATACAAAGCCCAACCGAACTCGTGTATGAATCACATCACTATACTTAATAGCAAGAGAACGTAAGTCGCATATATAGAGGAATACAACAATCCTATCATAAGGCTCTACATCAAACAATGCTAAGCTGAAGCGTGAAAAGCCGCACAGATCCTAAGGACACTAGAACCTGATGCTCTAATACCATCTATGACACCCCGCCTAATAAAATATCGGTGATCAGTCATATACCAAATTAAAATAGGAATCCCAGTTGGTTCATCCTTAACATCATTGTCGAAAACCTTTTTAAAACTTACTAACTACGTAGTATTCTAAAAAGCTAGTGCCAAATTTTATCTTTTTAATTAAACAAAACAATAACATGCATAATTATAATATGAGCAATACACAACGACTGAATTAAATCAACTGAATAAATAATATAATGACATGTCAAATAAACCATTGGCCACAAAAGTAAATAGTCCAATACAAACATCCAACACTTGAATAAATAAATCTGAAAACTGTACTGAAAAGTCTGGGAGACAAACCCTAAGTAAAACTTAAACTAATAATTGATTCCTACTCTAGGAAGGAATGAACGATGCGTCTAAAACAAACTCCTACGAGCATCCACATATGTCGCAGCTCCGCGTCCCTAGAATAGAATATCAATCCTGGCGTCCCTGTGGCTGGACACCAAAAGTTTTTGAAAATAATTTTATAGCAAGGGTTAGAACCCAAAACATTTTGAAAATATTTAGCAAGTTATTTAACTGCAGTAATTAAAATTATATGAATGCACTTCATATTTAAGTTAGTGTCGCACTCCCTAGAGGACATACTCACCCCTCCACTAATGTGCACACTTAACGGTTACTTTAACCCCATCTAGTCGTACTACCCCGTCCAA
The DNA here is from genome assembly GCA_949130495.1 of Sambucus nigra. Taxonomy (NCBI): domain Eukaryota; kingdom Viridiplantae; phylum Streptophyta; class Magnoliopsida; order Dipsacales; family Adoxaceae; genus Sambucus; species Sambucus nigra. The sequence goes on from OX422209.1 coordinate 121,570,475, forward strand.
CTAGTCCTGGTATAATCTAATGACCCGTATATAACTCTTAATCCCATAATATACATAGAACCATATTACAACATTCACACATATGTTGAATATAAATATAACCCATCCTCTCGAGTAATAACTCACCAGATGTATTCTCTAAAGTGATATCACACTAGGTGTACTCGCATAACCTAGTTACCCCAAGTCAGAATCGCTCACTAACTTGGCCTAAAACATACATAATGAAAGCGGTCATATTCCTTCCCTGAAAGTGAGATAAGACCCTCACCCAGATAATGGACGCTATGACCTGGGGATATACTCGCCCTACTCCTCAAGCTAAGGGATTCACCCACATCGCGTAACCTCCTCCGATAGCACTAGAGTATATATATTAATAATATCTAATCACTAATATTTATATTAAGGCACCATATATATACTATCGCACACCGTATATATATATATATATATATATATATATATATATATATATATATATATAAAATATCCCGGTTTTACCGCATCCTAAGTCCGTAACACTAGCCTATATTTAGTACCTCGAGTTTATGGTCCAACTCTGATTATTAATTAATTTACACACTAATTAATATAATACTTTCTCGAGTCTATAGTTCCGACTCTAATTTAATTAATTCACACATTAATTAATTTATTACCTTGGTGTCGCCCAACCCATACACCTGGGCTCGCTCACTTGGCCCGAAGTTAAATATTATCCAAGTCTATATCCCGACTCCAAATTAATTAATTTAACACCCTCGTGTCACTCAAACAATATACCCAAACACGCTCACTTGATTCATATCTAATTATTTTGGAATCGAATTCCTAAAATTGATCCATAAAGTGCCCCACATAAATCCTCCCTAATCCCAATTTCTTTCCCCAAAATTGTTAGGAATATGTGCCTACTATTTATTTGACACTAAATAAAACATAGGAATTTAATTTAGATTTTATTTCCCCCTTATGTATAAAAGTGACGAACTTGCCAAAAATCTAGGACCATCGATCGATCGATGCCCTGGGTCGATCGATCGATCGACCATGTCCCTTTCTTCCCCACGATTCTGTTTCAGCCATTGTTAACACAACCAAGCTTTTAATTTCTCCCATAGTAATCTCTGATCATAATCAGCCATATTAACATATGAAAACAGGTTCTAATCAACCTAGAAGCCTTAATTCATAAACAATTTTCACTAATTCTAACATTTTCCAGATTCGGGTTTTACCCGAGTTTCAAACACCCAAACACTTTACATCTCTATTACCAGAAATTAAATGTCAATTCTTGCTAGATTTAATCATACAATTCATATTACCATACTACAGAAGCATGAAACATACTAATAATACCCTAAATCGCATCAAGATATACCCTTTCTCAAAAACCCGATTTCACCCGAATACACATTTACACCAAAAATAAATTTTGATATACACATTACAAAAATATGAATTGAGTTTCACAATTGAACATCACAGCAAGTTAATCACTTTCCTTTGGGTTCGTATAGTTTGATCCGTTGGTGTAGAGGCAAGCTTAATGATGAGCTCCCAATCCGTTCCTTGTTTCATCTCCAAACGATCCCCAAATTAGCTCTAACTGCTCCCTCTCACTTTCTCCCCAATTTTTTAGATTTAGGTTTATGCTTCCCGGCCATTCCCCACTCTTAGATTTAGGTTTTAAAACACAAATCCCGTTTTTATCCTAATGGGCCAAGCCCAAGTGACACAAATAGCCCCGTGTGGACCCGGTTATGCCGAAAAATGTCCCGTGACCCGTTTACTACCCCGGGTACACTTTTTCTACTATCTCGGCCCATCTGGACTCAACCGTGCACTCAAAATCGACATCCAAATTAATTTATAAGAATCCTTATCTCACACCCCAAATTAGTCTATACCAACTCCCGCCCGGTTGAGATAAATAAATGTCACGTAACTAATACACGTTATAACGTAAATAAATTATTACTATTCACTTAGTAATTAAATTATTCTAAATATTAACCATTCACTCTCCGATTAATATTTAAATAAATATTACCATAATTAATTCAATTAAATTATGACACACATGTAATTTAAAATTCCCGAATTAATTAAATATTACATGCACAGAAATACAGGGTGTTACATAAGGTCCTAGTGGTTGGACTTCCTCGTCAAACCTTATCGGTCATTTTTTGGTGAAAGCGGATAATATTGATAAGATGACACGTTGATAATATGAGATGGTGATATAAATCGTGGAAATGGTGAAAACGGTAAAGTGACAGAATAATGTGGACATTAGTAAAAATGTTAAAACGTATTAATATGGACTCGGGTGACACTGGGAATAATTAATGAGGGTCCGGAGTCCTAGGGTGAAAAATCCAAAATCACTGGTCAGAGCATATGATAGCATAGCCGGCAGTGTGGAGCCAGTTAAATTATGCTAATATTGAAAGATTCTGAGAAAAGATAATGGGTAATGAAAATGATAATGGTTGTGCTAAAAAAATTATAAGTAAGACAACCTAATGAAATGTGATAAATGGATACCAATGAATAAAATATGATTCGTAATCTCTAGACATGGTAAAGGATAGTATGAAATTATTAAGTGTGAGTATAATCCCATCACTTGGATGCATTGCATGGTAGTTGCATTAATACATGCTAAATTGTTAAACATTTTCGGAATTGATTAAAATACATGTTATATGTATACTATTTTTATTGAAATCGTATTGCTTAGTATTACCTATCATACTATGTATTCGCTCATTCCTGCTTTTTATGTTAAAAACACCACCCCGCCCCAGGTACTTTGAGTAGGGACGTTGAAAGGACACCGGTAAGTCCCCAAAGGGCAGTCAACGTCGTTAGTGCTCTGTCATTTTAATGAACTTATGATTTGGACTTTGGTAAATTTGGGACCTTAAACATTTTATTCTGGCCTTTGGCCATGGTTTGTAATAATACAGGGACGATGACGATTTATTTCTTATTTAATCAGCGTTGTGGGTTAAATCGCTTGGTTTGTAATAATACAGGGACGATGACGATTTATTTCTTATTTAATCAGTATTGTTGGTTAAATCGCTATTTTTTATAAACAAACCTTTTAAACTAACTTAATTACTTAAAGTGGCCATCCTTTTTTTCCTAAATTACAACCAGTGAGATAATCTTTAATAAATAATACAATTAGAAGGGTTTTTCTTAAATAATAAAAATAGACTTTTCCTCCCCCGTTAACTCCCTTGATTCGGTTCGGGTTATCCCGACGGTGACCCCAATCTGGGTCAGGGCATTACAAGCGTTGTATTTTTTGGTTTTTTTAGCCACTCGACCAATTTTACTATTGGGTATGTTCCAGGAATCAAATTATTTTATCTTGGGCTTAATGAAGAGAGTTGGTAGGGGCCTGATAGATTTATGTACAACTTGGGCCCTTGATTGGCATGGATTGTTTCTCTTTTAATTGGGTTGTTTGCAAATACTAAGTAATAAATGAGTTATCTTTTTCAACAACCAAAAAGAAAATGAGAGGGCTACTTTCTTTGGGGTTGCCTATTTTCAGAATTCGCACACCGAATCCCAGAAGTTTTAAAAGCTTGAGGATGAACTTGATTTTAAGTGGGGGAGAGTGATAGGAATGGGTCTCATATTAGGTCATATTAGTTATTTTAACATTTGTTATTAATTTTCTTTTATTTTAGTTCTTTTATTTCACTTTATCTCTTTTAATTGGTCTCCAAGTATGTATGGGACTAATTAGGGGTTTTTTTTACTTGTCCTTTTTTGTTATTTAGGTATTAATTTGGTTAGCATGTAATTTTCCCCTATAAATACACACACATACTCCTCATTTGAGGACACTTATACATTTTGAATACAATTTTCTCTTAGTTTTCCTCTCTAAAATCGTTGTTTTAGTTTCGGGCCTTTTGCTTGTACTTCACGTCAAGATATCCAAGATGACTCTGTGTAAAGTCTGATCTCCACATCTGGTGCTGAACGTACAACCATATACTGAGGCGACTCTATCCCATTACAATAACATGGTAAGATCCCCCACAAAACTGTGGTCTGGTACAATCATCAACATGTCTTATTTGTTTGCTAAGGACTATCATTGCCTTCACTCTTTATCCCACCCTTCTTTTATATAGCCACAATACAATCAAGTCTTACACTTCCTCATTGATTTTATAGAGAAAATTCCATTGTTTTGACATGGAAAAAAACACTAATCACTTTGGGTCCATTTGATAACATGGTGCCAAAATTTGTGATAAATTCTGTAAATTTTTTGTTTAGCCTCGGTAAATTTTTAAAATAGTAAAAAATTTATTTTTGAGTTGAGTTATTTTGTGGTATTCATTCATTTTAAGAGACCCATATAAAAAATAGGCTGAAAATAACGTTTTTTTCTATTCTAAAAGAATTGGTCAAAGTTTCACACCTTTTAAAGTTCTTTAAAAGCTATAAAAGTTTTGCCATTTTTTTAAATAGCAAAAAAGTTATTTTGAGCTTATTTTTTAATATGGCCCCTTGAAATGTTTAAATTCCACTAAAAAAATTTAACTCAAAAATATATTTTTTAATATTTTAGAAAACTAGGTTTGAGCCAGCAAGTATGTATACTTGGTATGTACGAGTGTCTCTCTCTCTCTCTCTCTCTCTCTCTCTATGTATATATATATATATATTACTTATTTATGACCAATGTTTTAAATCGAGATCGCATAAGGTATAACATTTTGATCACGACATCGCGTCGTGGGTTGCATAAACTATTCATGTTTGATATTTATAATAACAATATAAAAAAATTATAAAATGCACATAAATTCACAAAATCGCATAGTAAATAAACCTCTAAGTCATTCAATCATAAGGTACGCCATTCCAAACAAAGGCATAAACAACAAAAATAAAACCAGACAATCATACCAAAAACATATAATTAAAAAAATGGCAAGCAAATGAGAATTTTAAAATTACCCCCTAATACAACATATAGGAAATTGAACACAAAAAAAATTATATAAAATTCAAAGATTCACTGACCCCAAAAATAATACAAATAAAAATGATAAGACCTTAACCCACAACAAGCCTTAAACCATATATGTGATTCATGTGAAGCAACATGTAACTACACTACATACACATAGAGATATGATTGATTGTTAATACACTACACCCAAATGGTCAGATTGACACCCTTCAATCGGCCAGCCTTGTCACGGTCATTGATCATGACAAAAAAATACGCATTTTTTGTGACGGTCATTGATCGTAACAAGGCCGTGACAAAGATTTGTCACGGTCAATAACCGTCACAAACCTTATAAACTTGTCACGGTCAAAGACCGTGACATGTCTGTAACAATTCTGTCAATGTAAAAAAATCTTCCCTCTTCTTCTTTTCCACTGATTTCTATTCCCTCCATTTCTCTCTCTCTCTAAGCGAATGCACTCTCTCTCTATGATTTTGGTACGTTTTCTCTCTCTATTTCTCTTCCATTTGTGTATATGTGTGTCTATATGTGCATATGTGTATATACGTGTGTGTAAATGTGTGTCTGTGTGTGTGTGGTGTATATATGCGCGTGTGTGTGTGGGGAGGGAGGAAGGCTGGGGAGGGAGGTGTATGTGTGTGTGTGTGTGTATATGTTCATGTTTGTGTATATGTGCGTGGGGTGAGGGAGGGGGCGGGGGGGGGGGGGCTTTTTAATTTTTTTTAATTAAATTTTTATTGATTTATTAGATATTGCCCCTCATATGCAAGTAGTGCCCCTTGTAAAAGAATTTATTGATTAAATATTGATTGGTTGTTAATTTTTTTAGTAAATTAATCATTAGTGACCCATTCATATGCAAGTAGGATTGCACCTCATTATAAATTTGTAAATTAATAATTGTATACTTTAATTGTTAGTTTAATTGATAAAAACAATTAATTGAGTAGATGACTTAGAAGGAGTACGGGATACACATTTATTATTGCTATTGCGGTTGGATTATAGTGGATGGATGTTCGGTTGGTTAATTTTAGAAGTGGCATGACCATTGGATTATTGTCCATATGGGAGTGGGATTATTCAACATTTTTTTAAAATTACTTTGTATCACGAACAATATATATATAGTATGATAATTAAATGAAACATACTTGAAATTAGTGGATGGGTGAGACAAATAGAATGAGGGATGTGTTTCGCAAAGGTGCTAATGAATTTGTGACATATGCAAAGAGATGTCATAATGATGAAGAGCTTTTGTGTCCGTGTGGTAGGTGTAAGAATGGTAAGGTGTTTGACTTTGCACAATATGTTTCGATGCTGTCTTTGTTGATACCTGAGCCAAAGGCACCAAGTGATGATATTGACATCTACCTGGCTCCTTTGAGAGAATAATTAAATGAGTTGTGGGAAGAGGGTGTGCAATCATTTGACTCTTTTAGAAAAGAAGAGTTTACGTTGAAAGCTATGTTGATGTGGGCAATTCATGATTTTCCAGCTTATCCCATTATCCGGTTGTGTAGTATATGGTTATTTGGGGTGTCCTATTTGTGGAGAGGAGACTGAATCTCTTTGTCTATCCGCTAGCTCAAAAAATGTATACCATTGCCATAGGAAGTTTTTACGCCCGGCTCATAGTTTCAGATTTGAGAAAGGTTCTAATTTTTTATTGGGCGGGGTTGAACATAGGCTACCGTCGAGACAACTTTCAGGTTCAGAAATTGAAAGTAAATCTTCTGAATGTGGCCCTAATATGCCAGGTAATAATCCTAAATTTAATAATGTCAAGCATAAGAAGACCCTATGGTTGACTTGTTCAAGTTGAAGAGCAACGACCACGTGAGCGATGAGCCGTTTGTTTGTGCATTTCAAAAGTTCAGCCAAGTGTTTTACTTGGAGTATATCAACAATGAGTCATGGTCAATTGTCCTACAAGCGACAAAGCGTCTAAATAGTAGTGTGGGTGACTTGACTGCTCCTACCGAATATCAATCCATTTTTTATGATAACCCGAATTTGAAATAATTTTTTAATTTGTAATAAATATTCCAATTTGTACTTTATCAATCCATTTTTAATTCTTTTAATTGATTTTCACTTTATCATTTTCACTCTTTTTATCTTTCTATCTTTCCTTTGTATATGTATCTGTGTGTGTTGGGGGGGGGGGGGCAATGTGTGTGTAGTGTGCGTGTGTGTGGGTAGTAGGGGTGGGGGTGGGTCTGTTTCGAATTTTTAGTAATTGTACATATTATGAGTTATATGTTGTTGTTTTGGAATTCATAATTGAGGTGTTAAAAAGTAATAATTCATTTGGATTTGTAGTAATTGTACACATTTGTATGTCTTCTTCTAATTCATTTGGATTTTTACTGATAACAACATTGTTTACAGAAAATGGCTCCTTCAGGTATTAAGGTGAGGATGATGATGTTGATTATGATGATGTCATCTGGGCTCAGTGGTAGCGGAGGCAATGAGGGCTCCTCGGCCCCTAGGCTCCCCAAATGAGGAAAATTGGGGATGGCCGTCGAGAACAAGATAGGGCAATTAGCAAGATCCCTCGAGCTACTAAAGACTATCATCGACCCGGGATACACTAGTTGGAGGGAGGTGCAAAATGAGTTCAAGTTAGCTATTTGGGTGGCAATACAGGTAATGTATTTATATTTATATTTATATGAATATTTCAATTTCAATTTCAATTTCAATTTCAATTTCAATTTCAATTTCGATTTCGATTTCGATTTCGATTTCGATTTCGATTTCGATTTCAATTTCAATTTTATTTAATATTTATATTTATATTTATATTTATATTTATATTTATATTTATATTTATATTTATATTTATATTTATATTTATAATTATTTATATTTATATTTATATTTATATTTATATTTATATTTATATTTATATTTATATTTATATTTATATTTATATTTATATTTATATTTATTCGCAACTAACATTGTATTTGTTGGACAGGAACAATTCAGCCTGGACCCAAAACTACGAGATTCCGTCTTGGAGCAGTTGAGGGAGTAACACAAGACGTGGAAGAAAAATATGCGAACCCGGTACTTTCAAAAGACCAGAGACTCCGTTATCCGAATGCGTGACTATGTCCCGCCGAAGGAGCCGATTTCATTGGCACAATGGCAAAAGTTCATTGAAAATGAGAACGGGGAGCGACAATTGGCATCTCGCCAATCGGGGAGGGAAAATCAGGGGAAAAATATGGACGTGCACTACTCCGTCCGAACATCTTACGCCGAGGTGGAGCATAGGATGATGGTAAGAATTAATTTTTCTATAATTACAAAAATATATTATTCTGCATTATTTTACTTTACGGGGGGCGATACTAATTTTGCATTTGTAAGGACATAATTTTATAAATGTCTGGGGTAGAATCTAGGAATTTTCTATTTGGCCTAGATCATAGTATGTATGTTTGATACCGCTACATTCGGCATGTCAACATGATCATCCACTACGGCCTTGATCTGAATCCATGCATCCACCATCTTCACACGTGCATCATGCTACATGCGACGTGCTTCTCAACTCATTCCCACTACTCCACTTCGCATTATTGGTAAAATGATTTATTGTAGTTGTTTATATTTGCATAAATATTTGGAAATTTTTCAGAAAATATTTTTTTGAAGTCTGATTTGTTTTTATCAAAAGCATAATTTTTTTTAAGTGTAGAAGCGGAGTTCCTCGGTCGACGATCTCGTTCAAATAAGTTTACACCGTCGTTCGAGTGAGATACGCCTCTCCCGCGATGTCGTTTGAACGACACATGTCCTTCGTTCGAGCGAGATGCCTATCTCGTTCGAACGATGTCGTCGCCTCGATTTTCGTATAAATAACTGACTTCATTTTACAGATTTTCCAAGTCTTTTTCACACATGATTTTTGCGATTAACAGACCAGAAAATAGACTTCACTTTTTAAGGTTTCATGCCTTCTTTATTCACATAAACACTCCCATCTATATATGTGAACCGTTAAGCCTTCAAGAGGATCGTTTTTACTCATCTGGAGTAATTGGTGAAGAAGTCGTCTCTTCTTCATTGCTGCCCACCTGGAGTTCTTGCAGGAGATTCCAGCCAACGACATAAGAACCAACACCTGAGGGTATTTCGTATGTCACTTTTATTTTCATTGTAATCCGTGTAACCGTTTCTTACAAATTATTGTGAAAATAAAATGGTTTTGCCCTTTTGGGGGATTTTTCCTCATTTGTGTGTTTGAATGTTCTTGCATGATCATATTGATTTCAATCACACCCAGATGCGTGTTTTAGGATTTAATTGGAAAAACTGAGTTTAATTAATTAATTTCCTTATTTGACGTGCACTCTTAAAATTGGTATCAGAGCGAATTACACAATTATACCGTGAAATTTTCCGTGAAATTTTTCTAAGATATCAATTTTCTGAAAAAATGATTTTTGAAAAAGGGTGTGTTCAATATGGAGAAATTATATAATAAAATGCCAGTTTTTGACTGGACAAATTATGCTTACTCGAAAGCCCGCATGAAATCTGCTTTAAAATCCATTGATGAAAGAGTTTGGGTTTTGGTTGAAAGATGGTGGACACCTCCCTCTGTCACTATTAATAACGTGACTAATTTAAAATCTGTGACTGTATGGACTGAAGAATAATTCAAATGGTCATCTTTTAATTCCAAGGGTTTAAGTGCTATTTCCGGATCCGTCACACCTGATGAGTTCTGACAGATAATGACGTACACCACGTCAAAAGAGGCATGGGATGTTTTACAACTTACCCATGAAGGAACTAATGCTATGAAAGAGTTAAGATGAAAAAATTTAACAACTCAATTTGAAACTATCACCATGCTTGAGACTGAATGTTTTGATGAATTTTATGCTAGGTTGTCTGATATTGTAAACATTAGCTTTAATCTTGGTGAACACATTCCTAATGCTAGAGTTGTTAAAAATATTCTAAGGTCACTGCCTAAACGTTTTATCCCTAAAGTCACTGTGCTAAATTCTATGGGTAATTTAAACATACTTAAATTAGAAGAACTTGTAGGAGACTTACAAACCTATGAAATTGATATATTTCCTAAATCTGTCAAGCCTAAAGATAAGGGAATTGCACTTAATGCCCAGGATAGGAAGAGTGAGGTGTCAGCAAGAATGATAGTTGAGTCATCTAGAAAAAAGGAGATAGAAACGTCTGATTCTGAGTGTGACCTTAATTTAGATGATTTGGCATTGTTTGCTAAAAATTTCAAGAAAATTCTTAATTTCAAGAAAAATGGAAAGTTCAAAGATAAAAAGAATTTTGAGAAAAGTAAGTTTGAAAAGAAAAATGAAAAATATTTTAAAGACCCTCCTAAGAAAAAAGTGAGAGATGATATGAGTGCGATGGTATGGGTCATAGAGATTTTGAGTGTGCTACTAGGCTAAACAGACTTGCAAAAGAAAATGGAAAAGTTGTCCTTAATGCTACCGTTAGTGACGACAGTGAGGTCGAGTCGGTGGACTCTGGAGATGAGTCACCGCATGAGTGTAACTTCACCGCGTTCATGGTTAGTCATGTGAGTACTTATAGTACTCCTCGTGATGATGAGGACGCTAATTCACATGGACATCTCGACAGTGAGAACGATGTGAGTGAGGGGGAGGATGATGCAAGTGAGAGCGAGAGTAAACTTCAACGTGCCTACGCTGAGTTATATAACAAAGCGTTAGATAATCTTCAACGTGCCTACACTGAGTAATCTTCATCCATACTTAGTAATCTTCAGCGTAACAAAGCGTTAGATATTAGGATCAACGCATTAGAGGAACATTTAGAAGAAGCGAAAGAAAGAGAGTCATCCACCGGCACTACCTTGAGAGATAGAGAGAGAGAGAGAGAGAGAGTCTGCCTGTGTTAAGAAAGAAAGTTTGTTAAGATAAAGAGAGAGACTATTTGGAGATAGATAGATAGATAGATAGATAGATAGATAGATAGATAGATAGATAGATAGATAGATAGATAGATAGATAGATAGATAGATAGATAGATAGATAGATAGATAGATAGATAGATAGGTAGATAGATAGATAGATAGATAGATAGATAGATAGATAGATAGATAGATAGATAGATAGATAGATAGATAGAGAGAGAGAGAGAGAGAGAGAGAGAAAGGGGACTTGACTAAACAAGTGGTTAGTCTTACGAGTGATCTCCATTCCTCCCTAGAGACTCGGAAGAAACTTGATGCCCTTGTAGCCCAGCTTACTCATGATCTTGAGAGAGCACGACAAGTCAAGGTTCAAATTGAGGACAGATCTGGAAAGATGGGAAAGATGCTCCTCGGCCCCGCTTTAGGTTTTGGTGATAGGCAGGAAATAGGTTTTGATGGTGCCTCCACATCCCAAATTTCACCTGGACCAGTTCATGATTTTACTACGACTTCATATGGCCATCGTAAAAAAAACGAAGGAGAGTTCGACCAAGAAAAGGAAACTAAGGTCCCCCAAAGACTCTGTTCTTTTGTACGTACTGCAAAAGAAAAGGCCACCTCAGGGAGTTTTGCTATAGTTTGGGTCGGACACGATGTACTACTACTCCACCACATCGTACTGGTGATTTTACCAGTCTGAGAGAGCGTGTTGAGTTTTTAGCTGTCACATCACTGGGTTTGATGGAGGAATTCTAAAGGATGTCTTTTCCGTCAGTGAATTCTTCCCGCATCCCGGCTAAAACCAATAACAACAAGGATAAACAAAAGGTTACCACTTCTTGGGTACCTAAGAAAGATGAAAAGGCCCTTCTTGTTCATCTCGCTCTCAAAGCACATAATACCTCACAGTGGTATTTTGATAGTGGGTGCTCTAGAAATATGACAAGTGATGTCTCATTTTTTACCTACTTAGAGGAGTATAAGGAAGGTAGAGTCACCTTTGAACAAGGGAGCAAGTCTAGCATCATAGGACGAGGTACAATAGAGTTAGCAGGATTTCCTAAGCTAGAGAATGTTTTATACGTCAAAGGTTTGAAAGCAAACCTTCTCAGCATTAGCTAACTGTGCGACGCTGACTTTGTCGTAAAGTTTGATCGTGATGCGTGTAATGTCTATAATCAATTCGGTAAACTTTTAGTGCAAGGGGTGAGGACAGAGGATAATTGTTATGGGACTGTGCCCAAGTCCTCACTTGTTTGCAATAGCACCATGATCACTCCTATGGATCTATGGCACCAACGTCTAGGGAACATTAGAGATTTGACACGCTTAGCTAAAAAGGACCTAGTGCATGGCTTACCAACATTAGTAAAGCTATCTTCCATAGTTTGTGAACCCTGTCAGTTGGGAAAGAAAATTCGTAGCCCCCACAGGAAGTTGAATTCCATTACCACTTCACGAGTACTTGAGTTGATACATATGGATCTTATGGGTCCTACTCGTACTGAGAGTATGGGTGGTAAGAGGTACATCCTAGTGATGGTAGATGATTTCTCCAGATATTCAATTGTAGGTTTTATAAGAGAGAAATCCGATGTTGTAGAGTTTTTAACGACCAAGTGCCGTGTCCTGCAAAATCAACACGGAGTCACTATCAACAGGATACGTAGTGACAACGGCACAAAATTTAAGGAAGCAAAGGTAGATCTTTACTATGATAGCATTGGGATTAAACATGAGTTTTTGGCCGTAACGACTCCTCGGTAAAATGGGATTGTTGAGAGGAAGAATCAGACGATTTAAGAAATGGCTAGATCTATACTTCAGGGTCGTAAGATTGCTAGGCGATTTTGGGTAGAGGCGGTGTCTACCGTGTGCCACACGGTGGATAGGGTTTACCTGCGTCCACACACAATTAAGACGCCTTATGAATTGTGGACAGGAAAGAAACCCAACCTTACATATTTTCGTGTCTTTGGGAGTAAATGCTATATCCTACGGGATAGAGAGCAAATAGAAAAGTTTGACTCCCGGAGCGACGAGGGAATACTGCTAGGATATTCATCAAATAGTAGAGCGTACCGAGTTTTTAACCTGAAGAGCTCTAAGGTTATGGATTCAATAAACTTCATCGTGCAATATCATGAACCTCCGACGTTTATTGATCCTAGACTTCAATGTGAGGATGAGGACTTTTTTTGCAGTAATTTACTTGTCCCTCACCCACACCCTGTGGACCCTACTCCTGTGTTACCGGACACATTTTCTTGGGTTCGCAAGAGTCATGACCCTGCCTCCATTATAGGTGATCCCACTTTAGGGGTCAAGACTCGTGCTCAGCTAGAGAACTTTGTTAGTCATTTTTTCTACACGTCCACAGTCGAGCCCAAGAATCACAAAGAAGCACTCAAGGATGAACACTGGATATCTGTCATGCAGGACGAGTTGCTTCAGTTTAAAAAGAACAATGTCTAGGAACTTGTCCCCCGACCTAGTGAGACTAATTTGATAGGTATTAGGTGGATTTTCAAGAATAAAATGGATGAAAATGGTACCATAATCAGAAACAAGGCTAGGTTGGTCGCTCAAGGCTACACAGAGATAGAGGGTGTAGACTTTGGGGAGACATTTGCTCATGTTACGAGGATTGAGTCTGTCCAATTACTACTCGCCATCGCATGTCATCGGCGCTTCAAGTTATATCAGATGGATGTCAAGAGTGTAGTTCTAAATGGCATTGTACAGGAGGAGGTTTATGTGGAACAACCAAAATGGCTTGAAGACCCAAAGCACCCGGAGCACATCTACTATCTGAGGAAAGCCTTGTATGGTTTGAAGAAAGCACCCCGTGCTTGGTACGAGAGCCTTACTTCCTATCTCTTAGCTCGTGGCTTTAAGAGAAGGGAAGTTGATACGACGTTGTTCGTCAGGAGAGAAGACGGTGCTATTTTAGTTCCCCAGGTCTATGTAAACGACATAGTGTTTGGATCCATGTTCTCCCAGCATGCTCACCATTTTGAAGAGGAAATAAAAAGTGAGTTTGAGATGAGCATAGAAGGTGAGTTTACTTTCTTCTTTGGTCGCCAGACTCATCTGCTAGAGGATGGGATGTTCATCTCCCAATCCAAGTATGCTAGAGACCTATTGAAAAAATTTGGTTTAGACTCCTCTAAGCAGGCACGTACCCCTATGAGTAATTATATCAAGCTTAGTAAGGACACTTTAGGCAAGGACGTAGAGCAAACCTTATATCAGAGTATGATAGGTAGTCTTCTCTACTTGACTGGCAGTCGTCTCGACATAGCCTTTAGTGTTGGAGTCTGTGCGCGATATCAGGCATCCCCGAAAGAGTCACACTTACTCGATCTAAACGTATTATAAAATATGTGAGTGGGACTCTCTCCTACGGTATTTGGTATTCCTTTGATACCGATGATCGTTTGTCTGCCTATTCGGATGTCGATTGGGCCGGGGATGTAGATGGTTGTAGGAGCACTTCTGGTGGGTGTTTCTACTTTGGTTCTGCTCTTATCTCCTGGCTGAGAAAGAAGCAAAACTCCATCCCTTTGTCCACTGTAGAGGCTGAGTACATCACCACCGGGAGTTATTGCACGCAACTCTTGTGGATGAAGCAAATGTTGGAGGATTATGGGATTTCACAGGACACCATGAATATCTCCTATGATAACACGAGCGCGATACACATATCTTATAATCCAATCCAATATTTGCGCACAAAGTGCATCAGGATACGCGAGCACTTTATACAACAGTTAATGGAGGAGAAATTCGTATCCCTGAGTTTCATACCCACTGACCTTCAGTTAGCTGATATTTTCACGAAACATTTAGACTCCCTTAGATTTGAGAGTCTTAGGAAGTCTTTAGGGATTTGCACAGTTGACTGAGGGGTTGGTTCTTGTCTAGGATAGGACGCATTGTCTTATTCATATCATATGATTCCTATTACTAGATTGTATCACTTATATTCTTATTTTTGGTTTTTAAATTTTTTTTGAAAAATCCAAAAAGATTTTTGTTTTATAAAAATTTTAGAAAAGCACAAAAATATTTTTGTATTTTGTTTACACCTTTTATGGATGAGCATTTAAGATAGCCGAATCAAAAATTTCATTCCATTTATCCATGTGACTGTTTGACAATGATTTGAGACGCTACATTATTGCATCCATGTGCTTTACATTGTTTTGAGTCTTTGAGATGTGATTAATGATATCTTTCTACATGTTTGGCTCCTTATCTCCATTATTTCACACATGCATGACTTTATTTGATTATTTCACTTGCCTATCACATATTGTCTTGAGTGTTTCCGTCTCAATTCTGTCTATACAACGAACAATATGCGACAAAACTTGACAAGATTGGAATGTATGTAGAATACCGTTTGGTAAGATTTGTGTGTTTTGTTTAAAATGGTGAAGGGATACGAAAGGTTCTTATCTATTCTTTGCGATTAAGCCACCGTTAAATCGGACCTAAAAAATTGAGGACTTTTATTATTCGGGGTCTAAAGAGTTCCAAAATTGAGAAATTTCATCATTTCGGTCAAGCGGGACGATGCGGGGGAACCGTTCGATATACGTCGAAGGTACTTGGCCAATAGAAGGTGAGAGTCATATCTCTTAGGCTAACTGCGCCGTGCCAGACTAGCGCTCATCACGAAGTGACCCTCCAATTACTGGACAAAATTTGGTCAATAACAATGCTCTTTATAGTGATGTTGTGTGAATCATGCATGATTCTCTTATTAGTATCTTATGATGAGAGTATATTTCTTTATTATGCCAAATGGAGGGAAAAGTACAAGTACCAATGGTATACTAAGTATGGATGGGTGATGCGTGCAACATGATGATGTATGTGATCCTAAGTGCATGTGGTGTAATGTGTGCATGGAGAATCTTCTACGAGTGTGTGAATAGAAACACAAGTATGAGGTACACCTGAATAATAAAGGGGGACATGCAAATAGGGGGATATACAAGAAAATAAAATACCCATGTAAATAGAGTCTAGCCCTCAAAATGAAAATCCCCAGCGAAGTCGCCACTGTCGCCATCCCCGATCCTCGTGAAGGGAGAGACGAAGAAAAGGAGGTTCTTCTTGTCGAGAGGATCTTGGTCCCGCGCATCCCTCTCGGGAGTGCTTCATCTGGCGTCGATAATGAGGTGAAAAATATAGAGAGATGGAGTCTCCAGTCTATTTTACTCAAAACAGGCAAAAGAAAATAGAGCCATCCCGAAGGACAACATCCAAAGACATACTGATATATACAAAACCAAGATGATTCAAAAAGAGTCCCGAGGCTAAGTTATGAAATGGGAAGGTGTTAGGCACCCACTCCGGCCACGCGGTCTCTCATGGGTTATTGCTATTTTCCTTTATTTCCCCGTGATATGTATGCATGTGTATATGTAGTGGAGATAAGAATCATCGACTTGTATCATGGAAAAGATAAAGCGAGTCATCCATAGTAATATCCCTAAAAGTAATATTAGAAAATAGGATTTACGCGATTATCCTTGCGTTGATCGTTATAACGGAACGATAACACGTATAGAATAATACGCCACTAAGAACGAATATATGTATATGTAAATATATAGAATATAAGATAATTAACTTAAAGGATATAGAAAAATAGAAAATGGGAGAAAGGTAGGAATAGGACTCGAGTCTCAGGTTTTGCCCCGAGACGCCTACGTAGTCCATAGAGGCATCGAAGTCCACATAGTTCGTATACAAAATGAGGGGTGGGGTTTATCCCATAAATCCAATTGGGTACTTCTCTTATTTACGTGTGTGTGTGTCTGTAAAAAGGTGTTTTAATTGTGGGAAAATGTGAGAAAAGTGTGAGAATTCCCGTTTGGAATTTATGAGCAAACCCTCTTTTTCTTATTTTTTGGGTTCTATTTATATGAAAATAAGAGATGTGCAATAATACTAAATAAAAAGTATATTAGGATATGTGAGATGAGAGATGAGAGAATAAAAGTGCTAAGTAATAAAATAAATTAATGCGAATTTAGGTGAATTTGAAGAGAGAGTTCAGAAAATAGGACCTTCTTGTAGATCTTGTGCTTGGTATTGAATGTTGGAGAGAAGCCCTTGTACTTGGATGATGATGAAGGGTAGTTAATTCACCAAGTTTGATGAAAAAGATGATGAAAAGTGAAGGTTGGAAAGGGATTTGGATGTGGAAATCACGCTGACTTCGAGAGAGGTTTTCTGAGTTTGCTGAGAGTGATGTATTTCAGATCTTAGGTTTCCTTGCAATGAGGCTAGGCCCTCCTTTTTATAGTCCCGGGGCATTGTCAATCGGCATAGCCCTAGTCCTGCCAATTAACAGGTGTTTTTAGGCACGCTGCCGATAGGCGGGGTTTAGGACCTGCCGTTTGGCAGTCTCTTTCAGGTCCCTTTGGAAAATCAGTCGTAGAGAGAAAATGTTGGTCCGAATCGTGCACGGGGTGAAATGATGGAAAGTTATATTAGAACCTTTGAAATTCCTTTGGACCACTCCCGGGTCCGGAAGTTAACTTTGGGTCAAATATGGCTCGGAAGCGCTCGTCAGTCCTTTGGACGAGGGATCGTCGGACTCAAACGGATCGTTCATCCGCATGGTAAGTTAGAATCGTGCATGGGGTGGACCATTGGAAAGGTAAAAAGATGTACTTAGACATTCCAAAGAGTTTGACTCAGTTTGGGAAGTTGACTTTGGTCAACCGGGGCCTGGATGCGTTCGGTGACCTTTCAGAGCAAAGCGGATCGTTCTTTCGTATCTTAAGTCAGAATCACGCGCGGACCATTGGAAATGGGTTTCAGTTCCCTTTGAAGATTTATTTAGTCTCGATCGAACTGAAGAGTTGACTTTGTTCAAACGGAGCCTGGGAGCGTCTGGTGGCCTTTAGGTCAAGTTTCGAGTGAAAATGGGTCATTCGTCCGCACCGTAAGTCAAATTTACGCACGGGGTGGACCGTTAGAAAGGGATTTCAGTGCCCTTTGAAAATTAATTCAATCTCGATCAAGATGAAGAGTTTGGCTTTTGGTCAAACGGAGCCTAGGAGTGTCTGATGGCCTCTAGGTCAGTACCCAGGGTATGACTTAGGTTCGTGGTGATGAAGGGAGGTGCTAGGGACCTAAGGATAGGTTAGGGGTGCTAGAATGGGGTGTATATAGAGCCCATCGACGGGTGAGTTTGGAACAAATGATAGCCGTCGAATAGACACCGCATGATGCCTTTAAAAGAGCATGACCAATTCAGAGGGTCGAGGCCGATTCTGAGGACCTAAGGATGAGGATGAGCGTTTTTGCAGGTCGAAGCCAATTTTGGGTGCCTAAAGATGAGGGTGACCAATTCTGTGGGTCGGAGCTAATTCTGAGGGCTTAGGGATGAGGGTGACCGATTCTACGGGTCAAAGCCAATTCTGAGGGTCGAAGCTAATTCCGAGGGCTTAGAGATGAGGGTGACCGATTCTGTGGGTCGAAGCCAATTCTTAGGGCTTAGGTTGAGATGACCAATTATGCGGGTCGAAGCCAATTCTGAGGGCTTAAGTTTAAATGACCAATTATGAGGGTCGAAGCCAATTCTGCGGGTCGAAGACAATTCCGAGGGCTTAGGTTGAGATGACCAAGTCTGTGGGTCGAAGCCAATTATGAGGGCTTAAATTGAGATGACCAATTCTGTGGGTCGAAGCCAATTCTGAGGGCTTAGGTGTGATGAGCAATTTTGCAGGTCGAAGCCAATTCTGAGGGCTTAAATTGAGATGACCAATTCTGCGAGTCGAAGCTAATTCTGAGGGCTTAAATTGAGAATGACCGATTCTGTGGGTCGAAGATAATTCTGAGGGCTTAGGTTGAGATGTTCTTGGGGAACACTGTCGGGGAGATTTCCTCGTTTGATTTGAGCTAGGGAGATGATTACTGGGAAACTCCTCGTATCTTTTGGAAACTTTGCAGAGGAATAGCCAATCTGATGCTATAAATTCCACTGGGTAAGTGATTAGGCGATCCATGGTTTGGATGCCTTGCTCGGGGAAATTTGAGACCTTTGGGGGAATAGGAGATAATCTTGAAGTTTGGGATGCTTTAGGGGTCTTTCGGGGACATTGCTGAGAGGAAATTCACTTGGCTTTTCAGAGTTCCGCTGTGGAAATAAGTGTTTCGCTTAAGGGAGTATGAAATTTTATTGGTGAAAATTCTCTAAATCCTCCCCATGATTTTTAGGAATTTTCTGAGGATTTTTCAGGGTTTTCTGGTATATTTTAGGAATTTTTGTACGAAAATTCAAGAGGGGTGCCGATCGGCATGGTGTGGAGGGTGCCATTCGGCAGTGGTACAGACTTCTGGACTGCCTCGAGAAGATAAAGGGGCAGTGCCGATCTGTGGGTTGGGGGTTAGTACCGATCGGCATGACACTTGGCTTCCTATAAATAGGAGCGGGTTCCCCTCATTTTTCACAGCTTCTTGCTTTATCTCTCTCTGCAATTTTCTTCTGCGAATCGTTCTAGCAAACCGTAATCTGAAAAATGGTTTCTTTTGTGAGCATTGCAGTACATCGGGAGTGGTTGGCTGTTGACGACTGGGCGAACTTGGAATGGAGGGCCAGGACGCCTCTTGCTTTGGGGAGTGAGAACTCTTTTGACGCATTTGATCCAGTTGCGGATGAGCGGACCTTACTGTGGGAGCCGTTGCATCATCGATATTCAAGGGTGGTGAACCTTGGTGGTTATGTAAGTAAAAAAGACTTTTGGCATTCTTTTTTGGTGATTTCCTTTTTTCTTGGATTTTGACGAGGTTTTTCTTTGACAGTCTGATGTTTCTTTATCGACCATGCTTGCCCGCGGGATGACGGGGCTTAAGGATGTCTGGGAGTACCTTCCACCTGTGGTGCATTGGGGGGTATCATCAGCAGGCTTCGGGAGGTTGGCGCCTATGCTGGATGAGATGCCTTGTTCGACGGCGATCTTATGCACTCTGGGGGAGAGGTGGTGGGACACTACCCACACATTCCATTTTGGCTTTGGGAAGATGACTGTGACTCCCATAGATGTGCGGCATCTACTGGGGCTGGATTATGATGGAGAGAAAATAGAGGTGGATCGTTCCCTATAGGTGAGGCCAGAGGTGGTGCAGGCGGTGCTTGGTGATGTAGGGAGGATAGTATCTAGGGATTCTATCCGTCTGTCCCTGCTGAGGGATGTTTTGCTAGGTAGGGTAATTGATGTGGAAAACGGGCTGCAGGTGAGGCATATGGCCTGGTTGTTCATTTTGCTGGTGCTGGGGGGATTTTTGGTGGCGTCGAGCGGCGACGTTATCCACTTATGGTTTTTACCATACTTGAGGATGTTTTCGAACATCACTCTCTATGATTGAGGGAGCCTGACTTTGGTGACCCTTTATTTTTCTCTGGATGCTTTTAGCCGGTGCTGCCTACAGACTTTCATTGGAGCCATGTATCTTCTTGAGGTATTCTTTAGTTTGCGCATTTTTCTTTCATGCATTCGTATTTTCCTTATGAGTCTCTTTTTTATTGAGGACTTTTATCTTTGGCAGACTTGGTTCTATGAGGTGATTGGGCATAATACCCAGCTGATTTCTCTTAAGGATGAGATAATTGGGGATTTTTACCGTTTGTATCGATGGCGGAAGGCCAATCGACAGTCGAGGAAGTCTCTTTCTCTGGAGGCGGTGCGTCAGGTCTTGGATGTCCTGACCAGTGATAGGGTAAGAATTTTCCCTTCTTCAGTCCAAATCTTTATGTGCTCTACTTCTGTGTTGACTTATATTTGCTGGGAATTTTTTTCAGGTGACCTTTTACCCTTGGGGGATGGTTGTTCAGGACACGGGGTTGATGGGGATGAATGCGCATATGAGGCATTCCTGGTATCTCGAGGTGAAGGTGGTCTGACATATTTCTGAGAAGGAGGTGGTGGTGCCACCTAAGAGGACCCCTATGTCTATGAGGTGGGAGCGGTTATTGCCAGAGGATGCAAGGATCACGACGATGATCGACGAGTCCTACTTATTGTACATCGATACGGCTGTGCCTTACGATTATATGGACTTTGTGACGAGTTGGTTGATGGAGCCTAGCATATATGATGCATTGCCTTTCCTTCTTGCGGGTTCGAGCTAGCCAGTGGGGTCTTACCAAAATGGTGGTGGTCCATCAACATCTACGGCGGCATAGACTTCAGAGGTCCCTTTTATGTCGTTGCATACCCTTCAAACAACATCCGGCGGGTTGATGGAGGGATGGTGCCTATATTGCATCGTCCTCATGCGATGGACCCGGAGGAGTTGGGCTTGACAGAGGAGGTTCTTCGTTCTATGGTAAACCTTTATGTTCTTATCTTTTAGTTTCTTTTTTATCTTTCCTCCTTGATACTGGTTCTGTCTTTTCTTGCAGCAAGTCCAGGTGTCAACCACTTGGCTGAGGGATATTAGGGACTGGATATCTTCAGCGACTACCCATATTTGGGACGTAGTTCTTATTCCTTCTTGCTTGGTTCCGCCTGCCTCATTCGGGGAGGAGTCTGGTTCAGGTAGCGGTGGTGAATCATCTCGCCGCATGGGAAAGAGAGTGCATCGCAGGGATGGAAGCTCTTAGGAGAGAGGGGGGAAGGGTAAGTAAGAGAGGGAGAGAATGTGGGTTCGGGCTGAGTCCCGTTGTTTTTATTTTTCTTTATTTCCTACAGGGTTAATATAACACAGAGAAAAAATATCTATGCAATGCAATGGAGTTTCTTATTATCTTTTGTTAATGATGAATGAATGAATTCATGCACATGTGCTTTTTACTTTGCTGCTGAGATCGTAAAATATTTTTCAAAGTTTGAAAGAAAGCGAGGGGTTATCGGTCGGCAAGTACCTTGTCCTGCCTATCGGTAGGTCAGTAAAGTCCCATCAATTCAAAGCTTTAATTGGTACCCTCTTCAGCCTTTGGTACCTTATGGGGCAGGATTTCCTTCAATTTCTGTAGGGGTTATGTGTTTTGTGAGGGTTTTCAAGTATAAAAAGGGGTATGGGTGGAGTGTTTTCATCACACCTTCACATTCCTACTTTCTTCTCCTGTGAGATGTCTCTCCCTGGTAGTGTTGATTTTGCCAACTACCTCAAGACTTTGGAGGCGATGTGCTCCTACAAAGTCGACTGCGATGCTTTCAACATGTGTCAAGTCTCTTTATGGCGTAATCGACCCATAGAGTGGAACACGATCATGGCGGTGGTAAAATTTTGGTACCCCAAAGACCATGAATTCCTCTTTGGCTTGGAAGAAATTTGTCCGACTTATGAAGAATTTTCTGCCATGTTAGGTGTAAATCCTATTGTGGCGGCTGCTATGCCTGAGTTTTCTCAGTCTCCTCGGGAGTTGTTGGCTAGACTTCTCCATGTCTCACCCTCGATGGGTAGATCCTTGGTTACTGAAGGAATGATTTCCCTTTCGACGGTGCTGCGATCTGTGCATTTGCAGGAGGTTGGTGATGTTGGATATACCGGAGCTATTATTTTGGGCTTGGTTTCAAGACTGCTGCTGTTGATTAGGGAACTGCTAGTGGATCCACAACTTACAAACATCACTTCATGGATGTCATACCGTCGTAATCCTACGGCGGTGATACTGGAGGAGACTCTAAAAGTCCTGGATGCTTGGCGAGAAGGTCGTTCTGACTTTCTGAGGGGTAGCCAAGTGATGTTGTTCATGTGGTTGTCTGAAAGATTTTGCCTGGTGACTCCTCTGGAATATCCTCTTTGGTTGTACCCAACTTCTTTTTGTGCCATTTCTTCAGCGTGGGCCTGGGTATTGAGAGTTGGGAGAACTGGTTTGTGGAGCATGGGGCTTTAAATCTGTATTGGTTAGTAGCTTGGTGGGGACAGCTGCTGCCTATTCTGGAACTGGGAGAATACCCGTACGTTTGGCTGGTTGGTCTCAGACAGACCTATTTCTATTTTCCTTGGTGGCTCCTGCGCTAATTTGGCTGGGAGCCGATCGTGCCACCTCGAACACTATATTTCGTTTCGGTAGAAGATCTGACAAAGCATCTGTGCATGCGTCTTGGATCTTTGTGGGAGAGTCGGCGTCCGTCGACCCCTCCCTCTCAGTCTGTTGGGAGAGTCTGGCATATCCCTAGGGATTATATGAAGTGGTTGTGGAGACAAGTAGTTAGCAAGATATTAGTAGCGGAGACTCGACAAAGGTGGCTTGCCTTATCTGATACCATGGAAGGTGTTGTGGTTTTTCCAAGGCTGGTTCGAGCTTATCGGTCCATGGAGCGTATGCAGCACTCTATTCAGGCAGGGGAAGCTTAGGGACCACAGGATGTAGATGATGATGGAGCGGGCTGTAATACCCCGTATTTTTATGCTTTATTAATTTGGGGATTTATTTGATTTAATGTGAGTTATTAATTTAATATAAATCCGGAAATTAATTACTTTATAATTATTAACGTGATGTGAGTTAGTAATTATGGAAAACTTGTTGAATATTACTAATGAGCAGAGTAATACATAATATTGGTTCTATTAAATGTTAAGAGTGAATAAAATGACAATTTTGGAAATTTGAGTCGGGACGATCCTGTGTCGCGTCGGGACTAAATATTGTTTTATAAAAGTGAATAAATTATAAGTTGCTCGTATGGTCGTTTTGAGTGCGCCAAAGTGTCCGGAAGGGTTGAGATAGTCAGAAAAGTGTACCCGGGGGTTTAGTTTGGGTCTCGGGGCATTTTTCGACTTATTTAGCGCCTCGGGAGGGCATTTTGGACATTTTGTAATTTTGGGTAATTAAGCCCACGAATTTACAAGGGTTATATCAGATGCCTAGGGTTGTCTTCTAGGGTTAACCCAACCAAATACAAGTGACGGCCATAGGAGAGGGAAGGAGAGAGCTTTCAAAGCAATTCTAGACCGAAAATTCATCTGGTTGCACCACCACCACCACCAACGCGTAGATCGCGCAACGGGGAACGCAACCACACCAAATTTCTCAATAAATCAGAACTCTGAAATTTCCAGGCAAGTGATTATCTTGCTTATTTTTTTTAATGCATCACTCATGTTAGTCTAGGATTGATTAGGATGAGTTTTATGGAAGAAAACCCATGTTGGAGATAGAAAATTGCATGTAGTAATGATATATATGGAAATCCCCCTTCATATGTAGAGGTTGAACCACGAATTTATGATGTTTTAGAAGAAGAATTTCTGGAAAAAGATTGATTAGAACAAAGTTAAAGAAATTTCTAGGGTTCATGAGGTTTATACAAGTCTTGCCCTTTTAATCCATGGTTATTGATGAAAATTCACATGTTTTACGTAGAAGATGTTTAATTTGGGTTTATAATGATTGTAGTACGAATTTTTGGGAGTTTGGGTGTGAAAAATATGGATTTGATTGAGGTTGGATTATGAAACCCGTAACTGTTAATCTGCAGAATTCGCATACCTGTTTGATCAATCGATCGAACCAGGAGTGTCGATCGATCGACGCATCGATCGATCGAGCCCCTACCATCGATCGATCGACCCTTTCTGGCAGACTCACATTTCCCCTTGGTAAATAGTTAAATTCAAATTAAATGAGTAAAAATATTTGGACATCCTTATTAAAATATTTTGGGAGATAAAGAAGACCAGTAGGACTTATTAATAATTATGAGACCTTTAATGTAAGACGAGATTTGCATTTTTGGGATGTTTACATATAAGGGACGATAGAATTATGTATTAAAGGGAGAGACACGTAAGATAGTTACGATGGAAAATAGATGAGTACCTACAGAATTCTACAATTGGGAGGATAGAGTCCATGAGTGTTACATAGTAAGTTGGAATAATCCCTGAAACTAAAAGTAAGAGACGGACTGTTATAAGTGATAACTAAATAATGAGAAATAAGGATAAATGTTATAATTATGGGTTATGAGATGAACCTAAATTTGATATAGAAAGAGTAGTATATTTACATGATTGTGTTTATGCATGTACTATATACATGTGAAAATCATGTCCGCGCTACTTGCTATCCCTGAGGTTACCGCGCTGGGACAGTCTTATCTCGATGTGACCTTTACGGGGGATATTGACTTGTACCCAAGAAGATAGGAATCCTAGGTACAGGCTATCGTATCGATAGTCACGGTCCTAAGAGACGTGAGGGTATGTGCTGATCTCTTGGACTTGGAAACTATGCTTCGCCTCAATATTGTTTGTGTATGTATTAATAAAGTTCGAGAGTGATTCCAAACTTGTATTTCCCATAGTACGAGTGATACGGGGATTGGATAGCAGAGTATGCCCGCACCATAATTTTTATGTGGGGTGCTTTTAGAGTATATATATATTATACGAGTATTTAATATATATATGAATTTCTGAAATTTGGAACTTCCTATTGTGTTTATGGTAAGTAAGAAATAAATAATGACTTCAAATTGGAAATGGTTGTTTTGAAAAGTATAATAGGACACTGGGAAACTTTATTAATATATAAAGTTAAAATGAGAGCTTTGTTACTAAATGAAATTTACTTCTTAATCAGTTGAACTGTTTAGTTTAAATCTTACGAGTAACCTAAGATAAGTTGAGTTAAACCGTTGGGAAGGTTAGTGCGATAGGTGTGCACATCAGAAGAGAGGTGAGAATTTCTCAAGAGAGGGTCGCACTAATATGTTGTTGCATTGGCCTGTAAACATTTTAAATACTTGCTAAACAAATTTTAAATCATTTACACTATCGGGCTCTGACACGTTTCTATTTTCCTCTCTCTCTTGTATATATATGTATATTGTGACACCCCGCCTAATTAATCCCGGGTGATCAGTCCTAAATCAAGTTAGAAAAGGTTTCTCAGTTGGTCCATTCTTAGCATCACTGTCGTCATTTTAATTACTAACCACCTAGGTGAGAAAGGTAGACTGGTGCCAATTTTTAACTTCCAATTAATTAAGTAAAAACTCATGCGGAACATAAATAATACACAATCACAGTTAACTAAAATAAACATTCATAATTAAAAGGCCCAACCGAATAAACCATCGGTCCAAAACCAATACAAGTAAAGATAATAAGTACAATCTCAACAAGTCTTATACTGATAAATGAACTATGAGCGACAAACTCAAATAACTACTAGAGAGTCTCTACATGAATGAAAGAAGGAGGCGTCTATCAAAGACCCGCAACATCCACAAGTGATGCAGCAACGAATACCTGGAATAGAGTCAAGCCTGGCGCCCTTGTGGTTGGACACCTAAAAGGTTTTTAAAATTTTTTATAGCAAGGGTTAGTACCCAAAAACATTTGAAAACATTTAACAAATGATTAACTTGCAGTAATAAATAAACATGCATGCTCTTCATATTTTAGTTAGTACCACACTCTCTCTTGAGGACTTCCTCACCCCTCCCCTAATGTGCACTACTAACGCTCCCATTAAGTTTACTAGGTCCTACGCTCCTGACCCAATACTTATTTTAACTCTTGAAATTTTCCTACTCTAACCGAGTACGCCTTAGTTCCTGATTCTTAAGTTATTATGAACGTCAAACTTAATTAAATCATTACCCTTTTTATTTCATATACTGCTCACACCTGTTATGCACATAATACATTTTTCACTGTGTATTAATTATCCCATATATAATTATTTACCTAATTATATATTTAAACATATTACAGTATTCACAAACATACTGAAATAATATTGAATACAAACTTTCCACCGATTAAAAATGCTCACAAAATATAAATTTTCCCAACTGCTATCCCACTAGGTGTATTCACATAACCTAGTTATCCAAGTTAGATTCGCTCACTAACTTAGTTCAACATACGATTTGGAGGTGGTCATATTCCTTCCCTGAAAGTGAGATGCCCCTCACCCATATAACGGACGCTATGACCTGGGATTATACTCACCCTACTCCTCAAGCTAGAGGATTCATCCACTACGCGCAACCTCCCCCTGTAGCACTAGAATATATACCAATAATATTTAGTCGCTGATATTAATGCACACACACTATATATACATATATACTCTCACACTGTATATATATATAAATATAAAAATGTCCCGGCTACCCCATGTACAAAATCCGTAACATAAGCCTATCAAATTTATTTAGAGTTTATGGTCCAACCCTAATTATTAATTAATTCACACATTAATTAATTTAGTCACCTTTGGTGTCGCCCCCACCATAAAATTTGGACTTACTCTCGTAGTCCGAATTAACCTCACCCGAGTCTGAATTCCCGACTCCCAAATTATTTAGCCTTTAATTAAATAATTTTTATCTCTCGGTATTCCCCAACCGATTACCCCAGACTTGTTCACTACATCCATATTTAATTCTTTCGTACACCTTCCGAAAATTCAACCTTAGTGTGTCACACCTAATTTCTCCAAAACCCAACAATTTTAAATTATGATGTCACACTAAGTCGTCTCCAAATTCTAATTAATTTTATTCACCATTAATTAGATTTAAAACCCATGTATAAATTTCTCACCAAATTAATTCATAAAAAAAATTAAATTAAATTTTCTTCATATAAAAGAAAATGGGGCGAACGGTCAAAATCTGTCGACCTTCGATCGATCGACCCCAGAACTTCGATCGATCGATCGAACAGGTCTTCGTCTTCTTCGCGAAGACAGATTCTGCCATGAACGAGTTTCATAAAACCCTAACTTCTTCTATCAGCAATCTCAAGCCTTTTTAGCAATAATACAAGTTAGGAAACTTATTATTGACCTCCAAAATGTCCTCCAACGTTATCAATTCGTCCATTAACTACAATTTCTGAATTTGGGGAAAATTATTCATATTTAATTCTCTACCCATTTACATCCCAAATTCCTTCACCAAATTCGTTTCTAAATATCCAGAACTCATCCTACCAGATTCGAATCAATTTACAATATCAGATTTCTACAAAAATTCTCATTCAAATTCGTAAATCAGATTATTATTTTCAAAACCTCATGTTTATGCCATGAACACCCAAAACAAATTTTGATCAAACACATCACATGAATATGAATCGAAATACAGTTTCAATACTATTGCAAGTTATCCACTTGCCTTAGGTTTCGTAGTGTCTGATTCGGAGATGAATTTCCAAGATTGGAGATGATCCTGTTGGCTCTCTAGTGATCCCAAAACTGCCTCCAACTGCTGTTAGGGTTCCTTAATACACTTAATCTTTTTCTAAAACTCTATCAGCCGTTTTCTTATTCCCCTTAATTCCTCCATTTACCTAAATCCCGTTTTTTGTCTAATGGGCCAAGCCCAAGTGACCAAAATGCCCCCGTGTGGGCCCGGCTATGTCTAAAAACTCCCCGTGATCCGTTTACTACCCCCGGGTACACTTTTCCGACTATCTCGGCCCATCCGGACTCAACCGTGCACTCAAAATTGGTATCTGGATTAATTTATAAAAATACTTATCCCCCCACCCCTTTAGTCTATACCGACTCCCGGTTGGGATAAGTGCGTATCCTGTCATTTCTACTCGAGATGACTTAAATAATTACTTACTATTCACTTAGTAAATAAACGCCCGTAAATATTAACCATTTACTCCCCGATTAATATTTAAATAAAATTTCTTAATTAATTCAATTAAAATTACGACTCACAAGTAATTTTCAATTTTTGAATTAATTAAATATTTAATGCATGAAAATACGGGGTGTTACATATATATTACAGGTGCCCAGCCACAGGGGCGTCTTGCATAGGATCCTTTGGAAGGAATGTGCTGCAGCTTAGGTGGGAGTTGCAGGCCTCTTGCTTAGACGACCTCATTCATTTGATTCCACTCTTAGCACTATTTATTTCAGTTGGGCTTGTGTCGCCCTTTCCATTATTCAGTTGTTTTATTGGATATTGTAATCCATTTATTTCCAGTACTTGCACTTTGGGATTTATTATTGCCAGGATGTTTTCATTTAAAGTATTAAATGTTGAATTCAACTAGTTGAATGTTTGATTATTTGAATTGTATGTTCCAGGATAGTTGTGGTGTGACTATTAAATTGTGAATTACGCAAAGTTTTAAATGTTGGTTTATATAAAATAAAATTTGGAAAGTAATGTCTAAAATGGTTTTGACACTTAGCTTAATTATTTAGGGTGTTTAAATTGGAAAAGTATTTTCGACAGTGATGCTAAGAATGAACCAACTGTTCACCTTGATTTTAATTTAATAAAGGAGTGATCGCCCGGTATTTAATTAGGCGGGGTGTCACACGGGCTCCTCTGGTAGCTATGGGTAGGACTCTTGGAGAGCTTATTTTATGCTGGGGAATAAATTAGATTTTTATTTGGCTTTTTAGGAAGGTAGGGGGAAGGGAGTTATGCACTCCTTTTCTTATGTAATTGTACCGTAATTTCTTATTAGAGAAATAAATAAGTTTTTGATCATCTAGCTGTGCCTTCTGATGGATTTTGTATTTTTGAATTATCTATACCGATCGCTAAGGCATGCATAATCCTTTGGTTCAAGTATATGTTAAAGTGAACTGTCATTCTTGGAGATAAGAAAAGAATATTTTTTTGTAAAAAGAAAGGGTCGTGCTCATGTAAGATGTATGAGCTGCCTACATACCTTTGGGGGGTTTTTGAAAAGTTTTAATTTTTTAGGAAATGGATTTTGTAGAGAATCAGGCCCACGTAGTTCTAGGTAGAGGGAGATGAAGATATTTTTTTTAGAATAGAAGGGAGATGAGAAGAGTCATAGCGCGCTGAGATTTCAGACTATGGGTAAAATTTCTTGAGACGGTCCAGGTTGACTGGACGATCCATCTCCTCTCCATCAAGGTCGGTGAGCATGGCAGCACCTCCTAACAAGATCTTATTGATGATGTATGGGCCGCTCCAATTGGGCTTGAATTTACCTTTGGGGTCCCAGATGGGCTCTACTATTTCTTTGAGGTCTAAATCCCCCTCTCGGACACCACGGTCCTTGACTCTGTTATTAAATGATCGCGCTATACGGTGACGGTACCCCTGTATGTGATATAAAACTTTCAATCTCCTTTCATCTAGGAGGGTCAACTCGTCAAGATGGTTTTGGTACCAGTCTTCTTCGCTGATCTTGCTTTCAAGCATGACGCGCAATGAGGGTGTTTCCAGCTCCACGGGTAGGAATGCTTCCATGTCATAGACTAGAGAGTAAGGGGTAGCCCCAATAGAGGTTATAATAGAGGTTCGGTTGCCCTAGAGGGCGTAAGGGATTTGTTCGGACCAATCTTGACAGCTTTCGGTCATCGTGTTGATGATGGCTTTGAGGTTTTTATTGGCGGCCTCAACTGCACCATTGGTCTGAGGTCGGTAGGGAGAGGATTTGTGTCTCTGAATCCCATACTCATTGACCACTTCTGTGACTTCTGTCTCGAAATGCAACCCGTTATCTAACACTAGCTCATGCGGGACCCCATATCGGCAGATGATGTTCTTCCTGATAAATTTGGCCATTTTCTTGGCATTCAGGACTGGGTATGACTCGGCTTCGACCCATTTGGTGAAGTAATCAATGGAAACTAGGATGAACTCATGCCCGTTAGAAGCCTTAGGTGTAATGTTCCCTATGATGTCGATACCCCCGGTGGAAAACGGCAAGGGAGAAGTCATGTTGTATAATTCACATGGAGACAGGTGCTGAAGGTTGGAGAACTATTGGCATTGGAGCCATCTTCGGATATAAGCGTCGTAATCCTGGATCATAGTGGTCCAGTAGTAGCCTTATCGGATGATCTTCTTGGCAAGTATGTGACCATTTATGTGGGGCCCGCATTCCCCACTGTGGATATCTACATTACCTCTTCAATAGCAGCCCCTGCGATGCAGTGTAAATGGGTTCGATCGAAGTTTCCTATGAATAGTGCTTTGTGACAGATGATATACCGGGCGTCCAATCTTCGGAGGGCTGTTCGGTCTTTCTTATTAGAACCCTCGGGATACCTACCATGCTTGAGGAGGTGCCAAATATCATAGTACCAGCAATTGGCTAGCTCGAGATCTTCTGTGATGATGATCTTAATGTGGTAGGAATGGGTTGGTTTTTCTTGATTTTAAACTAGTAAGGGAACCATTGTTAGTCCTTCGATCATGTCGACTGTGGAGGCTAAGGTAGCAAGGGCATCGTCCAGGCAATTCTTTGCTCAAGGTAGGTAGTGGAAGGTGATATCTTGGAATTGGGAGGCTAGTTCTTCTAAGTGGGCATGGAAGGGTTGGAGTTTCTCATCCTTGACTTTCCATTTTCTGAGCACTTGACCAATGATGAGGGCAGAATTCTCGTAGACATCTAGGCATTGAATACCTTTCTTGAGAGAGACTTTGAGGCCTACCGTACATGCCTCGTATTCAGACATGTTATTGGTGCAGGGGAAATCCAATTTGATGGCAATGGGAGTGTGGGAGTCATCTGGGGCGATCCGAAGTATCCCAATGACATATCCTTTTTTGTTGGCAACGCCGTCAAAGAACATTTGACATTGAAGGTTGTCTTGAGCAACGCAGATAATGTTTTCATCTGGGAATTAGGAGATCCAATTGTCAACTTCTTCCATGGGATGTTCAGTGAGGTAGTCAGAGATGGATCTTCCTTTCATGGCTTTCTGTGTGACATACACGATATCGAACTCAGTTAAGAGCATGAACCACCAGGCCATTCGGCTAGATAAGGGGGTTTCTCAAGCAGGTACTTGATGGGGTCCATTCGGGATACCAGTTTGATGGGGAAAGTGAGCGTGTAGTGTTATAACTTTTGGGTGACCCAGACAAGTGCGACACATGTTTTTTCTAAATCAGTGCAGTTGACTTCATACCCGACTAATTTATGACTGACATAATAGATGGCTCTTTCTTTATGGGAATACTCAAGGTATTGGGCTAGCAAAGTTCCAGCTTCAGTGTCGATTATGGTTAGGTATAGAAGCAAGGGGAACTCAGGTTGTGGTGGCATGAGTACCAGAGGTTGGGTCAGATATTGCTTGATTCGGTCGAATGCTTCTTGGAAAGCCTCATTCCAAACCTTGGTTGAATCCTTTCAGAGGAGTTTTTAAATAGGTTCGCAGATGGAGGTCAACTGGCTCATGTAACGGCTGATGTATTGCAACCTCCTAAGGAAACCACGGACTTCTTTTTTCGTTCGGGGATGTGGCATCTCAAGTATGGATTTCAGCTTGGCAGGATCTTCTTCTATCCCCTTCTCACTGCCATGAATCCTAAAAGTTTCCCCTTTGTAGCGTTGAAGACATATTTCTGTGGATTGAGTCTCATCTGATATCGTTGCAGCCGTTCGAAGAACTTTCGGAGGGCGATAACATGACATTCTCTAGTTTTGGATTTGATAATCATGTCGTCCACATAGACCTCAACTTCCTTGTGAATCAGATCGTGCAGGATGGTTGTGGCAGCCCTCTGGTAGGTATCCCCAGCATTCTTGAGACCTAATGGCATGATAGTGTAGCAAAAGGTTCCCCATGGGGTGATGAATACGGTCTTTTCTTGGTGATCTGGGTGCATTTTGATTTCGTTGTACCCAGCAAACCCGTCGATGAATGACTTGAGAGCATGAATGGTTGTGTTGTCCATGATCATGTCGATATTGGGTAACGGATAATCATCCTTTGGAAAGGCTTTGTTTAAATCCCGATAGTCTACACACATCCACTACAAGAAAAATGGTCATTTATGTCATTCAAAAATTGACATAAATGACCATTTATGTCAGTTTTAGAATTTTTCAAAACTGACATATAAAGCCCTGACATAAATGTTTGTAAAACTGACATAAATAAAATCACATTTATCTCAATTTTTAAGAACACGCATAAAAACTACGATATTCACCATATTTTTAATCACATTTGCATGAAAAACTGACATAAATAACATCACATTTATCTCAGTTTTAGTAATTTTATGAGAGTTTTTTCAAAACTGACATAAATGTTGATATAAAAATTAAAAAAAAATCATTACTCCATCAATAGACAACTATTATTTGAGGTCAAATCAACCCTTGTAAATAAATAGTAATCAAGGTCATAAATACCATGAACTTGATATACATCAAGATACTTACAATAAAAAAAATATTAATGTGAGGTACACAATATCCAAAAACTAGCTAGTGTGTGAGCTACGGGATGATATCCAAAATCTAGCTAACGTCTAGTTATCTACGTGATAATATCCTAAAAATAGTGATGATACAACACAATATCCAAAAACTAGCATTACAAACTGCATCATAAGATTCACAATCCAAAATAATACACAAGCTAGGACATTGTCGAACATAATACTCGATCAAGTTTGTTCTCAACACTATCCAACCTAAAATGAGTAACCTGCAATCAAATATAATCAAACATAACACTCTTCATAAAATAATCATCTCAACAAATTACCATTACGACATAACAAAATACAGTTATTCTGAAGTATCTAATATATATAATTCGTAATAAATTCCATTTGAACTTCATTTATCCCATTCAACGTGTACATTGCGTTATCGAGCAATCTTATCATCTAAAAAATTGAAGATAGAATTGAATTTAGTATTACGATATATAATAGTTAATGACTAAACAATGTTTTATATAATAAGATAAAAAGAAAAAATAGTGGTAACATAAAATATCCGCAATGAAGAGTACAATTTCCTTGCATTGGGCACTAGTTAACATAAAACATTATTACCGAACAAATAATAAAAGAATACAAGTCGAAAAGATTTTTTATACAACACAAATTGTAAAAACTATAAAAATTTTGGGCAGAATTTTCTCTCTTTATAAGACTATCCACCCTGTTTAAAAAATATAAAATACTCCAACAACAAAACTAATAGTTCATAACAATACCAATTACCCATAAAAATAGAAAATGTATAACCGAAAAAAAATGTATATCAGTGAGCACAACAGCATAGCCTTAGAAACCTAGGCAGAACCGAGGCGTGGAGGCCAAGCCTTAAGCCTTAGAAACCGAAAAATATATATATCAAAGTTTTATAAACCGTGGGGAGTGACCAGGGCGTGGAGATCAAACCTTAAGCCTTAAAAATCTGGGCAGGCCTTAGGCATAAAAAGGCGTTTAGGTATTTTTTTTAATATTTTTTAATTATAACAAGGTTATTAAAAATACTAAAATGGTACATACCTTAAAAATATGTCTGAATATTTGCAATCGAAGTATGCATGCTCCATAAGTCATCATCATATTATCACCTAATTACATGCAATCAAAATTCAAAGTAGTCAGTAAATCGTGTAGTAACCTAACCATAAATAACATTATGACCAAAATTAAAATTAAAATACTAAAATGATCCATGAGTTAGTAATATCCAATTTTCAACGAAAGAACATGCCTCACCACACTAATGCAACGTAGAATCAATATTGTTCAACTGATTTCTATCACTCTAAATTTCGGCCAAATCAATAAGTAAGACTTGAGTATTTATTCAATCAAATATTCAAACTAAAAAGAAATAACATAGAATTGAGATAAAATAGCTACAATTTAATTAGAGTGATACTTAAAAAGGAGATTTGTAAAGCAGCAAATCCAACATTCGAACATCGGTTCAATTTTCTTCCAATAGTATATCCAGCAATCAAATGATAATTCCACTTTATCCAAAACATGAACCCATTTTCAAACAGGTAGAATCAAGTATTAGTCTAACCAAAATAAACTATAGTCACTGAAACACCACTTAAAACCATCACTTGCAATTAATTTTGTATTGAAATTGAAGGGAATCTTAACAACAAAAAAAAATTAAAGGGAGTAATTGATAAGGGCCAATAATATGTAGACAAAGTAAAAGACGGTCTTACTCCTTAAACACAAGGTCGGAAACCGACCTTAGTAGATATCATGACCAAATCATATAGGCCTTCAAAGTACGTAATCGTGAAATGACAAAAATTTTGAAAGTACGTAATTGCAAAACAGCAAAAGTATCGTTCCCCAGCAAAACATCTATATATCGTTCCCCAATATATATATAAGTGCATAATTGTTACAGTTCAAACTTCGCAAAAAAAAATAACTCATTCGTGCAACATGTATTATATAAGCACACCACGTGCCAAAGTAGTTTTTTTACCAACTACAAATCCAAAAAACTGCGTCAACTAAGACCTGTAATCATAGAATTTATTATAAAGCACACAATGTGTACACGATTTAAGAAAATTTAGACATTTCCTTTATTTACAGGACTATACACCTGTTTAAGAAACCAAAAATACTTAGCTATACATATAGTCCTTCCCGGACATTATATCACTATTATTAATTACAACCAAAATCCATGATAACACAAACTAATAGAGTTCCACACAACTATCCAACTGTCCACTTCCTAATAGAGTTCCTAATAAAGTCAATAACAGTCTACACATCCCCCCAACTGCATTCAAAGTGAAATAAAACCAATTCTTTCCACACAATTGTCCAGTTCCTAATAGAGTTCGCATTGTTGCGTACCTGTTTGACATTATAAAAGTCAATAACACAGTCAACACATCCCCCAACTCTAAATAGCCACATATATATAAAGCAACATTAAGTATTGATATTAACATCCATATTTATCCCTAGTACAAATCTATTGGCAAAAGCTATAATTTTTACATAAACAATACTTCAAATACCTTCTGATCAAACCTAGTGGATCTCACCAAAAGATTTTTAGCTAATACCAAGTATGATCTTGAAGCTCCTTTGAATGTGAATCATGCAAAATAAATGTAAGAAATAGGTAGTTCTTAAAAATAAAAGGATACTGAACATTTAAATATAAACATTTCAGTTGAAATAATTTGGCTCTATGCTACTCAATAAAGAATCTAAACATTTAAGTATAAACAATACCCTAAGTATAAGTTTAAAGGATTAACTCCAAATTACCTTAAACAATTAACATAAACAATACCCTAAGTATAACATTAAAAGTAAAGATAACCAAACTCAAAAATAACAAAATACTAAATATAACTCGATATATTTAGAAGTTCAAACCCTTAAGTAATGCAATATAAGAAATTTTAACTTACAGGTTATACTTCCAAATAAAAGGAGTTGTCCAAAATACCAGTTATTTCAACCCTTAAGTAATGCAATAAGAGAATTGGAACTTAAATGAAGAGTTTTTAGTGGGGAAGATAAGAAAGACTTGTTTGTGAACGGTAAGACAACCTAAAAATACAAACTTAAAAAGAAGATTGGGTTGGCAAAACTCGACACCTATTGTGGGATTTTATCCAAGTATAAGCACTTATTTCTAAGTTGGAGAACTTATTTCTTTTCGGATTTTATCTCCTATTCTTGTATTTTATCCAAGTATATGAAATTTTGAATTGATGGAAAAGCAAAATGTAGAAATTACCTGAAATTCCGTGAGTATTTGAACTCCAATAACCTGAAAATTGTACTGAACCACCACTAAAGAGTACCGACGGCAAAAACATTTTCTTCAACAGCAACTTGCTTTCTTTTTTTCTTTATTTTGGGTAAATTGCAACTATTACGCTGACTGCAATCAAGTATCTGAGAAAAAAATCATGATCATCTCAAACAAAGGTGAACAATGAAGGGAAGAAAAAAGATTCCAAATTTTGATATTCGAAAAATAAAATATGCATCGACTCTTTACCTAGATCAATAGCTAAGCCCCTGTGGTGAACACAATTTATTTCTCTCTAAAACATCATTTTTTTCCTTTTTTATTATTACTTTTGGATATGTGACGTGACTTTTGGAATTTCATCAGAAAATATATTAAACTGATTTTCATTTTTTGGTCATGATGATATGAGATCTCAACTGATAAAAAAAATTCTCATATCAAACAATAAAGAACAAACAAAGGGAAAAAAAGAACAGAGAAGATAGGGAAAAGGGCAGAAAAAAATAAGAATGGCAGAGTCGGAGATGAAGAAAGACAGAAAAAAAAAGGCAGTGCCCGAGAAGAAAAAGCGCATCTGGAGAAGAAAATAGGCCGAAAAGGGGGGGGGGGGGGGGGGAAGCCAGAAAAAGACAAGTCTGAGAAGAAACAAAGCAAGTTGGAGTTTTTTTGTTAGAATAGAATGAAAAAAATAAAAAATGAAGAGTCGTCATTTTCTCGAGAATATACAGAGAAAGGAGAAAAAAATACCTGAAGCACCCCTAGCGCCTGACTGTGTGTAGCGCCTATGACCCTCTGGCACGCGCCTGATTCAACTCGCCTCGCCTATGCCCTCCCAAGGCACCCCACTTATGCGCGACTGTAAGTGGATCCCCACCGTCAGCTCTATCCCGATATTCTGGATCCCCGCTGTCCCGGCATTCTGGATTCCCACAACCTCTGTCCCGACATTTTGGATCCCCACTGTCTTTGACAACAGGGGTAAGATAGTAATCTCAAAATGTCGTTTGATAACAGGGACATCAATGTGAATGAGCTTCAGGTCCTTTTTCAGAGACACAAATGTGTTTTCCCAATAAAAATGGCCTAATGAATCATTTCAAAGAACTCTACAAAAATGGCCTATATACTTGAATGTTGAAACTATTTCAGGATAAATCAGAGTTAAAAATCGTCATCCACATTCAATGAAGCACATATCTCAAATGGCTATTGTTTCTTATTTCAGTTAAGCCTCAAGTCCAAAACATAAGTCACAATTTAGCTAAATTTATATTAGCGACAAAATAGTGAGTTCAGTTGCAAAGATGCAAATAAATTGAGCATGCTAGATGAACACTAAGCTTGCTAACAAAATATTAGACCCCTGAGAGCCTGATAACTTGAAGATATTTAACTATTCAAATAAAGAATCTAGAAGTTATCCTGACACGGCTAAAGCAAATGTTGTCTAAAGCAGTCTATTTCTATTTACATCAAAACAGTCTAAATTATGGCAGCTGACCTGTGCATATGCACATTTGAGTGAATTATGGCATCAAAACAGTCTAAATATGCTTGGATCGAAAGAAGAATTTTCATGTGAAAATGTGAAATGTGCATATGAGTAATAACCTTAATGTCATTCCATTTATTAGGTTATTACTACAGAAAATATCTGAGTGAATGTTTTTCTGTAAAATGAAATGTGCATATGCACATTTGAGTGAATGTTTTTCTGTAAAATGAAATGTGCAAAATGTTTTTCTGTAAAATGAAATGAAAGAAACTATAGAAAATATCAAATATAAAATATCCACTGCATTAAAACTTAATTTTATTCTACTTGGTCGAGGGGTTGAAAGCTCTGCTCACACATGGGAAGGATTCAAATGCTCGTGACTAAAGCCACGACGGCAGGTATAAAGGCCATGACAGCAGGTATTTAGATAACAATACTGCAGCAAAGTGTCTATTAGCCTGATATAATGGAGTGCACTGCCCTCAACTTTCCATCTTAATCCCGATTTGATATTATATATATACACGTCAAACAACAATATGTCAATACATGACAAATGCATAGATTGCAAAAATACCTATAAATGCAATATGCTAATACCTAAAAAATCAAAAATACCCAAAGAATTATCGCACAAAGTCATAAAGTTATATCAAACAAAGTACTTGCACCTTTTTTTGACCTCCCGATGAATCTGCAAGGGGAGTGGTCGATTTTTACTGGGAAGATTGAAACCATCCATAGCAGATCTCATAGGACCAGTATTGAAACCCCTATCACAGATACAACTATCACACAACTATGATGCACACCATGGCTTATCTACTGGTATTTGTGGTGCCATCTGCGCATGAACCTGGTATGGTTTGGGAATATCATCAAGGGATAAAGGAAGACACTAATAATGAGGTAGTGATACCATACTCTAAACACTAATTTATTCACTTCCTTTCACTTTTATTTCTTATGCTTGTGTAAATTGGTAAATGCGAAAGATGAGAGAAAGAAATGAAGGAAACTATAAAATAAGCAAAGCTTTCTACCAAAAATCTTTAAAATGAAAAATGTTGTAGAAAAATCTAGGTTATAGTAGATTTCATTTCTTCCAAAAATGTTCACAATCAATATGGGAATGTAATTCCTAAAAGGTACCAATAGTTGAATCCAACTATCATATTAGCTTCACATCAATACCAAAAAGTCAACAAAAGATTTCAATCTTGAATATTGGGAATTTTGAAACAAATAAAAACATGTTGATAAGAAAACATAGTGCCAGATGTGTCCAAAGACAAAGATAAGGGGATATGTCTAAGTAAAAATAATATCCATGGTTTGAACATAATGTGAAGTTGTTTCCAAAACTGTCTCTAGCAATAGCTCATGGCGTGAACATAAAGTTTTTTCCAAGTAAAATCACATACCCCCAAGTA
This sequence comes from Sambucus nigra, assembly GCA_949130495.1. NCBI lineage: Eukaryota > Viridiplantae > Streptophyta > Magnoliopsida > Dipsacales > Adoxaceae > Sambucus > Sambucus nigra. The sequence goes on from OX422209.1 coordinate 121,609,862, forward strand.
TCAACAGTCGATTAATATAAAAATAGGTACTCCAAAAGCAAGCACATACGTAAGACAGAGGTGGAGAATGATACCTCACCAAAATTAATGGTTGAAACTTGAATCTTAAGACATCAGGTGTTGAATACTAAGAAATCATGCTTCAACCCAAAGCATGTGTTGAAACTTGAATCTGAAATTAAAATTGAGATCAGAAATTAATGGCTGCTAAAAGGTTTCCAAACAAAATCATTTGGGCATTTTTCTAAACAAATGTTATTCAACATTTGAAAAATCAACTCAAAGGCATGACACTATGTATACATATCGCAAGTTCAGTTATACATGTTGCAAGTTCATAAAGAAAAAATAACCTACTATGTTCTGATCTAAAAATAACCTACTGTGTTCAGAAAAAACTCCCAAATGATTGCTTTTGGTGAATAGGTATCTTCTTGTTTGGTAGGGTCCTATTGTGACCTTTCCATTGGAACCTCGAGCAATAGTCTTGACTGTGTGCAGCAGCTGCTTTCTCTCCATGATTTGAACATTGAAAAAACATGGTGTTGACTGAGTATAAATTTTTTGGATTATATGAAGAAGTAAATAGACAATAATTAAAGTGTTAGGAGAACACTAATTCCCCCTTTTCATGGTACCACAGTTTCATCTACAGTGGCCAAATCAGTGATGAAATTAAAGTCTTGAACATATAAAGAAAACACAAATTAAAATCAATATTCCACTTGGGTGTTCATTACTTCTAACATAGCTTATAATATAATGAATCCTTTTATGTTGAAACATACCCGTAATTGAAAATGAAGAATCACAACACCAAGGGACTGGATATAGTCTACTACAAATGCAAAAGAAAAGTTTAATTACTAAACATAAGAAACAAAAGTAAAATTGAGAAATTAAGTCAATTGATGAGTAAGTAGGATCACCTCTAGATGACAACAGACTAATGGCAAGTAACTTAACGGGATTTCAAGTGTTACATACAAAAACAACATCATGAGGTTTAGAAAAGAAAAAGTGGTATTTAAGAAGCAGTTGTATTTTGTATGTACATAAGTAACTACTAAACAAAAGAAGTTTTTAGTTTAAAGTTCGTGTGATTGGGTGTGGGATTTTGTGATGAGCGGATTATGCAACATTAAATTATCAGATCTTTGAAGAATCGCAAATGAAAACCCATCCTCAAAAATGAACAATGACCCTTCTGGTGATGTTCGAATTAGAAGTATAAAGTCTAAGGACTTATCTATATCATGGGTCTGGAAAATCCCTCTTGATGAAAACCATGATCAGACAACTGAGCCACTGGAATATCCATTTCAACCTGTAATGAGGTTTGGGGATAATGATCAACACTCTAATAGTGAACATTCCGCTGGAATTGAAATTCCACATCAACAGATTTCTCTAATGCACCCAACAAAGCTCAAACGCAAGATGTTATGCCAAGAAAGGAGGAAACGTCGGATTGTAGAGCTAATCCGATAAGATAAAGAAATTGACAACCAGATGGAAGCAACTGCCATTGAGCGAGCTAAAGAGTTTTGATACGACCATCAAGGGTAAATACAATATATGGAGAAAAGAATAAGAAAATCTGAATTGTAATTCCAACTGGAGATTGTTAATGATTTTACATGGCTTAATGCCTCTTATTGTCCTGTTCTACGTCAGGTTGAATCTGCTCGAATGAAAGAATATTATTTCAAGGCACATCAACCATCTTCCCTCACTTCTGGGTCTGATAATTTAAAATGTAGGAACCCAAAATATTTATCTATGCTGAATCATATTAGATTCTACAACCCGAAAGTTTACCCAAAGCTGGATAAAATTCTATTTTTGGATGATGATATTTTGGTTCAAAAGGACATGACACCTCTATGGTCTGATAATCTGCAAGGGATGGTGAATGGAGCGGTGGAGACCTGCAAGGAGAGCTTCATAGGTTTGATAAGTATCTCAACTTCTCTAATCTAAAAATATCCCAGAATTTTGATCCAAATGCTTGTGGCTGGGCATTTGGCATGAATAATTTTTCATCTCAAGGAGTGGACAAAACACGACATTAGTGGAATATATCATCATTGGCAAGATATGAACGAGGATAGAACTTTCTGGAAACTTGGTGCATTGCCTCCGAGACTCATAATTTTCTATAACCTTACATATTCACTTGATCGGAGCTGTAATTTTCTTGGGCTTGGCTATGATCCAGCCCTTAACCAAATAGGAATACAATTCAGTTGTCATCCACTACAATGGGAACTATAAGCCATGGTTAGATCTTGCTATCGCAAAATATAAGCCGTATTGGTCTAGATACGAAATGTTTGATAATCCATATCTTCAACTTTGCAACATCAATGAGTAACCATTTTACTCTCTCTCTCTCTCTCATATTTATAAACATTCGTGTCCCGGATACTCTATACAAATTCAAAATTCTTTCTCATTCTTGTTGAATTTGTTAAAAAAAAATACTGAACAAAAGAAAATGGGTACCTCAAACCCTAATATTACAGAGGAAGACCAGGCCACAATCGAGACCCAAATGGACGGCAACGATGAAGTGGCTGATTCTCCCCAGCTGTCCGTTTCCAGTCCCTATCTCGAAGGAGAAAAGGTTCTTGCTTATCATAACCTTTACGTTTACGAAGCCAGGGTGCAAAAAATTGATCTGTGCATGAACTAATGGAAATTTCACATTCATTATCTTGGGTGGAACAAAAATTAGGATGAGTGGGTTGGCACTAATCGATTGATGAAACATACTAAAGAGAATGTTGAAAAATAGCTGGTCCCCAACAAAAAGTAGGGCATAGAAAAGACTACCAATATTGAGCATGTTTTTTCGATTCAACCAAAAATTCATTATGTGGCAAAAGGGAAGAAGAGAAAGAATGATTATGTTAATAAGCAGAAAGGGACCTCACCAATATATATACATGTGAATATCCAACTTCGACCGACATCAAAGAAGCAACTGGTTGATGATTGTGAATTTATAACTCATTTGGGAAAGCTTGTTAAACTTTTGCGTACTCCTAGCATTGATGATATATTGAAGAAGCACCGTGACTACCAGTTGAAAAAGGATGGGAAGATCACTGGTTAAGTTGAAAAAATTCTAAGAGGATTGCGTTGTTACTTCAATAAAGCAATTCTTGCGATGCTACTGTACAAAAGTGAGACCAACAGTATCAAGAAGCAATTTCTGATAATGTATCGCCTTCAACTGTATATGGAGCTGAACATTTGTTGCGCCTTTTATTAAGTTTCCTGAGATATTGTACCATGCAAACATTGAAGAAGCAACGCTAACAGCATTGCCGCTGAAATTAATGGACTATATCAAGTTCTTGGAGAAGAATCAGAACTTGATAAAGTCCATTAATTATGCCATGCAATGAGGATGGGTGCATTTCAAATAAATAAAACATATGCTAATGTAGGTGTGTCTAATGTGTACATAATGAGGATGGGTGCATTTCAAATGAATAAAACATATGCTAATGTAGGTGCGTCTACACGCACATCAGAGTTGTGCCCCACAACTAAAGTACCCGAGTGTTGACATCTCCAAATGATGGAGATGTCAACACCGAGCATGTTTGAATTTAGACTCCATATTTCCATCAAGAATAATAGTGCTTACCAAAATTCACACAGTAAATCCAAACATAGACACTCGTCTTGAACATAATTCAAATAGTTTGGCCCACACCCAATCAATTAACTAACACAACTCCATAAAAGTAATTATAATATCCCATACTTGGAATTGCCAAACTTTTCATACCAAAATTTTTTCATTGATGTAAGAGAGATCCTCGTAATTGGTATCCAAATAAATTGCTAAATGCAAATGTATACACTAATTATCAAAGTAGTTATCCCAAACCATATCAATTTATCTTTGTTGGCTTTGCACCTTTGTAAAGAATCTACGTTCAACCAAAAACATGTAAAAAGAAGAAAAGGGTGAAATGAAACAATAGTAAAAAAAACTTACTTTGATTAAAAACAAAGTATTTAAGGATGATAATGAAACCAAATTAGAACCAAAACCAAAACCAAGATAGAACTCGAAAATACCTTCCCATGGGTCAAAATGGTTTTAAAGCCAAAGATCATGATAGAATCAGGGACAAATTTCATAATAAAAACATAAGCCTACTCAAATAAACCTCTAAAAACCCATGTGTCCAATTGAAGCGCGCGCGCACACACAAAATAGGAAAAAATAAAAACATATTTGGAACCTAAAAACAATTATGATCTGAATTTTTTGTAAATAGAGTTGATAGGATACCTTGAATGGCGGTGAGATGGTGATGATATAGAGAATCAGGAGAGAAACGAGAGAAAGAAAATCAATTGAGAATAGAGTGTACCTGCAACATAGAACAAATTAGATGAAAATTACCAAATTTAACACCAGAAATACCATGTTTCAAACCCAAAAATAGTGAACAACCGAGATGCACATAATAATACAAACACCCTGAGGTCAAATATGGGCTCTAATTTTCCTGCATTTCATAGTTTTGATTTCAGTCTTTAGTTTCTTTCATTTCTGGCAAAGTGTGCAGGATAGTACCGAATACGAAATATTTTTAATGAATCATCTACCATGTGAGATTTATTTCTTAATAGAGAATTAAACATAAACTAAGAAAAAAATTGGAAACCACATGGGAGATCCAAGATCCCCTCATATCCCAAGCATAAATTAAACATATGAGTGTGCAATGAGGACATGGAATGATCATTCGAATACCTCTCTTCCATTCTTAAAACAACTGATGTTTATGCTAAGCAATAAAGTAAAATAAGATACACCCACATGGGAGGGGCTTTAGAGATGTAGAGATTCAATTAACAAAAATAAAAGCTTTCATGTCCTAAACCTCAAAGTTTGTTTCATTAGTAATCGTGTGCTTAAAGTCACTAACAAACACATATTCTTGTACTAAATTTACTAAATAAACAAATCCCCCAAAACAATGTGAATTTATAGTTAAATGGACAAACTTGGCTAAAACCAACAAAAAATCCGTAGTCTGTTTCACTCTACTATTAACTCTTAAAAATCAAGGGAAGCTAAACAAACAAAAACAGAACATAAAATTAACCAAACAAAATTCAGCAAATATTTCAAATGACAAATAGCAACAAAATGAGAGACGATAGTTTAACACTAAGTGAAGTTAAGAACAACCTATTTAAAAATAAAAGCACTAAATCAAACACCCATCTCTATTTAAAAGAACTATTGTGAAATTAAAAACATATACATGAATTCACAAACAAAATGAACAAATAAAAACATTTTCATCAGCTAACATAAGATACAAAAAATAGAGAAACAACAAGCAGAACCCAAAAATAGAAAATTTGTAAAAAATTAGAACAAAATGAAGAAATTAAACCTCTACAAACCCGATTTGGAACAATAGAGTGATAGAAATTAAACCTCTACAAAATGCAGAAATTAAGCCTCTACAAACACGAGTTGGGTCCGGACTTCTAAATTATTCATCGAGTGCAAATGAGAGTTGCGACTTTGCAATGTGAACAACCATCATCAAGAACATGGGGATTAAATCAACACCACCACAATAACTCGAGACAACATATGTTTTTTAAAATACTCACATGCACATTTTGTCAAATAACCGAATTTCAAGAAAGAAGTATCAAATATTAAATTCCTTCAAATTACCTGAAAGAACCACATAAAGTTTTAGTACATTACAATTACAAAAACTATCAAGAGTAATGTTTGATTCAACATATTATAAACATATTTAGCATTAATAGATATGCATAAAATAGGTGGAATGATTAAATCCAATAATATAAAACTTAACACACACCATTCTTATTGATATAATCCTAAGCAAAGAAGAAAGGAGAAGATAAACAAATTGTTACTTAGCATTTAAGAGATTCCATCATTGCTTAATCTCTCCCCGAATAATTTGAGAGTTATTGCCACTTAGTGCAATAAATGTGACCAAATTATAAATCAAAAAACAAAAAACAATATCACAAGGCACAGTCAAACAATTAACAAAATAGATCTAAAGGGAAAAAAGTTTTGCAATGTAGTAAAGGGTAAGTAGAAACAAAAAAGTTGGTCACAAACACACCAGTGGTGAATAATACACACACGCACTAGTGGTGAATAATTTAGTTTTACTTTTCCAAACACTACACAAATTGGATTTAAACCAATTCAAATGAATTCATTAACAAATTGAGCAATTTATATAATTAAAAGAACCCCAAGTCAACTGATTAAATCTGTTCGAAACCAATTCCAAAACTATTTGACAATAACATTTCTTCAAATATTACCTCAATTAATAGATTATGCCAACTTAACAAATCTTACCAGCGCTTCACCCATACATTTACCGATATACATAAATAGTACAAATCTAGACTTAGCATTACGATGAAACCACGTTCTATAACATTGAAAAATTGAAACAAAGTAGAGAAGATACAAAATGATACATAACCCAATTTTAAAATAACAAAAATACACATGTCAATAAGAAATTTAAATAATACATCATTGCTAACCAGAAATCGAACACAATTGAGAGTTGAGATGATTGAGCTCTATCTGCAATCAGAGATGAAACTTTGTGAGTAAGATAGTATAAATTGGGGTGCTTTACAAAAACATTATAGAAAGAAAATTGCATTCAGGTGTGATTTCTTTGGAAACCCTAGAAAAACATATGGTACAAATCGAACCCTAGAAATTAATCGAAAGGAGAAATCAATTTTATTTGCAAATGATAGGTGCGGATATCGTCTGATATTGTGAGGGTTGTTCTTTGGAGAACACGAAAGATACTTGATAGTTGTTGTGATATGATAGAGAGGTCGTGAGTGTTGTTTTGCAGAGAATAAGGTAGAGTACAATTTGGTGTGGGCGCGGTTCAGTCCGGTCCGGGTTTTGACTATTTTAAGTGTTTAGCCTAATTATTCGATCTTGTATTTTAGAAGATCGAATTCGGACAGATTTAATCGGTTTAGCCCATTTATTCGGTCTAGGATATTTTTGGTTCGGTTCGGTTAATAATCGGTCGATCCACTTTTACATTTATTTATTTATTTTTAATGAAAAATTGTAAAGTTTTTGCTATTTTTTACTAAAAATATGAAATTATTAAAAAACCAAACAGAAAAATATTTAGATACCTCTAAATCTCATACCATTCATTAAAGTCCATAACTGATCTACTAAGATACCTCTAAAATCTAAATATTAAATCTAAACATGTATTTTATGTCAGCAAAGTAAATTAGAAAAATCAAAACCTACCAAGAAAATAAATCAGAAAAATAGGAACCCAGAAAAATAGGAATCCAAATCACAAAGATCACAACAATAGTTGATTTTATTTTATACCAGAATAAACACAACCCCATCGTGGGTTTTATACCAGAATAATCACAGACCCATTAAGGGTTTTATACCAGACTAGAACCAATAAATTACAATTCAAAAACCAAGAAGTCACAAAATATAGTTGAAGAAAAATACCATTGGATGATGATATGTCATCGCCAGCACCGGAAGAGTAACTGGGAGTTGAGGAGCGCCGGATCTCTGATCCCGGCTACGGCCATTATTATCGAGTTGAACTTGAGTGTTGACATTGAGAGGGGGAGAGTGTAAGTGAGAGAGGAGGAAGATGAAGAGAGAGAGAGAGAGAGAGAGAGAGAGAGGAAAGTGAGTGGCCGTGCGTGTGTGTGTAGAGTTGAGTTGTGGGGTTTGGAGTACAAAGCCATTTCGACGAAGAGGCGGGAATGAAAAAATGAGCCCGCTTTTTTTTGCTTCAATTATCTCAGTTCCAAGTAAAGCTAGTATAACCAAAGACTCAAAAAGGGTAAATATATGTGTTATTTGTGTATAAATAATTCTTTTTTTATATCAATTTTACTCAAAATTGAGATAAAAATGCTAAATTGACATAAATATATCCTATAAAAAATTAATTATGTCAATTTATATTTGTCTGACATAACGTCAATTTTTAAATTGACATAAATGATATTTTTTCTTATAGTGATCCGAACTTTCCCTCCTGATTTCGAAACATGCACTATTTTGGCTAGCCATGTGGGATATTCGATCACACGAATGAAGCCCACGTTCAGCTATTTTAACACTTCTTCTTTGACCTTAAGCGACAATTCGGTGCGGAGCTTTCTCAACTTTTGTTTAACCAGCTTGTAATCTGGAAGAGTGGGGATCTCATGTTGAGCTATTTCTGGATCAATGTCGGGCATATCATCAGAGGACCATGCGAAGACATTCACGAATTCTTTCAGTAATTCTTCGAGTTGTGCGCGCTCATGCTCGTCAAGGGTAGCCCCTATCCTAATCTCGCTCAATTAGCTACTAGAACCGAGGTTAACAATAACAGTTTCTTCTTCATTAACTTGAACGCGGCCATGTTGTTTGTTATTAACCTTATTTAGATCAGTTAAGAATTGTTTATTTGCAAAATCATCATCATCAAAAGTTTGATTAGAGTCTAAACAATTAATGTAAGGCACAAAAAGATACTCAAAATCTTCGTTTATTTCATTGATAGGAAAAACAGCATTGAGAACCTCATCAAAGGAGGTCTCGATTACATTTGAGCAAGGATAGACAACAGAAGAAGAGATGGGGTAAATAGTGGGGTTAGGTGGGATTTCAATAGGTAGAACTATCGCAACATGCCGGTTGAGGAGAGGTGTATCAGCAGCTTTAATCAGGTGGGATGGATCCAGTGATGTAGTGCTTGAATGAACCATGCAGAGTGTCATCCCCAGTGTCTGTAAGTTGAACGAATCCTCGGAGTCACTTTCCTCAGTCTCTTTGGTATCTCTAATGAGCGGTTGCACATGGTGTTGGGAACTCTCGACCCATGGGTAGCTGTCCTGAAAAAAGATCTCCATTCTCGACTTCATCTTCTTGTCTGTATGGTCATAACATGGTTCTGGCAAGCCACAAAAGGGAAATTCCTCACCCTCTTTAATGGATCTTCCATTCAATGTGTCACCTGGGATAGTCTGGGTGCAGTCTAATCTTCTCTTTAATCGAGATTGGCGGATCATTCTGAGATCTTCTTCTCTTGGTTGATACCCCCAAAGACAAGGAGGGAATGCTTTTTTCAGTTCAATGGGCTCAATTATCCCTTGTTGTCTTTGTCCTAGCCCCAGTTGGGGCATGAAGTGTATGTTTCTGAACATCTATATCACATTGACAATGCCATGAGGGTCGTATTCTGGATAAACCCTTTCTTTGAAATCGTCCCCTACCGGGAGTAGAAATGGCTCAACTCGGAATCCTGATAGAAGCATATCATTTGACCCGTGTTGTATCTCAAGGATTGGATTGCTGGTACTTGCACCCTCGGTATTATCGTCGTCGCCTAAAATATTGATGACTCGTCTGTCGATGAATAAGTTCAATTTTTTATGGAGTAAGGAAGATACACCCTTGATACTGTGGAGCCAAGGTCGTCCGAGCAACAGGTTGAAATAAGATGGGATGTCAATAACTTGGAATACAACGATAGGGTTTATAGGGCCATCCCCTATTACAAGTTTTATGGATCCCATCACCTCCCAACGGGTATTATCGTGGGCACGCACAACAGCGCAAGTTGGAGCGAGGTCACTTTCTTTTAGTCCTAAGCATTTGAAGGTTCTTAATGGACAAACATTCAAGGCGGATCCATTATCGATAAGAGAGAGTGGTAGGATCTTTCCCATAACTTCGACGGAGATGCTGAGTGCATGATTGTGGTTTGGTCCAATTATGGGGATTTATTCTTCGGAAAAGGATAGCATTTGGGTAGATGTCAGGGAGCCGACTAAATTTATCGCTTCTTCTGGTGTGGTGGAAGGAGGAACTGTGGGTCCAGTGAGAAACTTGATCAAAGCATTTCTGTGCAGCTGTGAATACATGAAAAGCCCCTATATAGTGATGTTAGCTTGAGTTTTCTTCAGGTTATTGAGGATCTTGCTCTCCTCGAGGGTCATCTCTGGCATAGGAAGGTTTTCAATTCCCTTCCCCTTATTATTTGCTGGTATTGAGCTTGGGATCTGGTAATGCCTTCCTGATCTGGTCATGTGATTTACTAAAGAAGGGAAGAACACGAACCCCATTTCCCCGTCAATCTCGAGTTGTTCTACCACCTTATTTATTTCTTCGAGGAGTTATTCAAATGATATAATCCTGCACATGTCAATTACCGGGCCAATTTTCTCTGAAGCTTCCCCTTCATTTGAGTCTTCGAATTCCTCCCCCCATCCGGTGGCAACAATTCTATCTTTCCATGTAAAGTCAATGCATTCCACAACTTCAATGGCGTCTTCATACAGTTCTTCCCATTATGTGGGGATATGTAAGGGTGAAGGGATCAGGTGTCCTTATAGCTTCAGGGTATCAAGTAAGTCGGACATACTGTAAATATTATTGGTTTGCCTAAATAATTCTTCCATTATCTGGACAACGTCATCTAGACTGACTTCATCAATCAGTACTACCCAATCGTCTGAATCTGGAGCCCATTTTTAGCTTCCAAGAATAGCGTACTGAACCTCTGGCAATCAATAATCATCTATGAGGGCAATTTCAGCCCAAACTCTAGGAGTTGGTTTAACACTTCTGATAATTCCATACTTTCATTTTTGAAACGGGTATGGATAGCGATGCATGCTCTGGTAAAGAGTGATAGTGCCTGATCAGCGGGGCTAATAGGGTGTAAGAGGAAATATGGGTAAGTTTGGAGAGGTTTAGGAGAGTGTATGGGTGTGATTTGAGTTGAGGGATCAAATTATGGGCTCTCTTCTAGGAAGATAGCATTGGTATGATTTGGGAGTGGGTTGTGAGTAGTGTTTGGCTTAGGATTGACTAGTGGGGCGATGGTACCCCGGTCGATTAAACCTTGGATTATGTTTTGAAGGTGAAAGCATTGGTCGGTGGTATGGCTAGAAGTTTGATGAAAGGGGCAATGGGCGTCTGCTTAAAGTTTCTTGGGAGTGGATTTGGTAATGGACGGGGATCCAAGGGTTTGATAAGATTTTGGATTAACAGGTCCTGATAAACTTTAGAGAGGGGAGCTTGGATCTCGGTGTATTCCTTTCGGACTAGGATAGGGTAGCTTTCTGGTGCCCAAGAGGTGGTTGGTTGAGAGATGTTGTTGATGGTTGAAACTGCATCACTGACAGGTTTATTTTTATTTTCTGGGGGTGAACTGCCTAGACACTTTCTTAGGTTTAGCTTTTGTTTTAGCAATACCTTCCTCGATTTCTACTCCTGCTTCTCTGAGAGCTCGGAAGTGGGGATAGTATTATCCTCCCACTGTTGTTCGGACATGGGGTAAGAAATTCTTCTTCACTATGTTGACTTGTTCTTCCTCGAATGGCCGGTTGGTCATAGTGGTTGCTTTTTTCCTCCATCGGTCTATGAAGTTACTAACGGATTCCCCAGCGTTCTTTTTGTGCATCTCTAAATCATGACGGGTGACCTCAAGCTCTTCGTTGTATTTGTACTGAGACATGAATTCTCAGGCCACATCCTCCCAGCTATGGATTTTGGACTCCTCGAGAGATAAAAACCATATGAGGGCGCTATCCTTCAAACTTTGCTGAAATAATTGATCCATCACTTCTTCAGAAGCCCCTAGGAGAGTGATAGAATAGTGATAGCTGCGAAGATGAATAAGGGTCCACTTCCTCTGAATTTCTTGATATTTGGCATCTTGAACTTCTCGGGTAACCTCGCCTTAGGATAAGGAGACATATGGGTATAGTCCATGTAATTCTTAGAGATTCTGACTTGGTCAAACTTCTTAGTTAGCATATTGAGATCTTCTTTGACCTTGTTCAATTCTTCCTCTTTTGGATCAATGATCATGGGCAAATTAGCCCCAAGCTGGGCAAGGTTTGGCATAGGCAATTGGGCAGGCGGCGGCCCATTAACAGGAGGGGCCCATGGAGCATGCTGATACTCTTCGGGAACCCAGATAGGCTTGGGTCGACCCATAACGTGAAGGAATAGGGCCTCGAGATCTTAAGGAATAGGAACTTGGTTTCGTTGCATCTCTCCGACCTAAGTCTGAAGGTTGTCAACCTTGGACACAAGCTCAGCTAAAACGGCCGTTAGAGTTGGATGCACAACTGGTACTTGATATTTGTTCTCCATGGAAAGTGAATGACTTATGTACTCGAATGAAGTATCAGGGCAACGGATGGAACTCCGCGGTGATTTTATTGAAGATTTAAGCCAATAAAAAGCAAGGACAAGGGCGTGCGATCGACCTGAGAAGGCGTAAACTGGGATTTAAAAAACAATGAAAATACTTTTGACATTTTTTCTTTTTGAGATTGAAAGACAAAATATTTTTGGATTTTTTATAAAGAAGAGAGAAATGTTTTTGGATTTTTTATAAATAAAGAAAAAATGTTTTTGGATTTTTGATAAAGAAAGGAGAAATATTTTGGGAGACGGGTCTCAACATGATTATTATAATTATTATGTTCTCACTTGTATTAAATTCTCCTAAATGTAAAATGAAATGTCGGACGGGACCCGAGCCTGGAAAAGTTGGTTTTGTAACATATGCAAAGCTATGGTTGGACTTGTGACCAGGCTCAGGGACAGGGTCCCGTTTTAAAAATGCATAAAATTTTGGGCGGTGGGCCGACCCAAAATTTTGGCAGAGTTTCGGGTCGAAATCGGCAATCTAACATATGTGTCCTAGGCTTGACACCTATATGTGGGTATACAGTTGGTTGGGTGAATCAGAAAGGGTTCCCTCCTTTGGCGTGACTTCCACGATATACGTCTTGCTTTTGAGGGCAATCGGAACGTGTGGATAAGCCATTTGATATACCTGAGTGTACGTGAATTGCCTCACTTTATACCTCATGGGGATGGTACGTAGGAGAGAGAATTTGATATACTTGGAGTACGTGAACAAGTTCCCTGCGATATACCTCCCGTCATCACTTTAGTCAAGCGGTACGATGTGGGGGAACCATTTGATATACGTCGAAGGTACTTGTCCAATAGAAGGTGAGAATCATATCGCTTAGGATAACTGCGCCATGCCGAACCAGCCCTCATCACGAAGTGACCCTCCAGTTACTCGACAAAATTTGGTCAATAACAATGCTCTTTGGTGATGTTGTGTGAATCATGCATGATTCTCTTATTAGTATCTTATGATGAGAGTATCTTTCCTTATTATGCCAAACGGGGAGCATAGTACAAGTACCAATGGTATACTAAGTATGGATGGGTAATGCGTGTAATATGCGGATATATGTGGTCCTAAGTGCACGTGGTGCAAAGTGTACATGGAGAATCTTCTACGAGTGTGTGAATAGAAACACAACTATGAGGTACACCTGAATAATAAAGGGGGACATGCAAATAGGGGGATATACAAGAAAATAAAACACCAATGTTAATAGAGTTTATCCCTCAAAATGAAAATCCCCAGCGGAGTCTCCACTGTGGCCATCCCCGATCCTCGCGGAGGGAGAGACCAAGAAGAGGGGGTTCTTCTTGTCGAGAGGATCTTGGTCCCGCGCATCCCTCTCGGGAGTGCTTCGGTCGGCGTCGCTTATGAGGTGAAAAATGTAGAGAGATGGATTCGCCAGTCTATTTTACTCAAAACAGACAAAAGAAAAGGGATCCATCCCGAAGGACAACATCTAAAGACATAGTCATACATACGAAACCAAAATGATTCGAAAAGGTTCTGAAGGCTAAGTTACGAAATGGGAAGGTATTAGGCACCCACTCCGCCCTTACGGTCTCTCATGGGTTATTGCTATATTCCTTTATTTCCCCATGATATGTGTGCATGTGTATATGTAGTGGAGATAAGAATCATTGACTGGTATCATGGAAAAGATAAAGCGAGTCATCCATAGTAATATCCCTAAAAGTTATATTAGAAAATAGGATTTACTCGATTATCCTTGCGTTGATCCTTATAACGAAACGATAACATGTATAGAATAATACGCCACTAAGAACGAATATATGTATATGTAAATATATAGAATCTAAGAGAATTAAGTTAAAGGATATAGAAAAATAGAAAATGGGAGAAAGGTAGGAATAGAACCCGAGTCTCGGGTTTTGCCCCAAGACGCCTACGTAGCCCATAAAAGCATCAAAGTCCACGTAGTTCGTATACAAAATGTGGGGTGGGGTTTATCCCATAAATACAATCGGGGACTTCTCTTATTTATGTGTGTGTCAAAAGGTGTTTTAGTTGTGGGAAAATGTGAGAAAAGTGTGAGAATTCATGTTTGGAATTTATGAGCAAACCCTATTTTTCTTGTTTTTTGGGTTTTATTTATATGAAAATAAGAGATGTGCAATAATACTAAATAAAAAATATATTAGGATATGTGAGATGAGAGAATAAAAGTGCTAAGTAATAAAATAAATTAATATAAATTTAGGAGAATTTGAAGAGAGAGTTGAAAAATAGAGCCTTCTTGAAGATCTTGAGCTTGGTATTGAATGTTGGAGAGCATACCTTGCACTTGGATGATGATGAAGGGTAGTTAATTCACCAAGTTTGATGAAAAAGATTATGAAAAGTGAAGGATGGAAAGGGATTTGGATGTGGAAATCACGTTGACTTCGAGAGAGGTTTTCTAAGTTTGATGAGAGTGATGGATTTCAGATATTGGGTTTCCTTGCAATGAGGCTAGGCCCTTTTTTTACAGGCCCGGGGAATTATCGATCGGCATATCCCTGGTCCTTCCAATCGGCAGGTGTTTTTAGGCACACTTCCGATAGGTAGGGTTTAGGACCTTCCGTTTGGCAATCTCTTTCAGGTCCGTACGGAAAATCAGTCGTAGAGCGCAAACCGTTAATCTGAATCATGCATGGGGAAAATCGTTGGAAATGTATTTCAGATACCTTTGAAAGTCCTTTGGATCACTCCTGGATCCAGGAGTTGAATTTGGGTCTAATATGGCTCGGAAGCGCTCGTCGGTCCTTTGAACAGGGGATCGTCGAACGCAAACGAATCTTTCGTCCGCATGGTAAGTCAGAATCACGCACGGGGTGGACCATTGGAAAGTTTAGGAGATGTAATTCGACATGCCAAAGAGTTTGACTCGGTTTGGGATGTTGACTTTGGTCAATCGGGGCCTGGAAGCATTTGGTGACCTTTTGGAGTAAAACGGATCGTTCGTCCGTACCGTAAGTCAGAATTGCACATGGGGTGGACCATTGGAAAGGTATTTTAGTGTCCTTTGAAGATTCATGCAGTCTCGATCGAGCTGAAGAGTTGACTTTGGTCAAATGGATCATAGGAGCGCTCGGTGGCCTCTAAGTCAGGTTTTGGGGAAAAACGGGTCGTTCGTCCACACCGTAAGTCAGAATCATGCACAGGGCAGACTGTTGGAAAGGGGATTTAGTGACCTTTGATGATTCATTCAGTCTCGGTCGAGCTGAAGAGTTTGACTTTTGGTCAAATTGAGCCTGGGAGTTCTCGATGGCCTCTAGGTCAGTACATGGGGTATGACTTAGGTTCGTGGTGATGAAGGGAGGTTCTAGGGACCTAAGGAGAGGTTAGGGGGTGCTAGAATGGGGTATCTACACTGGCAGTGGCCATACTGCCCAGCAAATTTTTTTTCAATTCGGCCCAGAATTATCACGGTCAATGACCATGATAATTTTTTTTAAATGCCATGGATTTGTCACGGTTATTGATCGTGACAAATCTTGTCAAGGACATTGATCGTGAAAAGTTCGTGACAACAAACGCTGTCACCCCCAGAATTGTCACGGTCATTGACCTTGACAAGTTGAACTTGTCACGGTCAATGACTCTGACAATCTGGCAGATTTGGTGTAGTGATATATATAGATATAGACTTAAAACATAGGCGATTATATCAATAGGCAAGGGCTTTTCTTTTTTTTCTTTGCATTATGCGACACTTGGCTTTCCTTTTACCTTTACACAAGCTTGTTTTGAAAAATGGGGGATAAAAATGAAAAAAGGCATGAATAATGGGAAAATAATGTTAATTAGGGCAAATAACAGAGCAATTTCATGAAATAATGCACATTATTTGTGACAACCATTATTATAAAAGCACAATATCTCAAATTAGTAGCTCAAATGAGATAGCACAAAATTTAAAATAGTTACTGTGATGTTGACTTGATGATTTGAGAAAGTTATGTGTGTGAATTTTACATGGCTAGGTTAATAGATTTGATTTTAATTATAAGCGTGCCACTAAAGGTTATTGTCTTGCTAATAAAAATTTCTTGCCCTCGTGATAATATCAGATGATTGTGTATCGTTCGATATTTCAATTAATAAGACTTGTGCTTCCATTAAGGATAAATTTGATGTGAAGGCTAAATTACTATGAATAACTAGAACAAAAGAAGTTGTAAAGTGCATGGACTAAGATAAAGTAAGGCTTTGGAAATAAAAGAAAATTAAATGCTTGAAAGTAAAGGATTACATTACTGAATATAAAGAAAAAAAGTAAAAATAAATAAATGTAAAGGCAATAAACTTTTAATAAACTTGAAAGAAAGCTACAATCTACCTTACAATCGAATTCGAATTGAAAGATATGGTAGTAAATAAACCAAATGAAAAAAAATAAATGAAAGAAAGAATAAAATGAGTAAATGTAGTTTTTTCTAGGGAGTCCCTTCTTCCTTTATCTAATCGTTGCTTATTTATAGAGTTTCTTTCCATACAACGTTACTGGGTGATTATTTATCCAAATATTTCTCTCTTAGGTTCATTAACGCCTCAATGCAGATTATTTTCCTCGATTTTCAATACTATATCCAAACTATGATAGGTGTCATGCATGTGTGTTGCCAATTGCCTTGAACCTATGTATTATAGTTTAGTTATTATTACCAGCTTATAATCTAATATGAAAACTTCTCATTCGGTGATGATAGTGTGGTGTAAACATATCCCTTGAACCAATTGATATTTGAAAAAACTAATTAGTGGACTGTTAAACATCTCATTCCATTATCACATTTGTTCATCATTACTTACACAGCATAAGTATACATTTTGTGGCAATAAGACTATTTTCATCCCAATCAATCAATATATTGGTATTTCAATATGAACCACTCGTCTCTTCATCTTCTTACTTTTTAACACAATAATGGCTCCTTTAGAGAACAACAATACCATGTTTAAGAGCATTTATGAGTCTAGTTCAACATTTAACTTGACTAATATTGTTGAGGTCCCCTACGCTTTATTTGTTATTATTTCTTGTCCATCCAATGGGGAAAAGCAAGCTGATGCTGACGGTTGGTATTCCTAGGAAACAAGTATTCCTAGTGAGTGAGCTTCAGACTTAAAACCTATTGCTCCTCTTCTACCTAAATTGATTTGTTTCTTGCTATGAAGCCATCTTTGAAGGTCCATTCTTAACCCATTATTATATATGATAAACCTTTATGTTTGAGGCTTTCCAAAGGTTGATTTAATAGCGTACCTGAGTTTCCCATTTCTCGTGGGATAACAAAGTCATTTTATGCTATGAACAAACCTCAATCTGATAGGTTAAAGCCCTTGAAGTAGTTGAGGCTGGGGAAACCAAACAGATTCCCATTAAACCTATTGAATAAATCCTTCATACTATTCTAGTTAATTGTGTCTCTCTACTAATTCCACCTCTAGATAAGATGAGATTTCATCATACTTTTATACTCTCCCACTTTCCCCTTGAGTATCTGACCCAAGCCGCATACCCTTTATTCTATAATAGGAGAGGGTATTACGCTTGGTCACTTCTAATCAAACCATTTTATCTCTTCGAGCATGATGTCAGTGAGTACCTCTCAACTGCTTGGCATTTTTCCATATATGACTCTTTTAGGTATGGCAAAGATGGTCTTACCTCCCACACTTTTCTTCAGCCATGATACCAAGTTGTTTCAAATGGTATGTTTAATTTTTTGTTTTGTCCGAGATTATGGTTTCTCGGATTACAAATATATAAACAAATGTCTTACAAGAAGTCTACCAATTCAAAATTTGTAATGGACTTTAAACTCTTTGCTTCTACTCTTTTGGTAAATAGCCTATTGCTACTACTAAAAAATTGTACAACATAGAGGATGGGGGATAATTATTGTCGATGACGTCAATATTCACTACTCTAAATGGACATGGATTCACTATATATTGTATATCCATGACAAGCATGTGTTTTAAAAGACCATGTTGCTGGCATCATTTTTCAAATTCAATACAATGTTTTAAAATAGACAACCAATAGAATACATGCCTTCTCAATAACCGCCTTATCTTAAGACCAACCCGATGATCCCCACAAAGACCAACTACAAGAAAAATACCTTTTATGATTTTTTTACTATGACAAAATGCCTTTTATGACCATTTATTTTCAATCAAAATCGTCTTAAGTTTGAGTGTCATAATTGGGATAAAAACTGTCATATTGGGTTAACGGTTATAAATGATTTTTTTTTTAAAACAGATATGTCCACTACAAAAATAGTCATAATATGCTCTAAAAGTTTCATATTTTATCTAAAAACGTCATGACGGACAATTTTCAAATATTAAAAAAGGTCATATTAAATATTTCATCACTTGAAGGTTTAACATAAACGGTCATAAATTAAACATATCATACAAAAATTAATAACTAATATTGATGTCATAGTTGACAAATATATCTAAACACAAATCAAAATTCATAGAAACATAAAAACTGTCTCAAATTTTTTTGTATTCAAACTTAAGTACATCTAAAATGCACCAAACCAAGTCATTTATCCATGTTAAAAGAATAGTATCACTCAACTGAATATACCCAACATGTACATCATTCACAAAAAAATAATGACCTGTTGCATGTATCATAGCTAGATATACTCACTATATACATAATTTAAAAAATATCTCTAAAAATGTACTTCCAAAATTCACGAATACATGCATCGGTCTTTCATTGGCTTATGCAAACTAGTGTCAACACCTCAAAAGATCCCACCACCGACCTACTACACTTACTCCATACCTGCTTTTATAGACAGATATTGGGACTTAGATTGTTATAGTCCTCTATTGTTCTCCGCACCACTTCATAGTCAACAAGCTTTTTCTCATCTGGATTTGTTCCATAAATCACCAACCCCAGTGGCAACGAAATAGCGTTGATGAGTGTTCCAGTAATCGCCAACCCCAGTGATAACGAAATAACATTGATCAATAACATAATCAATAATGTTCTTGACATATATGTTTGAGGCCTACACTCACAATTAAAAAATGAATCATTCAATAAAAAAACCACTGACAACAAAACTACACTGGTCAGTAACATCATCAACAATGTTCTTGACATATATATTTCAGGCCTACAGCCACAGTTAAAAAATGAATCAGTATTTACTACAATAAGAAAAATGAAATATGAGTAGAATTTAAAAAGCTATACGGAAGAAAGTGCGTAATTATAGTACCTGGTATTTTCATATTTGCTCTTTTCTTAGGTCCTTAAACTGCGGACACAAAATTTTCCCACTCTCGGCTTTCTTTTGTGCCCAGGCTACATACAACGCCTTCGAGCCATTCAATAACCACGTAAATTTATTTAAGTAACCTTTTTTTTAGAATGTGAAAAACTCACGCAAAATCACCTTTGTTTAATTGAAGTGGCAGCCAAATCAACATTTGGAGTGATTTTAGTAGTTTTCACTTTAGAGATAATACTATCCAACTGATTATCATCTCTTGTTTATGATGAAAACACTTGTATTTTGTCAATAAGTTCCTAAAATATTGTATCTTCATCTCTAAAAAAAACATTTAGCAGTAAAATGTAAGATATTTTCAACAATGAGACATAAGGTTTCAATACATATAAACTAAGTAAGAATTGACATTAGAAAGATAACATATATATCATTTCACTTTAATTAAACTTAACATGGTTGTTTGCATATTCACATATCATATATCAATACGTTTAGGACTTATATCCATTAGTTAATGACAAAAAAATAGAACTCCCCGAAACAAAAGAAGAGTAATTATAGGGAGAAAGTCAATTGAACACAAGAAGAAACAAAATATATACATGAAATATTTATTTGCTCAGTAAGTACTGGAACTGTCAACCTAAATTGTCAACCTCAAAAACCAGAATTGTCAACTTAAAATAGTTAAAGAAGGGTCGTATTAAACATGAAAACAAATATATACATGCTTTGTTTAGTAAGTACGGGATGAAGCTCAAGAAAGTATGAAATAAGTTATCTCAGAGGTCTAAAAACAAGAAGAAATAAAACGCAATGTCTCCATTTGAGTTTTTTCATTTAGCTAATCAATATGCACATGCAAGGTCATAGGGATAGGGTTTTTTCATATTTTATCGCCATTAATTTTAAGATCACATGGTTGAGATGGTCACACAGTTGTATGGAATACCTCTTCTAGCCCCATTTATTCCCATATTTTATTATGTTGTTTTGTCGAGCTTTTATGCTCAGATAAGTCCTAATCAATTTTCCTTATTCTTAAATGCAATAGTTTAAATCATGTCTAGGGAACCAGAAATCAAACAACTAAGTTGGGAGATTAGTCGTAACTTTTATGGAATTATAAAGTCTCGTTTATAGGTTATTGTGGTGACAAATATTTTCAACACAAATAGATAAGAGAAGTGCAATCACCAAGCAAAATAAAGAAGATAAAATGCCAATCACACAACAGGAGATGTACGTGGTTCAGCAAGAATGCCTACGTCCACGGTGGTGCAGTCAGTTTAATTTCTATATACTCCGGGGAGCATTTACAGAGAATACAGTGCGTGTCTTTTGCCCCAGACTTAGGGTTTATTATATACATGTTTTTCTTCGGGGAGTAGGGGTGTTGGACTCCCCCACGTTTGCCATCTTCTCCTGAAATCTCTCTTTATGAGAACATGGGAGAAGACTCAGTCATAATTTTATTCAGTTTAGGTAAAGGGTCTGGACTTTGGGCCGCTTTAATTAAGCTACTCGTCCGGTCCCATAATGCCAAATCCGGGTACCCACAATTGCCCCTAAATTTGTTGGGCCACAAGTTGGGCTCAATAAATTTAAATAATTTGTCATAATGGATCTTTTGTATATTGCGTAACTCTTCCCAAAGTTTGAGGATTGATTTAGGAGGCAGTTTCTTCGTGTCTTGTGCGTGATGATTAGTAACATTTTAAAGTCATTTTGAGCAGCGTTTTATAGTTGCCATTTTAAGCTTCTTAGTGTTCTTCCATCGTCTGCGAGTTTTAGCAATTTGTACCCTCTTCTACAGGTCTTCATTTTTTTGCTTTCGATCTCCCTCGTCATTTGGGCTTGTGATCTTGCATTGTCCAAGTCAAACTTTCATCCCATAAGTCTCCTTTGCTTTCTCTCTGTGCTTTCTTTGAATTTGTAGTTTAGGGTTTACAAATGGCAAAGATAGGTAATAGATCAGTGTCCGAGTTTAGGAAATTTTAAAATATCCCAGAGTGGGTAGAGATTGAGTGCACCTCTCTTCCTAAAAATGTTAGAGAAATAGAGGGCACTCATTGGATTCACGTATTGTTGCTTTCCCAAGGGGGGAATTACTTTTCCACCAAACGATTTATTCTTGCATTTCTTTGATTATTTCAACATTGTTCCTGCACAGTGTTCGCCCAATGTATGGAAGATAATCAATGGCGTCCATAGAATAAATCAACTTTATGGCACCAAATTAGGGCTCATCGAAGTTTATTTTTGCTGCTCTTTCTCTCGAACTAGCTCTGGTGTTCTTTATCTCAAGGCCAGGAGTCTTGATAGGGTATTGGTAGTAAACCTACCTGATTCCCACAAGGATTACTGGAAAGATGGCTTTCTTGCTAGAAATTGGCAGTTCTCCCCCCAGATTGAGGGGTCGAGGTCTAATAGGTTTACTGTTCCCTTTTATGGGGAATAGTACATAGGTAGTCTTTGCTCTGTCCTTTCAATTTGCTTGTTAATGTGTGATCTTTCTGACTCTTTCCTGTTTTCTTTTCAGCGAGGTCGAAGAACTTGGAACCTGCCCTCAGCGAGGTTCGACTTTTGGAGTTGGTTAAAGCTTAGAATATCAGGGAGCCCTTGGCTGACGGTGAACATCCTCGATCTGCTGCTTTCTTGCTCGAGTATAAAAACATTGGGTCTAGTTTTATAGCAAGGCCCGTGGATAGCATTCCCGAGTTTAATATTTCTGAAGAAGCTGCTGCCGATCCCATTCAGTTGGCCGAGGAAGGGAGCAGTTCTAAGAGTGATACCAGGGGAGGAGTTGAAGGTGGTATCGGTGAGGAGAGATCTAGCAGTGACAGTTCTTCTAGCTCAGAAGAAGTTTTTGAAACCTAAGGACCTTCAAGTACATCCAGCAGCTCTAGTGAGAAAATGGTTCTCCCAAGAAAAAACTTGATCCGTGATGATGATGATGATGATGTGATCCTTGCTCAAAGGTCGAAGAAGCAGAAGTCCAGTAGTGGGGCTGTTGCTACTGGTTCTCAGTCTGCTACTCAGGATAGGAGAAGAAGAGCAGGTGAGAGAGAGAGAGAGAGAGAGGAAGAGGGAAGAAGAAGATTTGAGGAGAGGAAGAAGGTCGAGGAGAGGAGGAGGATAGAGAAGGATAAGGAAAGGGAGGAAGAGAGGAGAAAAATAGAGGTAAGGACAAAGGTTGGGCAAGCCTTAATGAAGGTGTCCGCATTGCCAAAGGGGGCCTCGGTTGCCACTTCTCCTCAATTGACCCCCGCGTTACTCGAGAGAGCAGTCCTTCCTGCTGATCACCAGAGGGCAATGGGGACTGACCAGTTAGCCCTGCAAGCGAGTCAGAGGCTAGCCTTGGTAAGTCTATTTCTCTTTTCTAATGTTTATCAAATTTTGTCTGTTTTCTTCTTCTAATATCTTCTTTTACTTGCAGTTTGTGAGCGATTTTGTTGTGCTCTATCGCTCTCGCAACGAGCTGATCAATAAGAATGGCGAGCTGGATAAGCAGAATGCTACTTTGAGAGTGAAGATTATCGAGCTCGATGCTAGCTTGACGGTTGATGATGCTACCCGTACGTCCTCTGACCTGGCCCTAGTCAAAGCCAATTAGGATAGGGAGGCAGTGGACAAAGAACTAAATGAATTGCGGCAAGCCTACGATCTGGTCTGCTCGAGCAAGATGGCTATCATAGAGTAGAACAAGGTACTGATCGAGCAGCAGAAGGAGAAGGAGTCCCAGGCAGCCACCGTAAAGGAGAACTCATATAACTCTAGGTGGGCTGCCGCGTATGAAGACGTTGAGGTTCAAATAGGCTACATTAACCGTCTGAACTTTAAGAAGGGCTGGAATAAGCCCTTTTAGCTGCTGGTGTGGACGTTGCCTCTCCCCTGTTCGATGAGCACGATCCAGGCCCAAAGAAAATTATGTATGAAGCCCCTGTCCCAGCCATCGAAGGTGTTGACCCTTCCTTCCAGTCAGTTCCTGCCGATGCCCTTCCTGTTCAGGCGACAGAGTTATCCCTGCTGAAGGAGGTGTTCCTACTGCTACTGACAAGGGGAAGCAGCCAACTTCTTCTGGGCAACCCGAGGTCGCCAGCTAATTTACCTTTAGGGTTCCTTTTGTATTTTTTTTTTGTAATCTTCCTTTCTGTTCCTCGATGTAATCAGATCCTTTTAATGAAATGAGAAGGTTTCTTCCCCCAGTGCACTGATTTTCTTTTTCCTTTACTGCTCTTTTGTGGCATGTAGTTGGTTGATGTTGATGATTATATACCAGCCACTTCTCAATTGGGAAGAATTCTTAGTCCTGATGTAAGTCCTGAAGTTCGTCATACCTTTGTGAGGATTCGCAAATCGCTGCGATTGAGGAACAAGCATTTCATAGAGCAGACTGAGCTCGTTGTTAAACTAAAAGACAGGCTCCAAGAGATGGAAAAAGTTGGTGCCTCAGTCCAAGAAGAGGTGAATACCCTGAGGGCAAGGCTTCTAGATTCTTCTGAGATCAACCAGGTTGGAAAAATTCTTCACCAGGAGAATGAAGCTTTGAGGAAGGAAGTCTCGCGACTCAGGGAGCATACGTCGAGCACTGCTCCTGTAGTATTACGAGGTTCCTCCTCTTCAAGAGCTAGAGTTGTACCAAGCGATGTTCCTCCGGTGATGAGAGGTTCTACCTCATCGACTATTCCAGGAGATGGTACAAATGCAAGAAGTCCATCTAGGTAAATGGAAGAGCTTTGTGATGATGCCCGACGAGCATATGTGATTGCTGCTGGGCTTCAAAGGGACGTCACCCGACTGAGGCATCTGTTTAAGAGAGGACCTCGATGAGTATGGGCTGATGGTTATGACCAAGGTTGGCTAGATGCTCTGACGAAGCTGACAGAGTTTGAAGAGTCGCCTTTATCAGGGGATGGTTGAGTGCCCTGAGGGAGCTACAAGTCCTAAGGAACTCAATGCTCTGTTATCGTCATGAGATCTCTCCTTCCACTCTAATGCCTAACCGTTTCCAGAGAGATGATTAGTGGATCCCTATTGATTCCATCCCTCGGCAGCTATTAGAGTCAGATGCGAATGAAGTCGAGAAAAAACTAGTTCCCCATCCCGACGATGGAAGAAGAGCTCAAGTGGCTGATTATCTCGTTCAGAGGCCTCGACCTCATTGAGATTTTTCCATATGTAATGAAGTAATGTAATGTTGATATTTTGGGTGAGCTCGCCAACTAAACATGGGTTGTATTTGTTATAAATGTGATGAAGTAATATAAAATTAATGTTCGGGGCTAATTTGCCTACTAAACAAGTGTTTTATATTTTCTACATCTTTTAGATTTTGCTCAATGATCTTGGGCCTCTCTTGGCTGACTGGAATTGTAAGTTTGCATTGTTAAGTGAGTGTCCCTCCAGTCAAGTATGTTTATGAGATACTATTCTGCCCCACTTTACCTTTTAGGTTTTGTCATCACACTCTCTTAGGCCTAAGTGTGGCAATTGGCGAGGACACACCTGGTGTTAGATGCTCTATCCGATCAGGATTTTATTAACCAAACATTATTTGGAAACCAATTTTGAACTGGCCATATTGCCTAAGGATCTCCTATAGGGCTTCATATATTGCCAGGGGCAATGCTAAGAGGTTTTCGTGTTTTATAACGAAAACCTGATGAGGGTGATTTCCCTGCTATAGTGTAATGATTAGTGTGCCAGTCACTTGGAAAGGGTGTGTGAGTTATAAAGTTCATATACTAATTAACTGACACTTCATAGAATGCAACTGCTAAACAACTTTTATTAATGATAAGGAAATGAGCTTCCATTTTCATAAGTAAAGAACAAAAGAAGAATCTAGAAATAGAATTTCTTAAGATTGGTTGCATTCCATGCTCGGGGTATCTCTCTCCCTTTCAGCGTTTCTAGGTGATAGGCTCCTCGCATATCATCTTTGTTATCTTGAATGGTCCTTCCCAATTTGTCCCTAACTTGTCGTCTGATGGTTTTACTGCACTGCCCAGGACTTTCCTTAGGACATAGTCCCCAATTCGGAATGCCCTTGGATTGACTTTCTTGTTACAGTGCTTTGCGAGTTGTTGCTAATAGCTCGCTAGTTCCACTAAGGCAATTTCTCGCTGTTCGTCGGCTAGGTTAAGCTCAGCGAGCAATGCTGCATCATTCTGGCCCTGGTCGACAAAGTTGGACCTCATAGTGGGTAAGCCTACTTCTAATGGGATGACCACTTCCATTCCATACGTTAGTGTGAATGGGGTTTCCCCCATTTCTCGACAGGGGGTAGTACGGTAGGCCTACATAATATGCGGTAGTTCATTCACCGATGCACTTTTAGCTCATTCTAATTATTTCTTTAACCCATCTATCACCGTCTTGTTAGAAGCCTCGGCTTGTCCATTGCTCTGAGGATAGGCCACCGAGCTGAAATAGTGTCTGATTCCGTGCTCATTACAAAAATTCTGAAAGGAACCACTCTTGAACTGCGTTCCATTATCAGTGATGATGGTCCTGTGGATGCCAAAATGGGTGATTATATTTTTCCATATGAATCTTATCATATTTGTGCCTTGGATGTTCGTCAAGGGTTTCGCCTCGATCCATTTGGTGAAGTAGTCAGTTGCGACCAACAGATACTTACGATTGCCGGTCCCGGTAGGAAGAGGTCCTATGATGTCCATTCCCCATTGGGCAAATGACCATGAGCTGGAAAGTGATATTAGGTTGCTGGCAAGTTGATGGACCATAGGAGCATGAAGTTGGCATTTCTCGCATTTGCGAACATACATTGCAGAGTTTCTTTGCATATATGGCCACCAATAGACTTCCCCCATTGCTCAAAAAGCAAATGACCTTCCTCCAATATGGCCTCCGTAGATTCCCTCGCGGAGTTCATATAGAACTTGTTCGACATCCCTCAGGTGAACACATTGAAGATAGGGATCGGAGAACGATCTCTTATATAGCTTGCCCTCAGGAGATTAGTGAAAGCGAGCAACTTTGACTCTTATCTGGTGAGCGGTATTCTTATCATCTGAAAGTGTGCCATCCTTCAAATAGTCACTTAAAGGATCCATTCAACTGGGTGCTGACTCAATTTGGAGCACATGTTCCACGCTTGGCAGCTCCGTGTTACGGTTAATGCTCGAATGAGCGAGGAAATCGATGGGGATTGTTCTTTTTAAATTGGAATCGATTATCGAACTCAGGGCTGCTAGGGCATCAGCATGGTTGTTCTGTCCTCTGGGAAACTGCTGGACACTGATTTCCTCGAAGCTGGCCATTAGCCTTTTTTCCAAGGCAAGGTAGGCTACCATTCTTTCATCTTTTGCATTGTAGTCTCCACTTATCTGATTGGAGATTAATTGTGAGTCGACAAACACCTGTAACTGCTTTGCCCCCAAAGTATGTGCCTTCTGGAGGCCGGCTATTAAAGCCTCATATTCTGCTTCGTTGTTGCAGGCTTCAAATCCAAGCCTGATTCCTTTTTCGAGGATTATATCCTCTAGAGTGACAAGCACAATGCCTACTCCTGCCCCTTTGAATTAGAGGCTCCATCAATAAATAATTTCCAGACTCCCTCTGTTGCGTGATTTTCTCGTTGCTTCACAGGTTGAAATTGGTCGGGAGGCTGCTCGCTTCTGAATTCGGCTATGAAATCATCAAGGACATGTCCTTTGATTGGGTTCCTTGGTTGAAATTGGATATCAAATCGTCCGAGCTCGACTGACCATTTACACAGTCTGCCCGATAAATCCACTTTCCTCAGGATTGCTTTAAGGGGGTGCGATGTAAGGACGATGATAGTGTGAGCTTCAAAATAGTGCTTTCACTTCCTTGAAGCCACTACTAGTGCAAAGGAGAGCTTCTCTAGTGGTAGGTACCACTGCTCGGCCTCTAATAAAGTCTTGATCGTGTAATAAACGGGGTGCTGGATTCCTGCTTTTTCGCACATCAATACAGAACTGACAGTGTGGTTGGAAACAGCGAGGTATAAGTATAAGGAGTCTGTTTCCTGGGGTATGACGAGCAATGGTGGTAAGCTAAGGTAAGCCTTGATCTCGTCCAATGCCCGTGAGAAATCTTGATTCCATTCTACTGTTTTGTTTCCCTTTAGGAGCTGGAAGAATGGTTTGCACTTCTCGGAGGACTTTGAGATAAAATGGTTCAAGGCAGCGAGTATATCGGTGAGCTTCTATACGTCCTGGATTGTGCGAGGAGGTTGTACCCTGTTTACTGCATCGATCTGGTCTTGATTAGCCTCGATGCCTCTCTTACTGACCAAGTACCTAAGAAATTTTCCTGACTGGACACCAAAAGAACACTTGCTTGCGTTAAGTTTCATTCAGTACTTCCTGAGGATTTTGAAGGTTCTTGACAGATCTGAGAGGTGGTCTTCTTTCTTCCTGCTTTTGACGAGCATATCGTTGATGTAGACTTCCATGGTGTTTCCCATTTGGACTTTGAACATCTTGGTGACCAGTCATTGGTAGGTTGCCCCTGTATTTTTTAGCCTGAAGGGAATGACCTTGTAATAGTACAATTCAACGGTGGTAATGAATGCTGTCTTATCCTGGTCTGGAGCGTACAGAGGGATCTGATGATTACCTGAGTATGCATCCAGAAAACTCATTCTCTCGTGAGCTATTGTGGCGTCCACTAGTTGATCGATTCTTGGAAGAGGGAAACTATCTTTAGGGCACGCCCTGTTAAGGTCAGTGAAGTCGATGAAGACTCTCCATTTCCCGTTGTTCTTTGGAACTACTACTGGGTTGGATAACCATTTGGGGAATTGGACCTCCCGTATACATCCTGCATCAAGTAGTTTATGAACTTCTTCTTCCACGACCTTTGCCTTCTCGGGCGCAGTTCATCGTGCCTTCTGGACGATTGGTTTGAAAGTGAGGTTAACTTGTAGCTGATGGCAGACCATACTAGGATCAATCCTAGGCAGCTCATATGGTTCCCATGCGAAAACGTCTACATTGCTTCTTAGCAGAATCGTCAACTCCTTCTGTTCCTGATCTGTGAGGGAAGCTCCAATTAAGAAAACCCTATCACCGTCGCTACCTCCAGCTATAACTTCCTCTAGGTTCTCGATGACCCGTTCAGAGGGGAGGAGCCTAGTCTCCTCCACTCCGGGTCTTCCTTACTTTAACTGCTATTTCGAAGGTATCAGACCCTCTTGTTCCTCAACTTTCTAGCTGGGCCTGTCGGCCTTCTTCTCCGCTCTTGGGCGAATGGCTTCTATGAAGCACTTTCTTTCCATCGCTTGATCTCCATGGATCTCTATTACTCCTCGCTCAGTCACATATTTGAGCTTCTGATGGTAGGTCGAGGAGACTGCCTTCATCGCGTGCAGCCATCCTCTACCGAGGATAGCTTGGTATGGTGAGTTAATATCGACCACTAAAAACTCAATCATCTTGGATACATTTCCTGCCCTTACTGCAGCACGATCTTTCCCAAGGGCATAGTCACTTTCCGAGCGAAGCCAATTAAAGGGACAGTGTCTTCCTTTTGGTCGGCGAGGCTTAACTTCAATTTTCTGAACTGGTCGAGGTACATTACCTCGAATGAGATTCCTTAGTCGATGAGTAACTTGTCGATGTCATAGTTAGCTATCCTGAGAGTAATGATCAAAGCATCATGATGTGGGGTTCTCACTCCCATCATATCCTCATCTGTGAATACGATATGCTTACTATAGTCGATGTCATCTGCTCGCCGATGCTTTCCTGATTGTATTTTTGCTGGATCGATCTGAAAAGCTTGCATCACCGCTATAAGCTTTTTTACCTCCATTCGAGATGAATTTTCTTCAATCTGATTCACATCAGATGCCCCATAAATTACTACGAATTTAGGGCCAGCATCGTCTTCGAGCACGTTGTCAGGCCTCGCTTCTTCATTGGCAACAACTTTCTCTGCCTTATTTTCCATAAATTCATTCATATGCCCAGACTGGGCCAGTTCTTCAAGGTGGGACTTAAGAGCCTTGCAATGCTCGGTCTTATGTCCTCCCTCTTTATGAAAAGTGTACCTCAGCGCGTTGTTCCTCTTTGAGGGATATCCTTCCATCTTTCTGGGCCACTTAATAAATGGCTCGTCTTTGATCTTTGCGAGAATCTTGTAAATCGATTCTCTGAAGACCGTATTGACTTCCTGAAATGCTTTCAATACATCATACTTGCCTCCGTTCTTGGAGCCATTCTTGCCCCCATTCTTTCCTCCTTTCTTCTAGTTCTCAGTTATGTCCCTGCCTTTCCCAATGAGCTTGGTTCGAGCGTTCTCTCCCATGCTGAGGTGAGTGACATCCTCCACCTTGGCATATTTCTCAATGCGAGCCATCAGGTCGTTAATGGTCGTGGCCTCTTTCTTTGTTAGGGACTGGTAGAAAAGGGAAGAGCTGGGTAGCCCAATTTTGAAAGAGGCCACCGCTACCTGCTCCGAGCAGTCCTCGACTTCGTTGAATAACTCCCAGTACCTCTTCGCGTAGTCTCAGAGGGTCTCTTGAGATTTCTTTTTCATTATTAGCAAGGTATCCATCCTTTTCGGATGGGAGCTACTAGTAATGAAGCGGGTCGTAAAGAGCTCAGCCATGGACTCAAAGCGTCTAACGGACCTGTGGGGAAGCCTTTTGAACTATTTCTGCGCCACTTCATGCAGGCTTGAGGGAAAAATTTAGCACATCAGTGCATCCCGATGGTTCCATAGGGTCATGGCTTGCCTGTACTGCCTAACATGATCAATGGGATCAGTTTTACCATCATAAATCTTGAACCTTGGAATAGCAAATTTTGGGGGGGATTCCTCTTCTTCTATTTCCCTTGAGAAAGGTGATTTCATCTGAGTTTTAAGGGATCGCCTAGCGAGCTCTCGGGTCGATCTGGCACCGCGATGTGTAGGGTGTTGGTCCATCTCCCTTCGGACCAAATTTTATATGTTCTCGTTGCTGTGAGTTGGGCTCCTGTAATGGCGTGCTAGTCGCAGCTACTCGAGCAGGTAGTCCTCTGACTCGTCTCCCTTGACTTTCCAAGACCCGCGTCTAGGGCTCCTTCCTCGGTTACGAAACTTACTCGCCGGAGGGATAGGAGTGCGGTACGAATGTCTCCTGGTTCCACAATTGAGCTCTCTCTCTATTCTTTCTAACCTTCTTTTAAGGCGAGCATTTTCAGCTTCGTGCTTGCGAGAAGACACCTTCTTCTCTTGGAGCCTCGCCTCATATGCATCAATCAACCTGGATATTTGTGTCGACCTCGATGGTCCTTGGCTTTCTTCTGAGGCGGGCCTCTCTAAGCGAGCCCTCTGATCTGAACGCTGAACTTCAGATCTGATCCTGCGAGGAGCAGGTTGTTCTTGGATATCTCCTGCCTGAGGAGCATTACTACTGTGACCAGACATTTCAAACGTCTTTGTTGGTGTGGGCTTTCTCAGGGAAGATAAACGTTCCCACAGACAGCGCCAATTGTGGTGACAAATATTTTCATCACAAATAGATAAGAGAAGCACAATCACCAAGCAAAATAAAGAAGATAAAATTCCAATCACACAATAGGAGATGTACGTGGCTCAGCAAGAATGCCTACGTCCACGGTTGTGCAGTCAGTTTTATTTCCATATACTCCGGGGAGCATTTACAAAGAATACAGTGCGTGTCTTTTGCCCCAGACTTAAGGTTTATTATATACTTGTTTGTCTTAGGGGAGTGGGGATGTTGGACTCCCCCACGTTTACCATCTTCTCCTAAAACCTCTCTTTACGAGAACATGGGAGAAGACTCAGTCGTAATTCTATTCATTTTAGGTAAGGGATCTGGACTTTGGGCCGCTTTAATTAGGCTACTCGTCCCGGCCCGTAATGCCAAATCCGGGTACCCACAGTTATCAATCTGATTAAAGAATAAAAGAGAAATAAAAATACGAATTATTTTTAAAAGATAAGTTACTTGTCAATGCAAAGTACGTACATGCCTGCCATATTGTGGCATACATGTAAATGACTATTGTGGAGATTCTCATAATACAATAGAATAATGTCTGGATGGCCAAATTTTGAGAACTCCAGAGTAACATCATGGCATAAGTCCAAATACAATCAAAACATTTCTTCTTGTCTTTTTTAAAGAAGCAAGTGACTATTCGCGATATTTGCTTCTTCCCCTGAAAAAAACATACACATTCATTAGTAAGAAGAACAATATATATGTTTACTTCGAACTAGTACTTACAAAACATATTTATATAAGCAATCTTTTCTTTTTTAAAAAGATAGAATATGATCAATACATATGGAAACCTCCTTTTATTTGAAGTATAATCTGTATTTTACATGTTTGGGTAATTGAAAAAAATCCATTTGTTTGAAGTATAAATTGTAAATTCTTGACAAATAAATAGGCATTAACATAAATGCCATTAAATTAACTCGTAAACATAGATTCATGTTGTGTTTTATAGTTTGGCTCTTATAGTTTCAAATCATCAAACATGCTGAGATGATAATGAGTACGAAAATTATATATACAGTTATTTTTTTGTGCCTTTCTCATTACTTTCTCATAAAATTTGATATCTCTATCACCGATCAGCAGAAAAGAAAATTAATAAATTTATAAAACAATAATCCTAGATCTCATATTGTAATCGTCTTTAACCAAAATAGAGTACATGAAACATGCATGGTGGCTTGTAAGAGTTAGAGATGAACATTGGCAGCATTATCCGACAGTGGTAATAGACATATTAGCAGTATTAGAGTTTTATACTACAGATTTATTTAGCATTAAGGGTATTTTAGTATTTTCTCTTTTATTGTTAAGTGATTGTAGTAGGTCATATATTCTCTTTCCTTCTTCTCATTGTATTGCATTCTAGTTTATGTTAATATGAAACCCTAGCCCCTCTTTCTCCTTTTCCTTGATTGTAGATCTTTGATATGTTATCATGTTATCAGAGCGGGATCAAAGCTTAATCTCATCAATAAAAAAATTTGATGTACTTTTTCTGTTTGTTCGACTGTTTAGAAGGTATTGATGATCGTTTTCCTTCCTGTTCGTTCGATTAATTGTTTAGTTCGTTTGATTTAGTTTTATTTGGGTACTGTTTGATTGTTTATTTTTGCAATGGCTGGTGAAAGAGATGATTCGCTACAATCAATTAGTGTCAGATTAGATAGACAAATTATATGTATTGGAGTTATGTTACGAAGAATTTTTTAAAAGGGAAGACGCTTTGGGGTTACATTAATGGCGATTTGAGTAAACCTAATGATAAGGTAAATGTTGAAAAATATGCAGAGTTGTTGGATGTTTGGAAAGCAAACAACTCAAAAATCATCACTTGGATTAACAACTCTGTTGCGCCTTTCATAGGTATGCAGTTGACTAAGTATGATTATGCAAAGGATGTTTGGGATCATTTGGGAAGATTGTATACACAATCTAATTTTGCAAAAAAGTACCAGTTGGAGTGCGATATTCAGGCTCTTGAGAAAATAAATTTGAGTCCAGGAATTCTATTCTTCTATGACAGATCTTTAGGATCAGTTGACTATCACAGAGTCTGCTGACTTGCAGGACTTTGCACCATATATTGCCAATAGGGAGGAACAACGCCTGGTTCAGTTTTTGATGGCATTGCGTGATGATTTTGAGGGTCTTCGTGGGTCGATTCTTCATCGTAGACCACTTCCAACTGTTGATTCCATTGTTCACGAGTTGTTAGTCGAGGAGATTCATCTCAAGACTTGGTCAGGGAAGGTAATTTCTTCAGACCCTAATCCATCTGTTTTCGAAGCCTCCTCTCCGCCAATTTCCAATAATCAGAACAAGCCTTATTCGAGAGTTGCAAGTGATGAATGTAGTTATTCTAAGGAAAAGGTTCATTGGAAGACTCAGTGCCCTAAGTTGGGATCACAATAACAACAATCAAATAGTCGACCACCTCAGCAGTAGTTTTCTACTTGGAAATCCAACAATCAATATCAGTAGTATTCATATAGGCCTTCACAACTTAAGACTGCAACAGTTGTACCACCATCAGACTCATTTGCATCGGGTTCTTCTTCATCATTAATTCCATCCATGTCTTCTCTTGCTGAGACGTTTCAAAAGTTTCTTGTCACACAGCCTCACGCCATGTCTATCTCTTCACCAGGTAAGTCCTCAGGTATTTGGATTCTAGACTCCGGCGCTTCTAATCACATGTCACCAAATTTGTCCTGTTTTGGTTCTTTTTGTCCCACTTCTTCATTGCCCGTTATGACTGCTGATAGAACTCCCATGCCCTTAACGAGTGTTGGGACTATTGAATTAACCAACTTATCTCTCTCTAATGTTTACCACATTCCTAAGCTTACAATGAATCTTATTTTTGTTGGTCAACTATGTGATGTCGGTTACTCAGTTTCCTTTTCTTCTACCTTTTATCATGTGCAGGATCCACAGGCTTAGAAGGTAATTGGGACAGGCCGTAGGCAGGGGGGATGGTACATCATGGAGAAACTCAATGTACCAATGGTTACAGCTTCTAGTGTTGACTTGTCATCCTTTCGTTTGAGTTCAGATTCGTCTAGCTTTTATTTATGGCACTCTCGTCTTGGTCATGTCTCAGGGTCACGATTAAAATATTTAACTTCTACAGGAAAATTAGGAAATTTGCATTGTCATGATATCTCTGATTGTAGCAGTTCTAAACTTGCAAAAATTTTAGCTTTATCGCTTAATAGAAGTACTTCCTCTACTTTTGTACCTTTTGATCTTATTAATTCTGATGTGTGGGGACCGTCTCATATTATTACAAGAGGAGGGTCTCGATATTATGTCTCCTTTATTGATGATTATACGCGTTACTGTTGGGTTTTTCTCATGAAACGACGTTCGGATTTTTTTTATATTTATAATAAATTTCGTGCCTTTGTCAAAACCTAACATTCTACTATTATCAAATATTTTAGATGCAAATTGAGTGGGGAATATACTTCTTAAACTTTTGGTGAGTTGTTTGATTTAGATGGAACTACTCACTAATCATCTTGTACTGACACTCCTGAGCAAAATGGTGTTGGTGAAAGGAAACATAGGCACGCTGTTGAAACTGCTCACTCTCTTTTATTATCCGCATATGTCCCTAGTGAGTTTTGGGGAGAGGTTGTCCTTACTGCTTTCAATCTGATTAATAGGATTCCGACCTCTCATTGCTCAGGTTTTTCACCCTTTGAAAAGTTATATGGGTTTGTCCCTAATTATTCTTCCTTAAAGGTGTTTGGTTATACTTGTTTTGTTCTTCGACCTCATGTGGAATGTACCAAATTATCTCCAAAGTCAGTTATTTGTGTCTTTCTTGGTTATGGTAAGGGTCAAAAGGGATATCTTTTTATGATCCAGTTACTAAAAAATTATATGTCTCTCGCCATGTTGTATTTCTTGAGCATATCCCTTTCTTTTTTATTTCCGATAGCCCTCATAAACTCACTAAATCTAATCTCTTCAATTTTGATCCGTTCTCTGATAATGATGAGAGTGTGCCATCTCAAGCACCTTACACCACTGACAGTGTGCCACCCCATGTTTTTCCTGCTCCTATTATTTCTACTGATATAGGTACTTTGCCATCTGATGTTCCTGATGCTCCCCCTTTTCGTGTGACAACCCAAGCACCTGCTGAAATGGTGGAACCTCCTTCTCGCTATCCAAAATATCCACGTAAGTCCACTCAGTCTCCAGATTTTGTTTATTCTTGTTATTCGGATTCTTTTGCTTCATTTTTATCATTTGTTCACTGCCTCTCTAAGCCTTTGTCTTATAAAGAGGCAGCTATTGATCCTCTTTGGTAGTAGGTTATGGCTGAGGAACTCTCTGCTTTGCATCAGACAGATACTTGGAGTTTGGTCCCCTTACCTTCTAGTAAGCGGGCAATTGGATCTCATTGGCTATGTAAAATTAAAACCAGTTCAGATGGGTTAGTTGAGCGGTACAAAGCAAGATTGGTTGCTAAGGATTTTTCTCAGCAATATGGTATGGATTGTGACGAGACATTTTCTCATGTTGTAAAATTAACTACTATCCGTACTCTTATTGTTGTTGCATCTGTCCGTCAGTGGCATATATAGCAGATGGATATAAAAAAATGCATTTTTGAACGACGATCTTCACGAGGACGTTTATATGACTCCTCCTCCGGGTGTTCCTCATGGTCCTGATGAAGTTTGTAGTCTTAAGAAAGCCTTATATGGTATCAAACAGGCACCACGGTCGGGCTTGTTTTGAGAAGTTTTCTACCGTGATTATCTCTCTTGAATTCCTTCCAAGTGAGCATGATTCAACTCTCTTTATCCAGTGCACTCAGGTGGTCGTACTCTGGTCTCTTTATATGTTGATGATATAATTATTACTGGGGATGATGTTGGTGGAATTACAGCGTTGAAGTCTGAATTATCTCGTTGTTTTGAGATGAAGGATTTAGGTCCCCTACGTTACTTTTTGGGTATTGACATAGCTCATTCTCCAAAGGGTTATCTTCTCTCACAGTCTAAGTACATCGGAGACATTCTTGAGCGTGCTCGCCTCACTGATACTAAGATTGTTGATACCCCTCTGGAGCTTAATGTCCATCTATCCCCGTATAATCGTGTTCTTTTACCTAATCCTACCTTATATCGAACTATTGTGGGCAACTTGGTTTATCTTACTATTATTCGTCCAGATATAGTTCACACGGTCCATATTGTTATTCAGTTTGTTACTGCCCGTACTACGGTTCATTGGGCAGTTGTTCATCGTATATTGAGATACATGAGAGGCACTCGCTTTCAAATTCTTTTACTTCCTTCATCTTCTTCTTTGGAGGTGCTTGCATACTCTGATGCTGATTGGGCTGGTGATCCTACAGATCGCAAGTCAGTTACTGGATTTTGTGTACTTTTGGGCGATTCTCTTATTTCTTGGAAGAGCAAAAAGCAAGTTGTTATTTATGTGTCTTCCACGGAAGCCAAGTATCGTGCTATGGCTTCTACTACTCCTGAGGTTGTTTGTCTATGTCGGTTACTTACAGATATGGGTGTCTCTCTCTCTCAGCCCATTCCTATGTACTATGTTAATAAGAGAGCTATTCAGATTGCTCACAATTAGGTTTTTCATGAGAGGACTAAGCACATCGAGATTGATTGTCATATCACTCGTCATCATCTTACGCATGGCGTCATCACTTTGCCTTTTGTTTCTTCTTCCACACAAATAGCTGATTGGTTTACGAAGTCTCATCCAGTTCAGCGTTTTCTTTTTTTGGTTGGCAAACTCTCAATACTTCTCGCTGCAGCATTGTGAGTTTGAGGGGGGATATTAGAGTTTTATATTATAGTTTTATTTAGCATTACGGGTATTTTAGTATTTTCTCTTTTATTATTAGGTGACTGTAGTAGGTCATATATTCTCTTTCCTTCTTCTCATTGTATTGTATTCTAGTTTATGTTAATATGAAACCCTAGCCCCTCTTTTCTCTTTTCCATTGATTGTAGATCTTTGATATGTTATCAAGCAAAACAGAGTGAGAGAAACATTAGTCCGACGTTCAATACTCACATCCATTATTCTTCGTTTAGAACAAATATACATTCATTACCAAACATATTTTATATTAATCCTAATGAACAAATTAGTGCATGGAGTTATTTTAAACAAATTAATACAACGGAATCTTCTAATGTAAGCTCAACATGTGATTTTTTTAACCCCAAATTTCTTCTTGAACAAAATTGTTAATAAAAAATGAACCGCCAACATTACTTTTAAAATCATCAAAGGGATCGTATATGATGACATTGAAAAGAGAGACAAAATATGTGTGATGTTAAATTTATCTTCCAACGTTGGTACTTGCAACCTAATAATTGAAATGAATATTCATTTACATTTAATTATAAAAGAAAAGGTAAAAAGACAACACGAACCAATAAAATGCACCCGATAAAGACAGATACAAATCAATACAACAAATTTATACACATCTTTTTACTCGCATAACATATCTTTCAATTCTAACAATAATGCTACTTATTATGAGGGATAGACTAAAACTGATGTCATTTATACTCCTAATGATGGATTAATTTCTATTTTGTGAAGACTATCACAAACAGGAACATTCATATTGAATTATCAAGAAATATAAATATTGATTTTGCGGAAGCATACCTGAATCCATGACAGAAAGTTAAAATATCTGAGTCTAGGGTCTTATGCTATTCCAGATCAACACTTTTATTTCCTCTCTAAATTTCTCTCTGACAATGGGAATCAGAAGATTGGTGTTGTGTGATCTGGGGACCATGACCCCTATTTATAACACAATCGTGTCTTTTCATATTTCGTGTATTTCCATTTTAACCCATCATAAAAATAGAAATTACGATTGTCTCTACAGAATAAAAACCCACACTTTAATAATACATTAGTAAGGCCCCAAAACTTAAATTAATCACTTTAATTGGCCTACTTTTATTTGATAGCCTATAATTCATATTTATTTTATATATAAGCCCATATATTAAATTTAACTCTAACAATCTCTTACTTGGGATGTATATATATATATATATATATATATATATATATATATATATATATATATATATATATATATATATATATATATATATATATATATATATATATATGTAACTTTATAAATTTGAATTATACTTTATGAGGTCATGAGTTTTAGCTATCAAAACTTTATGTATCTTAACAATCTTGTCCATTAATTGCACCAATATAGAATCAAAGTGATCGTCATTACATATTTCGTAAGTAGACCCATCAATGATCACATATATCATTGCAACTAATGACAAAGATCAAATGTGGATGTGTAGCATGGAAATTTCATGCAATGTGATCTTAACATGCCTATTTTCAACTAGTCCTCCTTAAACCTTAGTGAGATCAAACCATATAAAGTCAGAGTGAATATAAACTTAATACTTTACTGCAGTAATTAACCATACAATATCCATTAATTAAATATGTTTATGAAAGCATATAAAATACAAACTCCCACTAAACTGACATATCCTGAAAAGAAATTCCACCCATATGAGCAGTGTGCTCATGAAAGACCTTGGGTGGTAATCCCTTAGTCAGTAAATCCGCAATCATGGAGTTTGTTCCAATGTGCTCTATAGATATAAGTCCACTCTGAACTCTTTCTTTTACAACTAGGAACTTATTTTTAATAAACTTTGACTTCGTAGAACTCCTGTTGTTGTTGGAATACAGTACTGCTGATTTATTGTCACAAAATAACTTAAGTGGTCTTTCAATGCCATCCACAATACGCATCCCTGTGATAAAATTTTGCAACCATATTCCTTAATTGGACGCCTCATAACAAGCTACAAACTCAGCTGCCATGGTGTAAGATGCTATAATAGACTTCTTAACACTCCTCCATGATACAGCATCTCCAACAAGTAAGTAGATATAACCTGAAGTAGATTTCATGCTATCTTGGCATCCAACAAAATCAGAGTCAGAATATCCGATGATCTCTAACTGTTCTGACTTTCGATAGGTGAGCATGTAGTCTTTTGTTCTCTCTAAGTACATCATGACTCGCTTGGCTGCTATCCAATGATCCTTTACAGGACTACTTAAGTATCTTCCCAACATGCCAATAATGTACGCAATATCTGGACGCGTACATACTTGAGCATACATAAGACTTCCTACTGCTGACGCATAAGGAATCTTTTGCATCTCCCGAATCTCAAAATCATTCTTGGGACATTGACCGAGACTAAATTTATCTCCTTTAGCTATAGGGGTGTTACCTGGTTTACGATCATGCATGCCAAATCTTTTAAGAACTTTAGCGATCTCGGTGTATTTGTATACCCAACACAAAAGAAGCGTTACCAAGATCTTTCATCTCAAATTTCTTTGAAAGATATCTCTTAGTTTCGTGCAACATACCTATATCGTTGGTGGCAAGCAAAATGTCATCAACATATAAAACCAAGTAAATAATCATCAACCAGATTCATCTCAAAACCAAACGAGATGACAACTTGATGAAACTTGTAATACCATTGAAGAGAAGCTTGCTTAAGCCCATAAATGGATTTCTTTAATTTGCAAACTGTTTTCTTTGCATCTCCCGACACAAAGTTTTCTGGTTGCACCATATATATTATTTCATCATTGTCGCCACTGAGAAACGCAGTCTTAACATCCATCTAATGAAGCTCAAGGTCAAAGTGCGCCACAAGTGCCATTATTATCCTAAAAGAGTCTTTCGATGAAACCGGAGAGAAAGTCTCTTTATAATCGATGCCTTTTTTCTGTGTAAAGCCTTTAGTGACAAGATGGGCTCTGTATCTCTCCACATCACCTTTCAAATCCCTCTTGGTTTTAAATATCCATTTGCAACCAATGTTTTTTTTTACCTTCAGGTAATGGGACAAGATCCCAAATGTCATTGTCCTTCATGGACTTTATCTCCTCATTCATGGCATCAATCCATCCTTGAGATTTAGAACTTTCCATGGCTTAACGGAAGGTGATCGGATCATCTTCCACCGCACCAATGTCAAACTCATGTTCTTGGAGAAATACAATGTAATCATCTGGCACAGCACTTCTTCTTTCTCCAGTGGATCTCCTTAATGGCATAGGTTCTGGAGGTGGTAGAGTTTGTTCTTCTAGAATGGGAGATTCGTGGATATTGTTTTGATTAGGATTTGCTTCTTAAACAATGTCAGGAATTGGATCCTGATCAATGTTAATAACATCTGTGGGAATATCAACATATTCCTCTTCAAAATCAAAATCCTTAACCTTATCCCCCTCGGCAAACTCAACATCCTCAAAGAACCTGGCATTTCCAGTTTCAAAAATTATTTTTGTAGTAGGATCATAAAATTTTTAACCTCTAGATCTTTCAGAGTATCCAACAAAATAACAACTAACTGTTCTGGAATCCAGTTTCTTTTCATGTGGCCTATAAGGCCTCGCTTCAGCTGGACATCCCCAAATATGAAGGTGCTTCAGACTAAAGTTTCTTGCCTGCCCGAAGTTCAAAAGGAGTTTTAGAAGTTGCTTTAGTTGGTACTTTGTTAAGGATATACACTTCAGTCTTTAATGCTTCACCCCAGAGTAAATCTGGTAAGTTAGAGTAACTGATCATACTCCTTACCATGTCTTTAAGTGTTCTGTTTTGCCTTTCAGCAACACCATTCATGCTTGGAGAACGGGACGATACCGCACTCCTCTAGGAATTTAGCAAATGGTCATGGGCGTTGTTCACCTGAACCATCATAACTATCGTAGTATTCACCACCACGATCAGATCTAACGCTTTTAATCCTTTTGCTGAGTTGATTTTCAACTTCAGCCTTGAATGACTTGAACACGTCCAGAGATTGGGACTTTTCATGGATGCGATAAAGGTAGCCATAATGTGAAAAATCGTCTATGAATGTGATAAAATATTGTTGACCGTTCCATAAAACCGTAGGGAAAGTCCCATAAATATCTGTATGTATCAATTCTAAGACGTCTGTAGCCCTATTAGCACCAGATCTCCTGTATGTTTTCCCTTTATGTAATTTTTGCAAATTTTAAAATCTGAAAAATCAAGGGAATCTAGAATTCCATCTGACACAAGTCTTTCAATTCTCCTTTGGGAGATGTGACCTAATCTCTTATGCCATAATGATGCAGAATTCTCATTGGTTAATTTTCTTTTAATACCTCGAGTACTTAATTGAAAGGTTTCATGATATGAAGCAATAGTATCAAGCATATAAAGGTTATCTACATAAGATAAAGAACCAGTACCAACCAAATTTTAATTATAAAGAAGACTAAATTTATTATTTCCAAAGGAACAAGTATAACCAAATTTGTCCAATACAGAAAAAGAAACCAAATTTCGTCTAAATGATGGTACGATAAATGTCACATTCAAATCCAAATAAGTACTAGACTTCAATAATAACCTAAATATCCCAATTGCTTCAACTTCAACCTTCTTGCCATCGCCTACAAAAATGTATCTTTCACCATCATTTGGCTTTCGGCAACTCAGGCAACCCTTTCTAGACACACTGATGTGAGTGGTTGCACCGGACTCTATCCACCAAGTGTGTTTAGGTACCAAAGTCAAATTAACCTCAGAACAAACTAGGTTAAGAATTGTACATTTCTTGACACGCCAAGCATGATAGTTGGTACATTGCTTCTTCCTATGTCCCGCAGCTCCACAGAAGAAACAACCATCAACAGTTTTTTCTTTATGTTGTTTCTTTGGATATGGAACCACTGCATCTTCTTTATCCTTCTTTCTTTTCTTCCCCTTGTCCTTGGAAGTACTAGCCAAATGAGCACTTTCTGTCTTATCTTGCTTCAGTCTTTCCTCTTCTTGCACACAATGTGAGATGATCTCATTAAGAGACCAAGTCTCCTTTTGGCAGTTGTAGCTCACCTTAAATTGACTGAATTGTGTGGGAAGAGATATCAGAACCAAATGCACAAGCAAATCCTCAGAGAGATCAAGCTTAAG
Source organism: Sambucus nigra (assembly GCA_949130495.1). Classification (NCBI taxonomy): domain Eukaryota; kingdom Viridiplantae; phylum Streptophyta; class Magnoliopsida; order Dipsacales; family Adoxaceae; genus Sambucus; species Sambucus nigra. The sequence goes on from OX422209.1 coordinate 121,652,003, forward strand.
TTCTCTTAACTTTGAAGCGATGAGACATTTCCATAATGTACTCCCTAATGTTACCATTACCTTTATATTTCATTGAGATGAGACTTGCCAAAAGTGCACTTGTTTCAGTCTTTTCATTTTTGGCAAATATGTTCTTAATTTCTTCTAGGAACTCTTTGGCTGTCTTTATCGTTTCCGATATTGTGCCCCTGAATACTTCTGGAATGACCTTCTTTATGATCATCAAATACATGCGATTTGACTTCTCCCACCTTTCAAAGTCCTTTTTGTCATCAGAGGAACTTTTATCCGTAAGAGGTGCAGGAGAAAGAACCCTTAATGCAAGGTCCAGATCCATGACGCCGAGAACTATATGAAGGTTCTCTTGCCATGACTTAAAGTTTGTGCCATTAAGCATGGGAATAGAATTAATACTGGCAGTAATGTTGGAAGCAGAACTAATAGCTGAATTAGAGAACAATAAACAAATAAAACTAGCTCATATAAGTCTTAAATAAAAAATAAATTCAAATAAAGGACAAATCTCATTTTAAGATATCGGACACTCTATTAATATTTTATCTTTGGAAAAAATATTAACTTGTAAGTGATATCTTGCCGTAATAATCAAACACTGATAATAAGAACATATTGAATAATAATTCTTCCTTTGGGTCGATTTATTATTCATATGTAAAACTAAATAATTATCACGTGCTTATTATTAAAGTGGCACATGTAATTTTGTTAAAAAAAATAATCTTCCTTTGGGCCGATTAATATTCACATAAATTACATGCACGTAATTCTTTTTATATTTCGAAATAAAATTATTTTTGAACAAAAGATGTCACTTTGGTGACATATTGTTTAAATTAATTTATCTCGAACTATATATATAAATACATCAAAATTTGAATTTAAATATTCAACTTGAAAGGTCATGGGTAGGCCTGTCAACGAGTCGGAGACGGGTCGGGTTTAGATAGATTCAGATCCGTGTAATCGTATCTTCATCGGGTTCGGGTTCGGGTTCGGGTTCGGGTTCGGGTTCGGGTCTTCATCGAGTCTACAATATTGGATCTAGACCCGGATCCGTTCGGGTCTTCGGGTTTCTGGTTCGGGTCCGGGTTTGGACAAATATATACATTTCTTTTATATCTATTTAATTTTATCCCCTTGTTTATTTTTTAATCTTAAATTAAAATATTTTGTAATGTATTATAGAATATTATTAGTATAAATAAAACATATATTACTTATATTTATTATATATATAAATATATATTTTTATATATAATACTTACATGTTATATTGATAATATATATTTATAAATATATATATAAATATATAAATTAATAATGTACAATTCGGGTCGAATCTTCGTGTCCGGTCTTGTATAAGATCCAGACCCTACCCGTTTAATAAACGGGTCTTCGGGTCTTCGGGTCTTCGGGTCTTCGGGTCCCGGGTCCAAAAAAATATGCTCATACCCTATTATATGGATCGGGTCCGAATCGGGTCCGGGTCCAGATCCGACCCATTGACAGGCCTAGTCATGGGTTCAAAACCCCTTTGGCTCCAGACTTGAAAGGTCATGGGTTCAAAACCTCTTGAGATCGTTCATAATTTTCATCATTTAAGAGGCTTAAATATGAAACACCAAGAATCGAACCTTTAACCTTCCACTACCATCAAATCAACCTTTATACCTAATTTTTTTTTAAATCATATAAAATCAGCCGCTAGTCCAAATTTCATAAATTTTATATCGTTAGAATCGTAATGAAACGAGAATATTTCTGAATCCAAAAATTTTCTGAAATATTAAACCTTTTTGAAAAAATATTTGCAGCCGAAAATTAATATCAATACCTTCCTAATATATTCTCAACAATTCAACATGAAATAGCTCTGATACCACATGATGGATTAATTTCTATTTTGTGAAAACTATCACAAACAGGAACATTCATATTGAATTATCAAGAAATATAAATATTGATTTTGCGGAAGCGTACCTGAATCCATGACACAAAGTTAAAATATCTGAGTGTTAGGTCTTATGCTCTTCCAGATCAACACTTTTATTTCCTCTCTAAATTTCTCTCTGACAATGGGAATCAGAAAATTGGTGTTTTGTGATCTGGGGACCATGACCCCTATTTATAACACAATCGTGTCTTTTCATATTTCGTATATTTCTATTTTAACCCATCATAAAAATAGAAATTACGCTTGTCTGTACACAATAAAAACCCACACTTTAATAATACATTAGTAAGGTCCCAAAACTTAAATTAATCACTTTAATTGGCCTACTTTTATTTGATAGCCTATAATTCATATTTATTTTATATATAAGCCAATATATTAAATTTTACTCTAACACCTAACACCATTTTATACTTTGTAATTGTATCGTCTGCTCAAGAAAAGTATATATAGTATTGGGGTTTCTATAACATTTAATGTGAAAATTTAGTATAATAATAATAAATGAACAAATAAAAAAGTCTACCTTCTTATAAAAAGTAACGTGATAATAATCATCAATGCCTGAGGCAGATTTAATCACTTCTCCAGGCTCTCCAAAATCTGGACCCTTTAAAATATGGATGGATTAGCATTTTGAAATGCAAATACAACGGTGAATAAAAGAGAATATACATGCTCAACGGTAACCCTCTTCAAACCCCCCCAATAAATACAATTTTTGGAAACCTCTCCAAGATTCTCTCCAAGAAACGTACCAAGAACCTTTTTGTAATAGGGTGAACTCTCATTCCCCTAACAGCTCTAGTCGCCATTGCTAACATGGCTGAAATTCCTGTAAACACGCACATCCCTCCCAAACCACCTGATGAAAATTACATCTGGAAAAAATCGTTTGCAAGTATTCTCATGAACAATACCACGAAGGAGCCTTGTCTCAAAAAGCCAGCCATGTACAAAGGAGAACCAGCGATTCTATTCTCAGAAGATGATATTTCCATATTAGCTGCCCCTTTCCAACACACAATCATAGGCAAATTTTCGCATGGCAGGCCTTCAACTGAAATCATCAGGAAAACCTTTCAAACTTTTTCATTAAATTATGCTTTTACAATTGGTCTGATCGACTCTAAGCACATTCTTATTCGTCTACAATGTGAGGAGGACTACGTTCGTCTTTGGGTAAGAGATCAATGGTATATAGGGAAGTTCCCAATGCGCACTTTCAAATGGACATCTGATTTTCATCCAGAAGAAGAAATCCCCATAGTTCCAGTTTGGGTGAATCTTCCCAATCTTCCAATTCATTTTTATGTCAAGTCTTCTCTATTCTCTATTGCCCAATTAATTGGGAAACCTTTGACTATGGGTGCTTCAACTGCATGCTTATCAAGACCAAGCATTGCAAGAATATGTATTGAATTAAATCTTCTTCAAGAAAGAGTTCATAGGATCTGGATTGGATGTGGGGATAAGGGCTTTTGGCAACAGGTAACATATGAGAACATTCCATCTTATTGTCAATATTACAAGAAAAAGGGACATCAAGAATCTAAATGTCTTATCAAATGTCCTCCTATGAATACTTCTCAAAAACAAAAGACAAAAGAAAATGTTAAGGCACCTGCTGTTATACAAGATCTTGAAAAGGGGAACAAACAATTATCTCCTCCAACGAATGCTGCTGCTGGAAAACAAATTCAAGAACAGGTCAAAAGAATCATATACTGCCTCAGGGTCAAGATATTCATCTTAACACAGGGCCTTTTATGTCTCAACTCATCCCAAGTTCTTCAGGTATAAAGAAACAGCAGGTAGAGGGCATCATAGAGGTGTTACAAGATAACAACTCTGTGACAGATCTTGAAGACATCGCGACAGACCTTGTTGAATGTGCTACAGATATGGTTGAAAATTGGAATAACAAAATTCAAGAAGATCCTCAATTGCACCTAAATAAAATACATCATGGTCACTATAATTCAGAAGAAACATTAAAGGTGGATCAATTCCACCTCTCCCCAAAAGGTTCTGTATTGCCTAAATATGATAACTCGTGCAAAAATTCAAGAAATTATCACTCAGATCAAGAGGACAGAAAATATTCAGCTCCTATGGTTGAAGAACTACAAAACTTTGCCTCTTGGTTTGATGTCAAATGGAACAAATATCAGAAACATCGAGTTGCAGCATCAAAGAAAGATAGAAGATCAGTTCCTCCTAATTCTGAAGCAGAAACTTCTATTTACTCAGGTATGATTTCTAAAAAAACTCCTATATACCCTCTTTACAGAAGATTTACTAGGTCTTTAGGCCAATCTAAAAATATTATATCTAATCATACATATAAAATGATGAACTTTATATGCTGGAATGTTAGGGGGGTAGGTAATTCAGCAACTAATAGAAGAATAAAAAGACTGATAAAACTTTATAATCTCCCTGCTATTGCTTTACTCGAGCCTAAAGTTGATTCTGCTAAAATTCCTATATACAAACTTAAGTGGAATTTCCCTAACAGTTATAGTAACTTATCCAACAAAATTTGGTTTCTTTGGTCAAATGATCTGGATGTCCTAGTCAAGTATGATTCTGATCAACTTTTGGGCCTAGAAATTTACATAAAATGTTTGAATGTTACTATTCATCTTGCTATTGTTTATGCCAAATGCACTCCTATTGAAAGAATTAGTCTCTGGAATGATATAGGGTCTGTCACTAGTAATTCTAACATAGAGTCTTGGCTGTTCATTGGTGATTTTAACACTGTTAAAGAAGATACTGAAAAATTAGGAGGTAATCCCATAGATTTTCATGCTACTGAGGACTTTAAGGATATGATAAATGCTTGTTCCTTAATAGACTTAGGCTACATTGGTTCCAGGTTCACCTGGACTAATCACAGAATTGCTGGAACTATTTTTTGTAGACTTGACAGAGGTCTTGTTAATCATAACTGGATTTTGAAGTTCCCTCAAACGAGTATAACTCATCTTCATAAAACTTGCTCTGATCATAGTCCATTACTTTTATCTATCAAAAGCAATTTTGATAACTTTCCTAAACCTTTTAAGTTCCAAGCTATGTGGTGTATTAAGTTAAATGTCCATGAGATTATTGAAGAATCTTGGTCTGATGAAGTCCAAGCTCCTCCTTTAGTTAAATTTGCTTTAAAGTTAAAGAAACTTAAAGTAAAATTAAAATCTTGGAACAAATGTACCTTCAAAAATGTTTTCCAATCTGTTAAAGACCTTGAAGACTTAATTTTAATTAAGGAGCATGAGTTTGAAAATAACCCTTGTGATTCTTCTAGATCCTATTTATCTAAAGCTAGAGCTGAGTTAAATGTAGCTTTACAGAGAGAGGAAAGCTTCTGGAAACAAAAAGTCACATAAAATGGCTTAAATCTGGTGATAAAAATACAAAATTCTTTCATGCTTCAGTTAAAGCTAGGCAAAGGAGACTAACTATCTCTAGAATTAAAAATAATCAAAACTATTGGGAAGAATCTATAGAAGAAATAGAACATATATTTCTTAATCATTTTAAAGAAACTTGGTCTGCTGAATATTTATCTCTTGACTCTTCTTTTATAGAAGTTATTAGAAATGATATAGATGATTCCATGAATAACAAGCTTACTGAATACCCCTCTGAAGAAGAAATTTTTAAAGCTATCTCTAACATGGATCATTCCAGCTCTCCGGGTCCTGATGGTTTTGGAGGGATATTTTATTTAAATTTTTGGCATATTATAAAAAATGATTTGACTAAAGCTATACATTCTTTCTTTGCTGGTGCTGATCTTCCTAAAAGTTGGACAGCTACTTCTATTGCTCTTATTCCTAAAATTTCGAATCCTTCAACATGTTCCCAATTTAGACCTATAAGTCTGTGCAATTTCTCTAACAAAATAATCTCTAAAATTTTAAATGATAGATTGTCTCTTATCCTTCCTTCTATCATTTCTCAAAACCAAAGTGGTTTTGTTAAAAATAGAAGTATTCAAGAAAATATCCTTCTTGCTCAAGAAATGGTTCAATACATTAGTAAGAAATCTTTTGGAAGTAATGTGATCGTCAAATTAGACATGGAAAAGGCTTATGATAGAGTATATTGGCCTTATCTTTGTGAAGTTCTCAGAAAATTTGGTTTTTGTGAAGTTTTTATTGACTCAATTTGGAGGCTTATATCTAATAATTGGTTTTCTATAATTTTGAATGGTAAAAGCATTGGTTTCTTTCATTCTTTAAGGGGATTAAGACAAGGAGACCCTTTGTATCCTAGTCTATTCATTATAGCTGCTGAAGTTTTAAGTAGAAATATTGACAAAATATTTTCTCTTAGGAAAGCAATTCCTTATGTTCATCCATTTAAAAGCCAACTTATATCTCATTTAGGATATGCTGATGATTTGATTATTTTTATAAATGGTGGTAAACGTAGCATAAAGGTCCTTATTGATCTTTTAAAGAAATATGAAGCTACCTCGGGTCAGAAAGTGAATTTTTCGAAAAGCTCCTTTTATACGGATAAAAAGTTATCTCATCATAGAAGATACACTATTGAATCTATTTCTGGATTGGCTCACAAACAATTTCCAATGAAATATCTTGGATGTCCTTTGTTTAAAGGGAAACCTAGAGCTATTCATTTTTCTGATCTAATTACTAAAATTAGGGATAGACTCCTTAATTGGTCTTCTAAATTAATCTCTCAAGCTGGTAGAGCTACTCTTATTAGATTTGTGTTACAATCTATTCCTGTTTATACTATTCCTGTTTTAAACCCTCCTAAAATCGTTATTAAAAGACTTCATAGTATATTTAGTAAATTCTATTGGGGTGGCACATCCAAAGAGAAACCATTTCAATGGACCAAATGGAATGACTTATGTTATCCATTTGAAGAGGGAGGTCTTAACTTTAGGAAAATTGAAGATATTGTTTCTCCTTCTAGCATGAAATTATATTGGAAATATAAATTTGAAAATGGCATTTGGTCTAGCTTTATTAGAAATAAATATAAAAATGGTCTAAAATTAAATCAAGTATCTTATTCTATGAAAAGGATAGTCTCCATTAAAGATATATATGACTCATACATTAATGAAGACAAAGCTATATGGATGGCCTCTATTAATGGTGAGTTTTCCATCAAATCTGCATACAATATTTGTAGACAAAGTAGGCCTTTATCCATATCTTGGAAAATAAATTGGATAAAAGAATGCCCCATGAAATTATCTAACTATACCTGGAAGTTATTAAACAACTCTGTCCCTTTTGAGTCAGAAATTCAAAAAGTTGGTGTGAGACTAGCATCTATTTGTAGATTTTGTAAGAATGCTGAGGATAGCCCTCACCATGTCCTTATTGAATGTCCTATTGCTTTTGAGGTGTGGAATTTCTTTGCATCTATGTTTGGTTTGTCCATTGAATTTTCATCTTGCAGGACAATCCTTTTCTCTTGGTGGCTACAATGTCCTAAAAGGGATTATAAAATTTTTCTCTTTAAGGTAATCCCTAAAGTGATCTTCTGGGAAATATGGAAAGCTAGAAATAAAAACCTTTTTGAAAATTGTCAAACTTCTGCGAATTACATTATCAAAAAAGTTATCCTTTTGTCTTCGAATATTTTATAATATTGCAAGTTTTACGACAAAATTTCTCCTAAAGATGATTTTATTGCCAAAACTTTTAATATCAATATTTTCCCGAAGAAGATTATCTTTATCAAGTGTCTTTGGAGCAAACCTTCTATTGGTATTTTTAAACTTAACATTGATGGTGCTTCTAAGAACAATCCTGGCTCTAGTGGCATTGGTGGTGTCATAAGGGATTCTCAAGGTAAATTTATTGCTGCTTTTTCTAAATCAATTGGCATTCAATCATCCTTTAATGCTGAGGCTATGGCCCTTCAAGAAGGGGTTAAATTGCTTTCTTCCTTAAATATTTCTAATGTTTGCATTGAATCTGATTGTAAAACATTAGTTGATATTGTTTTAAAGATAGCAAAACCACCTTGGACTTCTCAAGATATTTTTGATAATATCACTTATCCAACGAATTTTAAAATCATCCACACTTGGAGGGAAAACAATGCAGTAGCGGATTATTTAGCTTCAAGAGCCTCGGTATCTCAAATGGATGATTATTTCTGGAGTTTCAATTCTCTTCCAACATTGGCTAAAGGTCATCTCAATATGGATAGACAAAATCTTCCAAATATTAGAACAATCATAAAGAAAATGTAATGAGGATGAGATAAATCCCCAAATTTATTCATTCTTTAACTCTCTCATTGTACTGGGGATTATCCCCTATATTTTTGTTGTAAGTTCTCTTTCCTTGTAATGGGGATATTTTATAAATCCCCAAGTTTCTTTTCTCTCATTCTAGAGTAATGGACCCATCCTCTAGAACTATTTTTTGCTTGGGTTTGTTAGCTTCGGAGAGGCTTTTTCTCCTTTATGGTATAAATAAAATGGGTGGGGGTACCGTCCCTCTTTGGCAAAAAAAAAAAATATACATAAAACTTCACACTCTTCTTTATAGTGTGAATGAAACTCCTTTAAATTTAAAGAGCAGGTCTCTTAGCTCTCAAATCTTGAGACGTGGAATTAAATTAAAAAAATGAAAACTCAAGATGGACCGAAGAAATCCATAACATGTGAGATTAAGGATGATGATCTCTTAGTTTCAGCTATTATAAAAAAAACAAAATATTCATATCTCTCACAAAACTATATAGTGCAAAAAGGATATCATGCAAATCTAAAGCTCAAAGAAAGCGCGGGAGCCAAAAGACTATTATAGGTTGATTTCACGTAGCGTTAGTAAAGGTGGGAAGACTTATGTTGAAGGGAAGTGGTATGCCTTTGGTGCTAGAATATTATTGTCTTGGTTGATTAATTCAACTGTTGTTTCTCTTAATAAAGTGATTCAGTACCGGAATACAAAGTATGATGTTGTGGTGAAAAATAGTCTGACTAATCGGGATGGGATTTTGTGTAGGTGTTGTGAGAAGGTGCTTTCTATGTCTGAATTCAAAAGTCATGCTGGTTTTAGGTTGAATCGTCGTTGTTTGAATCTTTTCATGGAGTCGGATAAGCTATTCATCTTATGCTAGCTTGAAGCTTGGTTTAGTGAATATAAGATGAGGAAGAGTGCCAGTCGAACTGTACAAGTTGATGCGATGGATCAAAATGATGATAGTTATGGATTGTGTGGCGATGTGGGGAGTTGATTTACTATCATCATTGTCCATCTACATTTCACCAAGCATGCTTGTATGCACAGGAGTTACCTGAAGGCGGTTGGTATTGTCTGCTCTGCACTTATCTCACTTTTAGGGATTTGGTTAATAATAAAGAGGTTTGGAAATAAAAAGATATGCCAGTTTAAAAAAGAAAAATAGAGGTTGAAAAAAAATGCTAAAAGTCAATATACTAGAAAATCTTTATATTCTCATAAACTTTGTACTTAAGAACATTGTACAACCAAATAAAGTTTTAATTAATCTCAAGTAAATTTAGTTATAGTGCAGAGAGAAGATGGAAAAGATATATGGTGCGATTCAGTATTTTCAAAAAGGAATTGATTTTTCGTTCATGAGATCTGATATGCCCAAGTCTAACCTCGGCCAGACCTAACTCGGCCGAGAAGATGGCCGAAACATTGATCGACCCTAGGAAGGCCAGGGGCGCACGATACCATCTCTCGGCCAGACTAACCTCGGCTCAGGCCGACACTACCATCTACACTGCCAAGGGGCGCCGCGCGCATCACAGGTACCAACAGCACTATGGGTATGGCAACCTCGGCCAAGGGTGGGCCGAGGTGACAGGGAGCCAACCCTCAACTTGGAACTGGTTCAACCTAGGCTTAGGACGAGGTCACAAGAGGCATTAGTATTCACCAGCATGGGACTATCCCTACCTAGGCCGGGGCTGACCTATCATAATGTCTCGGCTGAGATCAGGCCGAGACTCCTTATGACACTTCTCGGATTGAACGAACATCAAGCCTTTATAGCTCGGCCTCTCCCAGGCCGAGGTCATTCACCAACATGACTGCCGAGCATCTGTTGACATTTGGATAAGGACACCTGGGCACAAATCAGTTGTAACAAGATTATTCTCCACATGTGGGAGAATATTTCATCATCATTGCTTACATGTGACAGTGACAGATGGCATTCCCACATTGGTGAGGATACCACACACATGCTCATTGCATGCATGGGGGGTACATTATGCCCCCTAGGCACTATATATAGGGGTCATCCCCTACCTTGCAAAAGGACTCCAGTTATTCAACCCTATCAAAAACTCTGTCTAAATATACAGTAGAGAGAGAGAGAGCTTGAGAGAATTGTATCCATGGCCATTAGTGCCTTCATACAGTGATATTACTCACACACTCACTGTGGACGTAGGCCGGATTGGCTGAACCACCTATATTCCGGTGTACATTCCTCATATCCTCACCTCCTTCTCTTATCTCTCTATATAGTTGTGCTTCCATAGTTATACTTCTATTGAGCTTGGAAACACCATACCTGGTGGTGCTAATTCTTAGCATCATCATTTTGGCGCCGTCTGTGGGAATCGAGAGGCTATCTCTTCCTCTTTTTCAGCTTTACCTCACCGGAGACTCTGGTGGTGAACCAGGAACCACCCCTTGTGTGGAGATGTTTCACCATTGAAAGAGGTCCTTTAAGGTATTAAGCTCACTTGCTGTTCAAGCTCTTTATTGATAATACATGGCACCAGAATTACCACCGCCTCTTCCGCCGCCTGGAGGTGGAGGGGCTAGTTCCAGTCAGGCTCCTCCCCAGTCCGAAATGGTGGAGGTGGCAGCAGCTTTGAAATCTTTAGCTGCAACCCAACAAGCCATGAAGGAGCAGTTTGCCCAGCTCAGCCAAACCATGATGATGAGGCCACCTGGAGTCTCCCCGGACATGATAACTTCGGCGGCAGTTCAGCCTCATCCTGACGCCAGGGGACCACCCCAGGCGCCCATGAAGGACCAACCTGCACCCCAGCGGAGGAGGGACGTTGCTGACTCTAGGCGCTTGTGCCTGGGGAGGTAAGGAAACCCTTGCCCAGAGGACATGTATGATGACCTAGAAGCTGAAGAGGCCCCGAAGGACTGCTGGGAGCCGTATGAGGTGTCAGATAACACCATACGACCTCTTAGGCAGAGCCAAGGATGTGTCGGCCGAAGAAGAGATGAGGCCCAACAAAGAGGGTCGGCCTTTGATAGGCAGAGTCAAGGATGTGTCGGTCGAAGAAGAGATGAGGCCCAACAAAGAGGGTCGGCCTTTGATAGGCAGAGTCAAGGATGTGTCGTCCGAAGGAGAGATGAGGCCCAGCAGAGAGGGTCGGCCTTTAACAGGTTGAGCAGAGGGTCGGCCTTCGAGAGGCTGGGCCCAGTCAATGACCTGAGGCAGAGGCTATCGAGGTCAAGGAGCGCGGCAGGCTCTCAAAGAGGGAATAGGCAGGCTCGGCCAGATCAAGGCCGACCGTTGGAGAGAAGAGCTAGGGTGCAGGAAGAGGTCAACAGTCAACGGGTCATGGCTGGGGAACCCTCTGTCCATCGCAGAGAAGTGGCAGGGGATAACCTCGGCCAAGTTGAAGAGAGAAGACCCTGGAATGACTCAATCCAACGTCTCGAGGAGAAGATAGGGGACCTCATAAAGAGCAGGGACCCATTACAGAGGGGATACTCGAAGGGCTCCCCGTTTTTAGCAAGGATAGTGGGGTTCCCAACCCCAGCTAAGTTCAAACCTCCTACAGTGACTCCTAAGTACGATGGCAGCACTAACCCAGTGCACCATATCGAGATGTATCAGTCGGCGGCAGATATTTACTCGATACCCGATGAGATGAAGTGCAGGGCCTTCTCAGGAACTTTGACAGGGGCAGCGCATAGCTGGTTCACCTCTCTTCCGAAGAACTCAATAGAAAACTTCAAAGGCCTAGTTGAGCAGTTCTAACTTCTGCTTCGGGGTGAGACCTCAAAAGAAGACTACCCACCTCCTATATGTCAAACAGGCTAAGGGTGAAAGCCTGAGAGACTACATAGAAAGATTCAACAAGGAGAAGTTGGAGGTGGAGGATTACGAAGAGAGCATAGCCATGACCGCCCTGATAGGAGGCCTCCAAAAGGGGAAGCTATTGTGGAAGCTGGCGGAAGACCCCCCCAAGTCTATGGCAGAGCTGCTGTCCACCGCAGGGAAAGTGATGAACGCGGAAGAGGCAATGGCCGCCAAATATGAGGAGGAGAACCGTGGTAGCACTGGGAGGTCCCAGGGAAAGAAAGAGGGGAAGAAGAGGTTAGCAAATGACATGTTCTCTCATTACACTCCTCTGACTGTGAGCTGTGAGCACATCCTTAATGAGATCAAGACTGACCGGGCTCTGAGGTGGCCAGAAAAATTGAAGGCCCCACCACATAAGAGGAATAAAAACCACTGGTGTGAGTTCCATCAGGATCACGTCCATGTCACAGATAGATGCTTCGCTCTGAAGGATGAGATCGAGAAGATGCTGAAATCCGAGAAACTGAGAAAGTATGTGGATGGCAAGGCCCCAAAGGGTGAAAGAGAAGACCCTAGGAAGAGAAGAGATGACAGGTGTCGTGGCGATGTCCCGGCTAGAAGGCATGATGATTCAGAGGGTGATGATGGAGATGACCCAGATCTCCCACCTAAGGATGACAAGACCCCAGTGAAGAGGGTAGGAATGATCTCCTTTGGTGTTAGCACCATATGTGGGGGATTCGCAGGAGGTGGCTCTAAGGTAGCCGATAGGAAGGCTCATGTAGCGGAGGACAAGTCAGTGGTCAAGCCTGAGGTTGTGAATCTAACGTCTTCTGACGTAGTGCAGAAGAGGAAGAAGGTGGACATGGACACCCTCGTAGTGGGGTTCTCCAGACTCGACTTCAAGGGCATCTTAGCCCCCCATGATGACCCTTTAGTCATAACAACAAGGGTGCATGGGTGCGATGTAGTGAGAATCCTCATAGATGGGGAAAGCTCAGCAGATGTGATGTTCTGGCCTTGTTTCAAGAGCTTGGGTCTTAGCAGGGCAAGGCTGGTGCCCTACCATCACCCATTGATAGGCTTTAGTGGTGAGAAGGTACACCTATTGGGCATGTATGAAATGGATGTACGGATGGGAGATGAATGGCCTAAGAGGCTGACCAAGAAGATAAACTTTTTTATTATGGACGAAAATGTCTTCTCGGCCTACAACCTCATCATCGGAAGAGTGGCCCTCAAAGAGTTTGAAGTCGTGCCGTCGACGGTCCACCAGATGATAAAATTCCTGACTCCTTATGGGGTAGGGGAAGTGCAAGGGGACCAGACCACAGCGCGGGAATGTTATTTAAATTCGGCCGAAGAGAGAGAAGCCCATAAGAGAGCAACCGTCACTTACAGCATTGACACTCTTGATCCCAGAGATGAAACAAAATTAAAGAAGGGCGAGGCCGCGAAAGAGGTAGAATCCATCGTCCTCAATGAGGACGAGCCGGAAAAAACCGTCTAGGTCGGCAAGGCCCTGGAGCAAGGGATCAAGGAAGAGCTGATAAGCTTCCTCAGGAGGAGGCAGAGTGTCTTCGCATGGAGTCACGCAGACATGCCTGGTATCGACCCTGAGATCATGACCCACAAGCTCAACGTGGACAGCGATGCCAGGCCTATAAAGAAGAGGCGAAGAGTCTACTCCAGGAAGAAGTATGAGGTCATCCGGGAAGAGGTGAAGAAGTTGGAAGAGGTCGAGTTCATAAGAGAGGTCACTTATCCAGAGTAGCTCTCAAATGCAGTCATAGTGCCTAAGGCCAGTGGAAAGTGGCGAATGTGTGTAGATTTCACAGACCTGAATAGGTCTTGCCCGAAAGACAGCTATCCCTTACCTCGGATAGACCAGATGGTGGATTCAACGGCAAAGCACGAGCTCATGAGTTTCATGGATGCTTATTCAGGTTATAACCAAATCTTCATGGATGCCGAAGACTCTGAGAAGACAGCCTTCATTACTGACAAGGGGACGTACTGTTACAAGGTGATGCCCTTTGGTTTGAAAAATGCGGGTGCGACCTATCAACGTCTTGTAAATAGGATGTTTGAGGAGCAGATAGGTAAGACCATGGAGGTGTATGTGGACGATATGCTAACGAAGAGCCTGAAAGCATGTACTCACATGGCAGACCTTGAGAAGACCTTCAACGTCATGGACTCGTACAGAATGAAGCTCAACCCGGCGAAGTGTGTCTTCGGGGTAGGAGCCGGGAAATTCCTGGGGTTCATCGTTAATCAGAGGGGGATTGAAGCAAACCCTAAGAAAATCAAGTCCTTGCTCGACATGAAGACTCCTAGGAGTATCAAGGATGTCCAGAGACTCACGGGAAGAGTGGCAGCCCTTAACAGGTTTGTTTCTAGGGCAACAGACAAGTGTCTTCCGTTCTTTAAAGTTCTGAGAAAGGCCTTCCAGTGGGATGAAGAGTGTGAAAAAGCCTTTGACCAACTCAAGTCCTACTTGGGGTCTCCCTTGCTGCTGTCCCGGCCCATCGCGGGGGAAAGGTTGTTTGTGTATCTGGCAATCTCTGAGTCAGCCATTAGCGCGGCCATCATACGAGAAGAGGATGGAGTTCAGAGGCCTGTGTACTTCAACAGTAAGGCTCTGCAAGGGTCTGAACAAAACTATCCCAGAATGGAGAAGTTGGCTTATGCCCTCATCCATGCCTCAAGAAAAATGAAGCCTTACTTTCAAGATCACTCCATGGTAGTCCTTACAGACTCCCCATTAAGACAGGTTCTGCACAAACCTGAGAAGTCCGGGAGACTGATGGCCTGGGCCACTGAACTACGAGAGTATGATCTTACTTACCAGCCCAGGACAGCCATCAAGGGGCAGGCCCTCGCAGATTTTGTCGCAGAGTTCACCTCGGAAGAGGCCGAGACAGAGAAAGGCTTAGATAACGGCGAAGAGACGACCCGTAGTGTCTTTCGAGATTCAGAAGAGACTGCACCCAACGTCTTCTGAGGCCGAGAAGAGATCCTCCCAGGCCAAACCCGGGGCAGAGTGGAAGAGAACGAAGATGATCGATACCTCTTCGAAAAGGGGGTTATGAGAGAAGGGGTCTTCTCTTCAGATGCAGACGTATGGAGCCTCTTCGTTGATGGCTCTTTCTGTGACAGTGGAAGCGGCGCGGGCCTAATACTCTCGGCTCCAGATGGCGCCAACATTGAGTACGCCTTGAGATTCAACTTCCAGGCCTCCAACAACGAGTCTGAGTATGAGGCCATGATAGCAGGTCTCTTATTGGCAATAACTCTTCGAGTAAAGCGACTCCTACTCCATAGCGACTCAAGGTTAGTTGTCAATCAAGTGTTGGGGGCATACGAGGCCAAAGATGAAAGGATGGCCAAATACCAAAAGAAAGTAAGAGGGTTGCTAGAGTATTTCGAAGAAGCAAAACTGAAGAGAGTACCCCGGCTGAGCAACAACCACGCTGATGCATTGGCAAGACTGGCCTCGGCAATGAAGACAAATTTGGGAAGGACCATTCCAATCAAGGTCTTAGGAAAAGCAAGCATCGAGGAAGATGAGGTATGTAGCCCTTGTCACAATGTGAACCTAGGAGACTCGTGGATTGACCCGCTTTTTAGATACCTAAGAGAGGGGGAGCTACCCGAGTCCAAGATGGAAAGAAGAAAGTTGAGATACAGGGCTACAAAGTTCTCATTGGTAGGAGACGTCTTGTACAAAAAGGGGTTTCTACTGCCTCTCCTCAGATGTGTGCACCCTGCGGAAGTACCCCAGGTCTTAAGGGAGGTTCATGAGGGTTCTTGCTCTAGCCACATTGGGTGAAGACCCTTAGCCAAGAGGATCATCACTCAGGGATACTGGTGGCCTACCCTGTCTAAGGACGCAGCAGACTATGTAAAGAGGTGCGACAAATGTCAAAGGTTCATCACTATCCCTCACCAACCTCATCAGCCTATGACGTCGATCTCTTCTCCATGGCCATTTGCGGTATGGGGAATTGACTTAGTAGGACCTTTGCCAAGAGCTGTCAACAACTATAGGTTCTTGATAGTTTCCATTGACTACTTTTCAAAATGGGTAGAGGCAGAGCCGATGATAACCATTACAGAGCAGAAGACCTTCCAGTTCATCTGGAAGAACATCATATATAGATATGGCCTCCCGAACACGCTCATCTCGGACAATGGGACCCAGTTCAAGAATGCCTCCTTGGAGAAGTATTGCCAAAGTATGGGGATCAGACAGTTCTTCTCATCTCCTGGTCGACCTCAAGCAAATGGCCAGACCGAGGTCACGAACAGAACCATCTTGGATGGAATCAAGATGAGGTTAGAAGACGCGAAGGGGAGATGGATAGAAGAGGTCTACGCTGTGCTATGGGCTTACAAAACTACGGCAAGGACACCCACAGGAGAAACCCCATTCATGCTGGCACATGGCTCAGAGGCAGTCATACCAACGGAGGTAGGACTGCCAACTCATCGGATTCAGACCTACGACCCTGGCAGCAATGGGGAGAAAAGAAGGCTAGACCTGGATCTCATCGAAGAAAGAAGGGAAGACGCAGAGGTCAGAAAAGCAGCCTACCAGCAGAGGGCAACAAAATTCTACAACCAGAGGGTGAAGTCAAGACCCATTGCAGTGGGAGACCTAGTTCTAAAGAAGACACTACAGAAGGCAAACAAGCTACACCCAAACTGGCATGGCCCCTACAAGGTGACGGAAGAGGTTGTGCCTGGCACTTACAGGCTAAAAAACCTAGAAGGAGAACCTTTCACTAACCCGTGGAATGCTGACCATCTCAAGAGATATTACATATGATGTATAGAATTTTATGAAAATGTACTATCTTACTAAGAGGAGGTTATTAATAAAGATCAGTTTCCATATTAAGTTCTTGTTTCGTTCTTTAGACCAGAAGATTATTACGAGGCTAACCTCTTAGGTGATGACCTCAGACCCCCATAACATCACTCGGTGGTGACGAGGTCTGAGCTCAGACACCTGGGTTAGACGACCTCAGACCCTTAACATCATTAATTTGGTGACTATTATGAGGCTAACCTCTTAGGTGATGACCTCAGACCCTCATAACATCACTCGGTGGTGACGAGGTTTGAGCTCAGACACCTTGGTTAGAGGACCTCAGACCCTTAAGATCATTAATTTGGTGACTATTATGAGGCTAACCTCTTAGGTGATGACCTCAGACCCCCATAACATCACTCGGTGGTGACGAGGTCTGAGCTCAGACACCTGGGTTAGACGACCTCAGACCCTTAACATCATTAATTTGGTGACTATTATGAGGCTAACCTCTTAGGTGATGACCTCAGACCCTTATAACATCACTCGGTGGTGACGAGGTCTGAGCTCAGACACCTTGATTAGAGGACCTCAGACCGTAACATCATTAATTTGGTGACTATTATGAGGCTAACCAGTTAGGTGATGACCTCAGACCCTCTTAACATCACTCGGTGGTGACGAGGTCTGCGCTCAGACACCTGGGTTAGACGACCTCAGACCCTTAACATCATTAATTTGGTGACTATTATGAGGCTAACCTCTTAGGTGATGACCTCAGACCCCCATAACATCACTCGGTGGTGACGAGGTCTGAGCTCAGACACCTTGGTTAGAGGACCTCAGACCCTTAACATCATTAATTTGGTGACTATTATGAGGCTAACCTCTTAGGTGATGACCTCAGACCCTCATAACATCACTCGGTGGTGACGAGGTCTGAGCTCAGACACCTGGGTTAGACGACCTCAGACCCTTGACCATTAATTTGGTGATATTTATTATGAGGCTAACCCCTTAGCATTCAGAGGTCATATAGCATTCAGAGATCATATAGCATTCAGAGATATTCAGAGGTCAAAATAAAGGAAGAGATTGTCATTCAGTAAAAATAAGAGATTACAAATATTCGTTACAAAGCACTGAGGTTACAAATTACAAGCTCAGTTACAAGTCAAAAATTACAAATTACAACTTAACGGTCTGAGGGGGGAGCATTGACAGTATTGGCTGGGTTGACCTGATCAGCATTGGTCACCTCAGCCACATCATCAGCAGGGTCAGTCCCTCCGAGATCAGTCCCTTCCAGAGTAGCAGTCTGACCAGGGGCAGCAGCCTCATCTTCTACCTCTTGCAGTGCCTGAGCAAACTGAGGATCGATGAAGCCGAGGCCCACAAAGTCGGAGGCCTTTATAGTGCCAACCTCCTTCTCTCGGACCTCGGCCCATTTGGTAGTGGCTTTGATACCTCTTTCGAGGTATTCAAAACCAAAACCTACGAACTCCTTAGAGACTTTGTAGTCAGAAATTATTTTATCTGAGACATCTGCAAGGGCAACCTTCACAGCCGCATTGACCTTCCTCTGCAGAGCATCATCCTTATCCTTTAGGGCCTTGGTGTGGCTTTGGACGAGCGCAGAGATATCTTTTTCCAAACCCTGAGCCTTATTTTCAGAAGTCTGGGCCTTATTCTCGGCATTCTGTAACTCTGACCTCAGACGGTTAACCTCGGCCTTCAGGGCGCTCTCGACCTTCTCAGCCTCCTGCCCCTTCTGAATGAGAGGCAATTTCCTCAGGGCCCAGTTAGATAGCTGGTACATGGCAGTCACACCTTGCACAGATAATGAAGAGGTTAGAGGGGAGTAAAATCAGACATTGCACTTGTATAATTATTGGCAAAAGGAACAAGTCATACCTGGACGGCTCTGTGGAGGCCGAACTCAACCATCATGGAGGTGTCCATGGACCTGTAAAAATGCTTGTCGGCCTCTGTCATCATATTGGCAAGTGCGTCCATGGCCTGTCTGCTATGGCTGACCACGCTATCGGTAAGTTTCAGCTGGTCCAAACGAGCTGACAGGGTGTCGGCTGAGATGGGGATCGCAGCGTCTGAGGTCTTCTTTTGCCTTGAGGTCGGCCTCTGATCCTCAGAGGCCGGGACCTCAGGGGCCCTATTCTTGGACTTGGATGTTGAGGGAGATGGAGGAGGAGCATTCAAACCAGTCCTCTTTGCAATTCTAGCCAAACTCGGAGCTGCCATCTCCCACAATTCGTCCGGGACACCTGGAGGTCTCTCTGCAAAAGTGAAAAGAGTCAGAAATCAAACATGAATGATCAGAGGTTAGACTTGGAACAAAAAGAATTGTGCTTACCAAAGTCAACAAGGGGACTTCCACCTAGGCTCGTCCCCGAGAGATACTGGGGGGTCAGCAGATGTTCGAACTTGACGAACAGACCATGTGCCCCTTGGTCTTGCAGGGCCTTCACCTTTTTGCCGTTCTGAAGACTTAGGTCAGGATCGGCCCTGGCAGACATGGTGACCTTACCCCATCTGAGGGGTATCCTCGGCTCAAAAGTGGAAGAGGGAACAAATGAGCCAAATTCCCATGGCCCTGAGGCGAAAAAATACCGGGGTTTCCAGTTGTGATTCGAGGTCTGAGTGACCTGAAGCATCTTCTTCTCAGGCCTCCGAGCCACGAAGTGATAGTAGCTCGAATGGTTTTTGGCCGAGGTAGGGACATAACAACCAGCAAAGACCTGAACTGGGAGGTCAGAGTGGTGGACTGCCCTCCATAAGATAATGGATCCGATAATGACTCTCCAAGCATTAGGAGAGAGCTGCGAGGGGGCCAAGTTGATAAAGGAAAGAATGGACTTGATGACGGGATGAATGGGTAGACGAAACCCTAACTTAAACATCTGCTCATACAGGCAGATTTCTCCATCTCGGTCGTGGTAAGCCCTCTCTTCCCTCAGAGGTCTCCTTAATTTGATTGAGGGACTGATGGAGTATAAGTATCTGAAGTGCAACAGATCCACCTCAGTGACTGTGCTCTCGTACTCGTCCGCCTCAGAGACGTCAACATCACTTTCGGCATCCTCATCATCATCGTCAAGCTCAACATCGGCTGGAGCAGACGTAGACGGGTGGCCAGGGAACCTCTGAGCAAACTCGGCCCCGGTAACGGCCGACAGAGGGATGGCATCTAGAATGGGTGGCACAGCCACACTTGGCTCAACAAGTTCAACCTCTAAAGAAGAAGCTGAGGTACTTGTGCCATTTTGGGACTAAGCTCGGCTGGAGACCTCGTCCTGGTCAGGGTCCTGACCAGTCCGAGGTGTAAAGTCCATGGCTTCTTGGAAAGATTCCACAGACATGGGGTCTGAGGTGGAGGACTCAGACTCATACATCGGCAATTGGTTAGCAGAGACGTCTGTCTGATAGAAGTTCTCAGGAGGATCAGGGTATACTACCTTGAGAGGTGGGGGAAAGATAGGTCTGACAGGGAACTTCTCTGACCTACGAGCTTCTTCTTGAGCTCTCTCTATTTGCCTAATTTTCTCTATGGTCTTCTCTCTGAGAGAAGGGAATTCCTCAAGAAGCTGGTACAGGGGTCTGAGCATCAGAGGACGACCCAAAACTTCTAACGACCCTAAACTTAAGGAAAACTCCTAAACCTACAAACACGATTGGCTTATAAAATAAAGGGGTTTGAAGATCAAACTAAGGAACTTCAAGAAAACACAGGTCGCCTGAATCAATGAAGCTCGCCGAAAAACTCAAATGAACGACCGGAAAACTCAAATTAACCACCAAAAAACTTAAAAGGTCACCGGAAAATCCAAACCGAATGTTAAAAACAAAGGAAATGGAAAAGGAGGAGTACCTGGAAGTGAATCGACGAATGAAACCAAGAGAATCCACAAGAAACCTACAGGAAACCTTCTGCAGAAAAAGCGCTGGATTGAAGAGGCTTAGAGAGAGGAAATTTGCAGGAAACAGCGTGCGCGGGAAAGAAAAGAGGAAGAAGAAAGAGGAAGAAAGGGTTTAACCCCTTAAATACTTGGGCACACTTCCCAAGGCCCATCATTGCCTTGGGAAACCCAAGGGACAACTGACAGCGCACGGAAGCCAAGTGGGCACGCCTTAGCCTGGGACAGGTGTCACGCAGGTGTTAGCCTTGGGACGAACAGGCCTCGGAGGTGAAGCAATCCCCTAGCCACTTGCTCTTGCATATGACTAAGGGCTGGGGGGTGATTGATATGCCCAAGTATAACCTCGTCCAGACCTAACTCGGTCGAGATGATGGCCGAAACATTGATCGACCCTAGGAAGGCCAGGGGCGCACGATACCATCTCTCGTCCAGACCTACCTCGGCTCAGGCCGACACTACCATCTACACTGCCAAGGGGCGCCGCGCGCATCACAGGTACCAACAGCACTATGGGTATGGCAACCTCGGCCAAGGGTGGGCCGAGGTGACAGGGAGCCGACCCTCAACTTGGAACCGGTTCAACCTCGGCTTAGGACGAGGTCACAAGAGGCCTTAGTATTCACCAGCATGGGACTATCCCTACCTCGGCCGGGGCCGACCTATCATAATGTCTCAGCTGAGATCAGGCCGAGACTCCTTATGACACTTCTCGGATTGAACGGACATCAAGCCTTTACAGCTCGGCCTCTCCCAGGCCGAGGTCATTCACCAACATGACTGCCGAGCATCTGTTGACATTTGGATAAGGACACCTGGGCACAAATCAGTTGTAATAAGATTATTCTCCACATGTGGGAGAATATTTCATCATCATTGATTACATGTGACAGTGACAGATGGCATTCCCACATTGGTGAGGATACCACACACATGCTCATTGCATGGATGGGGGGTACATTACGCCCCCTAGGCACTATATATAGGGGTCATCCCCTACCTTGCAAAAGGACTCCAGTTATTCAACCCTAGCAAAAACTCTGTCTAAATATACAGTAGAGAGAGAGAGAGCTTGAGACAATTGTATCCATGGCCATTAGTGCCTTCATACAGTGATATTACTCACACACTCACTGTGGACGTAGGCCGGATTGGCTGAACCACCTATATTCCGGTGTACATTCCTCATATCCTCACCTCCTTCTCTTATCTCTCTATATAGTTGTGCTGCCATTGTTATACTTCTATTGAGCTTGGAAACACCATACCTGGTGGTGCTAATTCTTAGCATCATCAAGATCATATTCATCCATTATAAAAAGTCCATTATTTATTATGTATTTGTGAAATTTGTTCATTTAAATTTACTCTTTTATTCACATATAATGAGAAAAAATAACCAATTTACATTGTTCGATTATGCGTGCATCTCGAGATATTTTGAAATAAAAATGAACTTTCGAATATCAAACATAATTGTAAAATCTATTGTCATCAACGGTTATATTGACTATGCACACATTCGTGATAAGTTGATATTGAAAAGTGAAATTCTACTATGTTTATGAAGTTTACATTCAAATTTTATTATATTACTTATGAGCCTTTTGTATTTAAAAAACGTTGCTAATGTCGTTTAATACAAGATTAAACTGTATAAGCAATTCTGAGATGTTTGTTGAAGAAACCCTTTTCTTTTGAAAAATAAAAATGATAAACAACAAGATGTGTTTAAAAAAAAACACTTATGTACGAGAATAACCAAGACTTTGTAATCAGTTTTAAAACTAAGATAGATTCAAAATATCAGCACACTATAGAATGAGATGAGGAGATGAAGATAATCAGAACACACTATTTTTAACGTGGCAAAACCTCTCCCAATAGAGGAAACATCCACGGTGACTTCTAAGTCACAAAAGTAAAAATCCACTAAAAATAAATAGCAGTTACAAATAATACAACATACATGCACACAACTCAGCCTATTCTAAGTTTAGGAATATACCCCACTTGGTGTCCTTCTAACTTGTTGTAGATCTGATTGTTGATGATGTTCTTCCAGTTTGATAACTTCCCTTTGCTTTATCTTCCTTGCATCGACTCAATAATCTTTGATCTTATACCCAACACTTTCAGTGTGGTAGTGTGTTAAGTGTTTGTGATGTGATTCCTATCAACATGCATGAACTCACACACACTTAAGTTTTTACAGACAGTCCTAGAAAATTACATATAAAGACTATATGCTGTGATTTTATTTTCTTTCTTTCTTACAGAATTTGAAACCTTTTTGACCTTTTAATTTATCCCAGATTCCACGGATATCTTGCTTCAAAATCGGTCAAGATCTTAATCAATCTCAGTTTTTAAAAATATTTTCGAGATTGAAAATCTCCAAGTGAGAATCCAACTAGGTCAAGGTTTAGTTTCATAAGAACAGAAAGCATAAAATATTTATAGATCTAAATCAACAAAGATTTTCACAAAACGAGAAACAAATATGAAGATCTAGTGATATGTGACATGCAAAGTGTAGATCTAAGATTTCTATGATAAAGAAATACAGATCTCACAAAAAATGTCTAAGTTGGTAACAAGATCACAGATCAAGAGGTTACAGTTACAAACGATCAAACCAGTAACACCAATCTCTCTCAAACACTCAAGGTTGTGTTTGGGGTTTTGAATATACGAAGGTTTGAAGATGGTTTGAAGTTGTTTAGGGTTAGGGTTAGGGTTTCTCTAACTCAGTTCCCTTTCTCTCTCTTCTCTATTTTCTTTTTCTCTCTTCTCTCTCACTTCTCTCTTCTCTCTTTTTTTTCTCTCAATTTTGACGACTGCCAAAAGTTCCTAAAGGTTGAGAATAAGAGGGTTTATATAGGAGCCAAGGAAGGTTCTGGATTGCTGATTGAAATCAATGGTTGAGATCCAGTCTTCCTTATGTTGACTTGATCCAAGGGTGGTAAAACAGCGGTGGTTAAAATGAAGGTGATTGGTCCAAAGTAATAGCACATGGATAGACTTAAAACGCATGCAGTCCATAGATAAGATTTGATCTAACGATCCGCAATACACCAGGCAGTTCTCTCACAAAACAAACACAAAATGAGATATCAGGAACGTGACAAGTGTTGGCATTCCATTGGCTAGCAAACGCGCGTCAAAAATAATTACAGGTAACACCCTGAAGTCTCTAGCGCTTTAATGTTCTACCCAACCAAACATTTTAATGAAAAACATATTTTACATAATAGCATTTTAACCCCACAAAGTTTATAAAAACACTTTTATTTAAGAAAACATTATTTTAAAAATGTTTAAAAATTCCCAAAAAATTATTAAAACAACATTTTAAGGGGAATTTAACACACAATCAATTTTGAGCAATATATACACATGTATGCACTTCTAATGTGTGCAGTGTGATTCAATTTATACCTTGTTTGGATCATTGAAGAGGATTAGAGAGAATAATTCTGAGGTTCTTTGGATTCTAGGTTAGACAACAAATTTTGTCACTATTTCCAAATTAGTTGAACACTTATACAATATAGACTTAAGTAAGTCAAAGGTATAAGGTGCTTCAATCTCCCCCTTTGGAAATATGAGATAAAATCTCCTTTGAGTTAGCTTAAACTCTTAGGGAACCAAAAAATATAAAACCTAGTCCTATACAAAAGATACTATCTACCCATTTCCTAGAAAGTCAAAAATTACATAACTCAACTATTTACAAATTTGTACACTAGAAATGGTAGAATATCAGTCGAAGAGGTTCCTGCAAATATGCACACTAAGATCAAGCAGTTTAGATGAAATGTGAACAAAACATTGAACCCGTAAGACTCAAATTTCTCCCCCATTTTGTCTCAAATGGACAAAGGGTAAAAAGTTACAGTCTTATAGATTAATCAGCACATACCATACCTATAGAATTACACAAATACAGAAATCTGTTATAGTTTAGAGGTTTAGTGAACATGTCTGCAAGTTGCAGATCAGTAGGCATGTAATGGATTTCTAACTCCTTAGTCTCAACAAGTTCGCGTATAAAGTGATGTCTTATTTTAATGTGCTTAGTTCGCGAGTGTTGAACTGGGTTTTTGGATATGTTAATAGCGATTTGATTGTCACAATACAATTGTAACTGATCTTCTTTAATCCCATAATCGCTTAACATTTGTTTTATCCATAACAATTGAGCACAACAACTTCCTGCTGCTATATATTCGGACTCAGCCGTAGATAAAGATGTGCAATTCTGTTTTTTGCTACTCCAACCTACTAAATTATTATCGACATAATAACAGGCACCAGATGTACTCTTACTGTCGTCAGTACAACCGGCCCAATCAGCATCAGTATACCCTATGATGGTGCTGCAGGTATCATTAGTGTACCTAAGTCCAAGATTAAGAGTGCCTTTTATGTACTTTATTATACGTTTTACACAAGATAAATGGCTCTCTTTAGGGTTATTCTGGTAACGAGCACGCAGACATACAGCATACATTATATCTGGTCGTGAGGCAGTTAGATAGAGTAGACTACCAATCATACTACGATAAAGTGTGGAATCAACTGACTTCCCATTTTCATCTTTACATAATTTAACAGTAGTACTCATGGGCGTTTTGGCAACTTTAGCATTATCTAAACCAAATTTCTTAACAAGATCTAAGGCATACTTAGTTTGAGAGACAAATAATCCATCAGAATTCTGTTTCACTTGAAATCCTAAGACAAGCTGTAGCTCCCCCATAAGGGACATGTGAAATTCCTTATGCATAATAGCATAAAAGGATTTAACTTCGGATGTTGAAGTAGACCCAAAGATGATGTCGTCTACATAGACTTGGGCTATAATAATATTTTTGTCAAAATGTTTGACAAAGAGAGTCTGGTCATTTCCTCCTCTCTTAAAACCCTTATCCAACAAAAAGTTGGATAGACGTTCATACCAAGCTCTAGGAGCTTGTTTTAAGCCATACAAAGCCTTTTTTAAACGAAAGACATTGTTGATGTAAAAAATTAGATCGCTCTAATTATTCAATCACAGATAAATAAAATGAGACAAAGATTTTTAAAGTGGTTCAGCCTTATAAGAATGGCATACGTCCACTGTTATGTTATTGCTGAGTGTTTTGGGAATTCTTGATTACAAGTTCTCTCAAGAAATTCCGGTCCCTTTGAATGAGGGTGATACAATGTATTTATAGCCTTGAGGCTATAATCTGAAAGGGTAATACATTAAATGATATACATATGAAAGGATGATACATTTAATGCCTTTTAAGCGTGTGCGTCAATGATAAGCCTTCAATGAATAGTTAAACTGCTGATTATCTGGCAGTCAATGCGATGGTCGAGATGCAGCTCGGACCGCCTTAGTTGCTCGTCGTTCAGGAGTTCCTCGGAGCGTTGGAGTTCCTCGGAGTGTTGTAGTTCCTCGGAGAGCCCTTGTTGCTCGGAGAGAACATGACTTGGTCGGGGAAATGAACTTCCTCGCTGCTATTGTGCCACGTAGATTGACACGGGTCTTCTTATTATTCGTCCATATCAGCATACTAATTTTGGTATCAACAGAAGCCCCCAATGTTTTATATTTCGAACTTTGAGGAGTATGGAACATTCTTTCTCGGTATATGGCAATATAAAATGACCTTCCTGGGTTTTAGGAGCATTTTCTTCGTATTTGAATTTCTTTCCAAATTCGCAGAATCCGCCTCTTTGAATTTTTAAGCGCTTCGATATTCGTGCACTTTTTGTCCTTTTAGCCGCCGGTAGCGTAATAGTTTCTTTTTTGTAATCATTTCCTTCGCCATTTCCCAAGGCAAAGTATTTAAGCTTCTTAGGCAATCATACCGTCTTCTACCTTTTCCAATTTTTTGCTTTCGAGTTTTCCATAGCCTTTCTTTCTCTTGTGCGTTCATCCTTGTTTTCGTTCGTTGTCAACAGATCTCCTTTTTTCCCTGTAAGCTCTTCTTCCTTCTTCTTTTATTCATCATGGTTTACATTATTGAATCTCTTGAGAAGTTCCGTTCTGATTTCTCTATTCCATCTTGGGTAACTTTGGAGGATCTTTCCGAACCTTCAAATTACTTTCGTTTGGCTGAGGGACATTGGTTCCCCCAGCCTTTTTATTGCTGAATGTGGATTCTCCTTTCCACCAAATCCTCTGTGTTTAGAGTTCTGTCAACATTTTGATGTTGTTCCTGCAAAAATAGCCCCCAATACATGGAAATAGTTAATGGGGTGCATAGATTAAATCAAACTCATGAAACTCGTATAGGGATTCCTGAGATTATGTACTGTTATAGATGGACTATTCTAGATAATGTTTATTATTTAAAAACTAGATTTTTGAATAGGGCTCTAGAAGTCAATATCCCTGATGCTAACAGGGATTATTTTGAACATGGAGTAGTTATAAAAAATTGGCAACATGCTCCTTTGGTTGGAGATGAAGTGTATGAAGGTCCCAAATGCCCTCCATATGGCAATGGGATAGGTTATTTTCATTTTATTTTATTTTTGAAATTGTGATTTCATTATGTTTGAATAAATGCATGATTGACATTTCAATATGTTTTTGTTTGCAGTTGACAACAAGAGAAAAACTCCCAAAGAATCAGAAGTTAATATAAATCATTTGAAACATATCTGGAGTTTGCATCAGAAGGTTACAAACGAGCACGTCAGGTCTGCTTCATAC
This sequence comes from Sambucus nigra, assembly GCA_949130495.1. Lineage (NCBI taxonomy): Eukaryota > Viridiplantae > Streptophyta > Magnoliopsida > Dipsacales > Adoxaceae > Sambucus > Sambucus nigra. Next base: position 121,679,494 of record OX422209.1, read on the forward strand.
TTGCTGCAGTACAGGAGCTATACATCCTCCTTTACTGCTCGTTCTGTGGTTAGCATTAGTGAACCATTGCCAACTTCTGAAGATTCTTTACCAGACTCTCACATTCCTTTGAGTCAGAAGATGGGCAAGAGAAGAGTTCCTGCTCTCTTTGAAGAGACCTCCTCTGCTGGAGATGGAAAGAGAAATAAAGCTGATGTCCCAAAGGGTACAAAGAAAGTGGATGCTTCCCCTTCTGTTGCTCCTCAGAAGGCTGCCGAGAAGCCCCCAGTGGCTCCTGTGCAGAAGGATGCACCAGTGGAAGTAATCACTATCTATCCAACCAAAAGTTCTTCTTTGGTTGAGGTTGTTGAGAAGACACCGAGGAGACTGAAGAAGTCCTCCTCGGTTAGTTTTTCTGAAGCCATTCCCCAACTCCAAGCTAGTGGAGCTGGTGTTCCAACCATTATTCCCCCGAGCTCTGCAATGAGCTCGGTAAAGACTTGGACTATTCCTGAAGTCCAAGGAATCGAGGAGAACATGTCTAGGGATATGCTGACATCCCTAGCTACTCGTCACATTGCTTCAGTAAGTTTCTTCTTATCTTGAATTTTTCTTTCTTTCAGTCAATACAAGTATCTCGGCACTGACTTATCATTACCTTTTTTTTCAGCTGGTGAGTTGCTTTAACACCATAGTGAAGAAAGATGAAGCGCTCAAGGCTTCAAGCTCCTCGTCTGGAGTAGAGGATGCTTTCTAGGGTTTGGCCCAATCTTTGAAGGAATCCCGTCAAAAGTATGACGAGGATAAAGGTGAATGGGAGAAGAAATTGGCTGCATCTGAAGCAGAGAAGGTGTAGTTGGGAAATAAAGTGAAGGACTTGGAGAGAGAGAATAAGAAATACGCCGAGAAGCTCACTACCTTCGGGGAGATTGAAAATAAGCTGAAATCAGCTGAGGAAGAGCTGACCCTTCTGCGAGAAGTAAATCGCCAGAAGGAGGAGGTGGAGGCCAAGTTGAAAGCCTCCGAGGATCTTCTATCCGAGAAGCTCTCCTCGGAGAAAATGAAAAGAAATATGGAAATAAAGAAGTCTTTCAACACAGGTTGGGACAAAGGGTGGAATAAGGGAGTAGCTGCCATGATGACTCAGGTGCAGTATGGAAGTTTGAAATACTTTCGAGATGGATGGGTTGCTGCTTTGCAAGAATTGAAGGTGAGCGAGGACTCCGAGCTATTTCAACAGCATCTCCCTGGTCCTCCTCCAGCCATCGAGGATGAAGAGGACGAAGCTGCCTCAGAAGAATCTTCATTGGTAGTGGGTGATCTCATCCTTACCCAGCCTGCTGACGAGGAGCTTTCATCTCTGCTAGCTCCTCCATAACAAGTTCCAGCTCCCACCGACCAACTCGTTATTTCCACCGAGCAACCAAGCTCCTCGTCCCAGCCTCCTGAGAAAGTTTTGGGAGACAAGGAAAAGGTGTGAAGTTGTTCGGTATTCTCTTTCTGTTTTTCTTTTACTTGTACTTTGTATTTCGAACGATGTACTCTTTTTGATGATATAATAAAATCACCTCTTTTGTTCCTCTGTGTTGTTGATGCTATGTCTGCTTTTTTATTAACTCTTGCCTTGATCTTCCTTTTGATGATTACTTTTTTCTTCTCTGTTAGTTTCTGGCCAGGATGGATCTGCTATCTGCTAATGATACAAAGTTGATGCAGAAATGCTACGAATATTATAAGGCTGGTCATACAAAATTGAGTGCATCTGAGGTTGCAGACATCCTCGGTCATGATGCTTCAGAGCAAGCAGTTGAAGCTTATCAGTACCTAAAGGGCTTACTTGACCGTGTTGTAGCCAATAACGTGGCTTACTATGAAATGATTGAAGATCTGCAAGGTACTCTTGATGAACTTTAACAGCAATATAAAGAATCAACTGCTCTGTTATATGAGGGGTATGAGAAGAGGTATCAACAACTTTCTGCCGAGAAGGGCTATGACAAACTCCTGGCTGGGTACGATGTCAGAGAGAGGACCCTAAAGGGTGAAGTTGAAGCCTGTAGACAGATTGCCGAGCTGCTAGAGCAAGAAAATAATAATTTACAGAAAGAGCTGGCACAGTATAAGTCTGCAGCATCTTCATCAACAGCAGTAATCCCAGTGACTGATGAGGGATTTTCCTTTTTAGAGGTTGAAAATGCCAAATTAAGGCAAGAGTTGGATACCTTGAGAAGGTCGGGTACTTCTACTGCTGCTCGGGGCCGAGGAAGAGGTTCTCGTGGACGAGGAAGAGTTGCTCAAGATGTTGTTGAGGAACAAAGTACTCCACCTACTCGGGGTCGATCAAGAACTCTTCGTCGTAATGTTGAAGAAACTCGTACTCAGTCAGCATTGGAAAATCAAGCATTCCAATTGATGGCAAAAAATGAAGCCTTGTCTGAACTGTCCAAAAAAGTGAGAGAACTGGAACAACAACTGTCTTCAAAGAAATCTATGTTGGAGAATAATGAACTTTTCATCCAGAGTCTTCACGAGAAGCTTGACAGGTTAACATTCCAATTCCATAAATAGCCCAGGGAGTTTTGGATGGCTGGATACAACGAGGCACTATTCCATCTAGATGCTCGTATCCAGAATGCCAATAATGAGGGCTACAAACAAGGCTGTCTGAATGCCTTATGTGTGTTGAAACTCGAGCAGGGACATTATTTGTGGGACTACTACGAGCCCGGATTACTTGACTTGCCTATGCCACCATTTAATTTGGACATGGAGTGGATCCCAGCTCGTGCCATTCCTCGGAGCTTACTTGCTAAATACCTTGGTGACTACAGTTTGCATTCTCAATTTGAGGTTTCTCGTCCTGAGCATCTTCTAGACCGTCCTTCTGTGATGAACGTTAGGATGCTGAAGGATTTGAATTTCATTAACTCTCCTCAGAATTTAAATGATCCGCCTGTTGGCGAGGAACCTGTATTGAAGGCTGAGGGGAAAAAACCAATAGAATAGGAAATTTTGATGTAACAGTTAGTACACAATTTAATATCAATGTAATAAACTTGTGTATTTTATTTTAAATTCAATGAAAGACTTTCATTTTTGTTTTCAAATTTGTATTGCTATTCTTGTGCTTGTCAAACCCGTTATATTCTTGTCAAACACTTTATATTTGTGCTTGCATAACAATATTGTGTGGTTCATCGACCAACTTGGTAATAAAAAAGTTACAAGTGTTGCTCGATCACTTAATAATAAAGTAATGAGTATAAAAAATTTTCCAACCAACCAAGGTTCTTAAATTGTGCTCGTCGACCAACTATAGTTAATGAGAGTTTTTATCACCGACTAACTATACTTGGTAAATTTTTGTCTTTTTCATAAAATGTGTCCGACCAACCAAGGTCGATAAGTTCTCCTCGTCGACCAACTACAGTTAGTGGGTTTTGATCCCCAACCAACCATACTTGGTTCAGTTTGGAATATTTTGTATTTTCTGGAATAGTTTTACCTTCCGACCAACATAAGTTGGCATATTTTAGGAATGTTGAAGTTGTTCTCGCTCTTTTACCAACCGAAGTTGGTCGTGAGTTTGAACTATCATGTCCGCTAGTTCTTTTACCAACCTGAGTTGGTCACGCTAGTGTACGCCTCCTAACCAAAGGAGTATACTTTGTTCTCGCCCTTTTACCAACCGGAGTTGGTCGTGGGTTTGAACTATCATGTCCACTAGTTCTTTTACCAACCAGAGTTGGTCACGCTAGTGTACGCCTCCTAACCAAAGGAGTATAGTTTGTTCTCGCCCTTTTACCAACCGGAGTTGGTCGTGGGTTTGAACTATCAGTGTCCACTAGTTATTTTACCAACCGGAGTTGGTCACGCTAGTGTACGCCTCCTAACCAAAGGAGTATAGTTTGTTCTCGCCCTTTTACCAACCGGAGTTGGTCGTGGGTTTGAACTATCAGTGTCCACTAGTTATTTTACCAACCGGAGTTGGTCACGCTAGTGTACGCCTCCTAACCAAAGGAGTATAGTTTGTTCTCGTCCTTTTACCAACTGGAGTTGGTCGTGGGTTTGAACTATCGTCTTCTTTTTGCTGTCGAGTAGCGTAGTGTTGTACACTAGTATTCCCTGAAAAACTTTCAAACAAAGGAGAGAAGATGGTGAAACATCATCGTTTTATTCATATTGATGGAACGGCTTTACATTTTACATTATTGATAATACTTGCGTAGGTGTTCAGCATTCCATGCATTCTTGAATTCCTCTCCTTCTAGAGTTGCTATTCGGTAAGTTCCTGGTCGAACAACTTCTGTAACTCGGTAAGGTCCGTGCCAATTTGCTTCCAATTTATTGTGCTTCTGAATGACCTTCTTTAGCACGTAATCTCCTTCTTTTAAGTCGCATTTCTTCACCCTCTTGTTGTAGAACAGAGTTGTTCGTTGTTGGTAAGCAGCATTCCTAATGGTTGCCTCTTCTCTAACCTCCTCGAGCATATCCAAATCTAATCTTCTCATCAAGTCACTGACTGGGGAATTAAAATTCAGCACTCTGTCTGTTGGAAGACCCAACTCGGCAGGTATTACAGCCTCACTTCCAAATGCCAGCATATATGGTGATTCTCCAGTTGCTGCTCGGGGAGTTGTTCGATAAGCCCATAATACTGACTGTAGCTCATTAATCCAATTAGCTTTAGCCTCACTTAGCCTTTTTTCAAACCATTTAGTAATGTTCTGTTCGTCACTTCAGTCTGCCCATTGCTTTGAGGATGGCCTGGTGCTGAATGAACCTTCAAAATGTTTGACTGATGATAATAGGCAGCAAACTCCTCGTTATCAAATTGTGTTCCATGGTCAGTGATGAAGGCATGAGGGAGACCATATCGGCAGATTATATTCTTCCAAACGAACTGGTATACCTTCTCGTACGTCATATCAATAAGTGTCTCAGCTTCTACCCACTTAGTAAAATAATCCACCGCCACGACGAGATACTTGAATCTTCCTCGGGTCGTTGGCAGTGGTCCAACCAGATCAATTCCCCACATGGCAAATGGCCAAGGGGAAGTTATGGGAGTCAACAATGCTTGGGGAGTACGTCGGATGGAAGAAAAACGTTGGCATTTATCACATTTCTTAGCATAGGCTATACAATCAGCCCTCATCGTCGGCCAGTAGTATCGTTGCGTCATCACCCTTTGAAAGAGTGTCCGACCTGCTACATGAGCTCCACAGGACCCTTCATGGATCTCTTCAATCAATTCTTTCACCTCGGAGGGATGTACACATCTCTGCAAACCTGCCATAATTCCTCGTCTATACAAAACACCATTAGTTAGTACATACCGAGCAGCTTTATACTTCAATTTCTTGGCAGCGAGCTTATCCTTCGGTAATTCTCCTTCCTCAATATATGCCCTGATGGGATCTATCCAAGATGGTCCTAAATCGAGGGTAATAATATTCATCGTCGAGTCTTCATCTATGCTCCGACTTTCTAATACTTCAATTGGTATCGTTCTTCGCAGCTCGGTACGAGTAGCTGATGCTAGTCGGGCCAGTGCGTCTGCTTGTGCATTCTTCATTCTTGGTATTCTGATCAACTGAATGGCATCAAATTCTGCCAACAATTCCATCACCTTTGCATGATACTTGACCATTAATTCTCCTTTAACTGCATATGTTCCCATCATCTGATTCACAATTAATTGAGAATCACTGAATACCATCACTTATTGCGCTTTCATAATCTTTGCTAAATTAAGACCTGCTATCATGGCCTCATACTCATCCTCATTATTGGAGGCTTTGAATTGGAATCTCAAGGCATATTCCATGTCAATCTCGTCTGGGGTGTTCAAAATAATCCCTGCTCCACAACCTGCTGTGCAAGATGACCCATCTACATATAATCTCCATGTAGGTAACTCGTCTTTAAATTTCTTATCTGACATATTTCCTCGGTGAAATATCTGCTGTTTTCTTTCATCCTCCCCTGGTAATTTTCACTCCTCGTCAACCATCTCTTCTCGACTTTTTACCAACCGGAGTTGGTCTGGGTTTGAATTTGATGATCTTTCTACATCTATAAGCCCTTTTACCAATCGGAGTTGATCTGGACTTATGTTTGTTGATCCTGTAACATCCACAGGTTGGTCAGCGAGTAATTTTTGTTCCTCGGGGGTATCAGGATATGTAAATTCTGCTATGAAATCTGCTACAGCTTGCCCTTTTAATGATGATATGGGTTCATACACAATATCATATTCACCGAGTTCTATTGCCCAATACATCAATCTCCCTAATTTTTCTGGCTTATGAAGGGCTTGTCTTAATGGCATGTCGGTATACACGATGATGGTATGGGCCTGGAAAGATGGCCTCATTCTTCTACTTGCTTCAATTAATGCCAATGCCAATTTTTCCAGCTTTGGGTATCTGATCTCTGCACCTCGAAAAGCCTTACTTGTGTAATAAATTGGCTTATGAATTCCATTCTCCACTCTGATCAATGTCGAGCTGACTGTATTTTCTGATACTGCCAGGTATAAGTATAACTTTTCTCCCATTATTGGCCTGGACAACAGTGGAGGTGCTCCCAAATATTTCTTCAAGTCTTATAATCAACAAATTCTGCTATCAGTTGCTCGAGATACAAATCTGTTGATGGCTGCAACTCGTCCTATAAGACTCTGCACCTCTTTCTTCGTTGTTGGAGATCGCAACCCTAAAAGAGCTTTGATCTTTTCTGGATTCGCCTCAATGCCTCGCTGGTTGACGATGTATCCGAGGAACATTCCTTCTCGTACTCCAAATATGCACTTCGTCGGGTTGAGCTTCATTTGGTATTTATCCAGTTGATCAAAGGTCTGGGCTAAGTCAACTAGATGATCAGCAGCTTTCTTTCTCTTTGTCAGCATATCATCGACATAGACTTCCATGTTGCAACTGATTTATTCGGTAAAAACCTTATTCATCAGCCGCTGGTATGTCGCTCCTGCATTTTTCAAACCAAAAGGCATAACATTATAGCAATAAGTTCCCCTAGGGGTAATAAAAGAAGTACTTTCCCTGTCTTCAGGTTTCATTTTGATCTGGTTGTAGCCAGAGTAAGCATCCATGAAGCTGAGCAGCTCGTGTCCTGAGGTAGCATCTACTAGTTGATCAATTCTGGGCAATGGAAAGTGATCTTTTGGGCATGCCTTGTTGAGATCGGTGAAATCAACACACATTCTCCATTTATTATTTTTCTTCTTTACCATTACCACGTTTGCTAACCAGTCTGGATACTTCACATCTTCAATGAATTGGGCTTTCTGGAGCTTCTCGACCTCCTCTTGAATAGCTTGATTCTTCTCAGGACTAAATACTCTTCTTCTCTGCTTTACAGGCTTGATCTCCTTATTCACATTGAGCTCATGACATAAGAAATTTGGATCTATTCCTGGCATGTCTTCATGACTCCATACACAAGTTTTCTTCCTGTTTCTTAAGAAAGTTATCAACTCCTGTTTTATTGAAGCATCCAACGTTGAACCTATCTGGGTTACTCGTTCAGGGTGCTCGTCGTCCAGAATAACATTTTCTGTAGATTCCACCACCTGTCCTTTTACAAGTTAGGATTCATCTCTCGGATCAAGTGTTTCAATTTCCGTACCTTCATCCACCTGGTAGGTAGTAGTCTTTTTCCTCGACTCTTCAAGCTCCTCTTGCTCGGCAGATGAATAATAGCATTCCCGAGCTACTTTTTGATCACCTTTCACCACTCCCACTCCGAAATTTGTTGGGAATTTTAAGCATTGATGTACTGTAGATGGAACTGCTTCGAACTTCTTCAAACCAACTCTTCCCATAATGATGTTGTATGCTGACTGCACATTCTTATCCATCACAAAGAAGCGTATTCTCTCTGTTCGACAAGCAGGCCAAGTTCCAATGAATATATCCAACTTGATCGTCCCAAGTGGAAAAACTTTCTCGCCAGCAAAATCCAGAAGAGGTCTGTGATAAGGTTCCAATTGAGATAATTTTAAATTCAAGCTGTCAAAGCATGAATAGTACATGATATCTGCCGAACTACCATTATCTACCAGCACCCTTGAAATCACTACTTCTTTCATCCTCATTTTGATCACCAAAGGGTCGTCGTGAGGGTAAAGAACGCCTTCCAGGTCGTTTTTTGAAAAGCCAATGACCAGCTTCTCTTTTTTTACCTTCCTCGGACGATCCTCCTCGGCCAAATTTATTCGCTGAATGTACGAGCAAGCTTGGGCCTCTCCGAGGTAAGCCTTTCTTTCTGCAGTAAGGTCTCCTCCTCCTGCATCTCCTCCTGTAATAACATTACAATCAAATGACCCAAAACGTATGGAAAATACCTCTCGTTCTGGCTGTCTTGGTTTCTTGGGAAGATCGGGGTCATCATCCGGATCATCTTCATGATTTTTCTTCTTTTTCTCCTCTACTCGACGAGGAGATCTAGATCTCTCTCTAGTTCGATCGTTATTTCTTCTTTCCCCTCCCCGATCAACATACTTCGCTAGCTTTCCTCTTCGGATGAGCGTTTCGATCTCGTTCTGAAGAGCTATGCAATTTTTGGTCATATGACCATGATCTTTATGAAACTCACAATATTTATCCCTATTCCTCATGTCAGGGTCTGACTTCAGTTTCTTTGGCCATTTTACTTCCTCGCTATTCTTGATTTCTTCCAAGACATGATTAATACCCATTTTCAAGGGAGTATAATTATCGAATTTCTTCAGGACTTCCCATGACGACTTATTATTTCTGGAATGCCTGTCACCGCCATTGCTCTTATGCTCTTTCTTCTTAGACTTGTCGAATTCCACCTTGGTTTCTTTATCCATATTCTTCTTCTCAGCCATAGCCTCCTCGGCATTCATGATTTTGGCCGCTTTTGCCATCAACTGTGACATAGTTGTAGGTGGATCTTTAGCCAAAGTGTAATACAACTTATTAGGCAACAACCCACTCATCAAGGCGGTAATTGTGGTCTTTTCTTCATAATCTATGACTTATAGCTTCTCGTTATTGAAACGAGTTATGTAATCTCTAGTACTCTCACCAGGTTTTTGTCTAACACTTAACAAGTGTGCTACTCGTTTTACTGGTTTTGCTCCAAAACAAAAATTGCCAATGAACAACTCGGCCAACTGAAAGAAAGTTGAAATCTTACCCCGAGGAAGATTGTTGTACCATATCTGGGCAGATCCAGTAAGAGTTCCTGAGAATGCTCTGCATCTCATCTCGTCGGGGACAACATAGATGTCGGCAACAGCTTAATATTTCTCTATGTGAACAACAGGATTTGTTTTTCCATCATATTTGGGAATCACCACGGGTGCTTTAAATTTCGACGGTGTAGGAAAATCCACAATGGCTTGTACAAAAGGTGTCCCTCATACAAAAGTTCGTCGTAGGGGATTCCTCGCCTTAGCCATTTCTCCCAATCTATCCTCCAACCGTTGAAGGGATCCTTTCCACGCTTCATTTCCTTCCTCGGGCCTATTGGTTCGAGCAATTGATCGTTCTGAAGTAGCCTCTTGAGATCTATCTTGACGAGCAACTGGTCGTGATTACGCTGATCCTTCTCTTAGATCTGATGGTTGTCGAAAACTCCTCGACATGGCTTTAGGTGGATTATTATTCCTCCTCGGGGCCTAATCGACTGAAAGGAGACGCTCTGCTTAGTCTCTCTAACGCACTAGGTCTCTCCGAAGAGAGAGTAATACGTTGCTCAGTATCTGTGGCCCTTATCGATGAAGTTTGCCCAGGTCGATAAGAGAAATCATCAGATTCCTCATTACGATATGACTCAGTACGCCTGGATCATGAAGAAAGTAAATAGGTTTGCCTCTGACCACTTCGATGTCCTGAATGTGCAGGTGCGCCGCCATGAAGGGTTTGTATGAGTTTCCGCATTGTTTCCTGCATGGCGGTTTGTCCTTGAGCCAGATTCATCATAATTCCGGCCAGATCTGGAGGTGCAGAGGGATTTGGAGGATTTCCAGCAATTCCAGCGTTTCGATTGCTAGATTCTGGGTTATCTGCCATTGATGATGAATGATTCTTGGTGAAAAACGATAATAATAGTCGTTTCCCACAGACGGCGCCAATCTGTTGATGTAAAAAATTAGATCGCTCTAATTATTCAATCACAGATAAATAAAATGAGACAAAGATTTTTAAAGTGGTTCAGCCTTATAAGAATGGCCTACGTCCACTGTTATGTTATTGCTGAGTGTTTTGGGAATTCTTGATTACAAGTTCTCTCAAGAAATTCCGGTCCCTTTGAATGAGGGTGATACAATGTATTTATAGCCTTGAGGCTATAATTTGAAAGGGCAATACATTAAATGATATACATATGAAAGGATGATACATTTAATGCCTTTTAAGCGTGTGTGTCAATGATAAGCCTTCAATGAATAGTTAAACTGTTGATTATCTGGTAGTCAATGCGATGGTCGAGATGCAGCTCGGACCGCCTTAGTTGCTCGTCGTTCAGGAGTTCCTCGGAGCGTTGGAGTTCCTCGGAGTGTTGTAGTTCCTCGGAGAGTCCTTGTTGCTCGGAGAGAACATGACTTGGTCGGGGAAATGAACTTCCTCGCTGCTATTGTGCCACATAGATTGACACGTGTCTTCTTATTATTCGTCCATATTAGCATACTAATTTTGGTATCAACAGACATGGTCCGGGTATTTTGGGTCAATGAACCCTTTGGGTTGTTCTACATACGTTTCTTCAGATAGAATTCCATTGAGGAAGGCAGACTTGACGTCCATTTGATAAAGTGTAAATTTTAAGTGACACGCTATGGCGAAAAGAAGTCGAACAGATTCAAGACGAGTGATAGGGGAAAATGTCTCGCTAAAATCTATCCCTTCTATTTGTGAGTAACCTTGAGCAACAAGTCTATCTTTGTTTCTAAGGATTACCCCATTTTCATCAGATTTGTTCTTAAAGATCCAACGTGTTCCAATAACATTTTTGTTTTGAGGCCGCGGTACAAGATACCAGACATCGTGAATGACAAATTGTAAAAGCTCTTCCTGCATAGCAGAAATCCAGTGTGTGTCATTCAATGCTTCATTAACATTTTTCGGTTCCACAAGGGAGACAAAACATGCATAATTAGCATAATTTCTTAACTGGGATCTAGTACGGACTGGCTCATTAGGATTACCGACCACGTTGTCAATGGGATGATCTTTAGAGACCCAGCCAGGTACTTCTGGACTCTCAATAGGTAATGAGTCATCTATTTCTGGTGAATCAGTTTTGAAATCATTTTCAGGTTCTACCACAATAGGTGATTCAGGTATCTTATTTTCGACAATAGTGTCGCTTACAATTACATTTATCGACTCCATAAGGGTCTTAGTACGCAGATTGTATATACGATAAGCACGACTGTTTGGAGAGTAACCTAAGAATATGGCTTTATCTCCACGCGTCTCAAATTTGGACAAATGTTCTTTATCTTTACAGACATAACACTGACTTTCGAAAGTTCTTAGATATTTCAGATTAGGCTTCTTACCGTACCACAACTCATAAGAGGTTTGCTTAGTGTTTTTCCTAAGGTAAACTCGATTAATGATATGACATGCAGTTCTAATAGATTCTACCCAGAAGTACTTAGGTAGAGATTTGGCATGCAGCATGACACGTGCCATCTCTTGAAGAGTTCAGTTTTTCCTTTCGGCAACACCGTTCTGCTGAGGAGTATTAGGGGCACTGAATTCGTGTTTGTAACCGTTGTAGTCATAATATTCAACAATTCCCGTGTCTATGAACTCTCCCCCTCTATCGCTACGAATGCGATTGACTTGTGTGTCCTTCTCATTTTCAATTCTTAGTAAAATTTTCAAAAATGTCTGAAACGTGTCAGATTTATGTTTCAAGAAGGCAACCCAAGTGAATCGTGTAAAATCATCAACCATAACTAGGATATAACTGTGTCCACAAAGACTATCAGTTCTAGAGGGACCAATAAGGTCCATATGGATGAGATCTAGAGGTCTAGAGGTGAGGATGTCGTTAACTTTTTTATGCGAAGTCTTAACTATTTTTCCTTCCTGGCAATAACCACAGACAACACTGGAAATAGGTTTCATTTTAGGAATTCCTCTAACAATCTCTTGACTAGACAATCTACCAAGGATATCATAACTTAAGTGACCCATACGATTATGCCAGATTTCATTGTCATCCATTCTGACAATGTTACAGGTTTCAGAACTAGTCTTGACAGTATAGCAGTTGTCAGGTGTTCTAAATCCGGTAATAATGCATTCACCTTTATCATTTAGAATTTTACCATTGTTCTTTGAAAAGGTAACTGTATGGTCAGAGTCACAAAATTGTGATATACTTAAGAGGTTGGCTTTAAGGCCTTTAACTAAACGTACATTTTCCAGAACAGGCATTCCCTCTTCTTTTAGGGTTCCTTTACCTATGATATGGGATGAAACTCCGTCACCAAAAACTACTTTGCCTCCAGCAAATCTGGTTTTGTTTAATAGTTTGGTTTCATCTCTTGTCATATATTTGGAGCATCCTGAATCTAAGTACCAACCAGATGAAGTGTGTTCAGCTTTTAAGGCAGTGATAATAATGTTACACTTCATTTTGGGTAAAAGATCATCTTTTCTAACCCAAATAGCTCTAGTTTTAATTTTGCGCAAGTTTGCTCTCATTTGATAAAATTTTCGAGAAGCATCTTTTTGTCGAAAAACATTTGGAGCAACAAACTGATTTTTGTGGAAAAGTTGAGCTTTTGGTTTAGGAAAGTTTCTGGGAGCCTTTCTCTTAAATGAACTCTTAGTTTTGCTCTTTCTATTCCTGTAGTTAGAGTTCTTGTCAGGTTGTCTTTGAAGGACATAATGGTTACGATTTTGCCTAGAATAGTTAAAGTTCTTGTAAACGGGAGTGTTGTACACAGGGGTGTTTAGACGCCTAGCATAACAACCTTCAAAGGAATGACCATAAATGTCACAGTAGGAGCAATATTGATTGCTTGAGGGATGTACTTCCTTAGGAAAACTTCTAAAGATAGGTTTAACAGGATTCTGTTCAGAAGTCCTATTCCTAGGAGGTATGGTTTTAAAGGTAGATTCAGCCTTTCTGATCAAAGGACAGACGTATTTAGCCTCAAGTGTACTGTCAGCCTTAGAATTACTAGACTCTCCAATGTCTTTCTGTTGTTGCTTTTGATCAAATTCTTTTTTAATAAAATGAAAATCTGGACATGTTTCGATTTGTCTTTTGCCCCCAGACACAAACTTAATAGGTTCAAGATTTGTAGTTTGTGGTTTATTCTTAGGGCAGAATCCAATACCGGTTCTATCATCAGAATTGGTCTTGGAGTCAACAACAAAGTCAGTGAAACAATTTGAATTGTTTTCAAACTTAGAAATTTTTTTAAAAACAGTAGCTGTCTTTATTTTTGCTTCCTCCAGTTCTAATAATGTTCCCTTGTATTTCATTTCCAGGGTTTCATTAGTTTTAGTCAACTCTTTTAATTTTTGATCATTCAATTTCAGATTGATGAGTCAGACACTGGTTAGTGTACTCTTCGGCATTCAGCTTCACAATAAGACTTAGATCATCTAATTTCTTAGTCAGGTCTCTAACAGTCTTCTCCAGTCTAGTGCCTTTTTTAAGAGTTTTAGCATACAAAGTATGAATATCTGGGAGGTCATCTGTGTTTGAGTCGCTAAGTGAAGTGTGTGTAGTGACCCCTAACGATTTCGTTTTAGTACTCACGCACCCATTTATATCGTCGTTATCGAGATCCCTTTGACTCACACACATGGAACTAGAGCTAGCAACATTTTCAGATAATAAGGCATCTAGGCCAGTCAAAGCAGTATTCACAAAAGCAGGAGTAGAAGTATCATTATCACACACAGGCATATCATCATTGTAAATGATCTTAGCATAAAAGGACATGCAAGGGTCAAGTTCATTTGATGACTCAAGTTCCTCTTCATCAGAGTCACTTGAATCATCCCAAGTTTTACAGACATTGACTCTATTGTGTGTGTTGGTTTTATTCAGATTAACTCTGCAATCGTGAGCAATGTGACCTAGTTTCCCACATCTAAAACATTCAATCTTTTTAAGGTCTCTGTTAGATCTGAAGTTGTTGTCCTTAGGATGTTTGTCAAGACCTCTCTCATGAGGTTTGGGATTAGACACGGTTGGATAATTAGGCTTTCCTTGTTTAGATGCCTGTTTGTTTCTAAATTTAACAATTTTCTTAAATTGTTTTGACATTAAGGCAATCTGATTATCTAGTTTGTCTATATCACACTCCTCATCAGAGTCACAGTTGGTCAAATTAGTCTCATGTTTAGATATCTTAGAGGAAAAACTCAAGTTAGAGTTGGGCTGTTTTCTTTGAGACTGATTTAATTGTTTCTTAAAGTCTAATTCCATTTCCACAGTCCTAAGTTTGCTACTGAGTAACTCAGGGGTGAGGTTTTGATCACTCATTTCCTCAATAGCATACCTCTTGCTGTCAAACTTTTGTGGTAATGATCTTAGGATTTTAGAAACAATCTCATTCCTATCATACGTAATACCATTAGCATGCAACTTAGTAACTATATCAGTTAGGTTCATGTAAAAGTCGTCAAAAGACTCAGAGTCAGACATAATCAAAGAGTTGTACTGCTGGGTAAGCATTTGAGTTTTAGCAGCTTTAACTCTTGAGTCTCCTTCATGGGCAGTGATTAATGTGTCCCAAGCTTCCTTGGAAGTGGCACAAGATGAGATTCTCTTGAACTCATACTCATTAATAGACATAAAGATGGCATTCTTGCCTTTATTGTTATTACGAGAAAGTGTTTTTTCCTCTTGGGTAAACTCACTTAAGATTTTCTTTACCCTCTCATCACTTCCTTCAGTGGCTGGTTTAGTAGGATAAGTATATCCATTTTCAATAATGTCCCAGACATCATCTCCTAAAGTCCCTTGGATGAAGGCAACCATTCTTACTTTCCAGTAAGCAAAGTTGTTTCCATCAAAGAGTGGAGGTCTGGACAGATTACCAAACCTTTCATTCTTCTCGTCCATAGTTAGGATTTTTTAGAAAACGATTTCAGAAACACAAGATCCTTTTTGAAATAAAAGTTTACAGGGCTCTAATACCAATTGAAAAACGCTGCTAATGCCGTTTAATACAAGATTAAACTGTATAAGAAACTCCGAGATGTTTGTTGAAGAAACCCTTTTCTTTTGAAAAATAAAAATGATAAACAACAATATGTGTTTACAAAAAAAAACACTTATGTACGAGAATAACCAAGACTTTGTAATCAGTTTTAAAACTAAGATAGATTCAAAATATTAGCACACTATAGAATGAGATGAGGAGATGAAGATAATCAGAACACACTATTTTTAACGTGGTAAAACCTCTCCCAATAGAGGAAACATCCACGGTGACTTCTAAGTCACAAAAGTAAAAATCCACTAAAAACAAATAGCAGTTACAAACAATACAACATACATGCACACAACTCAGCCTATTCTAAGTTTAGGAATATACCCCACTTGGTGTCCTTCTAACTTATTGTAGATCTGATTGTTGATGATGTTCTTCCAGTTTGATAACTTCCCTTTGCTTTAGCTTCCTTGCGTCGACTCAATAATCTTTGATCTTATACCCAACACTTTCAGTGTGGTAGTGTGTCAAGTGTTTGTGATGTGATTACTATCAACATGCATGAACTCACACACACTTTAGTTTTTACAGACAGTTCTAGAAAATTACATATAAAGACTATATGCTGTGATTTTATTTTCTTTCTTTCTTACAGAATTTGAAACCTTTTTGACCTTTTAATTTATCCCAGATTCCACGGATATCTTGCTTCAAAATCGGTCAAGATCTTAATCAATCTCAGTTTTTAAAAATATTTTCGAGATAAAAAATCTCCAAGTGAGAATCCAACTAGGTCAAGGTTTAGTTTCATAAGAACAGAAAGCATAAAATATTTATAGATCTAAATCAACAAAGATTTTCACAAAACGAGAAACAAATATGCAGATCTAGTGATATGTGAAATGCAAAGTATAGATCTAAGATTTCTATGATAAAGAAATACAGATCTCACAAAAAATGTCTAAGTTGGTAACAAGATCACAGATCAAGAGGTTACAGCTACAAACGATCAAACCAGTAACACTAATCTCTCTCAAACACTCAAGGTTGTGTTTGGGGTTTTGAATATACGAAGGTTTGAAAATGGTTTGAAGTTGTTTAGGGTTAGGGTTAGGGTTTCTCTAACTCAATTCCCTTTCTCTCTCTTCTCTCTTTTCTTTTTCTCTCTTCTCTCTCACTTCTCTCTTCTCTTTTTTTTTCTCTCAATTTAGACGACTGCCAAAAGTTCTGTAAGGACATTTTTCTCATGTCCAACATGTTACATTTGTGTATGTCGTACGCCGCTACATTTGGCACGTCACCTCACGATCTCACATGACGGCCTCTATCGGAATTCCGGGAATCAATCATTCAACATCTCCATTAATGTGTCCCATTAATTTTAGGGACTTAATGCAAGTGCTACGCAAGGGAAGTCAAAACAGTGAAAAAAGGCACGATATGAGTGTTCAAGGGCATTTTCGTAATTTCCCATCCATAGTCCGGAGGTCTGGTCAACTGGAAAGTTGAAGATCTCGTCGCAACAAAGATACTGGAAAAAACGGCACCTCAATCCGAGCTACGGTGAAGGAGTTATGACCTTTTGAAGATGGAGAAAATTCCTTAAAGAATGCTATTTTTTTTGTACGCTGGATAGAATTTTAGAGTTTTAAGAACGTGGGTCTCTTCATCTTTTTTCCTATAAATACCAACTTCGGGGGAGTTGTTTGCAAGACTTTAGAAGACGTTTTTTAAAGTCCAAATACCTCTAGTCTTCATATTTTTTGAGTCCCAAGACTCATGTTTTGATTCACACATCCTTGCCAAATATTTGTGAATCCTTTTGCAACCCAAGAACACAACTTTGGTTTGTTCAACCCTTGTGGAGAAGGCGTTTCTCTTCTCCATTGCAGCCCTACTGGAAAGGGATAGTTCCAGCCGCGACTACAGAATCCGACACCTGAGGGTAATTCTTAGTCACTTGTATTTTCATTGTAATCCGAAATTGTATAGCCTACAATATTATAATGAAAATAAATGGTTTTGCCCCTTTTGGGGGATTTTTCCTCAATTGCATGTGTTTGAATGTTCTTGCTTAGATTATCATCTTATTCAATCACATACTGTTGCATGTTTAGGGTTTGTTTGGGTTAAATGGGTTTAATATATAATTTGTTCATTTGAACGCAAGCACATACGTTCTCAAATTGGTATCAGAGCGGGTTACTCTAAATTATCGAGTGATCTTGATTTTTAAAGTCTTTTCCCTGATACAATTTGACTTCTCACATCGTCAAATTGGTATCAGAGCGGGTTACGCTAATTTATCGCGTGATCCTGATTTTTCAAGGATTTACTTTCTGATACAATTTGTCTACTCACGTTTTCAAATTGGTATTAGAGCGGGTTGAATTAATTTATTGCGTATTCCTATTTTCTGCAAAATCGTGTGATATAGATTTTTTTTGAAAAATCAGTTTTGTGAAAATTCGCATTTTTTCTTATGGAGCACTGAAGAAGTTCACGACCATGCTGAAAATTTAAAAAGTTTGAATTTGAAACTTTGCAAAAGAATTAAAGTTTTGGAAAAAGAAAATTCTCTCTTTAAAAGTAAGATTGAATATTTGCAAGCGTTTCAAACTCAAAGTGATATTTGTCGTGAGCATTTTGGTAATTTGTGTATTGATTTTGATTCTTTGAAAATTGCCAAAACGAAGAGTGATGAGAGAGTCCTTATTTTAGAGAAGGAATTAAAGGACTTAAACAATTCTAGGGTTCCCGTTTGTACCGTCGAAGATAAAAAATTAATCGATGATTTTACGGCACGTGAAAAGACTCTTAGGGATAAGTTTGTTTTAATTGAGGGAGAGCGTGATAAACTGTTAAGTTTAATTGATAATTTGAAAAAGAAATCCCTGTCTTTGGAAGAGTCTAATTCTTTGCTTGAGTCAAAAATTTTGAAGTTAAAAAATAATCTGACAGACTCAAGTAGGTTTGATAGTGATGGTAATGGCTCATCTTGTTCTCATGCTTCTCATGCTAAAGCCAAAACCATTATTCGTTTTAGAGGGTCAACGAATTCCAAGGATGTTAGAAAAGATCACACTTTAGGTAACATTCCTCCCGTTTACACATGTTTACATTGTGGTAGGAAAGGTCACCTTAGGCGTTTTTGTTTTGAGCTTGGAAAAAGTCCTAGGAAGTTTATGTCTAGTGTTCCCTTGGTTCCTAAATCCCCCACACGACGTTTCACATCTATTTGGGTTAGGAAATCACTTTTAGAGACACTAGATTTTAGACAAGTTGATTCCCGTTTGCTTGCACATGATTCTTCTCTTGCCATATCATATAGATGATTGTGTTTGCATGTTTGTCATACGCTAGTTATGCTTTTTGATATATTTTTGCTAGCGTTGTGACATGTACTTTTTGTATATATTTTTTTTGAAAAAAATTTTGAAAACTACAAAAAGATTTTTGTTGCACCGTATGTGGATGGACACTTAGGATGACCGAGTCACAACATTATTCCATTTTTTCATGTGACTATTTAATAGTGTTTTGAGACAATAGGTCAATTCAACCATGTGCTTTATAATGTTTGGAGTCATTAAGATGCATTTAAGTGTTACTTCCTACATGTTTGACTCATAATTTCCTTTATTGCACACATGCACGAATTTTTTTGATTATTGTGCTTGTCTTATCACATGTTGATTGGGTGTTTTCACTTCAATCTTGTCCTTAAAACGAACCAAGCGCGATAAATTTTTGATAAGGAAACTGTGCATATAAAAACCGTTTTGTGAGATTGTGTGCTTTGTTTAAGAACGGGGAGGGGCTGTGAAAGGTAATTATCTCTTCTTTGCGCAAAAGCCACCGTTCTAAAGGACCTAAAAATAGAGGAATTTTATTATCCGGGGTCAAAAGAGGTTAAAAGAGCCCGAAAAAATTGAAAGGCAATAAAAAGAAATTCATGCCAAATTATGGGCCATTTAGGTTTTTGCACCAATTCTCCAAAGTTTGAGAATTTAGATTACCTCTAAAAGAAAATATATATGAGGGAGTTTGGTTGGAGAATTAAAACGGGCTTGCACGTCCTTGAAATACTTGAAAATGCGCTACATAGTTTTGGACGTTATTGGTGTGGAAATCATTTTGACTTTGATTTGTTGATTTGCATAAGACGACATCTAAATTCAAAAAAAAATTACACCTAAGGATACCTTTGATGTTCATTCGTTAGGGGTACACATATGCATCGTGCACATATGATTGATTGAGTTGATTTACCTATCGAATGTGTTCACACCCATTCATTCCGTTTCCATGACTTGGTTGTTTGAGTATATATCCATGGTGTGATTTTTGTATCATATTTGTTCAAATTGGTATCTTGTTTTTTGTGCGAAAAAATGAAAAATCAAAAATAGTTTGTGAAGATTTGTTTGAGCATCTTCTTGCAAGAGCACGTTTGCCATTTGATTGATGCTTTGTTTTGTGTACCGTGACACCCCGATTTTCCTTATTTGATTCATTCTTCTCATCTGTCTATTTGGGGACATCATAAAAAGGGGGAGAAAGAATTATCATTTTATGGGGGAGTTTTGAGATTTGACTCATGCTTATCATATATTGGTATCTATGTTTATCTCATTTCAAACTCGATATGTCACTTGGTATTTTGCTTTGTCTCATGTGTGTAGGTACTACATTGATGATCTCTGAATTGCACACCCTGATGGGAAAAGATTTGAGATTCCTGAAGATCTGAAGAACAAACGATGAAGACTATTCATTTGTACCTTTTCCAGTTTTGGGTTCATGGGAGGGTAGATTTGTATAGGCAATTTCATATTTGATAATTCAGATTTTTTATGTATGTACCGGCATAGACATAGAGGGAGATTTGTAAGGACATTTTTCTCATGTCCAACATGTTACATTTGTGTATGTCGTACGCCGCTACATTTGGCACGTCACCTCACGATCTCACATGACGGCCTCTATCTGAATTTCGGGAATCAAGCATTCAACATCTCCATTAATGTGTCCCACATCTGCCTCAACGACTTCACGTTCCAAAATTTTAGGAACTTAATGCAAGTGGTACGCAAGGGAAGTCAAAACAGTGAAAAAAGGCACGATATGAGTGTTCAAGGGCATTTTCGTAATTTCACATCCATAGTCCGGAGGTCTAGTCAACTGGAAAGTTGAAGAACTCGTCGCAACGAAGATACTGGAAAAAACGGCACCTCAATCCGAGCTACGGTGAAGGAGTTATGACCTTTTGAAGATGGAGAAAATTCCTTAAAGAATGCTGTTTTTTTTGTACGCTCGATAGAATTTTAGAGTTTTAAGAATGTGGGTCTCTTCATCTTTTTTCCTATAAATACCAACTTCGGGGGAGTTGTTTTGCAAGACTTTATAAGACGTTTTTTAAAGTCCAAATACCTCTAGTCTTCATATTTTTTGAGTCCCAAGACTCATGTTTTGATTCACACATCCTTGCCAAATATTTGTGAATCCTTTTGCAACCCAAGAACACAACTTTGGTTTGTTCAACCCTTGTGGAGAAGCCGTTTCTCTTCTCCATTGCAGCCCTACTGGAAAGGGATAGTTTCAGCCGCGACTACAGAATCCGACACCTGAGGGTAATTCTTAGTCACTTGTATTTTCATTGTAATCCGAAATTGTATAGCCTACAATATTATAATGAAAATAAATGGTTTTGCCCCTTTGGGGGATTTTTCCTCAATTACATGTGTTTGAATGTTCATGCTTAGATTATCATCTTATTCAATCACATATTGTTGCATGTTTAGGGTTTGTTTGGGTTAAAAGGGTTTAATATATAATTTGCTCATTTGAACGCAAGCACATACGTTCTCAAGGTCCTAAAGGTTAAGAATAAGAGGGTTTATATAGGAGCCAAGGAAGGTTCTGGATTGCTGATTGAAATCAATGGTTGAGATCGAGTCTTCCTTATGTTGACTTGATCCAAGGGTGGTAAAACAGCGGTGGTTAAAATGAAGGTGATTGGTCCAAAGTAATAGCACATGGATAGACTTAAAATGCATGCAGGCCATAGATAAGATTTGATCTAACGATCCACAATACACCAGGCAGTTCTCTCACAAAACAAACACAAAATGAGATATCAGGAACGTGACAAGTGTTGGCATTCCATTGGCTGGCAAACGCGCGTCAAAAGTAATTACAGGTAACACCCTGAAGTCTCTAGCGCTTTAATGTTCTACCCAACCAAACATTTTAATGAAAAACATATTTTACATAATAGCATTTTAACCCCACAAAGTTTATAAAAACACTTTTATTTAAGAAAACATTATTTTAAAAATGTTTAAAGATTCCCAAAAAATTATTGAAACAACATTTTAAGGGGAATTTAACACACAATTAATTTTGAGCAATATATATACATGTATGCACTTCTAATGTGTGTAGTGTGATTCAATTTATACCTTGTTTGGATCATTGAAGAGGATTAGAGAGAATAATTCTGAGGTTCTTTGGATTCTAGGTTAGACAACAAATTTTGTCACTATTTCCAAATTAGTTGAACACTTATACAATATAGACTTAAGTAAGTCAAAGGTATAAGGTGCTTCAGTATTGAGTCAAGTTTTTGAATTTTTTGAGTATATTCACTGCAAAATCTTACGAGACTATACTTATCCAATAAGGTAACCTAAGGGTTCAACGGTTGGTTGCACATGCTAAGTACAATCGTGATTCCTACGGATATGAGCTAAATTTTATATTTTTAGTTTTGCTCAAGGACTAGCAAAGTTTAGGTCAATGGGTATTTGATGAGTGCCTAATTTTTTATGAATTATGCCCAAATATAAATCTTGTTTGGTCAATTGTATCATAACTAATGGGTTTTAGAATAATTTTAATGATAAAAAAGAAAAATGCATGAGTTAAAAATATAATTTTAGTTAACTAAAGGGTGAAGCTATAATTTTACAAAATTTTATGGGATTAAAAATAATTTTTAAAAGTTTATCTAGGCAATATAATTTGTTTTCCTGAAATTTGTTTGAATTCGGAGTTAAAATGGAAAAGTTATGAAATTCATGGTCTAAAATATAATAAGGGTAAATTAATAATTTTCTAATCCTCTGGGTCCAAATTTGAATTAATATAAATTATTTTATATTTTTACAGGCACCCCTAATGTTTGATGAAGATTGAAGGTCATTTGGAAGAGTTATGAAGATTGTATGAAGAATTGAAAAAAAGTTGGAAGTTCATAGGGCCAAAGTATAAAGAAAAGGAAATTGGAAAAGAGTAATTTATATATTAATGAAAGTGAATATTTATTTAGAGACCATGTGGCCTAGTGGTTGTCTCATGTGAATTACAAGCTCAAGGTCAGGGGATTGAATCCCCAGGGTCTTAGAATCTCAAGTACAGGCTAAACGTTGCCTTACCAGGAGCGTGTAACACCTCGTAATTTCTGGGTTATTATTTTTATTTAATTAATTCAGTAATTAGTAATTCACATGTATCGTTAATTAATGGGAATATTTAAGTGAATATATTTAAATAAGTTAGCAGGTGAGAGTAAATTTTAGAGATTTATTCCGGATGGTAATTTTGAGCGCGCGGATGAGTCCGTTAGGATCGAAATAGTTCGAAATGAGTGGTTATATGTACATATTGGATGTCGGGGCCTAATTAGACATGTTTGAGCTCCATATAAAAAGTATGGACCCTTTTTATAAGGCCCATAGGCCCAAAAACGTGAATAGGGTTTTTAACCCCAAATGGGTAAGGTGTAGGCAACATTAAATCATATTAGAAGACTAAAGAGGGAAAAAGTTAAGGGAGAGCCAAAGAGAAGAGGAACTTGGGGATCTTGGAGAGATGGCTTCAACTCCAATTCAACACCTTCATTCAAGCCCTAGATCTTCATTGTTGAGGCAATTGGTTTAAATTTTCATTGTTAAATTGCATCTATCTTTTCATATTAAAATAGGTGGAGTCCAAATTGAATTCTAGGGTTTGTTCTTGAATAAATTGGGGTTCTCTTTTAATGAGGGTTATAAATCTGTAGAGGATTTGATAATTTATGCAATTGATAATTAAATTGGTGAGATTGTTAGGGATAGAATTGTTATAATGAAATAAGGAACTTAGTATGAATTTGGGGACGTTTTACTATAGAAACATGTTCAGAACAGAGGTTAAAAATTCGTTAATAGCGGACTGGGTTTTAGCGAAGAAAGAGATAGAGGAGATACCAGTGTCGTTCGAATGACATGGTATTTCGTTCGAACGAGATCCACTGTCGTTCGAATGTCAGGGATCTTCATTCGACCAATCTCTGATGTTGGCCAGATTTCTATAATTTCCCTGATTCAGACCTGCTATGTTGAAAATTTGCAGTTTCTACCCTAACTGAATTATGAAATTGAGTATTCATTTAGGGTTTAAATTGAGAATACCTAACCTTGAATTAATTAGAGGACTAATGAAACTAAAGATGTAAGTTCATGATTTAGCATATTGTAGTCTTATTGTTTAAGTGATTAAACTTGATTGCATGAAATCGAAAGGTAGATTGAAACAATTGAATTTCGGGTCGAGAGATAGAAAGTTCGGGAATACTTGAAAGGGGTTACACCAAGATAATGGGAATTAATGTGTAATTAATTAAAACGAAGTCGGACCATAGACTTAATTGTTTTAGGCTTGGTATGGGCATAATACTCTGATAGCCTGGATTTCGATATATATGTCGATGTGTAGTACATATATGATTTATATATATTTTTGTGCATAATATATATAGTAAAGTCATACCAATATTAATGCTATCATAGGAGGTTGCGCGATGTGAGTGAATCCCCTGGCTTGAGGAGCAGGGCGAGTATAGTCCCCAGGCCATAGCGTCTGTGACTTATGGGTGGGACCGTTATGTTATGGGTCGGACACTTTCGGCATGAACTATGACCGCCTCATATGCGTTCGGTGATAGCATTTTATATCCGACATGTGTGTAAATGTTGAGATATGATACGTATATATAGTGCAAAATTATATACAGGAATTTATATATATACATGGTGTGAAATGTATAAATAATATAACTTGTGAAATGGTTATATGGTATCAAGTTGGATACGGATATAAATATAAATAAGTTAGTGTGAAATATAACTAACAACTCGTATACATGATGTGAATTGTATAAGGGATATAACTCGTGAGAACGTTGTATGGTATTAAATGGGAAATGATCTAAATAAGTTATTGTGATTAATAACCTATAAATTGTATACTATACTCACTTGGGTTAGAATAGTGGAAATAGTGAGATATGAGAAAAGACTAGTTATGGAGGATTAGCTAGATAGGGCATATATAGTTTCTTTAGGCTTGCACATTAGTTGAGGGGTGAGGTATACTCAAGGGAGTGCGCGACACTAATTTAAATATGGAGAGCATTTGCATATTTACTTCTTGCATTTAAATTCACTTGCTAAACATTTTCAAATGTTTTGGGTTCTAACCCTTGCTATAAAATATTTTCAAAAACCTTTTAGGTATCCTGCCATAGGGGCGCCAGTCCTTATCTTTCCTACAGGGTGTGCAACTACATCTTATGGCGATTGTTGCGGGTTCTTTGAGTAAACGCATGTTTCACTTTATCTCTAGATAGGGACTTGTTCAGTTGTACGTTTATATTTAGTCGTGACATGTATCAGTACTCTTTTATACTTTCACTTTGTGGATGGATTGTAGTCGACGTTGTTTGACATACTTACTTTGTGGCATGTTTTAGTTCGTTCACGTATTTGATTATTTGTTGTTCTATTATGTTGTTCGGGTTGGATTAATAAAGATAAAATTTGACATCATCTTAATGAAAGACTATGTGGTTAGTAATTAATGAATTAACGACAGTGATGCTAAGAATGAACCAGATGAGATTTCGGTTTAATTTGATATAGAACTGATCACCCAATATTTTATTAAGCGGAGTGTCACAGCGCGTGCAACCAAGCACGTGTACATGCACAAGTCAAACTTTAGCCTCCAATTATTACTTTTACCGAATTCTAGGATTAGAAAACAATCACACTTTCATGACAAATAAGAAAAAATCAAAGATGAATCCATGAACTTGTTTTTTACTATCAGATAAATATACAAAGTCACCAAAATAAAAAGTTCCTTTTTGTTCAAACTCAGAATTTCGTAAAAAAAATCTCTTATAATTTGGTTTAGGATTTTATAAAATCATTTAAAAACCAACTAATAGAGTTTCAATCCAACCCTAACACCTCATCCCTCGGTCTATAAATAGTACCCTACGACTCATTATTTTGGATAGAGACTTTAGAGAGACCCTTTAGAACAATTTTTTGTAGTTTTTATTTTAAGAGTTATTTTTATTTGAGGGTCGAGAATTATATCTTTGTGTGAGAAATTTTGTCATTATTTGTGAGACACAACTGTTGATGTAAAAAATTAGATTGCTTCTAATTATTTAATCACAGATAAATATAAATAAGACAAAGAATTTTAAAGTGGTTCAGCCTTATAAGAATGGCCTACATCCACTGTATCTGTTATTGCCAAGTGTTTTGGAGTTCTCGATATGTAATTCTATCAAGAAAATCCTCCCCCTTGAATGAGGGTGATACAATGTATTTATAGCCCTTAGGTTGTACATGTGAAAGGGTAAACAATTAATGCCCTTTAAGAGTATACGTCTGTATGATAAGCATTCAATGAATAGTTGAACTGTTGATTATTTGGCAATCAATGCTGTGGCCGAGATGTAGCTCGAACCGCCTTAGTTGCTCGTCATTCAGGAGTTCCTCGGAGTGAGTATGACTTGGTTGGGGAAATAAACCTCCTCGTTGCTATTGTGCCACATAGATCGACACGTGTCTTCTTATTATTCATCTACATCAGCATACTAATTTTGGTATCAACAGAAGCCCCCAATGTTTCATATTTCGAACTTTGAGGAACATTGAACATTCTTTCTCGGTATATGGCAATATTAAATGACCTTCCTGGTTTTTAAGAGCATTTTCTCCGTATTCGAATGTCCTTCCAAATTCGCAGAATCTGCCTTTTTGAATTTTTATAAGCGCTTCGATCTTCGCGCACTTTTTGTCCTTTTAGCCGCCGGTAGCGTAATAGTTTCTTTTTTGTAATCATTTCTTTCGCCGTTTCCCAAGGCAAAGTATTTAAGCTTCATAGGCAATCCCATCGTCTTCTACCTTTTCCAATTTCTGCTTTCGAGTTTTCCATAGTCTTTCTCTCTCTTGTGCGTTCATCCTTTTCTCCATTCGTTGTAAACAGATCTCCCTTTTTCCTGTAAGATCTTCTTCCTTCTTCTTCATTTCTTTTATTCGCCATGGTTTATGTTATTGAATCTCTTGAGAAATTCCGTTCTGATTTTTCTATTCCATCTTGGGTAACTCTGGAGGATCTTTCTGAGCCTTCAAATTATTTTCGTTTGGCTGAGGGACATTGGTTCCCCAGCCTCTTTATTGCTGAATGTGGATTTTCTTTTCCACCAAACCCTTTGTGCTTAGAGTTCTGTCATTATTTCGATGTTGTTCCTGCAAAAATAGCCCCCAACACATGGATAATAGTTAATGGGTTGTATAGGTTAAATCAAACTCACGGAACCCGTATCGGAATTCCTGAGATTATGTATTGTTATAGATGGGCTGTTCTAGATAATGTTTTTTATTTAAAAACTAGATTTTTGAATAGGGCTTTAGTAGTCAACCTCCCTGATGCTAATAGGGATTATTTTGAACATGGGGTAGTTATCAAAAATTGGCAACATGCCCCTTTGATTGGAGATGAAGTATATCAAGGTCCCAGATGCCCTCCATATGGCAATGGGATAGGTTATTTTCATTTTATTTTATTTCTAAAATTATGATTTCATTATGTTTGAATAAATGTGTGATTGACATTTCAATATGTATTTGTTTGCAGTTGACAGCAAAAGAAAGACTCCAAAAGAATCAGAAGTAAATATTAAGCATTTGAAACTTATCTGGAGTTTGCATCAGAAAGTTGCAGACGAACATATTAGGTCTGCTTCATACTTGTTGTACTACAGGAGCTATACATCATCCTTTACTGCTTGTCCTGTGGTCAGCACTAGTGATCCAGTGTCAGTTCCTGAGGACTCTTCTCCAGAATCTCACATTCCTCTGAGTCAGAAAATGGGCAAAAGAAGAGTTCCTGCTATCTTTGAGGAGACTACCTCTGCTGGAGATGGAAAAAGAAACAAAACTGACGTCCAAAAGGGGACAAAGAAGACAGATGTTGCACCTCAAAAAGCTGTCGAGAAGCCCCCAGTGGCTCCTAACAAGAAGGATGCACCTGTGGAAGTGGTCACCATCTCCCCAACCAAAAGCTCTTCTTTGGTTGAAACTGTTGAAATGCCACCGAGGAGACTGAAGAAATCCTCCTCGGTCAATTTGGCTGAAACCATTCCCCAGCTCCAAGTTAGTGGAGTTGGTGTTCTAACTATTATTCCTTCGAGCTCAGCTATGAGCTCGGTGAAGACTTGGACCATTACTGAAGTCTAAGGAATTGAGGAGAATATGTCTAGGGATGTGCTTACATCCCTGACTACTCGTCACATTGCTTCAGTAAGTTTCTCATATTCTGAATTTTCTTTCTTTCCATCAATACATATATCTCTGTGCTGACTTATCATTATCTCCTTTTTTCAGCTGGTGAGTTGCTTTAACACCATTATGAAGAAGGATGAAGCGATCAAGGCTTCTAGCTCCTCATCCGGAGTGGAGGATGCTTTATTGGGATTGACCAAATCTTTGAAGGATTCCCGTCAAAAGTATGACGAGGATAAGGCTAATTAGGAGAAGAAGTTGGCTGCAGTTGAGGCAGAGAAGGTGCATCTCGTTAAAGTTTCCAAGGGTTTGGAAAATAAAGTGAAGGATTTGGAGAAAGAGAACAAGAAGTATGCCGAGAAGCTCACGAACTTTAGGGAGCTTGAAAATAAGTTTAAATTGGCCGAGGAAGAGCTAACCCTTCTGCGAGAAGTAAATCGCCAGAAGGAGGAGGTGGAAGTTTAATTGAAAGCCACCAAGGATCTTTTATCTGAGAAGCTCTCCTCGGAGAAAATAAAAAGAAAGATGGCAGTAAAGAAGTCCTTCAACACTGGTTGGGACAAAGGATGGAACAAGGGGGTAGCAGCTATGATGTCCCAAGTGCAATATGGGAGTCTTGAATACTTCTGAGATGGTTGGGTTGCTGCATTGCAAGAATTGAAGGTTGACGAGGACTCTGAGCTGTTTTAACAGCATCTTCCTGGTCCCCCTCCTAAAATTGAAGATGAGGAAGAAGACGAAGATTCATCTGAGGAGTCTTCAATGGCAGTGGGTGATCAAGTCCTTGCCTCATAACCTATTCAGATAGTCACCGAGGAGCTTTCGTCTTTGCCTGCTCCACCTGAACAAGTTCCAGCTCCTGCAATCCAAATTATTGTTCCCACCGAGCAACCAAGCTCCTCGTCCCAACCTCCCGAGAAAGTCTTGGGAGACAAGGAAAAGGTGTGAAGTTTGTTCGGTATTTGTTTTATTTTCTTTTGTCACTTGTACTCTGTACTCTAAACATTGTACTCCTTTCTATGATGTAATAAAAAATCACCTTTTTTTATCCCTCTATGTTGTTGATGTTCTGTCTGCTTTTTTATTAAATCTTGCCTTCTCTTCTTTACTAGTTTATGGCTAGAATGGAATTGTTGTCTGCCCATGACACAACTCTGCTTCGACACTGTAATGAATATTTTAAGGCTGGCCACACTGACTTGGACAATTCCTAAATTGTAGAGATTCTTGGTCGAGATGCTTCAGACCAAGCAGTGGAGGCATATCAATACTTGAAATGTCTTCTTGATCGTGCTGTAGCCAACAATGTGGCTTATTACGAAATGATTGAAGACTTGCAAGGTACTCTCGATGAACTTCAGTAGCAGTATAAAGAGTCTTCAGCTCTTTTGCACGAAGGGTATGAGAAGAAAATCAAACAACTTAGTGCTGAAAAAGGCTATGACAAGATGCTTGTTGGCTATGAAGTGAGAGAGAGAACATTGAAAGCAGATGTCGAAGGGCACAGGAAAATCGCTGAGCTATTGGAACAAAAAAACAACAATCTGCAAAAAGAACTAGCTCAGCTGAGGTCTGCAGCTTCATCTTCCACTGCCTTGGTACCGGTCACCGATGAAGGATTCTCATTTTTAGAAGTGGAAAATGCCAAGTTGCGAGAAGAGTTAGAGGCTTTGAGAAGAGCTGGGCCTTCTACTGCTATTCGGGGACGAGGAAGAGGTTCTCGTGGACGAGGAAGAGTTGCTCAGAATATTGTCGAGGAACAAAGTACTCAACCTGCTCAGGGACGACCAAGAGTTCTTCGTCCTACTATTGAAGAAGCTCGTACTCAATCAGCATTGGAAAACCAAGCATTGCAATTGATGGCAAAAAATCAAGCCTTGTCTGAACTGTCCAAGAAAGTCCAAACTTTGGAGGATCAACTTGCTGCGACGAAGTCTGCTTTGGATCATAATGATATTTTTGCCAGAAACCTTCATGAGCAGTTAGAGAGACTAATTTTCCAATTCCATAAACAACCTCGTGAATTCTGGATGGCAGGCTACAATGAGGCCCTTTGTCACTTGAATGATCGTATTGAAAATGCTAATAATTAAGGCTACAAACAGGAATGGTTGAACGCCCTGGGTGTATTGAAACTAGAGCAAGGTCATTATTTATGGGATTACCATGCTCCTGGGCTGCTCGATCTACCAATTCCGCCCTTCAAGATTGACATGAGCTGGTTCCCTGCTCGGGCCATTCCTCGTTGTTTGATCTCCAAGTATCTTGGTGACTATGCCCTTCATTCACAGGCAGAATTATCTCGCCCTGAGCATTTACTGGATACACCTTCAATAATGAACGTCAGAATGCTTCGAGATCTTAACTTCATTAATTCTCCCCTTTTCCTGGAAGATCCTCCTGCTGGCGAGGAGCCTATTTCAAAAGCAGAAGGGAAAAGACCAGTAGAATAGGAAATTCTGATGTAATAATTAGTACACAATTATTATCAATGTAATAAATTTATTTTGAATCAATGAAAAAGTTTCATTTTTGTTTGCAAATTTGTATTGCTATTGTCTTGTATTTGTCAAACACTTTATATTTGTGCTCGCATAACAATATTGTGTGGTTCATCGACCAAAAAGTTACAAGTATCAGTAATGTTGCTCAATCACCTAATAATAAAGTAGTGAGTATAAAAATGTTGAAATTTTTTCCAACCAACCAAGGTTGTTAAATTGTGCTTGTCGACCAATTACAGTTAGTGGGTTTTTATCCCCGACCAGCCATACTTAGTACATTTTGGAATATTTTCTCCTCGTCGACCAACTACAGTTAGTGGGTTTTGATCCCCGACCAACCATACTTGGAACAGTTTGGAATATTTTGTATTTTCTGGAATAATCTTACCTCCCGACCAACATAAGTTGGCATATCTTGTTTCCTAACCAACCGAGATTGGCATTTTTAGGAGTATTTTGCTTCCTAGCCAAACACGTTGGCATTTTTAGAAATGTTGATGTTGTTCTTGCCCTTTTACCAACCGGAGTTGGTCTGAGTTCGAACTATCATGTCCACTTGCCCTTTTACCAAAATTGGTCTGAGCCAGTGTCAGCTTCCTAACCAAAGGAGTATGGTTTCCTAACCAACCGGAGCTGGTATTTTTAGGAATGTCGTGTTCTCGCCCTTTTACCAATCGGAATTGGTCTGAGTTCGAACTATCATGTCCACTCTCCCTTTTACCAACCGGAGTTGGTCTGAGCTAGTGTACGCCTCCTAACCAAAGGAGTATGGTTTCCTAACCAACCGGAGCTGGCATTTTTAGGAATGTTGTTCTCGCCCTTTTACCAACCTAAGTTAGTCTGAGCTCGAACTATCATATCCACTCACCTTTTTACCAACCGGAGTTGGTCTGAGCTAGTATCATAGTTTGTAGTGTGTAACACTAGTATTCCCCGAAAAACTTTCAATAAAAGGAGAGAAGATGGAGAAATATCATCGTTTTATTCATATTGATGGAACTGCTTTACATTTTACATCACTGATAATACTTGCGTAGGTGTTCAGCATTCCATGCATTCTTAAATTTCTCTCCTTCTAGAGTCTCTATTCGGTAAGTTCCTGGTCGAACAATTTCTGTAACTCGGTCAGGTCCATGCCAGTTTGCTTCCAACTTATTGTTCTTCTGAATGACCTTTTTTAGCACGTAATCTCCTTCTTTTAAGTCGCATTTCTTCACCCTCTTGTTGTAGAACAGAGTTGTTCGTTGTTGGTAAGCAGCATTCCTAATGGCTGCCTCTTCTCTAACCTCCTCGAGCATGTCCAAATCTAATCTTCTCATTAAGTCGCTGACTGGGGAATTGAAGTTCAGCACTCTGTGTGTTGGAAGACCCAACTCGGCAGGTATTACGGCCTCACTTCCAAATGTCAGCATATATGGTGATTCTCTAGTTACTGCTCGGGGAGTTGTTCGGTAAGCCCATAATACTGATTGTAGCTCATTAATCCAATTAGCTTTAGCCTCACTTAGCCTCTTCTTCAAACCATTTAGTAATGTTCTGTTCGTCACTTCAGTCTTTCCATTGCTTTGAGGATGGCCTGGTGCTGAATGAACCTTCAAAATATTTGACTGATGACAATAGGCGACAAACTCCTCGTTATCAAATTGTGTTCCATGGTCTGTGATGAAGGCAAGAGGGAGACCATATCGGCAGATGATGTTCTTCCAAATGAATTGGTACACCTTCTCGTATGTCATATCAATAAGTGGCTCAGCTTCTACCCACTTAGTAAAATAATCCACTGCG
The DNA here is from genome assembly GCA_949130495.1 of Sambucus nigra. Classification (NCBI taxonomy): domain Eukaryota; kingdom Viridiplantae; phylum Streptophyta; class Magnoliopsida; order Dipsacales; family Adoxaceae; genus Sambucus; species Sambucus nigra. Next base: position 121,711,581 of record OX422209.1, read on the forward strand.
ACGACGAGGTACTTGAATCTTCCTCGGGTCGTTGGCAGTGGTCCAACCAATTCAATTCCCCACATAGCAAAAGGCCAAGGGGAAGTTATGGGTGTCAATAATGCTTGTGGAGTTCGTCGGATGGAGGAAAAACGTTGGCATTTATCACATCTCTTAGCATAGGCTATACAATCAGCCCTCATCATTGGCCAGTAGTATCCCTGCGTCATCACCCTTTGTAAAAGTGTCTGACCTGCTATATGGGCTCCACAGGACCCTTCATGGATCTCTTCAATCAATTCTTTCACCTCGGAGGGATGTACACATCTCTCCAAACCTGCCATAATTCCTCGTCTATACAAAACACCATTAGTTAGAACATACCGAGCAGCTTTAAACTTTAATTTCTTAGCAGCGAGCTTATCCTCCGGTAATTCTCCCTCCTCAATATATGCCCTGATGGGATCCATCCAAGATGGTCCTAAATCAAGGGTAATAATATTCATCGTCAGGTCTTCATCTATGCTTCGACTTTCTAATACTTCAATTGGTATCGTTCTTCGCAGCTCGGTACGAGTAGCTGATGCTAGTCAGGCCAGTGGGTCTGCTCGTGCATTCTCCATTCTTGGTATTCTGATCAACTGAATGGCATCAAATTTTGCCAACAATTCCATCACCTTTGCATGGTACTTGACCATTAATTCCCCTTTAACTGCATATGTTCCCATCATCTGATTCACAATTAATTGAGAACCACTGAATACCATCACTTGTCGTGCTTCCATGATTTTTCCTAAATTAAGACCTGCTATCATGGCCTCATACTCAGCCTCATTATTGGAAGCTTTGAATTGGAATCGCAGGGCGTATTCCATGTCAATCTCGTCTGGGGTGTTCAAAACAATCCCTGCTCCACAACCTGTTGTGCAAGATGACCCATTTACATATAATCTCCATGTAGGTAACTCGTCTTCAAATTTCTTATCTGACAAAGTTCCTCGGTGAAATATTTGTTGTTTCCTTTCATCCTCCCCTGATATTTCTCGCTCCTCGTCGATCATCTCTTCTCGCCCTTTTACCAACCGGAGTTGGTCTGAGCTCGAATTTGATGATCCTTCAATATCCACAAGCCCTTTTACCAATCGGAGTTGGTCTGAGCTTGTGTTTGTTGATCCTGTAACATCCACAGGTTGATCATCGAGCAACTTTTGTTCCTCGAGGGTATCAGGATAAGTAAACTCTGCAATAAAATCTGCTACAGCTTGCCCTTTTAATGATGATCTGGGTTCATACACAATATCATATTCACCGAGTTCTATTGCCCAGTACATCAGTCTCCCTGATTTTTCTGGCTTATGAAGGGCTTGTATCAATGGCATGTCGGTATACACGACGATGGTATGGGTCTGGAAATATGGCCTCATTCTTCTACTTGCCTCAATTAGTGCCAATGCCAATTTTTCCAGCTTTGGGTACCTGATCTCTGCACCTCGGAAAGCCTTACTTGTGTAATAAATTGGCTTCTGGTTCCATTCTCCATTCTGATCAATGCCGAGCTGACTGCATTCTCTGATACTGCCAGGTACAAGTACAACTTTTCTCCCATTACTGGTCTGGACAACAGTGGAGGTGCTCCCAAATATTTCTTCAAGTCTTGAAAGGCTTTTTCACATTCATCATTCCACTCGAAAGTTTTTCGAAGTGTTTTGAAGAATGGGAGGCATCTATCAGTTGCTCGGGATACAAATCTGTTGAGCGCTGCAACTCGTCCTGTAAGACTCTGCCCCTCTTTCTTCTTTGTTGGAGATCACAACCCTAAAAGAGCTTTGATCTTTTCTGGATTCGCCTCAATGCCTCGCTGGTTGACGATGTACCCGAGGAACATTCCTTCTCGTACTCCAAATGTGCACTTCGTCGGGTTGAGCTTCATTTGGTATTTATCCAGTTGATCAAAGGTCTGACCTAAGTCAACTAGATGATCAGCAGCTTTCTTGCTCTTTGTCAGCGTATCATCGACATAGACTTCCATATTGCAACTGATTTGTTCGGAAAAAACCTTGTTCATCAGCCGCTGGTATGTCGCTCCTATATTTTTCAAACCAAAGGGCATAACATTATAACAATAAGTTCCCCTAGAGGTAATAAAAGAAGTACTTTCCCTGTCTTCAGGTTTCATTTTGATCTGATTGTAGCCAGAGTAAGCATCCATGAAGCTGAGCAGCTCGTGTCCCGAGGTAGCATCCACTAGTTGATCAATTCTGGGCAATGGAAAGTGATCCTTTGGGCATGCCTTGTTGAGATCGATGAAATCAACACACATTCTCCATTTATTGTTTTTCTTCTTTACCATCACCACATTTGCTAACCAGTCTGGATATTTCACATCTTCAATGAATTGGGCTTTCTGGAGCTTCTCGACCTCCTCTTGTATAGCTTGATTCTTCTCGGGACTAAATACTCTTCTTCTCTGCTTTACAGGCTTGATCTCCTTATTCACATTGAGCTCATGACATAAGAAGTTTAGATATATTCCTGGCATGTCTTCATGACTCCATGCAAAATTTTTCTTTTTGTTTCTCAAGAAAGTTATCAACTCCTGTTTTATTGAAGCATCCAACGACGAACCTATCTGAGTTGTTCGTTCAGGGTGTTCATCGTCCAGACTAACATTTTCTGTAGATTCCACCACCTGTCCTTTTACAAGTTAGGATTCATATCTGGGATCCAGTGTTTCAATTTCTGTACCTTCATCCACCTGGTAGGTAGTGGTCTTTTTCTTTGACTCTTCAAGCTCCTCTTACTCGGCAGATGAATAATAGCATTCCCGAGCTACTTTTTGATCACCTTTCACAACTCCTACTCCAAAATTTGTTGGGAATTTTAAGCACTGATGTACTGTAGATGGAACTGCTTCGAACTTCTTCAAACCAACTCTTCCCATGATGATGTTGTAAGCTGATTGCACATTCTTATCCATCACAAAGAAGCGTATTCTTTCTGTTCGATAAGCAGGCCAAGTTCCAATGAATATATCCAACTTGATCGTCCCAAGTGAAAAAACCTTATCGCCAGCAAAACCCAGGAGAGGTCTGTGATAAGGCTCCAATTGAGATAATTTTAAATTTAAATTGTCAAAGCATGAGTAGAACATGATGTCTGCCGAACTACCATTATCTACCAGAACCCTTGAAATCACTACTTCTTTCATCCTCATTTTGATCACCAAAGGGTCGTCGTGAGGGTAAAGAACACCTGCAAGGTCATTTTTTGAAAAACCAATGACTAGCTTCTCTTTGTTTATCTTCCTCGGGCGATCCTCCTTGGCCAAATTTATCCGTTGAATGTATGAGCAAGCTTGAGCCTCACCGAGGTAAGCTTTTCTTTCTGCAGTAAGATCTCCTCCTCCTGCATCTCCACCTGTAATAACATTACAATCAAATGTTCCAAAACGTATTGAAAATACCTCGCGTTCTGGTTGCCTTGGCCTTTTGGGAAGATCGGGGTCATCCTCTGTATCATCTTCATGATCTCTTTTCCTGTTTTCTTCTGCCCGACGAGGAGATCTAGATCTCTCTCTTGCTCGGTCTTCATTTCCTCTTTCATTTCTAAGATCAACATACTTTGACAACTTTCCCCGTCTAATGAGCGTTTCAATCTCATTCTGGAGGGCTATGCAATTTTTAGTCATATGACCATGATCCTTATGAAACTCGCAATATTTATCTCTGTTTCTTTTGTCAGGGTCCGACTTCAGTTTCTTTGGCCACCTTATCTCCTCGTTATTCTTGATTTCTTCCAAGACATGATTAATACCCATTTTCAAAGGAGTATAATTATCGAATTTCTTCAGGACTTCCCATGACGACTTATTATTTTTGGAATGCTAATCACCGCCATTGCCCTTATACTCTTTCTTCTTAGATTTGTCGGCTTCCACCTTAGTTTCTTTATCCATATTCTTCTTCGCAGCCATAGCCTCCTCGGCATTCATGATTTTGGTTGCTTTTGCCATGAACTCTGACATAGTTGTAGGTGGATATTTGGCCAAAGTGTAATACAATTTGTTAGGCAACAACCCACTCATCAAGGCGGTGATTGTTGTCTTTTCTTCATAATCTTTGACTTCCAGCTTCTCGTTATTGAAACGAGTTATGTAATCTCTAGTAATCTCACCAGATTTTTGTCTAACACTTAACAAGTGTGCTACTCATTTTACTGGCTTTGCCCCAAAACAGAAATTGCCGATGAACAACTCGGCCAATTGAAAGAAAGTTGAAATCTTACCCTGAGGAAGATTGTTGTACCATATCTGGGCAGATCCAGTAAGAGTTCCTGAGAATGCTCTGCATCTCATCTCATCGGGGACAGCATAGATGTCGGCAGCAGCTTGATACTGCTCTATGTGCAGAACAGGATCTGTCTTTCCATCATATTTGGGGGTCACCACAGGGGCTTTAAACTTTGACGGTGTAGGAAAATCCACAATGGCCTGGACAAAAGGTGTCCCTTGAACAAAAGTTCGTTATAGGGGACTCTTCGCCTTAGCCATTTCTCCCAATCTATCCTCTAACCACTGAATGGAACCTTTCCATGCATCATTTCCTTCCTCGGGCCAATTAGTTCGAGCAATTGATTGTTCTGACGTGGCCTCCTGAGATCTATCTTGACGAGCAACTGGTCGTGATTGTGCTGATCCCTCTCTTAGATCTGATGGTTGTCAAAAACTCCTCGACATGGTCTTAGGTGGACTCCTATTCCTCCTAGGGCCTAATCGACTGAAAGGAGACACCTAGCTCAGTCTTTCCAAGGCACTGGGTCTCTCTGGAGAGAGAGTGATACGTTGATCAGTATCTGTAGCCCGTATTGACGAAGTTCGCCCAGGTTGATAAGAGAAATCTTCAGATCCCTCATTACGATATGACTCAGTACGCCTGGATCATGAAGAAAGTAAATAAGTTTGTCTCTGACCACTTCTCTGTCCTGAATGTGCAGGTACTCCGCCATGAAGGGTTTGTATGAGTTGCCGCATTGTTTCTTGCATAGCGGTTTGTCCTTGAGCCAGATTCGTCATAATTCCAGCCAGATCTGGAGCAGTTGATGGTGCAGAGGGATTTGGAGGATTCCCAACGTTCCCAACATTTCGATTGTTGGATTCTGGATTATCTGCCATTGATGATAAATGATTTTTGGTGAAAAAAGATAACAACAGTCGTTCCCACAGACGGTGCCAATCTGTTGATGTAAAAAATTAGATTGCTTCTAATTATTTAATCACAGATAAATATAAATAAGACAAAGAATTTTAAAGTGGTTCAGCCTTATAAGAATGGCCTACGTCCATTGTTTATGTTATTGCCAAGTGTTTTGGAGTTCTCGATATGTAATTCTATCAAGAAAATCCTCCCCCTTGAATGAGGGTGATACAATGTATTTATAGCCCTTAGGCTGTACATGTGAAAGGGTAAACAATTAATGCCCTTTAAGAGTATACGTCTGTATGATAAGCATTCAATGAATAGTTGAACTGTTGATTATCTGGCAATCAATGCTGTGGCCGAGATGCAGCTCGGACCACCTTAGTTGCTCGTCGTTCAGGAGTTCCTCGGAGTGAGTATGACTTGGTCGGGGAAATAAACCTCCTCGTTGATATTGTGCCACGTAGATCGACACGTGTCTTCTTATTATTCGTCTACATCAGCATACTAATTTTGGTATCAACAACAACCTTTATAAGTTTGTTTTATTAATGAAAGTTATTATTCATTCTTGCAATTTTATTACATCATTAATCATGTTAGCTAAATTTCTTCACTAGAACTAGGTGAAGTTTATTATGTTTGATTAATAGTGTGTAGTTTAAATTGGTCTTTATTTACCGACATGTTCTAAATGGTTTAAACAATTTATATTCATTTAAAACGACACGAAAATGTGATTTAAACCTTAAACTTTGTTGGAAAAATTATTTTTTATTTTAAGTGTGATTATTTTTTGATGGATTATATTTTAATGGAGTTAATTGATATCTCATGCTTAACTATTACAATTTAAAATCTAAAACGTAACTTGTCAAGGGAATATGAATTTAAGTCGTCTAAGATTAGAGACTTAAAATTTGATTATGAACTTAAACTTGTTAACTGGCATACCTACTGAGATCCTCATGTAAGAATATTGACCTGTTCTTATGTCAACTTTGATAGTAGCCAATTAATTGGCCAATGGGAACCCCACTTTCTTTGTTATATTTATCGTTTGGAAGACCATGAACACTAACCCAAGTCTTCAGGTTCTCAAAATTAACTTCGTTGGAAAGGGACAAAGAAGATTGGTCAAGGATCTTGTTCATATCTAACTTGCAATTGAAATCAAAAGAGAATTTGTTAAAATCAGGGTCCGTTTGTTTTCAACTCTGAAATCTGAATCTAAACCATTCAAATTTCAGAGGAAGAAGAAATGTGTTTGTTTTTTAGCCATTTCAGACACTAGCGGTCATATTCTCCTCTTAACTATTCAGAGGTTCAAAACCCTCTGAATCTGAAAACTGATATCTGAATGAAAATACCTTTACAACAATACCCTTATTAGTTTTTTGCAATTACAATCGTGTAGATAATCCATATCTATCAGAATCGTGTTAAAAAAAGATAGCAAAGAGTTTAGAAACAACAAAACTCTTTCTAACAAATCTATATATAATCACAAAAATACACAAAAAAAAATGGTGTAGAAGAGCTTCACAACTCCGGAAAAAAAATTCAAGAGGTATGTTTTTCCTTCCTTCTTGTTTCTTCTTCCTTTTTTTCAACGTGTAGACGAGCTTCATAGCAGAGTTGTAAAAAAAACATTAAAAAAAATGAGACCTTAGTATCAAACGCTTTCTTCTTCTTCCTTTTTTTTCCTTTATGTGTACAACATCTTCTTCCTTTTTTGGGGGGGTAAAATAGCTGGTGATGTATGCTCCATTTTGTGCTTATCGAAAACAGTTGTTGACATATGTCATAGCTGTTGTCCTTTTTTGTAAATAGCTATCAATTTTAATTTTGTTATCAAAAATAGCTGTTGGCAGAGTAATCGACATATGTCATAGCCATTTTCATTTTGTAAATTAAAGAGTTGAAAATGTTGACATAAAGAATTAATTGTTTATTACAATATAGAAAAATAGTAGTTCAACTTCAAGATGATGTGATCATCTTGTTGTACATCATCAGGCTATAAAAGTCTACAAATTTAGGTGGAGACTCCTAAAGACCTTTTGTCATTTTTTATAAAGGCTTTTGTTCTTTTTGATAATTAAAGACTTGTTGGTAAGATTTTAGCTTTTAGAGAGTTCTAGTGTGTTAAAGAAGTTTTGAACGTTGAACATTTTAAGGCCCTATAATGGATCCAAGAGTAGCATTAGGCACATCAATTTTAACTTATATGTGTATGTTTTTCTAGTTATTTACATAATAATTAAACATTGATGCAAAAAAATATAAAGTTAGAAATAGAATAAAAAATTGTTTTTTAAATAGGATAAAAAACAGTTTTTTACTATTTAAAAAAATAGTTTTTAAATTTGAAAAAGAAAATTGTTTTATTTTTAAATAGGATAAAAAACTATTTTTTTATTAAATTTAAATTAGTTAACGTTTTGTGGATGTGGGTCCGCGCCAGTGGCGTTATTAAAAAATAGGGACTAGAATTATAAACCCACATTCATTAAAAAAACATATTACTATAAACCTTAAATTTACATAATACATATTACCATAGACCCACATTCATTAAAAATATATTATTTTTTTTAATGAAAAAAAACATTTAAAGCAAAAAAAAACTGTTTGTTTTTATAATTTATTTTTTCACCAAATGACCTAATTGCTTTAAATGTGTGGCCAATTAAATATAAACATTTGTCTGTTTTTATTAATTAAACATCTTGTTTGTTTTTTATAATTTTTTCTTTCATCTAACAACCTAATTACTTTAAATAGTTTTAGATATGGATCTAAAAGAATCGAAAGTAACTCCACGATCGAAATTTTCGGGCACTAGTTTACGCAAAGATTTAATAGATATGTGTCTCAAAGAAGTTGGCAGGGAAGGGTATAGTTTAGGCAAATTATGATCAAATATTTGGACGAGCATCGCAACAAGAAATGATTAATTTACGTGATCAAATTGCCGATCAATTATTCAGTAGAAATTATGATTAACAATTCAACCTTATTAGTATTTTTTTTGACTTTTCATAGCTACTTAGTCAGTTTTTACTACACAAATTTCCTATTACTTGGAATGCCAAATATTATTTACCTATTAAATTGCATATTGTGTATAATAATATTTATTTAAGGTCATGTATGTTTTAAATATATGTTTTCTTTATAAAATAAATGTAAGGATATAATGGTCCAAATATTCTGCAATCAGATTTCAGACATAAATCTACAAATAAACAGTATACATTCAGAAGTTTCATTCAGAGAGTAAACAAACAACTTTTTCAGATTCAGACTTCAGACTTCAGATTCACTATTTGATTCCTTGATGTTTCCTTTGAGCTTCCATGATTTTTGGGCACATCTACCTCCATTTTGGTAAGGTTGGAGGCTTTGTTTGAGTTGACTTTTCAATGAGAGATGATCTCCTATTACCGACAAGTTTGGCTAATTTAGGGAGTGATAGCATTTCTTTATTGTTGGACCCCGTGATAAGCATAAAATCCAACGATAAAACAAAAGAGGCAAAGGACCAGACTATTAGAGTATTTGTAGACCACCAACAAATGATCAGAAAGGAGAAGGAAATAAAGAACCTTAAAAATGTGGCGACTAGACCAAAGGAGTAACTCTACAATGAATGAAATGTAGAAGGGGGACAAGAAATCTAGGAAAAAAAGAGTGGATGACTGAAAGGAGGAAATCAAATAAGATTGAAGGTCGAAAAATGTCAGTGGGTGACTTCAAAGAAGAGAGAGTCTCTAAAAACTAAAGAGAGGTGTATTTTAACTATTTTATCATGTATGTTGATTCATGTAGTTTTTACTTCATAGGTCATAGGTATAATTATACCTTTGTGATTTGTTTCAAATCTCATCACACAAACATATTCAATGTCGATGCATATTCTAGTGGAATGGTATGTTTCAATTTTACTAAATAAATTGGTTATATGGTATTGTTAAATGATAATTTGCATTAGATTGCTATACTGTAATTTATGTTAAACTACTTTGAAATATAAGTATTTCATCAAAATGGTTTAAATCAATTTACTTTTTTCATTCGTATATATGTATGATTTTGCTAAAAATAGTAAAAAATTATTTTTTCTTTCATTATATTTTTTTTATTTTATTAAATCTTACTTAATGCAAGTTTTAGCCCATGTGAATAAGATACTATAGAAGTTTTACAAAATAAAAGTTTTAGTTTTAGTTCTTGTGGATGACAAATTTCAATTCAATGTTGGAAAGGTAGGCACACTTTTACCATGACAATCATTTCCCTATATACGGGTTTGAGTCGCAGATTATTTTCTCTAAAGGCATTTCTTACCGGAATTCTTTTACTCTTAATACTTTTCGTGTTATTATTTACTTGAGAGATGTAACGAAAATCTCATTTCAATGAACTAGTATTTTAAATATTCAGTTTTAACAAATATTTTCTTATAAACATAACCACAATGTCCATGATACGCACATGCGCACTAACTGCTAAATGAAAATTGTTAAAACTTCTTATTCATACCTTTAATGGCACGTGTGATGTACATATGCAATAACTAATTTTAAAATCTATAATCCAATTTTAAGAAGTAAAACTCCTCACTAATATATGCTTTTCTTTCTTAATGCCACTTCATGTGTGAATGTATTGCGTAATTGACCCCGTGATCTTAGAACTTTTTACAATTTTTGCCACTAATTAAGAGAATATTTGTCTTTTACTAAGTCAAGAAAATGCAGGGTCGGAATTAAGAATTTGAGAAAGATTTTCTAAAATCAATAGCCAATACTTTCAAGTATCTCTTTCCACCTAAAGCTTTGAAGTCTAGAGCCATATGCATTATAAAACTTATAAAATAAACATCAAACACAAAGTTCTAACCATTCTCATTCATGTGTTTGTCTTATGTGGAGAAGTATATAACCCACCCATTATACTTAGCAATATGGTGTGTTTCCATTTTCCCAAAATTTTCCCACAAGGTTCTCAAAATATAAATAACTTTACTAACCAAAATTATGTTGCTACTACTACCCTAATGGACTCTCAAACCAAAGTAAATTCAGAATATTATCATTAACAACCCCTGACATGAGAGCATTTCATCTCTCATGCGTATCCTTATTTTATTGTTGTCTCCGCATTTGTTTCCCCATCCCTTCTTCCCATCATTCACAACGCCCTCGATTTAACAGCCACAAACATTAGAAATGTGGGAATATCATTTGTTTAGAATGAATTCTCTATGGGGATCGCGTGAGACCAATTCATACCCCACGTAAGATCTGTTTCTCTTATCCTCCTCACTGCACATGTTGTTTACTGCAGTGCACAACGCTCCCGTCTCATTTATTCTCCCAGGATTTTCTCTAGGAGCATTCGTGTCGACACAGTATGGGATGAACTCATGTCCTCGGCCCAAGTAGGGACGAAGCTAACCTTTTTTGGAGGGGGCCATGGTCCCCCCTTTAACTTTTGAAAAGTTTTAAAAATCAACGCTTAAATATTTTATAATATATATCGTAGTCATTTTCTTTAAAAATTTCCCCAATATAATGTTTATCGGCCCCCCTTAAGTTGAATTACTCGCTTCGCCACCGCTAACAGATTCATTAGAGGGGGGGCAATCTCGATGGTGGGGCCATGCAGCTAATCATGTCCCTCATTTACTCTCATCCGAGGCATTGGTGCAACACATTTCACAGCCTGGTGGATCGCGCTCTTCATTCCTGCCCTTTTTCAAACCATATATTTGTTGGATTGGAACATTATGAAATTTCACACATACAGGGATAAGTACATAGATGGTTTTACTAGTGTTATGTATTACGCGATCACGAAATACAGAGGGTAAATCCTGGAATTAACTTATGGGTATTATTTCGAGGTTGAGTTGATCATGGAGAACATAATTTCATAGTATTTTTTTGATAGGATTAAAGTGAACCTCCACATTGTAGGGATTATTGTTGTAAGTTATCGATTGGCAAATTTGTTTTTGAGTCCCGAATGAGGCTTTCTATCGAATTTTGTGGAGAGAAGGTTAGGAACGAGAGGTAGGCTTTATATACCGTGGGTAGTGCACGTGTTGGGTGGGAGAAATTTATGCACTCTACAAGGGAAGGTGGGATATTTAAGTAATTCAATTGATGCAATGATTTTCTTTTCTGCGTTTGTTGAAGATGCTTGCGAGCTTACATTTGTGATCGTCCCTTTTTTCTCCCGACGGTATGTACTTCACTACAAATAGTAAGCGGTTAATTTATTTGCTTTTCTCAAAACTAATTACTTCTCAGCGGTATAAGGCTGCCACTGGAACAGTGTTTGGGGTGGATTGGGTTTGGTCCTCAGTTCGATTCCTGGCACTGTCAAAATAATGCTTGGCCAGCAGAAGCCACGAACCGTGAATGCAGATTAGTCGAGGTGTGCGTAAGTGATTAGGCACATATTCTTCATATTTATCCCCTTAATTTCGATATTTTTATGATCCCATGCAGTGTAAATAGCTTGGATTTGTCTCGTATTTATGCTACTAACCCTTTTTGGCAATTATTTCGTGTTTTGTGTATTTCTCATGTGTTTTACAGGTATTTCATGCAAGTTAGTACGAAAGAGAATGCAAAACAGTGAAAGAAACCAAGAAATGGAGAGTTGAAGGGCATTTTCGTAATTTTTCAGACTTATTTCGGACGTGGGGCCAACTATAAAGTTGAAGAGCTCTAAATTACAAGAACACTAGAAAAAACGGCACCTCAATTCGAGCTACGGTGAAGAAGTTACGATGTTTTGAAGTTGCGCAATATGAAGAGAAATGGACCAGGAACCAAACCGATCCGAATGGAACAGGACCGATCCGGATGGAACCAAACCGGTCCAGTCAGGAAAAAAAAAGAACCGATCCGGTACCAAATGGATCCGGTCCGGATGCTGAAATTTCTGGCAATTAATTATGCAGTTAAAGCGGTGCAACTCTTGGAATATCTTGCACAACTCATCGATATTAGCTGTCAAATTCGTGCTACTTGGTGTTATAAAAGGCCAAACCCTAAGGGGAAGAAGGGGGAGTTGTTTTATCAAGTTGTAGGAGGCTAGTAGGTAGGGTTTCTTTGTAGTTAGTTTTTAGAGGATTCTTGTAACCAAGAACCCTAGTTTTTGAAGTTTGTCTACTATTCAAGATTCAAAGTTCTATTCAAGATTCATCATTCATCCATTGCAAGTAATTTTAATTTATTGTTTTTACTGCTTTCCTAGTTAGTTTAATTCATTGTTGATTTTTAGTTTTTCATTCCCAATTCAAGTCATGTTCTCAATTTTCTAGAGTTAGTTATGAATTCCTGCACTTTAATTTGTAAGTTTTATTTTGATTTCATCATGTTAAGCTAAGTTTTTAAGGGTTGGGATGCATGAACCCATCCCAATGTAAATTACTTATGTAGAAAATAGAATTTAAATTAAAAATTTAGAAGAGTCGTGCGAGACAATTTTACAACCATTGTAGATCTTTTAATCTCTCTTGCCCTAGGTACTTGGGATGTTTAAAAATATGATGTGCGTAAAATTATTTATCACCGCTTTATATTTCCCTTTGATTTCATACGGTGCGGGCTTGATCCTCATATATGTAATGCTTAGGATCTATAAAGACTGGATTCATTCAAATTTATAATTTACAATTCTAGGATTCTATATGGTAAATTACTAGGGTTAGGGGGATTGTATTCCAACCTACTTTCTCATTCATCTTAATTAATTTAACTTCTTTATTTACTTATTTTTTTTCCTTTTCCACCATCATCATCTTTTTCATTTTTTCTTTAGAAGTAATAAATCAATTAAATTCTATCAACCATTCCCTGTGGATTCGATACCCAAACTCGCCACTATACTGCTTAAGAAGTGTAGTTACAAGTTTAGGTTTTTTTTGTATTGAGGTTGGAAGGCGATAACAACGACTAGCGTATTGCACGGACGCTAGGTTTACACCTCGATCAAAATGGCGCCGTTGCCGGGGAGTGTTTGTTATAGATTATAATTGACTTACTACTTTGTAAAAAAAATAGTGAAAAAAAAAACAAAAAAAAATGAAAAGAGAAAAAGAAAGAGAAAAATGAACAAATGCCCGAAAAGCACTAATGGACGTCATAAGGACATTTTCCAATTCCGAACAATCCGCCTATTCCCAATTTTACCCTTTATACTTTTTAACCCAAAAAGTCCTAACCGAGTCCGAATGGCGAAATTAATTACTGCATGGAGAGATAAGATATGAAAAGATAGTAAAAGAAATTAAAATGGTTTGATTAAGAGATGATGTTTCCAGTTTCCTAATAACTGTATTCCGATGATGAGATCTTTTCACCATAGATTTCCTTCTTTACAATTTTGTATGCGTGAATTTGTGTCCATTATATTTACTCTTTATATCATGCATACCGAGAGAAAACAACCACAATCCGAATGATTCGTTTGTGAGTGCATCCGTAAGAATTTGAATCAAAACGAATTTTTGGAAAGTAACGTAATGCTCAATCGGTGGAAATTTGAGGTCGAATTTTTGGCTTTGCACACACACTATGGTTTGAGACATTTGAATATGAATTTATGGTGATTATTTTTCGAAAAGTTTAAATTGTACAATTTTTGAGTATTTTGATATTTATTTCAGTCAATAAAGAATTTTGTGGGTGTATTCACTGCAAACCCTCACGAGACAAAACTGGTCCTACTAGGGTAACCTAGGGGTTTAAAGGCTTGTTGCATACACTAAATGCAATCGCTTGCCCGCGAAAAAGGTATTATATCGCAATAAAAGAATTTTCAAGAGTTGAACTTTAAACTAATTTCTTTTACATGGCTCGGGACGTGCAAAGTTCTAAGTTAGGGGGTGTGATTAGGCACATATTCTTCATATTTATCCCCTTAATTTCGGTATTTTTATGATCCCATGCAGTGTAAATAGCTTGGATTTGTCTCGTATTTATGCTACTAACCCTTTTTGGCAATTATTTCGTGTTTTGTGTATTTCTCATGTGTTTTACAGGTATTTCATGCAAGTTAGTACGAAAGAGAACGCAAAACAGTGAAAGAAACCAAGAAATGGAAAGTTGAAGGGAATTTTCGTAATTTTTCAGCCTTAGTTCGGACATGGGGCCAACTATAAAGTTGAAGAGCTCTAAATTACAAGAACACTAGAAAAAACGGCACCTCAATCCGAGCTACGGTGAAGAAGTTACGATGTTTTGAAGTTGCGCAATATGAAGAGAAATGGACCAGGAACCAAACCGATCCGAATGGAACAGGACCGATCCGGATGGAACCAAACTGGTCCAGTCAGGAAAAAAAAGAATCGATCCGGATGGAACCAAATCGGTCCAGTCAGGAAAAAAAAGAACCGATCCGGTCCGGACCGGTCCGGCTGCTGAAATTTCTGGCAATTAATTATGCAGTTAAAGCGGTGCAACTCTTGGAATATCTTGCACAACTCATCGATATTAGCTATCAAATTCGTGCTACTTGGTGTTATAAAAGGCCAAACCCTAAGGGGAAAAAGGGGGAGTTGTTTTATCAAGTTGTAGGAGGCTAGTAGGTAGGGTTTCTTTGTAGTTAGTTTTTAGAGGATTCTTGTAACCAAGAACACTAGTTTTTGAAGTTTGTCTACTATTCAAGATTCAAAGTTCTATTCAAGATTCATCATTCATCCATTGCAAGTAATTTTAATTTATTGTTTTTACTGTTTTCCTAGTTAGTTTAATTCATTGTTGATTTTTAGTTTTTCATTCCCAATTCAAGTCATGTTCTCAATTTTCTAGAGTTAGTTATGAATTCCTTCACTTTAATTTGTAAGTTTTATTTTGATTTCATCGTGTTAAGCTAAGTTTTTAAGGGTTGGGATGCATGAACTCATCCCAATGTAAATTACTTATGTAGAAAATAGAATTTAAATTAAAAATTTGAAAGAGTCGTGCGAGACAATTTTACAACCATTGTAGATCTTTTAATCTCTCTTGCCCTAGGTACTTGGGATGTTTAAGAATATGATGTGCGTAAAATTATTTATCACCGCTTTATATTTCCCTTTGATTTCATACGGTGCGGGCTTGATCCTCATATATGTAATGCTTAGGATCTATAAAGACTGGGTTCATTCAAATTTATAATTTACAATTCTAGGATTCTATACGGTAAATTACTAGGGTTAGGGGGATTGTATTCCAACCTACTTTCTCATTCATCTTAATTAATTTAACTTCTTTATTTACTTATTTTTTTCCCTTTTCAACCATCATCATCTTTTTCATTTTTTCTTTAGAAGTAATAAATCAATTAAATTCTATCAACCATTCCCTGTGGATTCGATACCCAGACTCGCCACTATACCGCTTAATAAGTGTCGTTACAAGTTTAGGTTTTTTTTGTATTGAGGTTGGAAGCCGATAACAACGACTAGCGTATTGCACGGACGCTAGGTTTACACCTCGATCAGTAAGCTGCCCGAACACCTCATGATATGCTACCAAAAAAAATCGCTAAATGTCCATATTATTATGGATTCTCTTATGAGGTGCAGAAAGAAGTGGATTTTTAATGACATTTTTTGTATGATTGTTGACGACAGTGGCGGATCCAGGATTTTTGGTCAACCGGGGTCAAAGTTTTGAGTGGTGCTGGGAGTCGGGGGTGGAGCCTCCGAGACCAAGTTTTTTGGGTTATTTTGAGTTTTATACAAATTATAACTTTATTTCGAGTTTTATACAAATTATAGTTCATCCAAATTGACTACAAATTATATGTTTCGTGTTTTTTTCGAGTTTTTTTTGGGCATATATATTTGGGACACAAATTACAGAAATTTGACAAGGTTTAGATTTTTAATTAATTACAATCTTACACCCTCAGTTTTAAATATAATTAGAGTTATACCTTAAAGTTTGAAATTTTACTAAAAAATCCTATATATATATATATTCAAAAATTGAACAGGGGCAAAGCCCCCCTTGGTCCCCATGTGAATCCACCCCTGATTGACGAGATCATCTACCAAAAAAATCGAAAACTAAACTTTTTACTATTATAAAAAAAAATGGTACTTAAGGGGTATCTATAGATGACGTCCTTACAAGTGATTTGTTGTGTGTGTGTGTGTGTGTGTGTGTGTGTGTGTGTGTGTGTGTGTGTGTGTGTGTGTGTATTGTGTGGATTTTCTACAACATGCTAACAATTAAATTATAGTTTTTCGAGTTTATTTGTCATAACAACACTATTGTTAAAAGAATGCATCTATAAATTCTACATTCTACTGTGGTTGATATATATTGAGAAAGAAGAATTCTATGGGTGGCAATTTTTGACCCGACACGATAACCCGACACGAAGTTAGCGGGTTAGGGTTGACGATTTCTTGACACGAACCCGAATATGACACGACCCACCAACACGAATAATAAACGGGTTGGGTTAGTGTCAAACACGTATAACTCGAAAATGACACGAATAGAGCCGTTTAACTTGTATTTTTTGGAGAATATATTAGATAGTTTATATATCTTGATAGGCATTCTATAAAATTCATGGAGAATCGGACGATAAATTATTTATGTGTTGCAAGAAGTTGAAATTAATTAAATTTAAGTTATTGTAGGCCTATGAGTGGTATGATTGGTTATGAGAGAAGAAACAAATTATTTTATATTTTACTTAATGGGTTATGCGGGTCAACCCGAACACGACACGATAATAAGTAGGTCGGGTTAGTGTTTGCTCATCTGACACAATTAGTTAAATGGGTCAGATTATAATTGAGTAATACTTAACACGAACCCGACATGACACGATCCGAACACGACACGACGCACACAAATTGTCACCGCTAAAGAATTTTATGGTTCTGACAGCCCAAAAACATATTCTAGGACAGACTACATTTGTTAGGCATTTAACCATCATAATCCTGCACTAGCAAATTATATATATATATATATATATATATATATATATATATATATATATATATATATACAGTCCTGCTCTTGTGCGGACTAGTCCGCATTTTAAGAATGCGGACCAGACATGTGTCACCTGGTGGTGAGCCCAGAAAAGAGAGAGAGTGTGCCTATAATTTATGCGATAATTTCTAGGCGCACCGTTAGGTGACACATGTCCGGTCTGCATTCTTTAAATGCAGACTAGTCCGCACAGGAGCATATATATATATATATATATATATATATATATATATATATAGAGAGAGAGAGAGAGAGAGAGAGAGAGAGAGAGAGGATCTCATGAGGACCTCTGTTTGCATACCGCTGGCGCGGACCAATTTTGATAAAATAGTAAAACAAATATTTTTGAGCTAATTTTTTTTATATAGTTTTAAAACATTTCAGTAGGGCTATATAAAAAAAATCAACTCAAAATGAATTTTTTTACTATTTTAAAAAAATCGGTCAAACTTTATTGGTTTTTAACAACTTAAAAACTCACAAAGTTTGACCGATTTTTTTAAAATTGCAAAAAAATTCATTTTGAGTTGATTATTTTTTTATGGTCTTGTTGAAATGTTTAAAAATCATAAAAAAAAATCAGCCCAAAAATATTTTTTTTACTATTTTGAAAAAATGGTCCTCATTCAGGGTCCTCAAACTGGGACATCACTTGATCATTTCCCTATATATATATATATATAGAGAGAGAGACTTTATCGCATAAATTATAGGCACACTTTCTCTCTTTTCTGGGCTCACCGCCAGGTGACACATGTCCGGTACGCATTCTTAAGTCCGCACAAGAGCAGGACCGTATATATATATATATATATATATATATATATATATAACGCTCTTGTGCGGAGTAGTCCGTATTTTAAGAATGCGGACCGGACATGTGTCACCTGGCAGTGCGCCGAGAAATTATCACTTAAATTATAGACACACTCTCTCTCTTTTTTTGGCTCACTGTCAGGTGACACATGTTCTATCCGCATCACCTAGCGGTGAGCCAAGAAAAGAGAGAGAGTGTGTCTATAATTTAGGCGATAATTTCTCGGCGCACCACCAGGTGACACATGTCCAGTCCGCGTTCTTAAAATGCGGACTAGGAGCATTAATATATATATATATAGAGAGAGAGAGAGAGAGAGAGAGAGCGATATATATATATATATATATATATATAGAGAGAGAGAGAGAGTATATATATATATATATATATATATATATATATATATATATATATATATATATATATATATAGAGAGAGAGAGAGAGAGAGAGAGAGAGAGAGAGAGAGAAAGAGAGGATCTATAGAGAGAGAGAGAGAGCCCTCTCTCTCTCTATAGATCCTCTCTTTCTCTCTCTCTCTCTCTCTATATATATATATATATATATATATATATATATATATTATAGATATATATAATAATGCTCTTGTGCGGACTAGTCCGTATTTTAAGAATGCGGACCGGACATGTGTCACCTAACGGCGCACCTAGAAATTATAGCCTAAATTATAGGTACACTCTCTCTCTTTTCTAGGCTTACCGCCAGGTGACACATGTCCGGTCCGCATTTTTAAAATGCGGACTAGTCCGCACAAGAGAAGGACTGTATATATATATATATATATATATATATATAGAGAGAGAGAGAGAGAGAGAGCGGATCTATATATATATATATATATATATATATCGGATGCATGAGAAGCCTTTAAACTATTCGTTCTAATTTCTCATAATTTTGCATTTCCAAAAAACACACGTGTCCCTCAGCTATTCACCCACACTCCACTTTTATCCCACTCCCACATTTTCTAAAACTGCTCCTACAAAGTCTAGCCCACTCTCTCACGCTTCTTTCAATATCAATTTAATAAATGCAAGAGAAGAAAATCGAAGGAAAACCGAATAACCATAAAAAAGAGAAAGGGGATGACCACTATGAAGGCCGTGAAGATAGAGATGGAGCCGAAGTCAGTCATTGTTGGCTATATTGGATCGTCCATGTCACGATCCTCTATGACGGCGAAGGTCCCATCTGTACCTATTGGCTACCAATTTTATACCCATATGTTGTTTTAGAATTTTACCTCATGTTTTTGTAGTCAAAATCAAAAACTTATGTCATGTTTGTTGAATTATTCATATTACAGATTCAATTTATGACACTACATTAATTAATCAATGTATGTTTTATTTCTCACAATCCTATAAAATTTTCCCATTTTACATGTCTCGTCATTTCCTTTTCTGATTGTTGGTCCATATTTTTTTATAGGTCTACTCAAATGCATGCATCTAGATGTCTTCTTCCATGGAAAGGAGCACATAAACATGTTCCAATATTTGGTTTCTACTGTTTCAAATAAGGTTTTCTTTTATATCTGGTGCATTGTTGTGATACACAAAACCTGCTTGATGAAACACTTTAATAAAGACAAACAAAATTATAATATTTTGATAAAATTACATATCTTACATGTGTGTTGTGGTGTGTGTTATTAGTGTACGATGTGGTGTGTGTGGAAGGTTTCATAAATTAATTGAATTTCTGTAACGAATATCTAATATTTAATTTTCTTGGTTCGGAAAGATTTGTAAATGTTTTCTTTTTTTTTGGGTAAAAGTGTGCCATGTGTGTTTACTCATGCTATTTATTTACTTGGGTTACATTAGATAAACAAAAATTAGATTATTCGTAAAGATACATTGAAGACTACAACTAATGGAGAATCTAAAAGATTAACATTTGGTGTTCTGTAATTTTTTTGGGATTACACTTCAAACCATGGAATTAATACTGAATTTAATCAAGTTATTTACTCTATGAGTGTTATTAGTGGCGGATCCATGATTTTTGGTCAATCGGGCCAAAGTTTCGAGTGGTGCCGGGGGTTCTGGAGCGAGAGCCCCCGAGACGATTTTTTTTGGATTATTTCGAGTTTTATACAAATTATAACTTTATTTTGAGTTTTATACAAATTATAGTTCATCCAAATTGACTACAAATTATATGTTTCGAGTTTTTTTGGGGCATATATATTTGGGACACAAATTACAGAAATTTGACAAGGTTTAGATTTTTAATTAATTACAATCTTACACCCTCAGTTTTGATATGTTTTTTTCCCCAAAAATTGAACAGGGGCCAAAACCCCCCTTGGTCCCCATGTGGATCCGCCCCTGAGTGTTATCATCCCCTATTTCCCAAGCTGGAACTTTAGTTCAGCTTCATTGCAATTTGATTTCACTTTCCGATGGTTAGGATGGTGCTGATGGATGACTTTTTTGGCGGCTGTAACTCTGGAAACAGAAAGATTTTTAGATCAGGGAAAATAAGAATGACATGATCGCTTATCTTTTTATCTAATTAAGTTTTATGTATATTTTCTATGATGTACTGTTGTTGGACCATTTTTATATTTTTTATGATGTACTGTTGTTGGACCAATGATGTTCTATCATGTTAGAATTTTCTTAAGAATCCAATTTTTATCACTCACCCAAACTAATCCTCTTCATCCCTCTCAAACTCCCGGCATCTTCAACTGCTTCCTCACGTCTCCACCTTTATTCTCTCCTTAATATTAACAGTGTTCTCAGCTAAAATCCCCGTCTCTGTTATCATAACACATACTCATCCTTTCCAGTTAAGAAACTGGCATGGAAAACCGGAACAGTCATCATCTACAAACAAGAACACTACATCTCCGAGAATGGTTTATTTATGCCTTTTTCTCCTTCTTTGTAATTTTGGTAATATTATTATGAATTGACCAACTTATCGCAATGTTTATTGTTTTTTTTTTTTTTAAATCAGTTTTTCTCACAAGTTGAAGAAGCCAATACAATCATGCAAGTAAAACAAAGATTATATTTTTTTGCTCCAAAGGGACATCCGTATTTCTGTTGGTCATGGTTCTCAATACCATAAATATGCGTAATATCCATCAACAGCGATGTAGCCAGGAAGTGTCATTAGTGAGGGCAAATTTAGGGGTGATGTTCGGGGGTTCGGGGGCGGGAGCCCCCGAGCCGAATTTTTTGAGTTTTTTTTTTACTATTTGACAAATTATCGTTAGTGGAGACTAGTTTAGAGGTTATTTTTGCCCCAAATTTAAACCAACAATATCCATAATTATCCCCTAAAATTTAAATTTAAACTATCAATTCAAACTCCAAATTTATATTTACAAATTGACTAATACAAACCCCAAATTTATTTCAAACCCAAATTGACACTCACTGAAACCCTCTCCATGAGTTGTCCATAAGTTGACTAATTTAACAAAAAAAAATTAGGGTCATTAATATTCCAAAAAAAAATTAGTTCATTAATATCCCCCCTAAAAAATTGATGCCATAAAATTAATACCAACACAAAACCAATTAAATAAATTTAGGCTAAATTATTTAGCATATATATTGAATAGACAAAACAATACAAAACCAATTTAATCAAGTACCAACTGATGGGAGATATTTACCTGATGAATCGATGTCAGTTGATGTGGATTGGCTTGGCTTGGCTTGATTTTGTTGCTGCGGTTCAATACCAAGTGATGGGAAATGGTATTACCAACTGATGGGAAATGGTTCCTTGCCGCCGATTTCGGATGGAAAAATGGCTCCGGTCCGAAAATGAACGAGTGTTGCTGCCGCTACACTCTGTTTCTTTGAAAAATGAACGAGTTTGCTAGGTCTTAAACAATTGGTGATACTCTGTTTATTTGTAAAAAGAACCCCAAAAGTTTACTATTTCAATTTTTATCCCAAATATATATATATATATTTTTAAACCGTGGGAGCTCGAGCCCCCTCTCGGCCTCACCTAGCTCCGTCCCTGTCCATCAAACCAATGTATTTATATTTTTCATAAATGACTTTCTTTTTATTTATATTATATTAAAAAACACCATAGGCCCCATTAGTAGACTGAAAGAACGTCTTCAATGTTTAGAGATGTCTAATGGGTTGACTAATTTATATATAAGATTAGTACAACATCCTTGAAGTAATAGTGTTCTCATGCTTCTAAGACGTTACTACTACATTGTTAGTAACTCTTCATCAAAGAGCAAGGCATTAACAAGAATAGCAAAGAATGAAAATTTACTGTTTCAATGCAATTTTTAGATGAGGATTATATAAATATTAGGTAATTAATGAGTGGGGCGGGGTGGCGCACATGATGACAATTGAAAAGTAATGTCATATAGCAGAAAGTTAAATGTAGCATGATTAGTATAACACTCCTTTATTTGGTATGTATATTGTATATAATGCTCTTTAACACAGGTTTAGAATCAACGTTTAGTCGACAACCGATGCATCTGACTTAATCTATTATGGTGAGTTATGTGAAGTGCATTTTCTTCCTTCTCATCCTTATTTTTTTTCTAATTTTGAACTCCCATACAGTTCAGGGTGAAAATATTCTTAACATATGCAAGTTAACAATATTTCACTCCCATACAGTTTTTTTCAGTTGATTATTTTTTATACTGTTACCTGGTGTGTATTCATTCTGATAATTCATTTTTTTAAGTAAACATTCATATTTTCAAATAGGACCTATAGGAGGGAAAATAATTTTTTATGGTACCTGTCACAGTAAAAAAAAATAAGAGGACCTATTTCACTCTATACTTTGTACAGTGTATGTTTTTCTATGTTCTCTAACCACTTTTATTTGCACTGTTAGGCATATTCGGGGTACATTTTTAGAGTTGTTTTTGCTTTTTTTCTTTCTAATAAGATGTGTGTCTGCTAATGGTGTTGAGTTTTATACCAAAAACTACTCCCTCTCTCTTTGAACTTATTTATTTCATTCATGTCCTGTCGTGACCTAAACAATAAAAATCTTCATTTGTCTCAGGCAGAGGCTCCTACCTAAATGAAAATCCAGTTATGACAGAGACATCCGTTACGGGTAAAATTCTAGAGTTAACGGCAGTGACGTGTAGGAGGTTTGGAAGTCTTCGACAGTGGTGTAGGCACCAAGAGTGATGGCGAAAGACATTACGACAAATTCGGTGCCGAAGCGAAGCTTCTGTGAGTTAAATTGGGAAAAAAAAAGTTGGTTGTAGATGTTTGTCTTTTGATTTTTCTGTTTTTAATTCTTTTTCATCATTTTTAGTTTTAATCAAAGATTGGTGAGAAAACACTGGCCAGGAAAAGTAGGAAAGTATTCAACTCCTACTTCTGGATATTTTTTCGATCTTTGGTTTTTAGTTAGTGTCTTAAACGTTTTTTACCATTGTTTGGAAACAATAGTAGTTATTTTCGTTGTTGTGTTTGTGACGTTAGCGCATTAATACATTTGTGTTGGATTAAATCTTTGTATTTATACCTTACATATTTATAAAATAGAAAATTTCCAGTTTGTTAGTATTCATAATTTCTATATAATTTTTGTACTCTTACCAAAGAAGTAATGTTAGTGTACTCTTACTAAAGGAGAAATTTTATATTTACCTAATGCACTCTTATCAAATAAGAAATTTTCCAGTTTGTTAGAGTTCATAGTGGCATAATTTCTATATAGAAAAAGTTAAGACAACTTTTCTCTCTGACTCCTAATATAGTCTCAGATGTTATTTTCTGAAGGGCAATTTACAATTACTTCATTTGGTAAAAAAATTTAAACATTTAAGGACAATTTACAATTAGGTTCATTTGTTATACCACTAGCATGGACTTCTACAAAAAAAAGAATTAGGGGATCTAAATGTTTAAAATTTGTCAAAATTTCTTTAGTGTTTAAAACTTATTTGTGAGGGACCTAAAAGTACTTTCCCCTTTTCTTAATGCATAATTTTTTTTATTTCACTTGCTCCCTTAATGGAAATAACCCGAATATTTGCAAAGTCCATAAATTTATCCAAACTAAAAAAAATCCTTTCAAGTTCCAAACGTAGACAGATGAAATGGGTATCCCAATTAATAAAGTAATACTAATAGTTTTTGTATTTTTCCATGAGCCTAAGGCACAATGCAACTTGAAATTCATTAGTCTCTTTGTTTTAACTTTATTTTTATTGGATAATTAAAATTAGTATCTTTGTATTTTTCCATGAGCCTTAGAAATAATACACTCGAAGTTCTTCGATGTTCAACAACTTCTTTAAAAATAATTTTATATATTTTATTTTAGTTTAAGTAACTACATATCATCTACACTATTAATAAAGTTCAAGATCCTGTAATTGGGTTGATCTATATTTTTAAACATTGAACAATGATTTTTCATTTGTTAGTCAACCTTATTTTGAAGGTGAATTATCATTTATGGTTGTAATAGGTAAACCATTTATTGTTGTGTTTAATGTTCAAAGATCTATTTTCGCACAAATGGTTTGGGAGTAAATTATTAGTCTTACGAATTAGATAACCTAATGTCTAAATTACAATGTCTTCCAAGTATTAAAATATTAGGATTTTAATTCAATGTTTAAGTTTTGTGTTGAAAAAATCATTATAAAATATAATTGAGAGCAAAGATTGACTTATATTAATTTTATCTTCGAATAGATTTTAACTAGAATATTACTCACAAGAACCAAATAAAAGCAATACAAAATAACACGAAGTCTTTTTTTATATAATTGAGATTTTCATATAGAATAGTGAAATTCAACGAGGTAACATGTCAGTCTACAAAATATCGTTTGATTCATTTCCTCATGTTCATTTCAATTAATATGTGTTTTCCACCATATTAATTAAATCTACATGTTCATGGTAATGGCTACAATCAACTTTAAATACTGATATTAATTATATATTAGATTACATATTAGAATAATATATTTGAAAAAGCGATACACCCGACCGTGCATCGCACGGGTCACCACTAGTATATGTATGTATGTAAGTATCGAAGAGTCTCTCGTAAAGACCTCTTATGTAAATACCTCGGTACAAAAAAAAATCAAAACTAAAAAATTGAATATTTTGTTGAAACTTTTTGTAAATGATTTCCTCTCTATGGACATATTCGACAAAAAGTTTCATTCAAAATTTAATTTTTTTACTATTTAAAAAAAATTATATGTAAAATTATAAATATGTGTAATTTTGGCCGTCGAAAGTTTTGGTGATCATCTAACCCACTTTTGGATTGAATTTTTTGGTGATCTTTTTCATTTATAATTTCCTCATTATGTATCATTTCAAAAAAAAATCATTAATTTTTTTTATTATTATAGATAAATGGTCCACATGGGTCTTCATCATTTCACATCTACACATGAGATTACCATATATATATATATATATATATATATATATATATATATATATACACACACACACACACACACACACACAAGAAGCATACCCGTTCTGTTGGCACGCTCACAATATTTCTCAAACAATATCATAAACATACTAAAACTAATAATGATAGATTTTCTTCAATAGAACGTGTAAAAACATAAAATTACGCAAGTAATATAATGACATACACATAACAAAAAGCCTTATGAAAAAATAAACAACTACATAAAAGCTTACTTTCTAAACATAAAAATGAAAGCAATGATACTTGAAAGAGTCAATTGTGTAAAGTCATTTAGCATTTAAAAGTTTTGAATTTGTAAAGCAGAAGATCCTTTAAAAAACTAAGTGTTGTAAATAACATGCCAAATTTATCCATTCATAAAAAAAGTCAAAACTAAGTAAAGGAAAACGTGATAGCCTCTGTATGAGCAGGAATACCTAGTACCACCAGAGCTCATTTTAGTTCATGGTTCAGTCAAAAATAATGACAATGCTTGTAAATAGTCATGCTAGAGTCAACCATGTTTGTGCTTCAATATAGGTACATAAAGTCAAAGGTAAAGAAGAATGAATAAGTTACAAATCAAGATAAGCTAAAGCTTATAGTGCATCACTTGAAAAAAAACACAAAGAATTACCAAAATATATGCATTATTCATTTCAATTCATTATTTATTAGTGTATAAGGAAATTTCCCAACACCAATAAATTTGAGGGTATTGAGTTTGACATTGCCATCACTTGTAAATGAAACAAAGATAAAATCACCTTATATCATAATTCAGATACTCTATTTAAGCTAAAGACCAAATAAAATAACATTTATCTAATATCAACTCAATAAACCGTTGTTAAAGTGACATGATCTAACTCCTATAAGTGCATTTTATTCCTACTGTATTTCAAGTTAACTATGCGATAGAATATTTGAAAAGAAACACCGTGCAAACACTATGTAGAATAAAATATTAATAGAGGTGAAATAGTAACATAAAATTATGTTATGTAGGAGATAAGATATTCCAAGAAAGTAAAAAAGGAGTTAAGTCGATATTATATAAATAGGGTTTATCAGAACGATAGCATAATCGAGGAAGATCAGGGGCAACACCTAAGAGACTCAGAGTCATGGTCACTGAAGAAACAGCGTGAGATAACACGATAGCTGAAAAGCTCCACACGTTCAAGCACACCATGAAATTAGCTTTCTCTAAGGAACGTATCTTGACCAACCACAAGCTTACATGAACAATTAGGCTCATGACCTATAAAATTCCACTAGCACAGAAAACAATATCTGACATCAAGAAATATTCATTTTCGCACATGATCCCATGCTGGAAGAATTTATATGATGCATTGGGTAGTGCGATCAGAATGCTTTGTTATAATAATTGTTCATTCCATGTTTTAAGATTACTTTATCAATCTTGCAAAGTGTATTTTCATATTACCATTTACTAAGGTTACGCCTCAGTCTTACTATAAATACCTAGGTGACAAGAGAAATTATAACTTCCTCTTATTTCCTACAGAGAAGTTCTCTCTTACATTAGCGACTCTACTGGGGAGGTATTCTTTTAGAAATGGTGAATGAGAATACAAATCATACTCTTGAATTCAATGATGCTTAACATTAGGAGGATTAAGTTTTTGTCACGCATGTTACCGAGGTCCCTTAGGTAACTATTATTGTGAGGAAAGTTACTGGATGACAAGCTTCCATAAGATCTATCTTGGGCCCTAACCAAATGACCAACCTCATGGCTAAGTTTATGGAGTTCCTTAAAATCCAACAAGGAAGGATATTTTTTGTTTCCACGATGCACCTCAGCTCCTTCATTACACTATTGGCACAAACGAATGCTCTTTCATCCATCGTTAGTCCTTCTTTAACGATGACTGTTAAAGCTCTAATTATCATTAATTATCATTAATCCTCCACCTATGGTCACTCCACCACAGGCTAAAACGATGGAAGAATTCATCCCGCCGTTTTTTTACCATGGAAGAGGTCAGGAAGGAAATAATAAAGATAATGGAATCATCCTCACAAACATTTAATGTGATAACTTATGCTTATAATGATTTTTATACTCCTTATCCAGAGGAGTATAATGATTAGCATTACCCTGAGGGGTATATTTCTCCCATCTTTGAGAAGTTTAATGGGAAAGGAGGCAGCCTAAAGGAGCATTTGAATAGATTTGTGGACCATTTAGATGCACATTGCAAAAATAAAAGGTTGCGCCTAAGGGAGTTTTTTAAATTCCTCATTAACAAAGCTTATACATGGTACTCTCACTTGGCCCCGAGGAGTATGGCCACATGGGAGGACATGAACGTGAAATTCCTCCTAAAGTTATTCTTGGCATATGATAAGTTTACCCAAGCTCAACTTTCTCGTGAGATAAAAAGTCCAGGAGAGGAGTTAATGGCTTGCATTAAGAGGTTTAGAGAAATATCTCTAGATATGTGAGAAACTACAACAGAGGGGAAGCTCCTCCAAATTTGTGTAGAAGTTTTGTTACCAGAGTTTATTTTCATTTGATAAATGATACCGGAGAAGGCACTTTCAAATCCTTCACAAAGGCAACCCAAATATGTCATTGATCATTCAACCTCTTCCATTCACGACCAACGTTGTGTGGAAGTAGCTAGTCAATCAAATAATTATAGAGGACAAGTTAACTATGTTGATGGAAGTGGAGAAATGAGTAAGAATGACAAGAAGCAGAACAATAAAAAACTAAGATCGTAAATATACATCCCTATTTCCTTGTAGTTTTGAAGAAGAAATAAGTTATTATAATACAATGGTGAATGTTAGAGTAGTTTTCTCACCCAAAGTGGCTCCACCTTTTGCTCGAGCGGTAGACGTTCAGGTTGATCCAAACTATTGTCCAATCCATTAGCGTGTTGGTAATCCCATGGATACATGTTTTACTTTGAGTAAGATCATCAACCAACACCTACTAGTAGTGTGTCTATAAATCCTTCAACACAATATTAAAAATAACCCATTGCCAGGTCATAGGGCATACATAGTAGTGGCATTTTATGAGGAGGTGGAAAAGCAAATGAGATTAGGAGAAAGCTTCCATGAAATCTATAATAGTTATTTATACATGATGGATAGCGTGTTTTTTGCATACGATGAACCAAGCGGTATTGATAACGAGCAAGCTTGCCAGCCAGAAGAATATGAGGTGGATCTAAGCCTAGAATATCAAGATGTATCAAATCACCAAAGGTTTCGTGGTTTTTTTATTATGTGGGGATGCCTCCAAAAAGAAGGTTAGAAATAACTCAAGTTACTTTAGACATTGCCAAGAAGTATGTTGTTCCATCGCTGAAGTGGAAGGGACATATGATCAAGTTGATTAGAAAGTTTATGTCTGAGATCACTTTCTCAGATGTTGATAGATCAATAAGGTTTACCCATAATATATCTTTGTACGGAACAACAAGTATCAACGGAATAATATTTTCTAGAGCTTTGATAGGAGAAGGTGCTTCAGTGAACATAATGCCTATTAGCTCATTTTATGAAGTTAATAACTCAAAAATAAGGTTGGTTGCAATACCACATTCCATCATAGGCTATAACAAACAAACTTCCTAGTCCATTGGCTATGTCAGTGTGGGAATAACAATGGTAAATCTCACATCACACCTTAAATTCCACATGATTGATTCAGTCACCTCATATGCAAAGCCATGATTTGGTTCCTTCAACGAACCATCAATGTGCAAAGGCCAGTATGAAGAAAAATATATTGTGATATGAACTTTTAAAAAGCCTTTTATAAAAAAGGAGTTAGATTTTGCAAATATGGTCTATTACACTGAGTTAAAGGAGAAAAATGTGTCCTCACGAGGCCTATTAAAGGGGTGTGAGTTCCCTCTATCTAAGATAGATTGGGACCTTTGAGGGGTCAAGAGAAATAATTCGAAGAAGCTATACAAGTTGTAACGGAAAGGAGAGCCAATCCTAAACCTCAGGCTCTCTCTTAATAACTTAGAGACAGAATCAATCTAAGGATAGACCCAATGTAGCAGGAAGTTAAGTGGTACAGCGAACTGAGCAGAGGTAATTAACCAACGAGGGAGCAGCTTAAAAACTGTAGAAAGAGACAGGCAACACCAGCTTCTTCGAGACAATGCCAACAAGGTGAAACTCGACCATGGTAGGGTGAGTGGGCAGCTGAAGAGAATGATAAAGCTTACTGGAGTGCGAGAATTCTATGATTAATAATCAAGAATAATGTCTTATCACTGATAACTCAAATAATCAAGTATATGTGGAAGATGTTGAAGATGATCATGAATGCACACAAGATAACCCCAAACCACAAGTTCAAGAGCTAGAGAAAGTGGATTTAGTTGAGGATGATGACAAAACAAGGCCAATTTTTATTTTGAAAGACCTTAAAGATGCGAAAAAAATAGATGATCAAGCTCATTGAGGAATTCAAAGTGGTATTTGTATAGAAATGCCCTAAGATGCATGGGCAGGATTAAGATGTGAGTCCACAAGTTGAATGTCCTACCTTTGGCTATCTCGATCAATGTGTCGACCAGAACATACGAGCCTAAGTTGGACCTTAAAATCAAGGTTAAGGTGGAATGATTGTTCGAAACTAGATTCATTAAGGCAATTCAGCATCTAATTTAGCTTTTCAGTATCGTGCCAGTGGGGATGAAATATAAAATATAAATTCGCATTTGTGTTGACTTTAAAGACCTTAAGAAAGCTTTCCCAAAAGATGAGTTCCCTCTACCTTAAATTGATAGTTTGATTGACTCAGCAACTGGACACGAGATGTATAGCCTTGAGGATGGCATGTGGGCTACAGCCGGATCAAAATGGACCTGATAATGCAAAGAAAATATCATTAAGAAGCCCTTTAGGAAACTTCATGTATAATGTAATGCCTTTTGATCGGAAACATGTGGGAAGAAATTATCAGAGGACAATGATGGCTATTTTTCATGACCTTTTCCATGACATTGTGGAATTTTATGTGGATGATTTAGTCATCAAGTCAAAGAAGGAGGTTGCTCCCCTGGTTGATTTGAGATGGGTCTCCAACAGATATATATAAAGTAAAAGCTAAGGATGAACCAACTCAAGTGCTCCTTTTGGGTTAACTAGTGGAAAATTCATAGGTTTTTTGATTGATTGAGAGGGAATACAGATGAACCAGAGAAAGCAAAGATCCAACCTTGATATACTTCCTCCAAAGATACATAAAGGGTTAAAAAGTTTCCTTTGAAAAATTTCCTACTTGAGGCGATTTGTTCCAAGATTCTCTGAGATCAGCATCCACAGATGGAGTTATTACAAAAGACCATGACATTCAAGTGGTAGGAACCACACCAGGAGGCTTTTGGCAAGCTTAAGAAATTACTCACCTCTCCCCAAATAATGATTCCACCTAAAGTAAGAGTGCCTTTACAATTGTATATAACTTCTACTATAAGGTATATCAGTGATTTATTAGCACATGTTGTTTATGAACAAGATAGGCATGTCTATTACCTCAGTAGGATCATTCATGGCCCTGAGGCAAGATATACAAGCGTAAATAGACATTGTTTCGCTGTAGTTTTTTAGGCTAAAAAACTTAGGCATTTAAGGTTGTCTCTCACTTTTAATGTAGTGACAAAATGCGATCCAATTAAGTTCTTGCTCACATGAACTATTTTGGTAGGGAGAACAGCACAATGGTTTCTTATTCTGTTATAATATGATCTAAAGTGCGTGATTGTGAAATCAAAAGCCAAGATTTTACAGATTTATTGGTTATTTTTTCTTCAGGACTATTTGAACCCATGACTTGCAAGCTAATATGTGTTTAGAAAACTTAGAGGAATGGTCCATAGAGTTTGATGTTTCATCACCTAAAGGGAAAGGAGGAGTTAAGGTAATTTTATCTACAGAAAAAGAAGAGTTCTTTGTGTCCTCTAAATTAGATTGTCCCTCTTTGAATAATGAGTCAGAGTATGAAGATTTAATTATAGGATTGCTTGACCTCCTTCGAAGGGGAATTAGTTTACTTTGCATTAAAGGATATTGAATCTTAGTGGTCAAGTAAGTTAATGGTGAATACTTGTTGAAGCACCTCAGTCTAGCTCCCTATCGAACAATCATACAAAGATTGATCGATCAGTTTTTTGAAGTCAAGTAGAGAGACATCAAGGAATAATGAATATACACGTTGATGTATATATCATAATTGAACAAAAGTTATTTATGTAAGGAGAATCAATAATTGTGTTGATCCATCCAAGACCTTCCTCATCTTCTACTCCAGCTTTTTCCCACACATGATGCCTTATATTGGAAACGAGCAATAAGAAAGACATTACAAACAAGAGATGGTTCGATGAAACTCACCGAACTTTCATAATTTTTCCTTCTCTAAGGAAGCCTATACTATAAAAATCCAGGTGGTTAGTTAGCCAAAAGCCTCGACCCCGAAGAATCTCAAAAATGGCTAAAAAAACTCATGAGAAATATTTTGAGACAACTGAGATTCCTCCCTATAGGGTAATCCAAAGAGAGGGGTATTATTGGCCTACGATGAAGCAGGATGCAGAAACAGAGTAATGACATTGTGTTAGTGTCAAATATTCTTTCAATGAGCAAAGTGCAATTTCCTAAAAGATTAAGTGGACTACAGTCGACCATACATTGATTTCATCAAAGATGGAGTTATGCCAATATAAAAAAAATAGATGCCATAACACTTAGAAGAATAGCCCTAGTTCTACTTGCCAGAGGAGAAGCTCTACCTGAAAGGCTATTTTAATAGGCCCTTATGATGAATCACAAAGAAGGGAGTAGAAGAGGTCCTCAAACAAGGCCGTGACCCAACTCACATTGGAGGAGCTAAACTATATGATCAATTCATGACACATAGCTATTATTGGCTAATGATAGAGAAGGATTAAATTGAGTTTATTCAAAAATGAAAAGCATGATAACTAAATGGAAATTTGATCGATGCTCCATCGGTTAATTTGTACTCATTAGCAACACATTATCCTTAACATACATCGGCGTTTGATCTTGTGCGGATAATTAAGCCTCCATATAGTGATAAAATGTGGATTCTCGTGGCAATTGGGTGCTTTACAAAGTGAGTAAAAGTAGCAACTTTAAAGAAATAAACAACAAGTGTGGTGGTAAAATTTCCTAAAGAATATATCATTTGCTATTTTGTCATTTTCATGGTCATTCTTTTAGATAATAGCACTTCATTCATCAACAAAGAGGTGACAATGTTTCTGATAGATATTCCATTATTCACCATACTTCAACGGTATCTTATTCCAAAGACAATGATCAAGCAGAAGCCACAAATAAAACTTGGATCAGCATTTTGGCCAAGATGATGGAGTATTTTCCTGGAGCATTTGATGAGAAGCTTGCTATGGTTCTTTGGGTATAAAGAACAACTAATAGGAACCTAACCGGTTACACGCCTTTCTCCTTGGTGTATGGAGCTAAAATAATTCTTCTAGTATAGTTAAAAGTGCCACGTTCCATATATACCTTACTAAGCAACATGCTTCCTCAAAGTAGGCATGTTTAACTCGAGGAGCTGGATGAGGCCAGAGATAATGCGAGAAAACACTTTCAAATTTACACGAAACAACTCTCCAAAGTTTATACGAACTTTGTGAAATTTAAAAAGTTTATGGAGAGTAATTTGGTGTTTGAAGGTAGTTGTTAATCATATTGAAGGAATTCCTTTTCCCAAGTTTACAGCAAATTAGGAGGTACCTAACATTGTTAGAGAGTCACATGATTCAGATTATTATCTGATTTCAAAATTGGAAAATGATAGTCCTTCCAAGGTTAACAACAACTGGTTAAAAATATATCATGTTTAACATGTGAAAGCTTATAAATTTTCTTTCATTTGATATTTAGTACCTAAACAAATGACAAAAATCATTATAGCTTTGAAATATGTATGAACTAAATAATAAAGCAAGTGTACACATGGGGTTAAAGAATAAGAAAACTTTCTTTGTATTGCAATATAAGATAATTACAATTCAAAATGTTCTACCCAAAGATACAACTTAGTCAATTGCTCCTAACAAAAATTCTAAGTATGAAGCAGTGAAGAAATCCTCCCCAATTAAGGTAGTTATATCTTGAGTAACTTTTTGTTGATGCTCAAACATAGCAGAGATGTTCATTTCAACCTCGACCTTTTGTTTAAGAATGACATCACTTTCTTTATTGGCATCAACTAAAGTCTCTTATTTTATAACCACCCTCTATTCACACTCCTCAAGTTAAGGAACGAGTGCTTTTAGTTTACCTTCCTCAACCTTTAAATCCTCCTCCACTTTTAGGTATCCAGAACATCACACTACTGGTTGAGGATCTTTTAGATCCCTCAATTTCTTAATTAACCAAGAAAAATCATATATATCCTTCCCCAAAGCTTTGAGGTTTCCCATGAATCGATTCAGCACAAACCTATCTAAGGTGGATGGTAAAATATTCTCAATCTCGGTATTAACATAAGCAGTCCCTTTAAGGTGATAAGTCATTACCAAGTGGTGAGGTCTCACGCAATCAGTGACAAAAGTCTCGGGGTGTGAAGTCAGAAGTTGATCAATCACTAAATAAATTGGCCATCAAATAATAGTGCTTCCTTCAAGTACCTACCGAAAATACTTTGGACACATGCTTGGTAGAGGAGGCTCAAAACCAGATTCACTATCCCCGATTTGAATGTTTGATGTAGAACTTTGGTTAACATGGGAAGACAAATGACCACAAATCAGAATAATTAGATCTATCTCAACAAAGGCACAATAACAGAAGGTGCCTCAAGAAGGTTTCTATTTATAACACCCTATAAGAACCGTACAAAATTTGAGGATCAACACGGACCTTGGCACAATTGGTGTTAAATAATAAAGAAGGTGTATTTAAAATTTATATTTTTAGAGAAACCTTAGTAGTAAGCCACTAAGTTGATTATAAAGTTTAAAGAGTTTTAGATAAATCTTAATAGTAAGCTACTAAGT
This sequence comes from Sambucus nigra, assembly GCA_949130495.1. Lineage (NCBI taxonomy): Eukaryota > Viridiplantae > Streptophyta > Magnoliopsida > Dipsacales > Adoxaceae > Sambucus > Sambucus nigra. The sequence continues at coordinate 121,746,123 of OX422209.1, forward strand.
TGAGTTACAAAATGTATAGAGTTTTAGAGGAACCTTAGTAATAAGTTACTAAGTGACTTTGTAAAGAATTTTAGAGAAAACTTTGTAGTAAGCTAGTGAGTTGACTTACAAAGTGTAAAGAGTTTTAAAGAAACCTTACAAGTAAGTTACTAGGTTGATTTACAAAGTGTAAAGAGTTTTAGAGAAGCCTTACAAATTGTGAATTTTGAGAGGAACCTTAGTAATAATAGAGCTGAAATTTACAAAAAGCTACCTTATTAACAGATGGAGGAGGAACCATATCCTTTGATGCTTGAACTGGTACCTTGATAGAATGAGTGATAACTAGTTTTTTTTTCTTTTGTATGTGTCGTTGTCTTCAAAGATGAGTCTCAAAATTCCCTTGAATTACTTACAAAACCCATTAAACAACTTGTGTTGCAGTAAGTATGAGTATCAATCCAACTTTAAACGTGAAAACAATGAATGTGAATACTTATAATTTCAAAAAAAAATTATTAAATCCTTTTATTATATTTTTTATTTTTAAAAATAATTTCAAGGGAGAATAAAAATGCTAAAATCATGCATGACTAAATAACAACTAAAATGGACACGTAATCGAGTTTATAACTGTGAGAAGATAAAAGAGATAGGATTACACTACGTGATTAATTACTTTAATTTCTTAATTTATTGAATTGAAATATTTTGAGATAATATTAAATTCACAATTTAACTCTCGTTACAATCATAAATTTAGTAATATATTTTTTTTAAAATTAATTTTATAATGTCACGCACTATAAAAAAATATGATTTATACTGTCTTTAATAAATATTCGCTAAAATTAATTTATTAAAATTGTATGAATCATCGAATTCCAACACAGAGTTAATATTCCAAATTTAAGAAAAAACCTATCGCTAGTTCGATTCCAAAATCAAATATTAAAACCAAATTAATTTACTATCTCTTGAAACGTAAATTAATTTGTGACAATTAAAAATTAATTCTCCTAAAAATATAACAATCAACACAATTGATTAAATAAATTGACATCATGCGCGATTTGATCCCACCCCTTGAACGGGGTGATTAGCCAAACATTTTCATATAAGCATGCATAATCACTAAAATATCAATAAGGATTGAAATAGAAGAGAAAGAAATACAATACGGAAAGTCTCATTTTGACGAATTGTTTTCTTGAATTGTGTCCACTTTCTTCCACTATCAAACCCTCTCATTACAATATAAAAATAAAAATTAGTCCTAAAATTTATTATGAACCTGTACTTATTTTTTTGTAATTTTTTGACTTTTTTTTCGAAATTGTAAAAAAATGACACCGTAAAGTGTCTCTTTGCAGTATATGACATCTCCCTAAATGAGTTGCCCGTATTTCTTTTAAAAGCTCATGAATGGTTTGTCAAGAAGAGATTTTGTGGGGTTTTACTAAACCAAGTCAAATGTTGAAAATGCTAGGCACGTGGGATTTGGGAAGATAAGGTTGGAGGTCCTAATTTTGTGGAGATGGCTTCCCGGTGGGGCTGCTGGTCGGATTAATGAAGGGATGTCATCGAAAAATGGTTCAGCAGGTCGGTTTAGGCCTTGTGATGTCCGGGTATGGTCGGAGTTGGGGATGTCATAGGGTAAATGGTTTTGGGTTATGGAGATCGGGTTATAATAGGTAAAGGGGTCGGAGTTATGGTCCGAGAGTAAAGTTCTAATGGGGGAGAGAGATGACAAGTAGGAGATAGGAGAGAGGTATGGGGGTGTATTGAGTGTGTGAGTGTGTGAGTGTGTATGATAGGGTGTGTGTGTGTTTGGTTTGCACCTAAAAAAAATAAAACTACCTAAACATTTAAGACTCAACTACAAAAATATAAAATTAATAAACTATAAAAAATAAATCTATTAAAATTAAAAATTAAAAATTAAAATCATAACCCATTAATAAAATATGCAAATAAAAATAAAAATAAACTAACAAAATTAAAAATAAAGAAAATAAAATAAAATAAAGAAAAAACTAATAAAATAAACACGCCTATTATATGTACATAAAAATATAAAAACACTCAACACAAAATAACATACCCTAATATTTATAATTATATGTACACAAAAAATATAAAATAATATAAAAGTAAAACCTAAACACACGCGAGGCTCGGGTGATGGTTTGTGATCGGTTTAGGCTTAGGTTTGGTACGAAAAAGGGATTAGGGTATGGAAACTGATTGGGGCAAGCTCAAAAAGGAACTTCTGACTTCACGATCACTTTGATTTTCTTCATTGAATGATTTTGACTACTACTTTGTCGTAATTATGTTGATTTAGCACTATTTGATACCGCGACTGCCTATTGACCTACAAAGTAGATAAATACGAATATAAGGCTAATTTTATTGAGAATGAGCGACTAAAATGAACGTATTTGGGGCATAAGTTAGACACTTTTGGGTGTTTATCACGCCACCCCCAAATAGAATATTGCTAGTCCTCAAGCAAAAATAGAGAGAAATATATATAAGTGACCAAAAGTGTGCCACTTTTGCAGGCACTTGCGATTACACTTAGCATCTACAACAAGTCGTTAAACTTATAGGTTGTCCAATAGGAGGAGTGGTGTCTCGTGCGAGTTTGAAGTGAATGTACCCATCAAATTAAAAACTTTTATTGAAAATAATTTATTGAAAGACAGTCTTTTATCTGACGATGGAAAGCTATACAACCCAACTAAAAGGACATCAAGGAACACCATGTCTAACTATCAAAGTAAGCCATAAAATTACATAATACCAAAAACGTAATCAGTTCTAAAACTTAGCATGTGTTATGTGAAACAATCTTAAGTATAATTATAGTAATTCCTAGATCGCGTTTATAGAATCAACGCTTTGACTTCAAATCTCACTAGATATATCTCTCTGAATTGAACTCTCCAAGAATCGGGTAAGTGTATCTCTCTAGTGTATGAGGAGGTGAGTAAATGTAAACAAGGTCAAACATCTCACACGCTTATAAGAATTGACGGATACATGAAAAAAATTTAATCTCGTGAAGGAATGTTAACCACTATGTTGAGAATGTCGAGTTATTCGCCATATACACTTCTCGTTTGCCCGAACACCTTACCAAGGGTAAAAATGGGGCTTATGTAACGCATGAGGGGAAAATGAGTTGAAGAAGATGGATGATATAATGGTAGAATTTTTTAGAAGAGTGGAACACAATTTGAATAACTAATGTGTTCGTTTTTCAAATTTATGACCGCATTCTTTCTTTTTCTTCTTTTTTATTTTGTTCTTTATTTCTTTTCCCTACTTATTATTCTATTTTTTTGTTTGTTTTTCTCTTTTTTTCTCTTTTTTTTATTGTGATGCATTTTTCTTTTCATAACACAAATGAGGACAATTACACTGATAATTACAAACACACTTTTTTCTCAAAAATGATAGTAGCGATGGGAAATGTTACATGGATGGTGTCTGGAATATATATAGACAAGGGAAATATGAAATGATAATGGGTGAAGTGAATGATGATGTGATATGGAAATATGGTAAGTGTGATAAAAAATGGTTTAGTGCTCGGGACAAACTACAAGACACATGTTTCTTACAACTCGAAAATGATGCCATTCTCAATGATTAGTCCAAAATTGAAAAATAATGAGATCATGCAATGACTAAGTGCGATACCCAAAGAAAGTTGAGTTAACTTATGACTCGGAGGTTACAAAAAAACTCTAAAAAAAAGGTGAATAGCTCAAATCTCATGGGTTTAAGTCTCCACTAGTGATCTTTTAAGGCTCTCTTGAGAATGTTTTTACTCTTCAACTTTTGATCGTAAAACATGGTAGTGCAAATACTATCGATTTAGGAATTTATAGTACAAGTACACTTTAAGAGGTATTATTTAATTATATGGTAAAAAAGCATAATTTTAAGGTTGAACAATGCTATTCCGAGACTTCTAAAAGAGGAATGATAGACAATTCATGTCATAAAAAATTGAGTTAAACTACACAAAAAAATGTTTAAATGATTTGTTTCTCAATTTGTTTCAAAAGAGGTACGATTTTGATAAATTTACCACCCCCAACCAAAAGAGAACATTGTCCTCGATGTTTAAAAATATATATTAAAATAGAAATCTCAATGTAAGAAAGATATTACCTTAATCAACCGCTAATGAAATGTGGATCGCATAATGGAAGCAATGGTAGAACCTTAAGAATAAAGGCGGTACATAAAACACGTACAAGTATATAAAGTATGTGAAAGTCATTAGGGGAGGCTAGGACACCACCCCCAAAGCGATTAAGACTCATACTCAGAAATGGGATATGACGGGTTGTCTCCCGGTAGCGCTAAGTTTAACGTCTTTAGCCAAACCAAATGAAACTCCCCCAAAAAGAAGATATAAACTAGGAGAGATCGAGGTGGAAGAAATGGTGTGGTTAATGGGAATCAGCCCTAAACAAAACTGAATAGTCAGTCTTGATAAACTGGGTCAACAAGGTTAATATCTTCGATTTGAGTGGGGCCTAGCTCTAAGAAAGGCTTCAAACATTGACCGTTGACCTGAAAAAGGCTACCATCCTTTGGATTTTGAATGGTAATGGCACCATATGGAGTAACAGACTCAATAACGATGGTTCCTTCAACTTCTCAAGAAAGAGATGAAGACGGGAGTTGTATAAAAATACTTTCTAACGAGGGTGGAATTCTTTACGCATGATGATCCACTTTATCTTGTCCTTGTAATTCTTGGACAAATCATAGGCATGATTTCGTATCTCCTCCAATTCATTAAGTTGGAGATTCCTATGGACTCCAGCCTCCTCAATATCAAAATTTAGGGTTTTGATATCCCAATAGGAATTATGTTTGAACTCTATAGGCAGGTGGTAAGGTTTACCAAAGATTAACCGATAAGGGTACATGCCAATCAGAGTCTTATAAGCAGTACAGTATGACCAAAATGCATTGTTCAATCATAAGGACCAGTCTTTCTTATTATTATTAATCATTTTTTTAAGAATTTTCTTGATCTTGCGGTTGGAAACCTCAAATTGACCACTAGTCTGAGGGTGGCAAGAGAGGTCAATTTTGTGGGTAACACCATACTTTTTCACATGATATTCAAATACTCGATTACAAAAATGTTTACCCCCATCACTAATGATAGCTTTGGGTATTCCAAAATATGTGAAGATAAAATCCTTAAAAAAAATTACCACACTCGATGGTCATTGGTGTGGCAAGTGATTGTTTCAATCTATTTGGATACATAATCAACTACAGCAAGAATATAGTGAAGACCATGAGAGGAGGGAAACGGACCCATGAAATCAATACCCCACACATCAAAGATTCCAACGATCAGGATGCGTGTGAGAGGCATCATGTGATGACGAAATATATACCTATATTGTTGGCATTTGGAACACGCTTGGCAGTAGTGGTGGGCATCTCGAAAAAGGGTGGGCCCATAAAAACCTCTTTGCAAAATCTTATTACCGATTTTCTTGGTGCTAACGTGGCCACCACAGGAATCATCATGAAAAAAGGATAGAATACCTGATTATTCACACTCAGGAACACAACGATTAATGACTTGATCACTGCAATACTTAAAAAGGAATGGGTCATCCCAAGAGTTAAACTTCACATTCTCCATGAATTTGGATCACTCGTGTTTCGACCAATGATTGTGAAGTTGGTCAGTAATGATGAAATTGACGATATCGACATACCAAGGTAAGGTAGAGATAGCAAAAAGTTGTTCATTGAGAAGTGACTTCGAAATGGGTACATGATCAGAGTCATAATTTCAGCGACAACATTTTTTATCGCGAATTTCAAGGTCAAACTCTTGAAGAAAAAGAATCCACCGTATCAATCATGGTTCATAATCCCTATTGTAGAGAATGTGCCTCAGGTCAGCATGATCACTGTAAACGATGACAAGGGAACCTATGAAATATGACTGAAACTTATCAAGAGCAAAGACTACCTTTAACAAGTCATTTTCATTGGTCGTGAATTAAGTTGAGAATCATGGAGGGTTTTGTTAGCGTGATAAATGATGTGAGGGATCTTGTTAACCCTCTAACCAATCACATCACCAAGGGAAAAATCAGAGGCATCATACATGAGCTCAAATGGTAGACACTAATTAGGAGGTTGAATGATAATAGAAGAAGTGAGCTCGACTTTATGGCGCTCGAAAGATGCGACACATGCATCCTCAAAGACAATTGGGATATCTTTGGATAAAAGGGTTGTTAAAGGTCGAGAGATTTTAGAAAATTCCTTAATAAAACACCGGTAGAATTCCTCATTTCCTAAGAAGGAGCGAATGTACTTAACAGACTTAGGAATGGGAAGCGTGGAAATCAAGTCGATTTTTGCTTTATCGACTTCAATACCGTTGCGAGAGACAACATGACCTAAAATAATTTCTATTTTTACCATGAAGTGGTATTTTTTCCAATTGAGGGTCAACTTATTTTCTTCACAACGATGAAGGATCATAGATAGGTAAGACAGGCATTGTTCGAAATATGAGCCAAAAATGAAAAAATCATCCAAAAAGACTTCGAGAAAGCGCTCTACCATGTCACTGATACTGGTCATACATCGTTGAAAAGTCGAAGATGCATTGCAGAGTCTAAAAGGCCTGCGAGAGTATGCAAAGGTGCCAAAGGGATCGATAAAGGTAGTTTTCTCTTGGCCTTCAGGAGTAATGGGAATTTGGTTGTACCCTGAATATCCGTCAAGGAAATAGTAGTAAGCATGGCCTGCTAAGCATTCAAGCATTTGGACAATATAAGGGAGAGGGGAATGTTCCTTGCGAGTGACAGCGTTGACCTTCCTATAGTCAATACAAACACATCAGTCGATTTGGATACGGGAGGGAACAAGCTCATTATCGCAATTTTTTACGACGGTAATGCCAGACTTTTTCGGCACCACGTGAATGGGACTGACCCATTGGCTTTTCGATATGAGGTAAATAATACCGGCATCGAGCAATTTTAAAATTCCAACTCTCACGACTTCTTTCATCGCAGGGTAGAGGCGACATTGTGGCTCACAATAAGTCTTGACATTCTCCTCCAAATGAATACGATGACTACAAACACTGGGGTTCATGCCATGTGTTAAACGAAAATGTATTTAACCATTTTAATTAACATTTAATTAAGTTTAATTGTCATTAATGTACATTTTAGTTTACTCTAATATATTGATTTTGATGGTTCCAAACATATATTATTTATTATGCAAATATTTCTTAAACAAACTTTTAATTAAATGTTATGTAAAAATTTCCTTAATTAACTTATATTAATTTACACTATTTATTTTGTATATATATATATACACTAGGTGTGTTAGTATAGTTTACACATTTTGTTTATTTAATATTAATCCTTATAAACATTTAGTTTTATGATATTTTTTGTTATATTTTCTTTTATAATTTATTGTATAGTTTATATTTGTTTATATAATATACATGATAGTTTAATATACGTTTTTTTTATTACTTATATAGTAAAAATATTTTTTAATTATATAGTAGCTATATTTTGTTATATACATACATAACATATGACAATATACATTTATATTATATATTTTTAGACTTTGATCATTATCACTCTTCTTATCTTTGAACAGTTATATAAATTAGGTGTGATAGTCCCATGCCTTATTATGGACGAATGCCATATGCATATATTGACAGATTGATTTTAATTTAACCTATATGTTTATTATATTATATTTATTATTTGATTGTTCATCATTTATTCTGGGGTAGTGCTCGGCTATGATAATTATTGTTGTATGAGTATACAATTTTTAACTATTCCATATTACGTACGTATATATATTCTCTATTGGACGAAAGTCGAACCATACCAGAATTCTTCGAAAAAATCCTTACGCCACTTATTTGTACTTTAACATTTTCTAACAGCAATATACATATTATGTAAAAATTGTTATATCCTTCGGTGACCTTGGGCCCCGCGCAAACTCTGTTGGAGTAAATACCATGCCTTTTTCTAACAGCTACTTATTGCTGTCCCATCCGGGTTTTTTTAATATTTCCATTACTTCTATTTTTCAGCCCACGATTTTACCTGTTTATGTTGATCTACTCTCTCTTTTATCGATGTGACCATGTCGAACTATACTGTCTTAAGTAGTCCTTCACATCATGCTCAGCATTTGAATTATTTCTCCTACTTCCACGTATATATAACCTTTTTTTTGGTAAACATAGAAAATAGATTAAAGGGTTATAACAAGATTACAATGCAAAGAAACATAAGCATAGAGGCAACAGCAAGCACCATCACAATAAAGAGACAACAACAAAGGGAGACAAGGGTCCCTGTTACATCAATGGATTTTTCAGGATCCACCGAAAGCCTACTGGCACCTCTTCGATCTCAACAAAGGCTTCCTCCTGAACTTTCGCCTCGCGCGCCAGCCAGTCCACACCCCGAATCATACCGGGGTTAGCATAGATGAAGTCCACACCCTCGATCCTCATGATTTCATAACAATCAATCCTGATATTCTCAAATTCAGTCTCCCTGTACTGAATACCCTTGAATATCTCGATCAGCTCATGCGAGTTGGTCTCCACAAGAATATCCTTCCACCCGCGCATATTCACCAGATTAAGGCTGTGATAGAGGCCTTCCATCAATGCACGAAGAAATGATGGGGTACCCCTAAGTCGTCCGTAGAAACTGACCTTCCAATGACCCATGTCATCAAGGATATAACCACCAAAAGAAGCAGTGTGGTAAGTGAGATCGGAACAAGCCTAAAGGGCAACACTAGTTTTACCCCAATCAGCATGGTCAAGGAGACAGAGAAGGGCCTCCGGGACCTCATCATACTCAGCATAGTCATGTGTCTGACATCTCCCAAGCCTAGCCAGGCCATCCGCCCATAAGTTGTTAGAGCGTCTGATATGGGTGATTTTTATATCCATCTCAGTCATGATAGCCATACATTCCTCAATGATATTCGTCAGTGGGTGGTTCTGATGGCCCTGTCTGTTAAGGATATGCACGGCGTCCAAGCAGTCACTACAAAGTAAGCACCCAGTCCAACCCTTAATTTTTGCCAGATTCAAACCATGAAGAATTCCCACGAATTCGGCCTTGATGGGGCTGCTATCTCCGGTAATCTTTCCGTTGAATCCCAGGATCCACCGTAGTTCGTTGCTGCTGACCACTCCACCAAATCCACCAAGTTTGCTAAACAGATCATAGCTGCCATCTGTGAAAATCTTATATCCTGAAAAAGTATCATTACTTGGAGAGGTGTTAGGAATATTACCCGGGCTATGGTAAATACTAGCTTTAGTAAAACTACTGAAATGTATCTCCCTGGAGAGGGTACTAGAGCTCATACAGACCATATTCGGGGTGATATTAGACTTATTAAAGATGTGTTTATTACGCGCAGTCCAAATGTGCCAAAGAGTAGTGATAAAAAAAATATTGCCATTCTGAACCGGATTTTCCCATATGTTCTCTCTAATCCAATCCACAAAATAAATATTTTTAGAAATATTCCACTCATGAGGGGAGTAGATGGTTTCCCACACCGCAGTGGCAAGGTGACAATTTCTGAGAACATGTTCAATATCTTCATCATACTCACAAAACTCACACTTCTTGGAATCAGCAAGGCGTCTTTTAAATCTCTGACAATTAGTAAGTAATTTTTTATGAAATGTGAGTCAGAGGAAAGTTTTGAGTTTTTGGGGAATTTTAAGCTTCCAAATAAGTTTCCAGTTAATAAGGGAAGAAGTATTAAGGTCAATATTAACCAGGGATTCATAAGCCGTTTTTATAGTAAACTTTCCATTAGCAGCTGGGCCCCAACTAGGGCTGTCAATTTTACCGGGAGTGTGGGGGAGGGGAGTACTCAAAATTAAATTGGCAATGTCATGACTGAAGGTGTTAGTGATCAGTTGTTCATTCCAGGCCCCATCTTTGATTAGTTCACAAACACGAGACACATGGATGTTGTTGTGTGTCTTAAGTATGGGGGAGGCTTCCGAGAACAATATAAGGTCATCGGCAAAGAATAAGTGGGAGATGGTCGGGCCATTGGGCGAGGCTTTAAGGCCTTTCCAACTCCCCTGCTCCACCTGAAATTTGATAGCGGTGCCCAGGTACTCCATGCACATGACAAACAAAAATGGGGACAAGGGGTGACCTTGTCTAAGGCCTCAAAAGGTCTAAAACTGGGGAGAGGTGCCCCATTCCATAGGACAGAAGTGGACGTGCTGGTGATGCAACTGAGGATGAGGCTTCTGAGATTCGGGCTGACGTTGAACCATAAGAGGACACGGTTCAGGAATTCCCAGCTGATCTTATCATAGGCTTTCTCAAGGTCGATTTTGAAAATGGCACCCCCTTTCTTTCCTTTCTTGATATTGAGGGAGTGGATAATTTCCTGGGTAATAATAATGTTATCCGAGGTCTGACGACCAGGTTAGGGCTGATAATTCTACAGAGGATCGGGCGGAGTCTATTGACAATGATCTTAGCTAGGACTTTATAAGGCACATTGCAGAGAGTGATAGGTCGGAATTGGGTGATATTTTCGGGGTTATCAATTTTGGGGATCAAGGTGATATGACTTGAGTTGGCCTCTTCAGGGAAGGTGCGGGAGTTAAAGAAATCATCCAAGAAATTAAAGAGGTTGGTTTTGGTAGTCTCCCAGAACGTGTGGTAGAACAAAGGTTGGATACCATCTGGGCCTGGGGCTTTAAGCCCACTCATACTAAACACAGCCCTGTTAACCTCCTCCAGTGATAGGGGGAGGTCCAGAATGGTGTTATTGTGCTCATGAAAACGTGGGTGGTTGAAGTCGAGTAATGCCTCATTGTGGGTGGGGTTGTTGGGATTGGAGAACAGGGATGAAAAGTAGCTATTAGTATGAAGGGCGATGGTAGCACAGTTATCCACCCACTCCCCGTTGATTTTAATACGGTCTATCTTATTGCGACGTCTCCTAATAATAGTGGATGTGTGAAAAAATTTGGTGTTTTTATCCCCCTCGCTAAGCCACTTAATGCGGGATTTTTGTTTCCAGAGGAGTTCTTCGTGACGCAAAATGCCATTGTACTCATTTTTAAGATGTTTTTCGAGAACATTAAGGTTGTGGGAGAACTGTTTTTCCTGGGCAATTTGAATACCATTTAGTCTACGAAGGATATGTTTTTTATTGTAATTAATATTGCCGTAGATAGAGTGGTTCCAATGTTTTATAATGGGGATACAGTTATTGATGTTTTGGAAGAAGCCCAGTCTACTATTCCAATTATTCAAGATAATATTATGGAAGTCAATACGCTCAAACCAGCATACGAGTAGTCTAAAGGGACGTGGTATATGAATGGAAGAAATTTTACCTTCGAAACGGGTAAGCATGGGGTAGTGATCGGACGCAGTGCGAGGGATGTTCTCAACAACAGCATCCGAAAATAGAAGTCGCCAAGAAGGGTTTGCCATGGTCCTATCCAGTCTAACAAGAGTATTCGCAAACCCATTCCTACAATTGGTCCAAGTGAGGCGGGGGCCCGTGCTACCGAGGTCCGTGAGGTTGTAAATATTCTCATTCTCAACAAATTTGTTACATCTAGGATCTTTTTTATGGTTGGAGAAGATTTTCTTCTCAGAAGAATTGTAGTGGTCATTAAAATCGCCCGTGGCAAGCCAGGGTGTGTCAAGCCCCTGGGCCAGATTTTTAAGATTGTTCCAGAGGGTTTGGCGGAGGGTATAGGATGGGCTAGCATAAATGGCGGAAAGGAGCCAGTCATCATAATTCTTGAGAGTGATGAGAAGATGCATGGCTTGGTCGGTGACATTAATGGTATACCCCCGGAGCGGCCTTTAGTCTCAGATATTTCCCAGTTAGTGAACCCCAACCCCTCGAAAAAGCTCGAGAAGTTGTGAAACACAGTTTGGGTCTCAGTCAGGATGACGACATTGGGGTGAAAATTATTCCAAATTTTGGTGAAAGTGGGCTTGAATAGGGGTTTCCCGGCCCCTCTGCAATTCCAGGTTAGTACAGACATAGAAAACAGATTATTAGAGATGGGAAGTTCCTCATCGGAAGACCAGGGGAGGAAATTTTTAATCCTACTGATGGATTCATTGGTTGAGGAAACTTCTAACAGCCTCCCCTTCAATACCTTCACTTTTTCCCTGTCCTCCAGAGCCCGAAGAAAAATGCGTACTTGTGCTACATTCCATTTTATCATTGTGAAGTACACCATCTCCTCCTCTAGATCTATGATGAACTCCTTCCTATCTCCTAACAGAATCAAATACTGGATAGGAAGGCTGCCTATCATAGCAATTAGGAACGGAGGGGAATTCATTTGGGAGAGCAAGGGGGTCGGGTGGTTTTTCAATAATGGCAGTGGGTTTGCGAGCGTTGTTGTGTAGTGGGGAAGGGCTAACATATTTTAAATAGTGGTGGGGGGAGGGGGGTAGGTGGGGGTCAATTGTGTTATGAGTAATATCTGTGTTAATAGTATTGACTGCCTTATTAATGCCATTAGAATTACAAATATGGGTACGTACCTCATTAATGATATCCGAAGACTTACCTGTAGCGCCAATCACCAGTAAGGCATTTTCAGAATGGGGAGACCCGATGTTGGATCCTCGTACCTTAATATTTTGATTTTACTGTGCCAAAGTGAAAGTATTTTTTTGTCGTGTCTTCATGACGTTTCGTCAGTTGGGGCGCCACATTACTATGGGTACTCAGTATCTTTTAGTTATTAGCAACAGTGGGCCCACGGTTCATGTAATCGCCTAGGACAACGTTTGTCATTCGTCTTTTCTCCTGTGGGTGATAATTATTATTTTTTAGCTGGGTTTTACTTTTGTGGGTAGTCTGAGTATAAGGGTGTGGGTTTGCAGCTGATTTGACTTGGGCTAGACTATAAAACCTATTCCCAATGCTTCATATGTTATTTTTTACTGTAAGTGTCCTTTCATTTGCATAGGGTCGCCGTCCAAAATTAATTTGATTTCTCTTTTTCACCAGCATCCATGGGCCGAAAGTACCCTCTTCCTGTCCATCAGTCATATTCTCTGACGTCGTTCCAGTATTATCCCCCAAGGTGGGTAGGTTACCGTTGGCACTAGGCGGAGTGGTTTGACCTCTGGAGTCGTTCCTATCCACCGGTGGAAATGGCGTCTGCGTTCCGGTCGTTTCAGTTTCACTTATCGGGGGTCTTCTTATCGTGAAAAAATCGCTTTTATGTCCAATTCTTCCGCAAGAGAAACAGAGGTAAGGGAGAAATTCGTATTCCACTCTGTATTTTCTCCCATCCAGCTTGTAACACGGAATCAGTCATATACGGGCGTATTTACCTCTGGTAGAGGAGACAGAATTGAAGTCTGTTTTGATTGGTTTCCCTAGCTTGCTCCCAATGTGGAAGAGCGTTTTTTCATCGAACCATTCAATGGGAAGCCGTGGAAGTCTTGCCCAGAGAGCTGTTGATATATTAGTGTTATCAGATGGGTTGAAGTTGGGAGTCCATTGCCTCACAATAAGATAATGGCCATTGATTATCCAAGGCCCACCTGTTAAAACGTTGAAGTAGCCGTCTTTCATGGTGAACTTGAATAAAAAATGCCCCTCCTCAAGATCAATTATTTCATAATCCCCCTGTAGGTTCCAGATTGTAGGAACTTTGTTTTGCCAGTAGTTTGAATCCAATATTTCTACCTAGAAGGCTAACAATAACACTCTCCTTCCATCTTTTCCTGAGTTTTTCTACATGGTTCTTTGGGATGGAGACAGTAGGGCAGAGCGGATCAACTTCTTCATCCGGATCATGATTGAGGTCAAGGTCTCCTTGGGGGTTATGTTCAGTATCATCGTCGGATCATGTCCCAGTGAGGCCATCAAAATAGATGTCTGTGTTTTGAGCTTTCTTGCTTTCAACTGAATCTTTGTAGGACCAAGAAGTTGAATGAGGGACGTCTGTGGACTGTGGGATATTTTTTTAACCTTGGACGGTGTTTGTATCCTCCAAAATGGGTGGTGGGGGAATATCATCACACTCCATCTCCATTTCCCCATTACATAGCATGCCAATGGATTTTTCATGATGCTCCTTTTGTTTCTTCTTGCTATGTACTATAATACCATCTTCACGAGATGTTCAGTTGTTCTACTATATTTTTTTTAGGTTATCCCTTATTTTTAACATATCTCGTACATCAAATTATATATCACCTATGTACAAAAGGCAAAACTCATTTGTATTCATTAATGATATTTTCTCTTACAGAATGGTTGTTTCTATTATTCGTGGACTAACTTTTTACAGATCCAAATATACATGAATAAGGATGTTGAGAGACATAGTTATAGGCTTCATATTTTCAATCTTTCAATCTCATATGATTCTTTAGTTCACCTTCTACTCAATGTCCATATTTTTATTGAGAAGCCAAATGGAAAAATCAGAGATCATTTTTTCTGCAATCCTCATCTTAGAAAAGCAGGAGAATTTAATGCGCACAAGCATTGTGTCTAACAGCTAGTTTTTGAAGACCTTTTTAAATATTTAAGAAGTTGTTGGAAACTAGAGGCCCCCGATTTTAAATTCAAAAGTAATTTCCTTTTATAAATGGATATGCGGAAGCATTAGATGATGGTTCAATTAAACAAATTACAAATTTTAATTTCTTTTTCAAATTAAAATTAAACAAAGTGAAATTAGATTAAAACATACACACAATTCAAATTTCACTTAAACCATTATAATTAACCCAAGTCCTAGAAATTTGCCTAAGTCATATTTCTCAATTTTACAAAATTAGGCAAAACCAATTTTAACACATTAAATCGAAGACTTGAATTAACTACACATTACCCAATATTTAATTTCGCACCAAATTAAACATGTAGTGATTAAAACCAAAATTTATCTTGAATAACCTAAGCATGCGTTCTAGGTGAGTATAGCAAGATAAAATAAATAATAAATCAATACGCCGCGATGTATGAGGAAAAACCCACAACGAAAAAAAATCTCGGACGGCCCTAGCCTCAAATCCACTAAGTACGGAATTTACAAATACAAGCAAGATGACTTACAACACTCGACTCGATCCCTCTCAAGCGCCGACACATCTTCTTGTATCAACCTCTGCTTAGTGAATAACCACGGAGCTCCACCGCGGTCTCGGAATCCACCGATCGGACTTTATATGGTCACCGTCACCCGAACAAGGAGCCTTTCTCCAAGTGGGTAAATCAATACAAACATCTTCTTCTTTGTGGGATTTAAAAGCAAACCCAAACGTCTCTTCAAAGCGGTAGAGATGAAAAATCGGTGCCAAACTCCAAGCAATGTATATATATATAAAGAATACTTGGAATAAACAATATGGGTGAAAATTAAAGTGTAAATGAGTTTTTCTTTGAAAAATAAACACTTTAAAACATGAACTTGTAATACCCTGTACTTTTATTGATATTTATTTACGGGATTAATTAAATTAAATGTGAATTAATTGAGAATTAATCCGGATAAAATACTAACGAGATATTAGTTGGTATTTGATTATAATGTGTATATATATGGCAATATATGAATATTGAAATTATTGAAATTATCGCGAGACTGAAATACGGAAATTTGGGAAATTTAGTTGGGACGCACGTGTCAGTCGCGTCGGGAAAGTAATTATTTGGATTAAAAAGTAAATTTTATTTTTATCAACCGGATGGTCATTTCGAGTGCGCCAACGTGTCCGGAAGGGTCGAAATAGTCAGAAAACACTAGCCGGGAGTTTAGTTTGGGTCCCGGGGCATTTTTGGGCCATACCGGCAACTTAAAAGGGTATTTTGGTAATTTTTAAATTTTGGAAATATTAACCAACGAATTTTGGGTGTTAAATATTAGGATATTTATTAGCCCACTAAGCCATTACCAGCACCTAACTAATTAGAGGGCTATGAGAGTTATAGGAGAAGTTAGAAGAAGTTCCCAAAGAGAAAACCATAACCTCCATCTTCAACCTTCAACCTTGGGAGAGAAAGAGAGAGAGCAACCTTCAACATTCAACATAAAATTCTGAAGAATAATCCAAGGCAAGTGGTTTAATTATGTTAATTTCAAGTGAATGTTTCTTCCATGCTTACAATTGATAAAAATTGCTTTATATCGGGTATTTGATGAAAACCCTTGAAATTTGAGATAGAAATTCATGATATGTTATAGGAATTGCATGTAGATAGATATTGGGTGACTGTATTATGATAAAAAACAACTTTTTATGATGTAAAAACGGATTTATAATGTGAAATTGAAGACTTTAAATTTCTGGGTTCATGTTCATAGGGTTTGGGGGAAAATTTGGGAGATTTGATAATTATGTGTTGTTTAGGAAGATTGGACCCCAAAAATATGTTAAGAAACGACTTAAGAAGGTTTAGAATTGTTTAAGAACCTTAAAACACTGTTGGGATAACTTTTGGAGGAGTTTTAAGAAGAGGAAAATTT
The DNA here is from genome assembly GCA_949130495.1 of Sambucus nigra. Taxonomy (NCBI): domain Eukaryota; kingdom Viridiplantae; phylum Streptophyta; class Magnoliopsida; order Dipsacales; family Adoxaceae; genus Sambucus; species Sambucus nigra. Next base: position 121,762,705 of record OX422209.1, read on the forward strand.
GAGAAAAATGAATTAGGAATTCTGGGCTCGAAACTGCCATCTCGTTAGAAGACCTGCCCAGGTCGTTCGAACGAGCTTCTAACGAGGTGACAGTTTGCCTTCGAACGAGTTGGTAGTTCGTTCGATGCCTTTTGTTCGAACGAACTCTCGTTCGATGCCCCCTTTCGTTCGAACGAACTCTCGTTCGAACGAGACTTCTAACGAGTTGACAGAATGGCCTTTTTGGCCTGATTTGATTTCTAGTGTCCCGTAACCTTGTTTAATTGATGAGATAAATTTCCCTTGTTAACTAATTGGTATAGTTGGGAGATTTGGGATATATTGAGGAGTAAAATATAGAAGAGTGGCTTGAACCAAATGTTATTTGTGGATTAGGACGCGAGTGACTAATCACGACGCAAGGATAATTGATGACTTAAATACATATAAACCGGGGACATGTAAATTGTGTAATACTAAATGTTGGTATAAGAACGAGAAGTATACCACTAATAAAATATGGTAATTACTAAGATGTGTGCATGCTTAGTATATATATGATTTTATGTGTATGACATACCTACCATACTTGTTATCAATGGAGGTTTGCGTTCGTTTCGGGCCATCTAATCTTTGTGTGCCTACGGGGGGGATATAGATTGGTTCCTCGAGGAGATAGGTCAGAGAAGGACTTATTGAGAAGTTAATAAGTCTGCTGATCTTGGGAGCGTAGGTATGTGCGTGACCCATGTGATGTGACTGTGTTCGCCTCCATTGTTTGTGATTTGCTAATATCTGAGAACGATTCCTGAGAGATTCGGACTGCGTGATCCTTATGTACGTGATGTACCGGGATGGGATAGCAGAGTATGTGAGCACCGTAGCTTAGTCTCGGGGTGCTAGTGTTGTATATTTATGATGAGAATAATATACGGTTAAGAGAAAAGAATTGTCATGTTTAAATTGTGAAGTGTAATTATCATAACGATCGCTTAAGATAAAAAGGGATAACCTGTAGTGAATTGTATTGCTAATAATTGAGAATCCGAGAATTTAAGTAAAACTCTCTATTTAATTAATGAAGTTGGAATTAACGCGCGAATCGAGTAGAAAGGTTAGAATTTATTTTGGTCTAGATAGATATGAGAATCACTTGAATGGGTACGGTACGTTAGGAGTGCACAATTAGTCGAGAGGTGAGTATTTGATGTGAGAACACGTTCTAATATGTATTTTGCATTCATTGTTTCAATGTTATTAAATCACTTGCTGTTTTTAAAATATTTTCCACATTCGGGCTCTGACCCGTTTGCTTTCAAATCTATTTTTGTAAAAAACTTTTTAGGTGCCCAGCCACAAGGACACCATGCATAGGAATTCTATTCAGGTGACGAGTTGTAGCTGTTGTGGAAGTTACAGGGCCTTGACAGTAGACGCCTCCTTTTCTAGTCTTGACTCCATGTTCAGTTTCATCATTTGTAGGGCATGTCGCCCATTTCCTTTAGAGACATTTTATATCTCAATTATTCAGACTTTGGTTTGTAATTAATTTAGGAGGCAGGCTTGTTTTATTTTTTCAGTATTGGGATTGTTGTGAGGAGTATTTCCTCCGGATTCATTATTATTTGTTGGTTACTCTATTGGGACTTTATTGTGAATGGTTATGTTATTCTTTTATAATTCATTTATTGCATGTTAATCAGATTTAATTAAAATTTGACAACTCACTTTTTAAATACTAGGTGGTTAGTAATTATTAAAAAGTTTTCGACAGTGATGCTATTAACTGAACCAACTTGACATTTTGTATTAATTTAATAAAGGAGTAGCTACCCGGTATTTAATTAGTCGGGGTGTCACAGGTGGTATCAGAGCATCAGGTTCTAGTGTCCTTAGGATCTGTACGGCTTATTATGTTTTCGCTGAGCTTTCTTTGATGTAGAGCCCTATATTTTAGGACTGTTGTATTCTTTTGTGTATGCTACGCTCTTCAGCTATTTTGAGTTAATAACTGCGAACTTATAGACTTTACTCTTATTTAAAATGCCTCCATGATGCGCGCAATGGGTTCCTAGGAATGCACAACCAGAGCCACAGCCTGCACCAGTATAGGGCACCATGAATGCCGCCGAGGTTGCAGCTATTGTATCCCAAGCGGTAAATGCCGCCCTAGCCGTTGTACAGCAGGCACCGTCCCAGGCGCCGGTAGGCGCGCCAGTTCAGGCACATGCATTCCCGTCTGCTTGGGAACGCGTTCGTGATGATTTTCAGAAAGCACACCCTTCGGAGTTTGCAGGTAGCTCCGATGTTGTGGTATCCAGTTAGTGGAGGAAAGATATTCAGAGGCACTTGAGGAGGTATGAGTGCACCGATGTTCAGAAGCAGATACTAGCTACTTTCAAACTAGTGGGATCTGCATTGCAGTGATGGGAGTCCATTATCATCGCAGAGGAGAGGGATACTCTCACTATACAGGAGTTTTGGGTGCGGTTCGACCGCAAATATTTTTCGTCAGCTGTTCACACGGAAATGAGGAGGAAGCTGATGAACCTCAAGCAGGAGGGAAAGACTGTGGCCGAGTATGAGGCCGAATTCACTAATTTACTGAACATTGTTTCGGATGAAATACCGACTGAGGAGAAAAAGATTCAGAAGTTCACAGATGGATTGACTTGGAGGATCCGTCAGCATTTGTTGGGGAATCTCTCGTTGGCCACTTATTCTGACGTGGTTAACGCTGCACTGCTACACTGCCAGGATCATCGCTTTCACATGTCTGAGAGCAAGAGATCAAGGGAGTCCAGCCATCAGGGCAGGACCGGGGGAAATGGTGCCAGCGGGGCACAATCTGCTCAGGGACAGTACAGGCAGGGAGACCAGGGTTCCCAGCCGGGGGATCCTAAGAGATTCAGATCGGGGAATTTCATAAACGGACAGGGAGGTTTCAGGCAGGGCCATCAGGGTCCGAACGGCCATCAGGGCCAACAGGGTCAGAATGGTCAGCAGCAGCAGTTTTAGCAGGGCCAGCATGGCCAGGGGAGGAATGGTAACGGCCACCAGGGCCGAGGGCAGTAGGGACAGCGAGGGGGAAACTTCTTGGGGAAGTGTTATGTTTGTGGTAAGACTGACCATAAACATCAGGATTGTCCTGATAGGGGCAGGGCCCCACAGCAGCAGCAGCAGCAGGGTGCTCGACAGGAGCCACAGAGGCCTATGTTTCCCGCCGCCCTCACAGTACCACCACAGATGGCAGCACTACCACCCATTCCAGCGGTCCCAGTTCAGCAAGGACAGCTTCAGTATGGGAGAGTGTATCAGCTCCAGCATGCTGCAGCCCCATAGGATCCATCGGACATTGAGGGTATGTTCTCTATCCAGGGGACTATGGGGCGTATTTTATTTGACATGGGGGCCACACATTATTTCATTGATATGAGATTTGCACACACCATTAGGTTGTTAGACACCGCCGAGAGCACGATCACTTGTGTAGATTCATCGTTGAGTAGGGGTTCCGTGATTTCCCTTATATGTAGAGGCGTGGGTATAGATATCGGGAGGTTTACTTTACCCGCGGATATGTTAGTATTAGAGATGACCGAGTATGATGCCATTATGGGTATGGATTGGCTAGTTGCGTACCGATCCATGATTGACTGTTTTAGTAGGAATATTATCTTTGCCATTCCCGGGCAGGATATGTTTTTAGTGGCGATGCCTCTCCCTGAGGGAGGATCGTCCACTCACTTGTACTATATAGAGGAGGAGACCTCTAAGGAAGTGGTGATACCACTTGATTCGATTCCGGTTGTTCGAGAGTTTGCCGATGTATTTCAGGACATACCTGGATTACCTCCGAGTAGGGAGATAGATTTTGTGATCGATTTGATGCCGGGCACTCGGCCTATTGCCCGCACACCTTATCGTATGGCTCCAGCTGAGATGAGAGAGTTACGAGATCAGATTGAGCAGTTGTTGGGTCAGGGGTTTATCCGGAGGAGTACTTCGTCGTGGGGTGCTCCTGTGTTATTCATAAAGAAGAGGGATGGATCGTTGAGGTTGTGTGTAGATTACCGGGAGTTGAATAAGGTCACGATACGGGATAAGTATCCGTTGCCCCGAATCGATGACTTATTCGACCAGCTGAAAGGAGCTTCTTTCTTCTCAAAGATTGATTTGCGATCAGGATACCATCAGTTGCGTATCAGGGAAGAGGACCTCTCGAAGACTGCTTTCCTAACGAGATATGGTTCCTACAAGTTTCGGGTTATTCCTTTTGGCTTGACCAACGCTCCAGCCGTTCTGGTTTGTCATTGTCTTCATCGATGACATTCTGGTTTACTCCCAGACAAAGGAGGAGCACGCCGAGCATTCGAGGCAGGTTTTGCAGACGCTGCGTCAGAACGAGGTGTATGCAAAGTATGAGAAGTGTGGGTTTTGGTTGGAGGAAGTTCAGTTTTTGGGTCACATTATTTCAGACCGGGGGATATCTGTTGATCCGGGGAAGGTATCCGCGGTGAGGGAGTGGGGACAGCCCACGACACCGACCAAGATCCGTAGTTTCTTGGGCCTAGCAGGATACTACAGGAGGTCTATTTGGGGTTTCTCAAAGATAGCGGGTCCTTTGACACATCTGACTCGCAAGGGTGTGCCATTCATTTGGAGCGATGCCTGTCAGTTGGTATTCGATGAGTTGAAGGACAAGTTGACCTCAGCACCTGTGTTAGCATTGCCGAGACCGGGAGTTGAGTATCTAGTCTACACCGATGCGTCCTTACAAGGACTTGGAGGTGTATTGCAGCAGGAGAGTCAGGCCATAGCTTATGCTTCCCGTAAGCTTAAGCCTCACGAGAAGAATTACCCCACCCATGACTTGGAGTTAGCGGCAGTTGTATTTGCACTTCGGATTTTGAGACATTATCTTTTGGGGGAGAAATTTTGATTGTTCACGGACCACAAGTCCCTATAGTACCTATTCATGCAGAAGGAGTTGAATATGCGGCAACGGAGGTGGCTTGAGTTTGTGAAGGATTATCAGTTCGATATCCAATATCACCCGGGGAAGGCTAACGTGGTAGCATACACGTTGAGCCGTAGGCCAGTAGATGAGGTGGCCGAGGTGTTGAAGGCTAAGTGGAAGGAGTTGGGACACCAGGATGCAGTGGCCCGATCGTTCATGTCTGTGATGATAGTTACACCGCAGATTGTCACGAAGGTGGTAAAGGCACAGGCAAATGACTCGTTCTGTCAGGAGCAGATAGTTCGATTACTAGCAGAGGGAGAAGAGTCATATACCGTTAGCTCAGACGGGGGATTACGCTTCAATGAGAGACTGGTCGTTCCAGAAGGGGAAGACTTGCGACATGAGGTGATGATAGAGTCGCACGGCTCACGGTTCGCGGTACATCCCAGTGGGGATAAGATGTACCAAGACATGAGACGTCAGTATTGGTGGAGCGGAATGAAGAGAGATATTACCGTGTTTGTTTCTAAATACGCCACTTATCAGCTGGTAAAAGTGGATCATCAGAGACCGGCAGGACTTCTACAGCCATTAGAGGTCCCGATGTGGATGTGGGAGAGCATATCCATGGACTTTATCACGGGGTTACCTACGTCACAGAGGGGTCACGACTCCATTTGGGTAATTATGGACAGGTTGACCAAAGTCACTCATTTTCTACCCGTAAGGACTGACTACACTACAGGATAGTATGCCCAGATTTTTATTGCAGAAATAGTGAGGCTTCACGGTGTGCCCCTAAATATCGTGTCTGACCGAGACAAGATATTTGTTTCACGGTTTTGGGAGAGATTTCAGGAGGCCATGGTCATGGAATTACGGTTGAGTATGGCTTATCACCCGCAGACCGATGGGCAAACCGAGCGTACAAATCAGATGTTGGAGGACATGTTGCGTATGTGCATCATTGACTTTGGGGGTGGATGGGAGCAATACCTTCCACTGGTGGAGTTTGCTTATAATAACTCCTACCAGTTCACCATGGGATGGATCCATTTGAGGCGTTGTACGGGAGACCTTGTCGTTCCCCAGCGTGTTGGTTAGAGGTGGGGGACAACAAACTACTTGGGCCGGAAGTGATTCAGGATACTTCGGCAAGGATAGAATTGATACGAAGTCGCATTCGGGTAGCTCAGGATAGGCAGAAGAGCTATGCTGATGCGAAGAGGTTCTTGAGGAAGTTCAAAGTGGGGGACTAGGTTTTACTCAGAGTATCTCCTATGAAGGGGATTATGCGTTTTGGGAAGAAGGGGAAATTGGCACCGAGATATGTGGGGCCATTTCCGATCATCGAGCGGATTGGGTCCGTTGCATATAGACTTGGATTACCGGAGCATTTACACAGGATTCATGATGTGTTTCGTATTTCCTCGCTAAGGAAATATCTTAGGGATGATTTGGCTCATGCTCACATTGCTTTGGAGGACATCGATCTCCAGCCTGATAGCTCCTACGAGGAGGGGCCAATTGCTATTTTGGACCGAAGCGAGCGAAAACTGCGGTCAAAGATAGTATCGTTGGTACGTGTTTAGTGGCGGCATCATAATGTTGAGGAGTCCACATGGGAACGCGAGGATGAGATGTGCGAACGTTATCCAGAGTTGTTTTTACCAGGTACTTTCTAGTTTCGAATTTCGGGACAAAATTCTGTTATTAGGGGGGAAGTATGTAATACCCCGTACTTTTATTGATATTTATTTACGGGATTAATTAAATTAAATGTGAATTAATTGAGAATTAATCCGGATAAAATACTAACGAGATATGAGTTGGTATTTGATTATAATGCGTATATATATGGCAATATATGAATATTGAAAATATTGAAATTGTCGCGAGACTGAAATACGGCAATTTGGGAAATTTAGTTGGGACGCACGTGTCAGTCGCGTCGGGAACGTAATTATTTGGATTAAAAAGTAAATTTTATTTTTATCAACCGAATGATCATTTCGAGTGCGCCAACGTGTCCGGAAGGGTCGAAATAGTCAGAAAACACTAGCCGGGGGTTTAGTTTGGGTCCCGGGGCATTTTTGGGCCATACCGGCAACTTAAAAGGGCATTTTAGTAATTTTTAAATTTTGGAAATATTAACCAACGAATTTTGGGAGTTAAATATTAGGATATTTATTAACCCACTAATCCATTACCGGCACTTAACTAATTAGAGGGCTATGGGAGTTATAGGAGAAGTTAGAAGAAGTTCCCAAAGAGAAAACCATAACCTCCATCTTCAACCTTCAACCTTGGGAGAGAAAGAGAGAGAGCAACCTTCAACATTCAACATCAAATTCTGAAGAATAATCCAAGGCAAGTGGTTTAATTACGTTAATTTCAAGTGAATGTTTCTTCCATGCTTAGAATTGATAAAAATTGCTTTATATCGGGTATTTGATGAAAACCCTTGAAATTTGAGATAGAAATTCATGATATGTTATAGGAATTGCATGTAGATAGATATTGGGTGATTGTATTATGATAAAAACAACTTTTTATGATGTAAAAACGGATTTATAATGTGAAATTGAAGACTTTAAATTTCTGGGTTCATGTTCATAGGGTTTGGGGGAAATTTTGGAGATTTGATAATTATGTGTTGTTTAGGAAGATTGGACCCCAAAAATATGTTAAGAAACGACTTAAGAAGGTTTAGAATTGTTTAAGAACCTTAAAACACTGTTGGGATAACTTTTGGAGGAGTTTTAAGAAGAGGAAAATTTGAGAAAAACGAATTAGGAATTCTGGGCTCGAAACTGCCATCTCGTTAGAAGACCTGCCCAGGTGGTTCGAACGAGCTTCTAACGAGGTGACAGTTTGCCTTCTAACGAGTTGGTAGTTCCTTCAATGACTTTCGTTCGAACGAACTCTCGTTTGATGCCCCCTTTCGTTCGAACGAACTCTCGTTCGAACGAGACTTCTAACGAGTTGACAGAATGGCCTTTTTGGCCTGATTTGATTTCTAGTGTCCCGTAACCTTGTTTAATTGATGAGATAACTTTCCCTTGTTAACTAATTGGTATAGTTGGGAGATTTGGGATATATTGAGGAGTAAAATATAGAAGAGTGGCTTGAACCAAATGTTATTTGTGGATTAGGACGCGAGTGACTAATCACGACGCAAGGATAATTGATGACTTAAATACATATAAACCGGGGACATGTAAATTGTGTAATACTAAATGTTGGTATAAGAACGAGAAGTATACCACTAATAAAATATGGTAATTACTAAGATGTGTGCATGCTTAGTATATATATGATTTTATGTGTATGACATACCTACCATACTTGCTATCAATGGAGGTTTGCGTTCGTTTCGGGCCATCTAATCTTTGTGTGCCTACGGGGGGATATAGATTGGTACCTCGAGGACATAGGTAAGAGAAGAACTTATTGAGAAGTTAATAAGTCTGTTGATCATAGGAGCGTAGGTATGTGCGTGACCCATGTGATGTGACTGTGTTCGCCTCCATTGTTTGTGATTTGCTATTATCTGAGAACGATTCCTGAGAGATTCGGAATGCGTGATCCTTATGTACGTGATGTACCGGGATGGGATAGCAGAGTATGTGAGCACCGCAGCTTAGTCTCGGGGTGCTAGTATTGTATATTTATGATGAGAATAATATACAGTTAAGAGAAAAGAATTGTCATGTTTAAATTGTGAAGTGTAATTATCATAACGATCGCTTAAGATAAAAAGGGATAACCTGTAGTGAATTGTATTGCTAATAATTGAGAATCCGAGAATTTAAGTAAAACTCTCTATTTAATTGATGAAGTTGGAATTAACGCGCGAATCGAGTAGAAAGGTTAGAATTTATTTTGGTCTAGATAGATATGATAATCACTTGAATGGGTAAGGTACGTTAGGAGTGCACAATTAGTCGAGAGGTGAGTATTTCATGTGAGAACACGTCCTAACATGTATTTTGCATTCATTGTTTCAATTTTATTAAATCACTTGCTGTTTTTAAAATATTTTCCACATTCGGGCTTTGACCCGTTTGCTTTCAAATCTATTTTTGTAAATACCTTTTTAGGTACCCAGCCACAAGGACACCATGCATAGGAATTCTATTCAGGTGACGAGCTATAGCTGTTGTGGAAGTTACAGGGCCTTGACAGTAGACGCCTCCTTTTCTAGTCTTGACTCCATGTTCAGTTTCATCATTTGTAGGGCATGTCGCCCATTTCCTTTAGAGACATTTTATATTTCAGTTATTCAGACTTTGGGTTGTAATTAATTTAGGAGGCAGACTTGTTTTATTATTTCAGTATTGGGATTATTGTGAGGAGTATTTCCTCCGGATTCATTATTATTTGTTGGTTACTCTATTGGGACTTTATTGTGAATGGTTATGTTATTCTTTTATAATTCATTTATTGCATGTTAATCAGATTTAATTAAAATTTGACAACTCACTTTTTAAATACTAGGTGGTTAGTAATTATTAAAAAGTTTTCGACAGTGATGCTATTAACTGAACCAACTTGACATTTTGTATTAATTTAATAAAGGAGTAGCTACCCGGTATTTAATTAGTCGGGGTGTCACAGGTGGTATCAGAGCATCAGGTTCTAGTGTCCTTAGGATCTGTACGGCTTATTATGTTTTCGCTGAGCTTTCTTTGATGTAGAGCCCTATATTTTAGGACTGTTGTATTCTTTTGTGTATGCTACGCTCTTCAGCTATTTTGAGTTAATAACTGCGAACTTATAGACTTTACTCTTATTTAAGATGCCTCCACGACGCGCGCAATGGGTTCCTAGGAATGCACAGCCAGAGCCACAGCCTGCACCAGTACAGGGCACCATGAATGCCGCCGAGGTTGCAGCTATTGTAGCCCAAGCGGTAAATGCCGCCCTAGCCATTGTACAGCAGGCAGCGCCCCAGGCACCGGTAGCCGCGCCAGTTCAGGCACATGCATTCCCGTATGCTTGGGAACGCGTTCGTGATGCTTTTCAGAAAGCACACCCTCCGGAGTTTGCAGGTAGCTCCGATGTTGTGGTATCCATCCAGTGGAGGAAAGATATTCAGAGGCACTTGAGGATGTATGAGTGCACCGATGTTCAGAAGCAGATACTAGCTACTTTCAAGCTAGTGGGATCTGCATTATAGTGATGGGAGTCCATTATCATCGCCGAGGAGAGGGATACTCTCACTATACAGGAGTTTTGGGTGCGGTTCGACCGCAAATATTTTCCGCCAGCTGTTCACACGGAAATGAGGAAGAAATTGATGAACCTCAAGCAGGAGGGAAAGACTGTGGCCGAGTATGAGGCCGAATTCACTAATTTACTGAACATTGTTCCGGATGAAATACCGACTGAGGAGAAAAAGATTCAGAAGTTCACAGATGGATTGACTTGGAGGATCCGTCATCATTTGTTGGGGAATCTCTCGTTGGCCACTTATTCTGACGTGGTTAATGCTGCACTGCTACACTGCTAGGATCATCGCTTTCACATGTCTGAGAGCAAGAGATCAAGGGAGTCCAGCCATCAGGGCAGGACCGGGGGAAATGGTGCCACCGTCAAGGACCTTGACACGACCGTGACAATCTCTTCAGTAAAAAAAGTCCTAGGCTCTTTTTTTTTCCCACCTGTTTTTGGTTTCCCTCTTTCTCTCTCTCTCTCTCTCTAAGGTATATTTTTTTCCTCTCTTTCTCTTTCATTTCTATATGTGTGTGTATGTGTGTATATATATGTGTGTATATATATGTGTGTATATGTATGTGTGTGTATATATGTGTGTGGTGGTGTGTGGTGGGGGAAGGGGCAGGGGGTGGGTGGTGGGGGGGTGTGCAGTTGTGGTGGGGGTGGGGTGAGGGGGGGTAGGGGTGGGGTGGGGAGAGGGGGTGGGGGTGGTGGGGGTGGGTGTACGTGTGCATGTGTGTGGTGGGGGTGGGGTGAGGGGGGGAAGGGGTGGGGGGCAGGGATGGGGGGGTGGGGGGGTTGCGTGTGTGTCTATGTGTGTGTGCGCGTAGTGTCCCTTGTAAAGAATTTATTGATTATTAATTTTTTTAGTAAATTAATATATGATTGCCACTTATTGTAAATTAGTAAATTAATATATGATTTCCCCTTACTGTAAATTAGTAAATTAATATATGATTAATTATGAAAGTAGGATTGCCCCTCATTGTAAATTAGTAAATTAATAATTGAGTAGATGAATTAATTTAGTAGATGAATTAGAAGGAGTACGGGATACACATTTGTTGTTAACATTGCCTTTGGATTATTTTGTTTAGTAAATGTTGGGTTGGTTAGTTTTAAAAGTGGCATGACCACTGGATTATTGTCCATATGGGGGTGGAATTTTTCAACTTTTGAATAATTGAATTTGAATATAAATAAGGCATAATTAAATGAAACATACTATATATAATTATTAATAATTGAATTTGAATATAAATAAGACATAATTAAATGAAACATGGTATATATAATTATTAATCATTATTGGATTATTGTGTGTGTGGTGGGGGTGCAGGGGGTGGTGCGTGTACGTGTGCGTGTGTGTGGTGGGGGAGGGGGTGGGGGTGGGGGTGGGGGCAGGGTGGGGGAAGGGGTGGGGCAAGGTGGGGGGGAGGGGGCAGGGATGGGGGGAAGGGGGTGGGGCAAGGTAGTTTAATTGAGTAGATGAATTAGAAGGAGTACGGGATACACATTTGTTGTTGACATTACTGTTGGATTATTTTGTTTAGTAAATGTTGGGTTGGTTAGTTTTAAAAGTGGCATGACCACTGGATTATTGTCCATATGGGGGTGGGATTTTTCAACTTTTGAATTATTGAATTTGAATATAAATAAGACATAATTAAATGAAGCATAGTATATATAATTATTAATAATTGGATTTGAATGTAAATAAGACATAATTAAATGAAACATACTATATATAATTATTAATCATTATTGGATTATTGTGTGTGTGGTGGGGGGCAGGGGTGGTGTGTGTACGTGTATGTGTGCGTGTGTGTGGTGGGGGAGGGGGTGGGGGCGGGGGCAGGGTGGGGGAAAGGAGTGGGGCAAGGTGAGGTGAGGGGGCAGGGATGGGGGAAGGGGGTGGGGCAAGGTAGTTTAATTGAGTAGATGAATTAATTGAGTAGATGAATTAGAAGGAGTACGGGATACACATTTGTTGTTGACATTGCTGTTGGATTATTTTGTTTAGTAAATGTTGGGTTGGGTAGTTTTAAAAGTGGCATGACCACTGGATTATTGTCCATATGGGGGTGGGATTTTTCAACTTTTGAATAATTGAATTTGAATATAAATAAGACATAATTAAATGAAGCATACTATATATAATTATTAATAATTGAATTTGAATATAAATAAGACATAATTAAATGAAGCATAGTATATATAATTATTAATAATTGAATTTGAATGTAAATAAGACATAATTAAATGAAACATATTATATATAATTATTAATCATTATTGGATTATTGTGTGTGTGGTGGGGGGAAGGGGGTGGTGTGTGTACGTGTACGTGTGCTGTGTGTGTGGTGGGGGAGGGGGAGGAGTGGGGGGTGGGGGTGGGGGTGGGGGTGGGGGTGGGGGTGGGGGCAGGGTGGGGGAAAGGGGTGGGGCAAGGTGAGGGGGAGCGGGCAGGGATGGGGAAGGGGGTGGGGCAAGGTAGTTTAATTGAGTAGATGAATTAATTGAGTAGATAAATTAAAAGGAGTACGGGATACACATTTGTTGTTGACATTGCTGTTGGATTATTTTGTTTAGTAAATGTTGGGTTGGTTAGTTTTAAAAGTGGCATGAACACTGGATTATTGTCCATATGGGGGTGGGATTTTTCAACTTTTGAATAATTGAATTTGTATATAAATAAGACATAATTAAATGAAACATACTATATATAATTATTAATCATTATTGGATTATTGTGTGTGTGGTGGGGGGCAGGGGGTGGTGTGTATACGTGTACGTGTGCGTGTGTGTGGTGGGGACAGGGGGTGGTTTGTAGTAATTGTACATATTTGCATGTCTTCTTCTAATTTTTTTTTATCTGTACTAATAACATTGTATTACAGCCAATGTCTCCTTCAGGTATTAAGGCGAGGATGATGATGCTGGTTATGATGATGTCGTCTGGGCTCGGTGGTAGCGGAGGCGACGAGGGCTCCTCGGCCCCTAAGCTCCCCAAATATGGAAAATTTGGGATTACCATCGAGAACAAGTCGGAGCTATTAGCGAGATCCCTCGAGCTGCTAAAGACGGTCATCGACCCGGGGTTTATGAGTTGGAAGGAGGTTCCATATGAGCTCAAGTTAGCTGTTTGGGCGGCACTACAGGTAATATATTTATATTTATATGAATATGAATATTTCAATTTCAGTTTCAATTTTGATTTCGATTTCAATTTCATTTTATATTTATATTTATATTTATTTGCAACTAACATTGTATTTGTTGGATAGGAACAATTCAACTTGGATCCAAAGCTACGCGATTCCGTCTTGGAGCAGTTGAGGGAGCAACACAAGACGTGGAAGAAAAATATGCTGACACATTACTTTGGGAAAACACGAGAGTCCATTATCCAATAGCGTGAATCTGTCCCGCCCAAGGAGCCGATCTCATTGGCACAATGGAAATTTTTCATTTACAATGAGATCGGGGAGAGACAATTGGCATCTCGCCAATCGGGGAGGGAAAATCGGGCAAAAAAGATGGACGTGCACTACTCCGGCCGGACGTCTTACGCCGAGGTGGAGCATAGGATGAAGGTAAGATGTAATTTTTCTATAACTACAGAAATATATTATTCTTCATTATTTTACTTTGCGGGGCCGATACTAATTTTACTTTATTTTATTTCAGGGGTTAGTGAGTGGCCCTGGGGGTAAGCCACATAGGCTCGATACTTATGTGGATCTTCGGACGAAGAAGGGGAAGGACAAGGAAGTGTCCCCTAGCATCGCGGCCACGATTGTAAATAATTCGACATTTTAATTTTTGTTAATTACGTTATAATTTTTTAGTTTACTTATTTTACTAATCATGTGCTTTTTGTCGTTTCAGACAAAGCTTAAGGAAGTGCATGAGTCACAGTCTGATGCCGACAAGGCATCTTTATCCACAGACGCACTCAACCAAGTGCTTGGCTCTGATTGCAAGGGGAGGACAAGGGGGGTGATCTCGCGGGTGGCCAAATCTAGGATCATCGGATTGGAGACGAGCGACACCGGGTTGGATCGAACGGTGGATTTACATGACGCGAAGCTGTCCCGTTTGGAGGCGACGGTCCAAAATATGTACTCATTCATAAAGCGTACGTTGGGCGGAGACCGTAAGAGGAAAGGAAAGGGAAGGAGAAGGCGGTGGAGGAGGAGTGTAACAACCCACGTAATTTTGGGCTATTTTAATTAATTTCTGGACAATGGAGGAAAATAAAGTTTTTGATAAAATTGTTTTTATTGCTCAACTATGTTGGTTGTTATTTTTAAAGGCGAGAATTTCAAACGGTTTCGAAAACGGAGTTAAAACGGATTTTAAAATGATTTTTAAATGTTTTTAACTCTTGGAATTCTAAGTCGGCGAACATTAAGTAATTTTCAAGAGTTGTTTTGACTTCCAACTCTTCATTTCTTTGCCTTAATTAAAGGAGTCTTTTGGATTCCAACTCTTCATTTCTTTACATTATAAAAGGAAGTCGTGGGCAACCTTTTTAACATACTTTTGGGAACAAATTTTGGCAGCAAATATATTTTATATTCCTCTTCTTTTTATATACACATTGGCCCTTGAGATTTGTGAGTTCCAACCTTAGATTAGAGGTGTTCTTGGGGCTATTTTGTTGGAGATTCTTGGAGTAGCTTTTGTATATCTTTTGTGTTGATCTTGAGGATGTGATCGTTGGTTTCTCATCATGGTTTGAGGTATGGGGTTTTACACAATATGCTCCTTAAATCTCGCGAGTGTCATTCTCTTTGAATTCTTGTTAATTGAACTCATATTTGAATTGATAAATTCATTGAAATCTGGAAAATAATTGTTGAAATTATTTTGATTCATGTGGTATCATTATATTGTTGATGAGCACGTTGTCATGAGATTTTAATATGGCACGGATGTTGGGCACCCGCCAAAATTCCTGTTTCCCGGGCTATGGCTTGATAAAGCATATACGGATGTGGTGAGGCCTGGTGACCCGATTAAAGTGTTGTTGAGAAATTATATTGATAAATGCTTTGAGATTTGCATTTTGATTTGAATATTCGTACTCGTGTTGTTACGTTTTATTCATCGCTAACATATATTTGTTGAGCATCTTTCTTGTCGTATTGTGTACTTCCCCATATTTTCTTTTAGTTGGAAGGTTAGCGTGAATTTGGGCGCTATGGATTATTGGAGATTGATTTTAGCGAGGATTGTTTGGGAAAGATTTGTATTATTTTGATGTATAGAGCTTTGGAGATTTGTATTTTATTTTCGAGTTAGATGTTGTATTTATTCGAAAGACTTGTTGTAATTTTAGAGATTGAGATTTAGTGGATTTATATTATTGTGGGTTTATTTAGATGCTCTATACCTTGTTATTTGTGGATTTGGATTTATTTTATCGATAGTGGCGCTCCGTTCACTCTCCCCGGGCGGGCGGGGTGTTACAAGGAGGAGGTGCGGGAGGACGAGGATGTGGATCTCGCTGCTTCATCATCGACACGTGCGTACTTCGATGATCCACTTCCTTATTTGGCTCCCTTCCCCAGACCGATGTCGACAATTGGTTGGCCGAGCGTGTTCATATTAGACGTATTTGATGGCCAGCGAATAGGGTGGGGGTTGAGGGACCCGAATATCATCCAGGGTGGAATAGTTCATGGACGTGCTCTTCAAGAGATCGAGTCCAAAGTGCTCGTCACGCATGTGATACCCGGGAAGGATAACTCCCTATTGTGGTTGTGCAAACAATGCGGCACGATGTATATTAGTGGGTGTGTCAATTCGTATATCGTGTGGCCTACTCACCTCCTCACATTTACCCCAGACATGTAGTGACATTATTTTTAAGTTGGTACATTTGAATTATATTTGGATTATATCGTCATGTATATTGTTTCTATTTTAAATATATATTTGCATTATCTTTAGTTTGTTTGGATATATGATGTTTGAATAGGTACAACATTGCTATAACAGGTACAAATATACTGCTGGGAAGTGGCAGTGGTCATACTGCCCAGTAGATTTTTTTTAAATTCTGCCCAGAATTATCACGGTCATTGACCGTGACAAGTCCTTGACAAATAAGGTTGTCACGGACTTGTCAACCGTGATAATTTTTTTAAAAAGGGTCAAGGCTTTGTCACGGTTATTAATCGTGACTAAACTTGTCATGGTCATAGCCCTTGACACGACCGTGACAATTCTGACGAACTTGTCACGGTCAATGACCATGATACGTCCGTGATAAAAAAAGTTGTCTCGTCCCGAATTGTCACGGTCATTGACCTTGACAAGTTGAACTTGTCAAGGTCAATGGCCGTGACAATTAGGAAGATTTGGTGTAGTGCATCCAATCTCTCTCAATAAGCATTTATATTAATTTTGAATGAGTATATCAATCAAACATAGGCCTTGGCAAATATTTTTCTTTTTAATGCCATATTTTCTTTTAGGCCTTTGGACCACGTATTTCTTTTAGATCCAAACAAACGGTGGCTTACTATTTGCAAAGGACAATAAATCCTTTCGGATCCCTTCCCCGTGCACATTTATATTTATCATTTTTTATTTCTCATAACTCTCACGTGCAACATATTTTGACGTGCACTAGTCCTCCTAGGTCACAAATATGTAGATGACAAGATTGGTAGGAGAACACCTCACCAAGCTCAAATATATATATGAAGTTAAAATTTCAAAAGAGCTCGTGCACGTGTGAGTAGAGGCATATAAAAATAGAATCCATTTAATCAACCCAAAATCCAACTACTCTATGTAAGCATGATAAAGAACATTATAAGGATTGACGATCTTAACCAAAAGTTCTAGCCACATGGGAGCGTAAAAGATGGGATTCAAACACAAGTATATGCCACATAAAGTGTGTCAAACTAAAATACACACACACAAACAATCTTTTTGAGTTTTTTCAAATTTTTAACCAAAAATAAAAATATATACTCAAAAGACAAACAAAAATTATTTGAATTTTTCATTAAGCTTAAATTACCAAGAGATAAAAACCCAAATGATAAACAAGCATCTTTTTGAATTTTTCATTTGATGTAAACTAAAATGAAAGAATAAAATACAAAAGATAAACAAGTCATGAGTTCTAGCATGAGATATGAAATAAAGCAATGACTAGAAAATGGCTAAACATGCATACACCTAGCAATGATATATAATATGAAGTACAAAAAGCTAGAGTATGCAAACAAAACTAACACATTTAACCTTTAAATTTAGCAAGGGAGGTTTCATGTGAAAGTAAATGAGAATCAACAAATCTAATATCTAACGCATCTAAGAATGATCTTCGAATCCATATAGATGTATATTTAAAATGATGTGATTTGGAAACTAACGAATTGCTAGACATAGACTTCCTAGGACTTCTTTTAAGATCAAAATAAAATGACCTAAGGTGACCTTTCCTACCACAATGCAAGAATGTGAAATCATGAGAAATGTTACCTAAGGTGTGACCTTTTCTAAAGTCTTTGGATAAAGTAGATCCTCTAAAATAAACAATGGTTTTAGCTTTAGTAACGGAAGTATTTGAACTAGATGAGCTAGAACCATTATCAAAACTACTCGAGTCTTGTAAGTCATTTTTCCTTTTTAAAATATTGTACTCAAGTAAAAAATTAGACTCCTCAATTTTACGAGGCTCCTTCTTTAAATTTTCTATAACACCTAGAAGGTTATCACCCCTCCCCCCCCCCCCCCCCCCCCCTCAATGTGAGCAAACTTGTCCCTAAGAGTCTTTTCTCGACTATCACTCTCTTTCTTGGACATTTCTAAAATATTATAATTGTAGTTTATGTCCATGAGCTTTTCACGAAAAATATCTTTTTGAGATAGCGAGGTTTGCAAAAATTCAACTTTAGCTTTAAAACAAGAATTTTCATCTTCAAGAAATTTAATTCTTTTTGTAAATCTCAAATTTAAATCTCTTAATTTTTCATTACAATTATTAAGCCCATTTAATTCCTCTATAATAGCAAAAACTTCATTATCATCAGAACTGGACAAATTTTCATTAAGGCGTCCCATCGAGAGATACAAAAAAATTGAGAGTGAGTAAATATTGAACCACCTAAAAGTACAAGGAGCACAAAAATTATAAAAGCCGAAAAAAGGATCTTTGACGAGATAAATTAGCGATCCGGCTCTGATACCACTTGTTGGAAACTAGAGGCCCCCGATTTTAAATTCAAAAGTAATTTCCTTTTATAAATGGATATGCGGAAGCATTAGATGATGGTTCAATTAAACAAATTACAAATTTTAATTTCTTTTTCAAATTAAAATTAAACAAGTGAAATTAGATTAAAACATACACACAATTCAAATTTCACTTAAACCATTATAATTAACCCAAGTCCTAGAAATTTGCCTAAGTCATATTTCTCAATTTTACCAAATTAGGCAAAACCAATTTTAACACATTAAATTGAAGACTTGAATTAACTACACATTACCCAATATTTAATTTCGCACCAAATTAAACATGTAGTGATTAAAACCAAATTTTATCTTGAATAACCTAAGCATGCATTCTAGGTGAGTATAGCAAGATAAAATAACCAATAAATCACTACGCCGCGATGTACAAGGAAAAACCCACAAGGGGAAAAAACCTCGGATGGCCCTAGCCTCAAATCCACTAAGTATGGAATTTTCAAATACAAGCAAGATGACTTAAAACACTCGAATCGATCCCTCTCAAGCCCCGACGCGTCTTCTTGTATCAACCTCTGCTTAGTGAATAACCACGGAGCTCCACCACGGTCTCGCAATCCACTTATCGGACTTTATATGGCCACCGTCACCCGAACAAGGAGCCTTTCTCCAAGTGGGTAAATCAACATAAACATCTTCTTTGTGGGATTTAAAAGAAAACCCAAACGTCTCTTCAAAACAGTAGAGATGAAAAATCGGTGCCAAACTCCAAGCAATGTATATATATATAAAGAATAGTTGGAATAAACAATATGGGTGAAAACTAAAGTGTAAATGAATTTTTCTTTGAAAAATAGACACTTTAAGACATGAAATTTTCTTTTTCTCTTTTGCTCTAAAACTCTCTCTTGGAGATAGATGTGTATGAAAAAGTTAACTTTCCAAAGTTGGTTCCCGCACTTAGATATTCAGTCAAAAGTTAATGGGGAAAGATAATGGGAAAGTGGGTGAAAACTGTCAAAAAAATGTCATTTAACTGTTCCCGCCAAATCTCGTTCGAACGAGATTTTTTGTTCTAACGAAGTCTCGTTCGAACGGCCTTATAACGACATTCTAACGAAGTTCGAGTGTCTTTAAAAATGAACTCGTTAGAAATCTCGTTGGAAATCTCGTTCGAACGTCCATCTCGTTCGAACGACATTTCGAACGACATTTCGAACGAAGTTACAGAGGCCAAATTGGGAACTCGTTGGCAAACTCGTTCGAACGACATTTGGTTCCAATGAAAAACTCGTTCGAACAACATATCGAACGAACTTCTAGAAAGTTGAAAATTTTCATTTTTATCCCAGAAACTTTATAAACTTTATTTAAAGTTTTAATTAAATCTTTCTGAAAATAAACAATAGTTTTAAATAAGTGTTTACCCAATATAAAATGTTCCAAGCTCCAATATATATATTAAAATTTATTCATACCTTAGGAGCAATGGAACCATGTTGATGACGTAGAAACGAGGCACATTAAACTCGACAATTTGATGAAGCTTTATACTCTTGGCCGCTACGTCTTCAACTAACACGTCATAGGCTTGAAGGATGATCAATTAACTCTATCCTATGACTCAGACATTTTTGTCCGGAATTGAGCCAAAACTACAAAGGACTCAATTAGAAATTTGTGTCCTTATAGAAGCTGCATTGAAGACCTAAGAATCAGAAAAAGAGCAAGCCTTGATAATTTATTGAGAGCATTCAAATTTATTATTCAACTACTACACATTTAAGAGAGCAATTAGTTTTACAATCTGCTCAATCATTGAAGAAGAAGAAGAAGAAGAAGAAGAAGAAGAAGAAGAAGAAGAAGAAGAAGAAGAAGAAGAAGAAGAAGAAGAAGAAGAAGAAGAAGAAGAAGAAGACGACTTGTTCCTATACCAACATCATTTATTGAAGTCTCATTGAAGAAGAAGAAACTCATATATAAATTATATTTTAAAGGAGTTTCATTATTTCACCTTGTACTAGAAAAACAGATTTGTTTGAAGCTTTGTTGAAGCTTCGAGTTGTAACGGTGATTGGTTCCTATCCGTAAGTGGGCCACGGAGTTTGAAGCTCGGAGTTATCTTGCAAATAGTTATATGCGATGGTTTTATTCTACCCTTCAAATGGATCACGATAGTGAAGTGGAAGGGAGTCGAAATCTATAGGCGCGTGGACATAGGCTAGGATTTGGCCGAACCACGTTAGATTTCGGTGTCTTTATTTTTCGCACTTTATTTGCTATTTATTTGTGCTTGCTTGAACTTATATTTTTCAGCACTTAAATTTGCAAATATATTAATTCCAAAAATTGGCAAATTTATTTTAAGGTTAAAATAATTATTTTTTAATTAATTAATTAATTTCATAATATTAATTTATATTAAATACAAAAATTAATTTAATATTTGTGAAGTGTTAAAATCTTCATTTTAACTTGTCTAAATTTATTGATTTCATTTATTTGATATTCTTGGTTTTAATATTTATAGATTTATTAATCTGAAAATTGTTAAAGTGTTGTAAATTAAATATTTTTCTGAAATATTAATTTGATTTAAAAATTTGCTAAACTCATTTCACCCACCCCTCTTGAGTATAATCTAGGCAACACCATGAATGTCTGAAATTGTCCACCCTATAGCAATGCTATGTTTAGTAAGAGTGTGAACCAATTGCTCTTCTTAATCTGGGGTCAAGTCGGAAGCAATGATGACCGAGTGATGTTAGTTTGGGCCTAAGAAAGTATATTTTAACTCAGAAGGTAATGGCTTAAGCTCCAAACTAGGTGATGGCTTTGGAGATACATCGGACTCGAATGCAGAAATAGAGTCTGAGGAACTATCAAGACATGGGTGAATTGGGTGGTCCACATAATGAAGAGTGTTAACAGAGAGGGGCTCAAATTTGAAAGTGCGGAAGCGTTAGGATGTGATGGTTCAACTAAAACAAACAAATACCAAGTTTTAATTTTCTTTAAACAAATTAAACCGAGTGAAATAAGCTTAAACACACACAAACGTTAATTTCACTTAAACCAATTAATTCAAGCCCTAGAATTTGCCTAAGTCATAATGTTCAATATTTCGAAGTTAGGCCAAACCAATTTTAGCAAATGACTTGAATTAACTAACTTTACCCAATATTTAATTTAAGTCCAAATTAAATTAAGTGTGATAATTTAAACCAAATTTTATCTTGAATTATCCTAAGCATGCGTTCTAAATTATTATGCAAGATAAAATAAACCAATCACACTACGCCGCGATGTACGAGGAAAAACCCAAGACGGGAAACAACCTCGGATGGCCCTAGCCACAAATTCACTAGATACGGATTTACAAGTATAAGACAGATAGACTTACAACACACGACTCGATCCCTCTCAAGCCTTGACGCTTCTTCTTGTAGATACCTCTTCCTAGCGAATAACCTTGGAACTCCACCGCGGTCTCGGAATCCACCGATAGGACTTTATATGATCACCGTCACCCGTACATGGAACCTTTCTCCGTGTGGGTAAATTAATGCAAACAACTTCTCTTCAATTCGGTGTAGAGAAAATCGGTGCCAAACTCCAAGCAATTGATATGTATATAAGAACTTGGAAAAAACTCATTTGGGTGTAAACACTAGAGTGATTGATATTTTTTCTCTAAAAATCTCACTCAAAACATGAACATTTTTCTAAAACAATTTTGCTCTCAAACTCTCTCTAAGAGATAAACTAGGATGGAAAATTTACTTTGGAAAATGTTATTCCCGCTAATGATAAAGTCTGAAAAAGTTGGTTAAAAACTTAGTGGGAAAGTGGGTGAAAAAACTTCCAAAAACTGTTCCCGCCTGGCATCTCGTTCGAACGACATTTCGTTCGAACAAAATCTCGTTCGAACGAGACTTCTAACGTAGTTCCAGATTGAACTCGTTAGAATCTCGTTGGATACCTCGTTCGAACCGAAGGTTCGTTCGAACGACATTTCACAGGCCTATACTGGAACCTCGTTGGCAAACTCGTTCGAACGACATATCGAACGAACTCCCAGAAAGTTTGGAAAATTCTATTTTTATCCCAGAAAACTTTATAAACTTATTTTAAAGTTCTAATTAATTCTTTCTGAAAATAAAACATAGTTTTTATAAAACCTAACACCCAATAAACACGTTCCAAGCTCCTATATATATATAATTGCATTCATACCTTGGGAGCATGGAACCATAGTTGATGACGTAGAAACGAGGCACGCAAACCGGCACATTTGATGAAGCTTTATACTCTTTGCCGCTACGTATTCAACAAACACTTCATAGGCTTGAGAGTATTACAATTACATACTATCCTATGAATAAATGTTTTTGTCCGGAATTGAGCCAACACAGTACATGGACTCAATTGGAAATTTGTGTCCTTACAAAATTGTGTAGCCCAAGTGGAAGTGTTCATTAGCGGTGTAGAATCCAAGAAAACATTCAGTTCAGAGTCGAAGGAAACAATAGCAAAGTCGCACCCAAAATGAGCCAACCATTATTGGAGAGGATCTTCAGGGTATGGTTAATCCAACATCTCGTTGACCAAGGAGTCAATCACACAAACCTCATGAATATAGTCAACATCGACCTTTTAGTGCATAAGGTGGATGATGTTGACTTCAATGGTCATATTTCCAAAAAAAAGATTCATGGACCCATCACGACAATTGATGATGGCATTGATAGTAGCCAAAAAATGACAACCCAATATGATAGGAGTATTGGTTGGGTTGGGTGCAGTAGTGTCTAAGATGATGAAATCCACAGGGTGGTAAAAGTTGAAAACTTTCACCAAAACATCTTTAACTATTCTTTTAGGCACTTTCACGGAACAGTCAGCAAGATGAAGAGTAACCTGTGTAGGTTTCATGTTTTGTAAACTCAAGATAAAAGGAGTGAGGTAACAAGTTACCATTGGCCCCCAACTCAAGTAAATCCCGAGTATTGAACTTATCCCTTATCTGTAAGAGACAATTGGATGACTTGGGTATTTGTACTTCCCAGCACCGTTCTCATGGATAAGGGACGTGGCTTGCTCAGTGATGAATTCACTACGAGGCACATTCATCCGATGCTTAACAATGCACAAGTCCTTAAAAAATTTGGCGTAAGAGGGAACTTGTTTAATCTCATTGAGGAATGGAATGTTAATGTGAAAATTATGAATTAATTGTCTGATCTCATCAAATTATTAGGCTTTCTTAGTAGGAACCAACCTATGAAGAAAGGGTGATTTGGGCACATAGGCAGAGGTGGGCTCAGTAGGATTTGAAGTAGTAATTGTTATGGATTTAGTGGTTGGTAGAACCTTAGGGATAGACTCTAATAGGCATGGCGATATGGGTGGGATTTGCACTTCACGTGGAACTGCAACACCATTATCAACTTGTTTTCTCGGTCTAAGAGTAGTTGCCGCTTTCATATACGCTTGACAAGTGGGTGGAGTGGTTAAGGATCCAACCTCATAAGCTGACTTTTTGTCATTCCCCTTAGGGTTAGCAATGGGTTGACTCAGGAATCGACCTTTCTCGCGCTCAGACTTAAAGGCATTGTTCAAGCCTTTGGTGCCTGCGTGGCTTGTTATTGAGCCGTGATAAATTGAGTGAGAAGATTCTCAAGAAATGAGGTGGACGATTGGTTTAGTGGGGAATAAGGTGGTTGGTGTACCAACTCACACTGAGAATTAAGTTTTTATGAATACTCATAAGAGGGAGGGAGAATAGGAACAGGAAGCAGTTGATTATTATTATCGAATTGTCCTTCATGGAGGACAAAGGATGATGAATGGTGTTGTTGATGGTAGGGAGAATAGTGGTTCTGTATGGGAAGGCGATATTGCCTCGGTGGATTTTATTGAAACCTGGGGGGACCACTAATGTTTTGGTTTGGATGTGATGGAACTAGGTTGTTGTCATACTTAAAAGAAAAATGGGGATAGTTCCTATTGTTCGGATTATAAATAAACGATAATGGAGCGAGTTTCTTAGCGGTATCAAAAGCACACGCTTGGGCCAATGTGGGTTCGGGATCGTCTTTAATGAGGGGGTACAAATGAGATGCATGATCATGACTTAAACATACAGTACAAGAATAAGGACCAGACCTTATTGACATTCATCACTTGTTTAGAGATAAAAACATTTTATTGTATAAAATAATTGAGAGTGTCAACTGTCTTAGTCAAAGAGTGTAATCTATGTAGCAAAGTTTTAAAATTGGGATCTTTTTTTACCTCAGAAGTGTTACCTTCACATGGTGGATCATATCCGCGAATATTCATTGGTTCCCTCGTAATCTTGGGAGTCATCACCTAATTCAAGGAGAAAATTATAGGCGGTAATGGGAGTTAAGTGCATGAACTTCCCTTTATGCATGGATTCAATCATGGTGCGAGAAGTAGGAATAAGACTATTGAAAAAACTATGGACTAAATAACTTTTCTCGAGATCGTGATGTGGGCAACTATTAATATAACCCTGGAAATTGCCCCATTCTTCACAAAATTGTTAGGTAGGCTTTTGATGAAAATCCTGGATGGCTTGGTGCATTTCATTGGTCTTGCTCATGGGATAAAAATTAGACATGAACTTCTTCACAAGTTGTTCCCATGAATGGATAGAATCCAGTGGCAATGAATGTAGCCACATGAACGCAGTGTCATGGAGAGAAAATACAAACAATCAAAGACGAACATTTTCTTCATCTAAGTTTTGATTTTTAAAGGTAGCGCACACGGTGAGGAATTTCCACAAATGAGTATAGGAATACTCACGTTCAAGGCCATGAAAATTGGGCAACATTGAAATGGTTGGAGGAAAATTTTCAAATTGCACAGTCGTTATGGGCAGAAGAATGATACAGGAAGGTGGGTTGGCCATAATCAGGGAAAAATAGTCCCTTAAAGCACGTTCATCGGCCATGGTGGGTGGGGTAGTAGGAGAACTAAGAGTCGCCGAGGAGGAAGAACATGACTACGGGAGAGGCGTAAGATCAACGACGAGGGTATGATCTCCTAAGAGGGAATTGAGAGATGCATCACTAGGGGAGCATGTTAATCGATGATCAATATGTTGCCAATTTGGATAAAAGGAACGATTTTGTAATTTTTTAAATTTTTTGAGGAAGAGAAAAAAAAAGAGAAAAATATGTTTGGATTTTTATAAATGGGAAATTAAAGGAAAAACATTTTTGGATTTTTGGAAAATATGGAAATATTAGACGTTAAGAAAAATGGAAAATGTTTTGGGAGTTTTAGACTTTTTAAGAAAAATGAAAAAAAAATTGGAATATTTTTAGAAAAAGGGAGAGGTGGACTCGCGTTTGAAAGCTGAATGAAGGAGCGGAAAATGGACTACCTAAAGACCGAATCAGACACGTACAAGCAAGAGATAAGTCCTAACGAGCATATAGCCAATTTATTATCTTCAGTTAGGTGAGTGAATAATCAAATTTTAATTAATCCACGGGCGAGAAAAACACGGAGCCTTAGACATCGTCTTTTAAAAAGTGTGCTCCAACTTTCTTTCTGAGAGAACAAGAGGCTTACTAGTTAATTCTCACCACACTAGCTACTAAAATGATGGGCGGCCTCACTTAAAACCCAGTTGTCCTACACAATTTTCTTAAGAAAATTGATTAAAAATTGGCAGGGGTCGAAAGGACTCACTAGAGTATCCTTCGAGTGTCTCGTTCCAAAAGGTTACTAATGAACACCGATCCTACTTGACTTGCTAGTTGATTGATTTTAATTAAGTGATAGCATGGGTAACAAGCTAATGGAATAAAGTGATTGAGTGGGTGATGAAATCCCAACTCGTTCCAATGACCGGGTCTAGGTCTTAGGTTCATTAATTCATCAAACCATTCAAATTAAGTGCGATGCAAAAATAAAAAGCACAGAGGAGCAAATAATCACACAAAAAATGAAGTCGCTCGTAGGAGATTCAGGAGTGATAAAGAAATGTACCTCTTGCGGGTTATACACACGTGGGGTGATTACCGAGTTGAGTCGACCGAGGTGAAGTTCACCAAATTTCAGTTGTCCCCAGGAGTCCTACGGACTCAAAATAGAGATGCTTCTAAATCTTCTCCAAAGGCATTCTCTCTCTATTTTTCCCATTTCTCTTTTCGCTTTTTGTCTTTTGTGAATAATTATTACAAATAAAATGGTGTCAAAAATACACCCAAATAAGTACCACGCCTCAATAATCCTAATACAACCAATCTAATGAATAAAAAAATTATTACAATGATAAATGAAATACAAGTCTTCAACTTTATCTCCTCTCCAAGAAAGCGACAACGACGCCATTCGATATCCCTTTTTTTGTATGTGCCGTTGTCTTCAAAAGTCGAGTCTCAAAATTCCTTTGAATTACCTAAAAAACTTGTTAAACAACTTGTATTGCAGTAAGTACGAATGTCAATCCAACTTTCAAGGTAAAAACAATGAATGTGAATGCTTGTGATTTCAATATTTTTTCTTAAAACCTTTTTTTTATATTTTTTTTTAAAAAAAATAATTTTAAGGGAAAATAAAAATTCTAAAATCCTACGTGACTAAATAACGACTAAAATTGACACATAATCGAGTTTATAACTGTGAGAAGATACAAGAGACGGGATTACACCGCGTGATCAATTATTTTAATTTCTTAATTTATTAAATTAAAATATTTTGAGATAATATTAAATTAATAATTTAACTCTCGTTACAATCATAAATTCGAAAATGTCTTTTTTTGAAAATTAATTTAAAAATGTCACACTCTAAAAAAATATGATCTATACTCATTTTAATAAACTATCCACTAAGATTAATTTATTAAAAATTATATGAATCATTGAATTCCAACATCGAGTTAATATTGTAAATTTAGGAAAAAAACATGTCTCTAAATCAATTCCAAAATTAAATATTAAAACTAAATTAATTTACTATCTCTCAAAACATAAATTAATTTGTGACAATTAAAAATTAATTCTCCTAGAAATATAACAATTAACTCAATAATTAATTAAATTAACATCATGTACGATTTCATCCCACCCCATGAACGAGGTGATTAGCCGACCATTTTCATATAAGCATGCAAAATCACTAAAATATCAATAAGAATTGAAATAAAAGAGAAAGAAATACAATACGCAAAGTATCCTTTTGACGAATTATTTTCTTAAACGGTGTCCACTTTCTTCCATAATCAAACCCTTCGATTATAATAGCAAAAATAAAAATTAGTCCTAAAAACTATTTTGAACCTATTGATATCTCTTAATTTGTGTCTTCCTTCAGTTATGGATTTGGAATGTCACAGCGGTCAAACTTCGAGTATCAAAATTCCTGGAATTACCTACAAAACTTGTTAAAAATTCAATATCGTGGCAAATTCGGGTATCAATCCAATTTCTAGCGTTGAAACTTTAATCGTGAAAACTTGCAGTTCCAATTTTTATTAAAAATCGTTTTGTGTTTTTAAAATTTTTCTTTAATGTTTTTTTTATATATTTTAAAAATAATTTTCAAGGGAGCAAACGACAATTTATGCAACTAAAATGACTATGAAAAATCAAAAACTAATCTAGTTGGGAATTTACGAGAAGAAACAAGAGGTGGGATTTCACTGCGTAGTCAAATTAATATAAAATCCTAATTATTCAATTGAATAGTTTAAAATAATTTTGAATTTAAAATTTAACTCTCGTTACAATCCGAAATTCAATTTTATCTTTTTCAGCAATTAAATCAGGAATAGTCACAACATACAAAATTTAAGATTCACACTCGTTTCAATAAAATATTTGCTAAGATCAATTTATTAAAATTTGTACGAATCTTTGAATTACATACACAAAATTAATATTTAAATTTAAGAATAATACTTATCTCTAACTGAAATTCAAAAATCAAATATTAATTTTTACCATTAATTTATTAACTCTCGTTACATAAATTAATATGTGATTTTTCCCAATTTAATTAGCCTAGAACACATCAACGAATCATTATTCAAATAAAAAAAATTCAACATACGCGTTTCATCTCACCCCTTGAATGGGGTGTTTAGCCAGACATGATTAAAATTTTAGCGCAAGCACAATTAACAAATAAGAAACTAAAAAGAAAGAGAAAGAAATACGATACGCAATAATTTCTTGTATCAATTGTGTGCATGAACACGCGTTCCAAACTTGTCACAAAATCTGGATTACAAAACTGAAAGTAAAAAATGAACCTACAAATTTTTCTAGACCTAAAACTATATTTTTTTCTTTTTTTTTCTGACTATTTTTTCTACCCTCTTTTTTTTCTTTTTCTGTCTCTCCGTTCTCTCTCTGTATCTGTGTTCTCTTTTTGATGCTGAGAGTCTTCTTTTATAAGCTTCACCCCTTTTTCTTTAGTTCCACTATTTGATTTGGATAAAGAGATTTTTATGGGAGTTGAATGTTGCCAAATCAGAAGTTAAAATATAGCTTTGATTTGCACGTGACTTTGGTGGAAATTTCCGATTTTAAAGGGATTTGGGTTGGAGATGGTAGGTGATTTTCCGTTTTGTGTGTGAGGAGTGAATCGGGCAGCTTGATTTCGAGTTCAGGGGTATTGGGTTGGAGCAGGTGTGGTCGCGATTTGGTGCTGGGTAGCTCGCGGTTGGTGTTTGAATGGGTTGAGTCGCACAGGGGCAGGCCGATGCGGTTTTGCTTTGGCCCGTATCGCGGCCTGGTTCTCGCACGGATCCGGGGTTGACAGGTTGCGGGTTTGACACGGGTTTGGATGCATAGCCGGATTGAGATCCGGCCGGAGGTGGGACGTCGGATCTGGGGGCTCGGGTTGGTATGGATCGAGAGTGGGTATGGGGTTTGTTGGTTGGGCGCGGGTTGGGCCCGGTTGGGTTCGGGCGGCTGGGCTTGAATCGCCGGCGAGTTATGGTTTGAAGATGGCGGGTGGGATCGTGGAGCAGGGGAGAGGTGCAGATGGGTTTTGGGTTGTGTTGGAGGAAATGGTGAAGATGATGAATTGTGGTGTTTGGGTGTGTTAGGGTGTAGGTTGGTTTAGGTGTGTGTGTGAGTTTTAGTTTGTAAAAAAATAGAAATAAAAACTAGATAAAAATAAAATCCTACTAAAAATAAAATAAAAACAATAAACCTATTAAATTAAAAAGACTCTAAAATATATATATATATATATATATATATATATATATATATATATATATATATATATATATATATATACAGAAATTCTCTAAAACGGACGCCGTTTTTTGGGCAAAAAACGGACTGATTTTTAAAAAATAGTAAAATGCATTTTTTTGAGTTGATTTTTTTTCTGGTATATATAGACATACATGGGTACCCCCAAAAAAAAAATTCAGCTTAAAATGAATTTGTTTTCTATTTTAAAAAAATCTTTCAAAATATGTCTATATATGTCAATATATGTTTGGGTTTGCGCCAGCAAAATCTGACAGATTTTGAAAGATTTTTTTAAAATAGCAAACAAATTCATTTTGAGCTGATTTTTTTTGTAGGGGTACCCATGTATGTCTATATATCTCAAAAAAAAAATCAACTCAAAAAAATGCATTTTACTATTTTTAAAAAATCGGACCATTTTGGTCCGTTTTTAGTCCCAAAAACGGACGTCCGTTTAAGAGAAGCCCTATATATATATATATATATATATATATATATATATATATATATAAAAAACTATAAAAAAATATATAAAAGACACAAAATAATAAAACTCTATTAAAACTAAAAATTATAATCCTAATATAATAAAATTAAAGTAAGATAATATCTAATAAAAATAAAAAATAAAATCATAAAAACCAATCTTAATGAAATAAAATAAAAATTAAAAACTAATAAAAATAAAAATAAAGAAATAGAAAAATAGAAAATAAATTCTAGAAAATTCTAAATAATTTTAACAAAAATCCTAAAAATAAAAATGAGTCAAACTAAAAATTGAAAAAATAGTAAAGGTACAAACTCAACACTCAACGGGCTTGGGGTATGGACTGGGCTCGGTTTGGGCTAGGTTAAGGTTACGGAATTGTTTCGGGGCGTCGGAACACATGTCGGCACGCTCAATGGGACTCTGACTTCGCGATCTCTTTTGATTTCTTCGTTGCACTGCTTTAACCGCTCATGTGTCGCAATTGTACTGATTTAACATTATTTATACCGCAACTGCGTATTGACCTAAGAATAAATAAATACGAACATAAGCCCATTTTTATTAAAAACGAGTGACTAAAATGTATATATTCGGAGCATAAAATAGACACTTTTGGGTTCTTATCACACCACCCCCAAACAGAACATTGCTAGTCCTCGAGAAAAAAATTAGAGAGAAAACAGAGATAAGTAACCAAAAGTGTGCCACTTTCGCTGGTACTGGCGATTGCACTTAGCATGTGCAATAAGCCGTTAAACCTATAGGTTTCCCTACAGGACGAGTGGGGTCTCGTGAGGGTTTACAGTGAATTTACCCACAAAATTCAAAAACTTGTTTAAATGCAGTATCTGAGTAGATGATGAAACGCTATACAACCCAACTTTAAAAGGACATCAAGGAACACCGTATTCAACTATCAAAATGAGGTATAAAAATTACTTAATACCAAAAGCATAATCTTTCCTAAAACTCATCATGTGTAGTGTGAAGTAATCTTAAGTATCATTAGAGTAATTCTAAGATCGTCGTTATAGAATCGACATTTTGACTTCAATTCTCACTGGATATAACTCTCTGAATCGAACTCTCTGAGAATTGGGTAAGTGTATCTCTCTAGTGTGTGAGGAGGTGAGTAAATGTAAACAAGTTCAAACGTCTCACACACTTTATAAGAAAGGACTAATACATGAAAAAAAAATTGATCTCATGATGGAATGCTAACCACTATGTCAAGATTGTCCAATTATTCACCATATAATCTTTTCGTTTACCCCAACACATTACCAAAGGTGAAAATGGGTTTTATGTCAGGTATGTAGGGATAATGAATTGAAGAAGATGAATGATGGGGTGTTTTGAGAAGAGTGAAACACACTTTGACGACTATTGTCTTCATTATTTGAATTTATGATCGCATGCTTTTCTTTTTCTTCTTTTTTATATTTTTTTTTGTTTCGTTTTGTTTTGTTTTGTCTTTTTTTTATTGCGATACATTTTTCCTTTCATAGCACAAATGAAAACAATTTAAATGAAAATTTTCAAACACGCTTTTTCTCAAAAACTATGGCAATGATGGATGGTATTTGGGACATATGGATAAGGGTAATATGGAAAATGATAATGGGTGAATGATAATGTGATAGGGAAAATGGTACGTGTATGGAAAAATCGGTTTAGTGCTCGGGACAAACTACAAGACACATGTTTCTTACAACTCAAAAGTAATGTCATTCTCAATGATTAAGCCAAATTTGAAAAAATGATGAGATCATACAACGACTAAATGTAGTACCCAAAGAAAGTTGAGTCAACTTGTGACTCTGAGATACGTAAAAACCCTCAAAAAGGTGAAAAGATCAAATCTCACGGGTTTAAGTCGCCACTAGTGATCTTTTAAGGCTTTGTTGGGAATATATTTACTCTTCAACTTTTGATTGTAAATGTGATAGTGCAAATTGTTGAGTCTAAGAATTCATAGTGCAAGTACGTATTTCAGAGGTATTAGTTAATTTAAGGTTAAAAACATAAGTTTAGGTTCGAACACGGGTATTCCGAGATTTCTAAAAGAGGGATGATAGACGAATCAGTCATAAAAATTTATTTTTAACTGCACAAAAAAATTTAAAATCACTTGTTTCTAAAAAAAATTTAAAAGAGGTACGATTTTGATAAATTTCTCACCCCCCAAAAAAAGGGAACATCGTCCTCGATGTTTAAAATCGTATATAAAAATGAAAACCACAAGGGAGGAAAGATAGTACCATAATGAACCACTAGTGAAATGTACCGCACTCTGTAGCATAGATGAAACTTGGAGAACAGATGTGATACAAAAATATGTACAAGTCTAGAAAGCATGTGAAAATCAGTGGGTGAAGTGAAACACCACCCCCAAACAGGATAAGACTCATACTCGGAAATAATGAACAACGGGTTGCCTCCTAATAGAGCTAAGTTTAACGTCTTCATCCAGATCGAACCAATCTCACCCTAAAGATAAGATCTATGAAAGCACAGGGTGGAAGAAAGATGGGTGATGATGATCACCCCCAAACAAGACTGAACAGTCAGTCTTCATAAATGGGGTCAACAAGGTCAATTTCTTTAATGGGAGAGGGGCCTAGCTCTAAGAAAGGCTTCAATCGTTGACCGTTGACCTGAAATAGCTACCATCCTTAGGATTTTGAACTGTGATGGCACCATAAGGTGTAACAGATTCAACAATAAAGGGTCCAGACCACCGAGTTTTTAACTTCTCGGGAAAGAGATGAAAACGGGAGTTATATAACAACACTTTCGGACCAGGGTGGAATTCTTTACGGAGGATGCTTTGGTCATGGATCCACTTCATTTTGTCCTTGTACTTCTTGGACAAATCATAGGCATTATTTCGTAACTCCTCTAATTCATTAAGTTGGAGCTTTCGATGAATGCCAGCCTCATCGATATCAAAATTAAGGGTTTTGACAGCCCAATAAGCATGATATTCAAGCTCGACAGTTAAGTGGCATGGTTTACCAAAGACCAAACGATAAGGAGACATGCCAATCGGAGTCATAAAGGCAGTACGGTATGCCCACAAAGCACCATTCAAGCATAAGGACCAGTCTTTCCTATTAGGATTAACTGTTTTTCTAAGATTTGCTTGATTTCGTGGTTGGAAACTTCAACTTGACCACTAGTCTGAGGGTGGTAAGAGAGACCAACTTTATGAGTGACACCATACTTTTTGACGAGATGTTCAAAGACTCGATTACATAAATGATTACCCCCATCACTAATGATAGCTTTGGGAGTTCCAAAATGTGTGAAGACAAACTCCTTAAGAAACGTGACCATAATGCGATGGTCATTGGTGCGGCAAGCTATGGCTTCAATTCATTTGGAAACATAATCAACTACAACTAGTATATATTAGAAGCCATGAGATGAGGGAAAAGGACCCATGAAATCAATGCCCCAGACATCTAAGATTTCGACGATGAGAATGGGTGTGAGGGGCATCATGTGGCGACGAGAGATAAGCCCAGATTATTGGCATTTGGCACAAGCCTGGCAGTAGTGGTGGGCATCTCAAAAAAGAGTGGGCTAATAGAAACCACTATGCTAAATTTTGGTGGCAGTTTTCTTGGAGCTAAAGTGGCCACCAGAGGCACCATCATGACAAAAAGAGAGAATGACTTGATCAGAGCAATACTTGAAAAGGAAGGGATCATCCCAAGATTAAAATTTTACCTGGGCTATGAACTTCGAACGCTCTTGTTTTGACCAATGATTGGGCAGTTGGTCGGTAATAAGGAAATTAACAATATCGGCATACTACGGAGAAGTGGAGATAGAAAAAAGTTGCTCATCAGGAAATGTTTCAGAAATAGGGACAGGATCAGATTTAGATGTAACAGTAAGGTGGGAGAGATGGTTTGCAACCAAATTTTTGCACCCTTTCTTATCGCGAATTTTGAGGTCAAACTCTTAAAGCAAGAGAATCCATAGTATCAAACCTCGCTTAGAATCCTTCTTCTGAAGAAGGTGCATCAGGGCTGCGTGGTCAGTGTAAACGATGATAGGTGAACCGATGAAATAAGATCAAAACTTATCGCGTGCGAATACGACAGCTAGCAACTCCTTTTCGGTGGTCGTGTAATGAAGTTGAGCGTCATGGAGGGTTCTGCTAGCATATTAAATGACATGATGGTTCTTGTCAACCCGCTGACCAAGTACAGCACCTAGAAAAAAATCAGATGCGTCACACATGAGCTCAAAGGGTAAAGACCAATTAGGAGGCTGAATGATAGGAGCAGAAGTGAGCCCGACTTTAAGGCGGTCAAAAGAAGCAACACATGTGTCATCAACGAGAAAGGGGACATCTTTGGATAAAAGGGTTGTTAAAGGTTGAGCAATTTTAGAAAAGTCCTTGATGAAACGATGGTAGAAGCCCGCATGTCCTAAGAAGGAGCAAATGTCCTTAACAGACTGAGGAATGGGAAGCGAGGAGATTATGTCAACTTTTTCTTTATCTACTTCAATACCGTCGTGAGAGGCTACATGACCTAAAACAATCCCCTTTTTTACCATGAAATGACATTTTTCTCAATTGAGGACCAATTTCTTTTCTTGACAACGTTTGAGGACCATAGTTAGGTGAGAAAGGCATTGCTCAAAGGAAAAACCAAACACAAAAAAATCATCCATAAAGATTTCGAGAAAACATTCTACCATGTCCCTAAAAATGCTAATTATACACCATTGAAAAGTCGCAGGTGCATTGCAAAGGCCAAAGGGCATGCGAGAATAGGCAAAAGTGCCAAAGGGACACGTGAAGGTAGTTTTCTCTTGGTCTTCAGGGGCAATTGGAATTTGGTTGTATCCTAAATAGTCGTCAAGGAAGCAGTAATACGCATGACCAGCTAAACGTTCGAGCATTTGGTCGATATAAGGAAAAGGAAAATGGTCCTTATAAGTGATCTCATTTAGCTTTCGATAGTCAATGCAAATACGCCATCCCATTTGCATACGGGTGGGAATAAGATCATTGTCGCTATTTTTTTATGACGGTGACCCCAGACTTTTTTGGTACCACATGAATGGGACTAACCCACTGACTGTCTGAGATAGGGTAGATAATACCAGCATTGAACAATTTTAAAATCTCAGCGCACACGACTTCTTTCATAGCAGGGTTGAGTCGACGTTGGGGTTCACGAGAAGTCTTGGTGTGCTCCTCTAAATGAATGCGATGACTACAAACATTAGGCTTCACACCGTGAATGTCTGAAATGGTCCAACCGATAGCAGTGTTATGCTGAGTAAGAGTGTGGAATAATTATTCTTCTTGCGCAGGGGTCAAATCGAAAGCGATGATGACGGGGTGATGGTTGTTGGGGCCTAAGAAAGTATATTTCAACTCGAGAGGTAAGGGGTTAAGCTCTAATTTAGTAGGTGGCACTGGAGTGACATCGAACTTTGACGCAGAAACAGAGTCCGGAGAACTATCAGTGCATAAAGTGGAGGAATCTGATGTGGCAGGGAGTTCAGAAGGTGGAACGAGGTGATCCACAGAGTGAAGAGTATCAACATAGAGGGGCTCGAAGGGAGGATCCCAAGAGGAAGTGTCCATCAGTGGAGTGGAATCTATTAGGGAATTGAGTTCAGAGATGGAGGAATCAATGACAAAGTCTAATACAAAATGAGCCAAACATTGATGGGGAGGATCGACAGGGTAAGATTGGTCCAACATTTCAGTAACTAAGGAGTCAATCACACACACCCCATCAATAGAATCGACATCAATCGGTTTTTGCACAAGGTGGAATATATTGACTTCTACAGTCATGTTGCCAAAAGAGAGATTCATGGATCCATCACGATAATTAATGATGGAATTGGCAGTGGCCATAAATGGGCGACCTAATATGATAGGAGTATTGGTTGGGTCGGGCGCAGGAGTGTCTAAGATGATGAAATCCACAAGATAGTAAAAGTCTGAAACTTTCACCAAAACATATTCAACGATACCTTTAGGTACTTTCACTGAACGATCAGCAAGTTGAAGAGTAACTCGTATAGGTTTCATGTTATGTAAACCTAACTCATGGTAGAGGGCGTAAGGTAACAAATTAACACTAGCCCCAAGATCAAGTAAAGCACTAGTAGAGAACTTGTCGCCTAACATGCAAGAGATAGTTGGACGACTAGGGTCTTTATACTTCACAACACCGTTGTTATGGAGAAGGGACGTAGCTTGCTCAGTGAGGAAAGCATCTCGCGAAACATTTGTCCTACGCTTAACAGTGCATAAGTCCTTCAAAAATTTGGCATACGAGGGGACTTGTTGAATCGCGGTGAGGAAGAGAATGTTAATGTGAACATTCTGAAAGACTTTCTTGATCTCATCAAATTGTTGGGCTTTCTTAGTGGGAGCCAACCGATGAGGGAAGGGTGCTTTGGGAACATAAATAGAGGTGGGCTCAGGAGGATTGAACTCAGTGTGGGATGGGGATTTATATGGTGGCGTAACCTTAGGGATAGGCGCTAAAGGTGGGATGGTCAGCTGTGGGACATCAGTGGGAGCATGAACACCATTATCAACTTGTTTTCTCGAGCGAAGAGTAGACACCGCTTTTATATCCGCTTGGTAATTGGGTGGAGTGGAAGTGGAACCAACCTCGTAGGCCGAGTCTGTGCCATTCCCCTTAGGGTTAGCAATGGGTTGACTGGGAAAATATCCTTTATCTCGCTCGGACTTGAATTGGTTGAAAAGTTGCTTAATTTGTTGGATGGCTTGAGTCTGAGTGGTCATAAACTAAGTGAGGAGATTATCGAGAGAAGATGTGAAGGAATTGGGAGGAGGGGAATAAGATGGTTGGGGAACCAACTCGCGCTGAGAATTAAGCGGTTGTGAATACTCAAAGGAAGGAGGGGGAATAGGAACAAGCGGATTGTTATTGGTTGAATGTCCGCCATGGGGGACAAAAGAAGATGGAAAGTGCGATTGATAGTAAGGAGCAGACTGATGCGGGATAGGAGGGCGAGGTTTCCTTTGTGGGTTATGGGGAAACCCAGGGGGACCACCAACATGTTGTTGTGGTTGGGCAGCAGCGGAGTTGTTATCGTACTTATAAGAGAAATAGGGGTGATTCCGATTGTTAGGATTGTAAGTAAACGACGGGGGAACGGGTTTCCTAGTGGTATCAAAGGCACAGGCTTGGGCTAGGGTTGGTTCGGGATTATCTTGCAGGAGGGGGCACAAATGAGCTAAATGATCTTGACTTAAGCATACACCGCAAGATGTAGGACTAGAATCGTTGACAGTCATTGCTTGTTTAGAAAGTGTAACATTTTGTTGCATAGTAAAACTGAGAGCGTCAACGGTTTTAGTCAAAGAGTGTAAGTTGTGCAGCAAAGTTTTAAAATCAGGATCATTTTTTACCTCGGAAGTGTTTCCTACACGTGGAGGATCGGATCTCGAAAATGCATTGGTGCCCTCCCAATCTTGGGAGTCATCGCCTAATTCAAGGAGAAAATTATAGGTGGCAGTGGGAGCCAAATGCATGAACTTCCCTTTATGCATGGATTCAATCATGGTGCGAGAAGAAGGGATAATACCATTGTAAAAACTATGCACTAAGCGACTTTTATCGAGACCGTGATGTGGGCAACTATTAATATAGTCTTGAAAACGGCCCAATGTTTCACAAAACTGTTCGGTAGGCTTTTGTCTAAAATCCTGAATTGTTTAGCGCATTTCATTTGTTTTGCTCATGGGATAGAATTTAGACATAAACTTCTTAACAAGTTATTCCCGAGTGAGGATAGAATCAGGGGGCAAGAAATGGAGCCACATGGATGCATTATCGTGAAGAGTAAAGGGAAACAACCGAAGACGAACATTCTCTTCGTCTAAGTTTTGAATTTTAAAAGTAGTGCACACAGTGAGAAATTTCCGCAAGTGAGTATAAGGAGACTCGCGTTCAAGGCCATGAAAATTGGGCAACGTAGAAATAGTCGCGGGGCGAATTTCAAATTGCACGGCCGGAGTGGGCGGAAGGACGATACATGAAGGTGGAGTGGTCGTAACGAGGAAAAGTAATCCCTTAAAGCACGTTCGTCGGCCATGATGGGTGGGGTAACAGAACCAGGGGAAGTGGGAGAACTAGGCATCTCCGAAGAAGAAGAACACGAATCAGGAAAAGGAGGAGAAATGGCAACGATAGGGACACGATCACCTAAGAGGGAATTTAGATATGGAGCTCTAGGGGAACGTGTTAATCGATGATCAATGCGTTGCCAATATGGCATAAAAGCAAGGAAAAAAATATTTTTGGGATTTTTGGTTGTTTGAAAAAGAAGAAAATCTTTTTGGATTTTTTTGGAAAATGAGGAAGGAAAAAAAATTTGGAAAATTGTTCATTCTTACCATCACTGTCGTAAAAAATAACTTTTCCAATTTAACACCCTAATTAATTAAGCTAAGTGTCAAAACCATTTTTAAACATGAAGAAACGTGAAGAAATTTATCCTTTGGTGCACGTCTCGGAGGCATCTGAAACGTGAAGAAATTTATTAGTCTACAGTCACTACCAAATCTTAAATAACTGAAGACGTAAATGTAAAAGCAGGAATACAACAATCCTAAAATAGGGCTCTATAGCAAAAATGTTAAGCTAAAAGCGAAATAAGCCGTATAGATCCTAAGGACACTAGAACCTGATGCTCTGATACCACCTGTGACACCCAGCCTAATTAAATACCGGGCGATCACTCCTTTATTAAATTAAAATCAAGGTGAACAGTTGGTTCATTCTTAGCATCACTATCGTAAAAAATAACTTTTCCAATTTAACACCCTAATTAATTAAGCTAAGTGTCAAAACCATTTTTAAACAGTACTTTCCAAATTTTATTTTGAAAACAAGATTTAATTATTTACCACAATTTAATATAAAACAAATCACACCACAATAATCCAGGAACATATAATCCAAATAATTTAAACATTCGACAATTGAATCCCAACATTAAAATTTAGAGTAAAACATCCAAACCATAATAAATCCCAAAGTATCAAGACTACAATAACTGAATCACAATGTCTAAATAAAACAGTTAAAGTATCAAGATTCATTTCTCACTTGTCAAAACACAGTAAACAGTTCCGATTTTCAGAATTTCATATATATATATATATATTAAATACTCGTATAATATATATATATTCTAACGGAACCCCACATAAAAATTATGGTGCGTGCATACTCTGCTATCCAATTCCCGTATCTCTCGCACTAAGGGAAATACAAGTTCGGAATCACTCTCGAACTGTATTAACACATACACAAATAATATTGAGGCAAAGCAGAGATTCCAAGTCTCTAAGAGGATAGCACATGCCCCCACGTCTCTTAGGACCATCTGAACTATCGATTCGATAGCCTGTACCAAGGATATCTATCTTCTAGGGTACAAGTCAATATCCCCCATAAATGTCCCATCGAGATAAGACTGTCCCAGCGCGGTAAGCTCAGGGATAGCAAGTAGCGCGGGCACGATTTTCACACATAGATAGTATATGCATACACGATCATATAACTATACTAATATTACCATATCAATTTTAGGTACATCTCAAATTCCAGAGTTACGACATTTATCCTAATATCGCATTATTAGTTATCACGTATAACGGTTCGTCTCTAACCTTAATTCGGGGTATTATTCCAACTTACCACATAACACTCATGGGCCCTATCCTCCCAAGTATAAAAATTCAGTAGGTATTCATCTATTCTCTATCGTAACCATTTTACGTAATCTCTCACTTTAATACGTAGTTCCATCGTTTCTTATATGTAATATCCCAAAAATACAACTCTCGTCTTACATTAAAGGTCCCAAAATTATTCATATACCCTACTGGTCTTCTTTATCTCCCAAAACATATTTATAAGGGTGTCCATGAATTATTTCTCATTAAAGTGATTTCAACTAATTTAAAAAGAGAATTATGAGTCTGCCAGGAGGGGTCGATCGATCGATGTCTGGGGCTCGATCGATCAAACCTTCGATCGATCGAAGCTCTTGGCTCGATCGATCGATCAAGCAGGTATGCGATTTCTGCAGTTTTGCAGTTACGGGTTTCATCCTCTAACCTCAACCAATTCCATATTTTTCATTCCCAATTGTCCCAGAATTTATACTACTAACATTATATCATCATATTATGTATTTTCTACGTAAAGCATGTAAATTTGCGTCATTAAACATGGATTAACAACCCAAAATTCATGTAAATATCAAGAACCCTAGAAATCTCTTAAACATGGTTCTAACACATCTTTTCCAGAATTTTCTTCTTCTAAACATCAAAATTTTGTGGTTTAATCCTTTACATGTTAAGGGGTTTCCAGAATAACAATCAATTCATC
This sequence comes from Sambucus nigra, assembly GCA_949130495.1. Taxonomy (NCBI): domain Eukaryota; kingdom Viridiplantae; phylum Streptophyta; class Magnoliopsida; order Dipsacales; family Adoxaceae; genus Sambucus; species Sambucus nigra. Next base: position 121,803,265 of record OX422209.1, read on the forward strand.
ACTACATGCGATTTCCTATCTCAAATTTTAGGTTTTCTTCCATAAAACTCACCCTAATCATTCCTAGACTAACATGGGTGATGCATTAACGAAATAAGCAAGATAAACACTTGCCTAGGATTTTTGACGTTCTACTTTGCGGATGATTTTGGTGTGGTTGCGTTCCCCGTCGCGCGATCTACGCGTTGTTGGTGGCGGCGGTGCAAACGGATGGATTTTGAGCCTTGGATTGCTTTGAGAGCTCTCTCCTCTCCTCTCCTATGTCCGTTCTAAGGTTTTGAATTGTTTTAACCCTAGAAGGTAACCTAGACATCTAACATAACCCTTTAATTTTCGTGGGTTTAATTACCCAAAAATGTAAAATGTCCAAAATGCCCTCTCGGGGTACTATTTAAGCCTAAAAACTCCCCGAGACCCAAACTAAACCCTCGGGTACACTTTTCTGACTATCTCGACCCTTCCGGACGCGTTGGCGCACTCAAAACGACCATACGAGCAACTTATAAAATATTTATTTTTTTATTTATCAATATTTAGTCCTGACGTGACACGGGCGCGTCTCGACTCAAATTTCCAAAATTGTCATTTTATTCACTCGTGACATTTGATATGACCAATATTATATATTACTATGCTCATTAGTAATATTCAATAAGTTTCCCATAATTACTAACTCTCATCACGTTAATAATTATAACATAATTAATTTCCAGATTTATATTAAATAATTACTCACATTAAATTTAATAAGTCCCCAAATCAATATAGCATAAAAGTACGGGGTATTACATACTTCCCCCCTAATAACGGAATTTCATTCCGAAATTCAAAAAATAAGGCATACCTGGTAAGAATAAATCTGGATATCTCTCGCGCATATCCACCTCGCGCTCCCAAGTAGATTCCCCCACATTATGATGCTCCCACTGGACCCGTACGAGTGGAACTATCTTCGACCTCAGTCTCCTCTCACTATAGTCTGGGATAGGCACCGGTCTCTACTCGTAAGAGATGTCGGGTTGTAAATCTATCTCATCTATCGCGATGTGAGTATGGGCCATATCATCCCGAAGATATCGTCTCAATGACGAGATGTGGAATACATCGTGAATGCGATGTAAATGCTCTGGCAGTCCCAATCTGTATGCTACCGGCCCAATCCTCTCGATGATGGGAAATGGTCCCACGTACCTCGGGGATAATTTCCCCTTCTTCCCAAACCTCATCACTCCTTTCATAGGAGATACACGCAGTAACACTTGGTCCCCCACATTAAACTCCCGGAAGAACCGTTTCGCATCGGCGTAGCTCTTTTGCCTGTCCTGGGCTACTCGAATGCGACTCCTGATCATCTCAATCCTCGCGAAGGTTTCCTGAATCACCTCTGGTCCAAGCAACTTGTTATCCCCCACCTCGAGCAAACAAGTTGGGGAACGACAAGTCCTGCCATACAGAGCCTCAAATGGAGCCATGACAATCGTGAACTGATAAGAGTTATTATAATCAAACTCTACCAGTGGAAGATGTGGCTCCCAACCTCCTCCAAAATCAAGAACACACATGCGTAGCATATCCTCCAACATCTGATTAGTACGCTCTGTTTGTCCATTTGTCTGTGGGTGATAAGCTGAACTCAACCTCAACTCAGTACCCATAGCCTCCTAAAAGCTTTCCCAAAAACGTGACACGAAAATCTTGTCTCTATCTGACACAATATTCAGGGGCACCCCATGTAATCTGACAATCTCAGCAATGAACAACTGAGCATACTGACCCGTGGTATAGTCTATCCGCACCGGCAGAAAATGAGTCACCTTGGTCAACCGATCCACAATCACCCAGATAGAATCGTGGTCGCGCTGTGATATAGGTAACTCTGTAATTAAATCCATGGAAATACTCTCCCACTTCCACGCGGGTACTTCCAATGGTTGAAGCAACCCTGACGGATTCTGATGGTCCACCTTTACCAGCTGGCAGGTAGAACACTTGGACACGAACTCAGCAATGTCCTTCTCCATTTCACTCCACCAGTATTGCCTCCTCATATCCTGGTACATCTTATCCCCTCCAGGATGTACCGCAAATCGGGACTCGTGAGACTGGGTCATCACTGCATGACGTAATTATGTTCCTTTTGGAACCACCAATCTCCCATTAAACCTCAAACCCCCATCAGAACTGACAGAATAGGACTCAGCACCCTCGGCTAAAAGTCGTACAATCTGCTCCTGGCAAAACGGGTCTGTGGTCTGTGCCTGTATCACCCTCGAAACAATCTCGGGTGTGACTGTCAAAACAGATATGAAGGAACGGGCTACTGCGTCCTAGTGACCCAACTCCTTCCACTTTTCTTTCCAGACGTCTGCTACCTCGTCTACCGGTCTACGACTCAACGCATCAGCAACTACGTTGGCCTTCCCCGAATGATACTGTATATCGAACTGATAGTCCTTCACAAACTCTAACCATCTGCGCTGATGCATATTCAGCTCTCGCTGAGTGAAAAAGTACTGCAGTGACTTGTGGTATGTGAACAAGCGGAATTTCTCCCCCAATAAGTAGTGCCTCCATATCCTCAGTGCAAAAACGACCGCTGCTAACTCCAGGTCGTGGGTGGGGTAATTCTTCTCATGCGGCTTAAGCTTGCGTGAGACAAAAGCTATAGCCTTCTCCTCCTACTGAATTACTCCCCCAAGTCCCCGTAAAGATGCATCGGTGTAAACCAGGTACTCCGTACTCGGCTTCGGTAAAGCAAGGACTGGTGCTGAAGTAAGCTTGTCTTTCAGCTCGTCAAAAGCCAACTGACAAGCATCATCCCAAACATTTGGTACCCCTTTGCGAGTCAGATTCGTCAATGGACCCGCTATTTTGGAGAATCCCCGAATGAATCTCCTGTAGTATCTGGCTAACCCCAAGAAACTACGCACTTCCGTCTGTGTCGTGGGTTGTCCCCACTCCCTCACCGCTGACACTTTACTCGGGTCAACTGATATTCCCTGCTCAGAAACAACATGCCCCAAGAACTGTACTTCTCGCAACCAGAATCCGCACTTCTCGTACTTAGCATACAACTGATGCTCTCGTAGAGTCTGAAGAACTTGTCTCAAGTGCTCGGCATGCTCCTCCTCGAAGTGTGAATATATCAAAATGTCATCTATGAAGACGATGACAAACTGATCCAAGAACTCTCTGAACACTCAGTTCATTAAGTCCATGAATACGGCTGGAGCGTTTGTGAGGCCAAATAGCATCACCCTGAACTCATAGGACCCATATCTCGTCAAGAAAGCAGTCTTTGAAACATCCTACTCCCTAATACGTAGCTGATGGTACCCCGACCTCAGATCTATCTTCGAAAAGAAAGTTGCTCCCCTCAGTTGGTCGAACAGCTCATCGATTCGAGGCAACGGATACTTATTCCGTATCGTGACCTTGTTCAATTCTCGGTAGTCCACACACAACCTCAGTGAACCATCTCTCTTCTTCACAAACAAGACTGGAGCGCCCCAAGGTGAGGTACTCCTGCGAATAAAGCCCTGTCCTAACAGCTGCTCTATCTGATCTCGTAACTCTCGCATCTCTGCCGGAGCCATACGGTATGGAGCGCGTGCTATCGATCTAGTATCCGGTAATAATTCTATGACAAAGTCTATCTATCGACTCGGGGGTAAGCCTGGTATCTCCTAGAATACATCGGAATACTCACGAACAACTGGGATAGAGTCTAAGGGAATCACAACCTCCTTAGAGGTATCCTCCTCTATGTAATACAAATGAGCGGTCGAACCTCCCTCTGGGCGAGGCATCGCCACTACAAACATCTCTTGCCCAGGAATGGAAAAGACAATACTCCCACCGAAACAATCAATCATGGATGTGTAAGCTGCGAGCCAATCCATACCAATAATAACATCATGCTCATGCATGTCTAAGACTAACATGTCTGCAGGTAATACGAAGCTACCAATCTCTACCCCCACTCCCCGGCATATAAAGAAAATAAGCGACCCACTCCCCAGTGGTGAGTCTACACACGTCACTGTGCTCTCTGTTGTGGCTAACAACCCTAAGGCCTTCGCAAAATGCGTAGCTATAAAATAATGCGTCGCCCCAGTATCAAATAAAACTCGACCCATAGTACCATGGATAGGAAACATACCCTCAATCGCGGGTGGTGCCTGTGGAGCTGCTACCTAGTGGACGTTATAGACACGTCAATACTGCAACTGCTCCTGCTGCACTGGAGCTGCTGGAAAGGCTGGTAGGGCTGGCACCTGGGCTGGAGCTAGGAGGGCAGCTGGAAAAAGTGGTCTCTGTGTCTCATTTCGGGCACCTTGCTGCTGTGGGGCCCTCTCACCCTCTGGACAATCTTGGCACCTATGGCCATGCTTACCACACCCAAAACATCTGCCTTTGAAGTTACCTCCCCTCTGACCCTGCTGACCGCGGCCCTGCTGGCCGTTACCTCCTCGCCACTGGCCCTGATGAGCACGTTGTTGGCCCTGCTGCTGACCCTGTTGCTATCAGTGTTAGCCCTGCCGGCCCTGCTGATTAGGTTGGCCCTGCCTATAACCCCCAAATCCTTATCTGGAATCACCTGAACGGAATCGCTTAGCAGGGTCCCCCTTATGGGAACTCTGCTCGTGCTGACGAGTCTGTCCATGAGATGGTGCCCCACTAGCACTACTACCCCCGGCCCTGCCCTGCTGGCTGGACTCTCCTGCTCTCTTGCTTCCCTGTAGATGGAAGCGGTGATCCTGGCAATTAAGTAATGCAGTATTGAGTACATCAGTGAAAGTACTCAGAGACAAATTCCCTATAAGGTGCTGACGGATCCTCCAAGCTAACCCGTCTACAAACAGCATAATCTTCTTTCCCTCAGTGGGTGCCTCATTTGGCACTATGGTGATAAGTCTTGTGAAATCCTCCTCATATTCAGCAATGTAGAATTTTCCTGCTTCAAATTCAGTAGTTTCTGCCTCATCTCAGTCTGCACGGCGGGTGGAAAGTACTTGCGGTCAAACCGCTCCCAGAACGATTGAATCGGGATCGTGTCCCTCTCCTCCAAGGTGGTGGTGGACTCCCACCACAGCAAAGCGGCTCCCACTAGCTTAAAGTAAGCCAACAACTATTTCTGCACGTCGGTGCACTCATACATACGAATATGCCGCTAGATGTCTTTCTTCCATTGGCTGACTGTGATGATATCTGAACTACCAGAGAACTCAGGGGGATGCACCTTTTGAAAGGCATCCCTAACTCGCTCCCATGCAGATGGAAGCTGTGCAGGTACTGGCGCCACTGCCTGAATCTGGGGTGGAGCCTGCTGAACCACCGCTAGCGCGGCATTCACCGCCTGAGCAACAATAGCGGCTACCTCATTAGCATTCATAGTACCCTGTGCCGGAGCTGCTGGCTGCTCGACCTGGGCACGCCTATCCTTTGGTGCACGTCTCGGAGGCATCTGAAACGTGAAGAAATTTATTAGTCTACAGTCACTACCAAATCTTAAATAACTGAAGACGTAAATGTAAAAGCAGGAATACAACAATCCTAAAATAGGGCTCTATAGAAAAAATGTTAAGCTAAAAGCGAAATAAGCCGTATAGATCCTAAGGACACTAGAACCTGATGCTCTGATACCACCTGTGACACCCAGCCTAATTAAATACCGGGCGATCACTCCTTTATTAAATTAAAATCAAGGTGAACAGTTGGTTCATTCTTAGCATCACTGTCGTAAAAAATAACTTTTCCAATTTAACACCCTAATTAATTAAGCTAAGTGTCAAAACCATTTTTAAACAGTACTTTCCAAATTTTATTTTGAAAACAAGATTTAATTATTTACCACAATTTAATATAAAACAAATCACACCACAATAATCCAGGAACATATAATCCAAATAATTTAAACATTCGACAATTGAATCCCAACATTAAAATTTAGAGTAAAATATCCAAACCATAATAAATCCCAAAGTATCAAGACTACAATAACTGAATCACAATGTCTAAATAAAACAGTTAAAGTATCAAGATTCATTTCTCACTTGTCAAAACACAGTAAACAGTTCTGATTTTCAGAATTTCATATATATATATATATATATATATATATATATTCTAACGGAACCCCACATAAAAATTATGGTGCGTGCATACTCTGCTATCCAATTCCCGTATCTCTCGCACTAAGGGAAATACAAGTTCGGAATCACTCTCGAACTGTATTAACACATACACAAATAATATTGAGGCAAAGCAGAGATTCCAAGTCTCTAAGAGGATAGCACATGCCCCCACGTCTCTTAGGACCGTCTGAACTATCGATTCGATAGCCTGTACCAAGGATATCTATCTTCTAGGGTACAAGTCAATATCCCCCATAAATGTCCCATCGGGATAAGACTGTCCCAGCGCGGTAAGCTCAGGGATAGCAAGTAGCGCGGGCACGATTTTCACACATAGATAGTATATGCATACACGATCATATAACTATACTAATATTACCATATCAATTTTAGGTACATCTCAAATTCCAGAGTTACGACATTTATCCTCATATCGCACTATTAGTTATCACGTATAACGGTTCGTCTCTAACCTTAATTCGGGGTATTATTCCAACTTACCACATAACACTCATGGGCCCTATCCTCCCAAGTATAAAAATTCAGTAGGTATTCATCTATTCTCTATCGTAACCATTTTACGTAATCTCTCACTTTAATACGTAGTTCCATCGTTTCTTATATGTAATATCCCAAAAATACAACTCTCGTCTTACATTAAAGGTCCCAAAATTATTCATATACCCTACTGGTCTTCTTTATCTCCCAAAACATATTTATAAGGGTGTCCATGAATTATTTCTCATTAAAGTGATTTCAACTAATTTAAAAAGAGAATTATGAGTCTGCCAGGAGGGGTCGATCGATCGATGTCTGTGGCTCGATCGATCAAACCTTCGATCGATCGAAGCTCTTGGCTCGATCGATCGATCAAGCAGGTTTGCGATTTCTGCAGTTTTGCAGTTACGGGTTTCATCCTCTAACCTCAACCAATTCCATATTTTTCATTCCCAATTGTCCCAGAATTTATACTACTAACATTATATCATCATATTATGTATTTTCTACGTAAAGCATGTAAATTTGCGTCATTAAACATGGATTAACAACCCAAAATTCATGTAAATATCAAGAACCCTAGAAATCTCTTAAACATGGTTCTAACACATCTTTTCCAGAATTTTCTTCTTCTAAACATCAAAATTTTGTGGTTTAATCCTTTACATGTTAAGGGGTTTCCAGAATAACAATCAATTTATCACTACATGCGATTTCCTATCTCAAATTTTAGGTTTTCTTCCATAAAACTCACCCTAATCATTTCTAGACTAACATGGGTGATGCATTAACGAAATGAGAAAGATAAACACTTGCCTGGGATTTTCGACGTTCTGGTTTGCGGATGATTTTGGTGTGGATGTGTTCCCCGTCGCGCGATCTACGCGTTGGTGGTGGCGGCGGTGCAAACGGATGGATTTTGAGCCTTGGATTGCTTTGAGAGCTCTCTCCTCTCCTCTCCTATGGGCGTTCTAAGGTTTTGAATTATTTTAACCCTAGAAGGTAACCTAGACATCTGACATAACCCTTTAATTTTCGTGGGTTTAATTACCCAAAAATGTAAAATGTCCAAAATGTCCTCCCGGGGTATTATTTAAGCCTAAAAACTCCCCGAGACCCAAACTAAACCCTCGGGTACACTTTTCAGACTATCTCGACCCTTCCGGACGCGTTGGCGCACTCAAAACGACCATACGAGCAACTTATAAAATATTCATTTTTTTATTTATCAATATTTAGTCCTAACGCGACACGGGCGCGTCCCGACTCAAATTTCCAAAATTGTCATTTTATTCACTCGTGACATTTGATATGACCAATATTATATATTGCTATGCTCATTAGTAATATTCAACAAGTTTCCCATAATTACTAACTCTCATCGCGTTAATAATTATAACATAATTAATTTCTAGATTTATATTAAATAATTACCCACATTAAATTTAATAAGTCCCCAAATTAATATAGCATAAAACTACGGGGTATTACAAATATAAGCCCATTTTTATTAAAATCGAGTGACTAAAATGTATCTATTCGAGGCGTAAAATAGACACTTTTTGGTGCTTATCACCTATACTAATTTGTTTTGTAATTTTCTGACTCTTTTTTTCTGAACTGTAAAAAAATGGCATTGTAAAGTGTCTCTCTGCAGTCTCAACTCTATGCAGTATATGATATCTCCTTAAATGAGTTGCCCCTATTTCTTTTAAAATCCCACTGATGGTTTATTGAGAAGAGATTTCATGGGAATTTAATAAACCAAGTCAAAGGTTTAAAAGTCTAGGCACGTGGAATTTGGGAAGAAAAGGTTGGAGGTCCTGATTTCGTGGGGATGGGTTGAAGTTGTTTTGGATCAGGTTTTAGGTCATAGCCGGCTGTGTATTGTTGCTTGGGTGTCTTAGCCAAAGAGAGAATGAGTTGGCTATAAGGTGGGATGAGGGAAGTGGTATTGTAGTCGGGTATGGGTTTATGGACAACAGGTTTGGGTATGAAATGAGTTTTGTGTTTGGATAAGGTCCATCTACGAACAAAATAATCATTAGAAAAAATTTGATAAAATAAACAAACAGAGACTAAGAATTTTGCACTAAGAAGTAAATCACCTCGACAATAGGCTCACAAACAAGAGAATGCTCAACCAATGGAAGCACAATTGTGGCTACCTGAAATTATAATATTAAGCTAAATGTTGATAAATTCAACATGATCGGAGGTGTGAAAGCAAGGTACGAATGCTCTGACACCACTTAGAGAGTGGAAGGCACTGATACTACTATGAGAATGCGGAAACAAATAAGCTCAACAAAAATTCCAATTTGAGAGTGTGCCATTATCTAACGGTGTTAACTTATTAAATTTAAATGACAATCCACACTAAATTTTAATCCCTTAAACCATAAAACATGCAACTATGTGATTCAAAATATAAAATTGTGACACCCCGCCCAATTAAATACCAGATGATCAGTCATTTATAAAATTTAAAACAGGATATCCGGTTGGTTCATTCTTAGCATCAATGTCGAAAAATATTTTTATTTATTAATCACCTAATTATTAATTAAGCTAGTGTCAAAAAGTTTAACCCAATAATTAATGTTAATTAAATTAAACCATTCAATACATTCACCAATCTCATGAATAGATAAACAATGAATAAAACACCATCTAATTGAATATAATAAAATTGGAATAGTCGTCCTAGTTAAAAGAATCCCAACCCACCAAATATAATAATGATAAATCCAACTGAATACTGAAATACTGAAATACTGAAATAAATTAGTACAGTGTCTCTCTAACATAGCTAAAATGAGAATAGGCGACACGTGCCCTAACTAGAGAACCTAAATAATAAATCTGAGATGATAGATGTGGAGGCGTTTAAATGCAAGGACCTACAACTTCCACAACAGTTGCAGCACGTCAAGAGGTCCGACAGTCTAAGCTTGGCGTCCCTGTGGCTAGACACCAAAAAATAATTTCACAAGAAAAATAGATTTTGCAAGAGACGGGTCAGAGCCCGAGTGCAAAATATTTTGAAACGGTTTAGTAAGTATTTAAAAATGCAGTAAAGCAAATAGAATACACCTGTTAGATTTTGAACACTCACTTGAGATTCTCACCTCTCAACTATTGTGCACACCTAACGTACCTCTAAACCATCCTAGTTATCGTCATCACTTAACTATAATGTAGACATCCACTTTCTAGCTGTCACTCGTAGTAATAACCCGTATTTCACACAAACTATTATTATTAAATGTTCTTGCATTTGATATTACCGTAAGAGTTTCACAATGAGGTTAAGTGTTCACATACTTAAGTCATTTAAGAATTCATTATCTTCTTTATCTACAAATTTCAAGCAGTAGATAGTATCATAAGTATATATACATAATCATCACTATATTATATATATATATATATACTAATACGGCACCCCTAGACTCAGCTGGGGTGCATACATACTCTTCTATCAAGTCCCAGTACATCTCGTACTAAATAAGGACTGATGATTCGTAATCACTCACAAACCATAGAAATACAAATCACACATATTTGGAGGTGAACATAGTCCCAAGCCTTTGGGTTACACACATACCTACGCACCCAAATGACCGTTCAATACCATTGTTCACACAAATGGCAATCCAACCTAAGTTCGATGTTCTGAGGCACAAGTCTAAATCCCCCTGAAGGATCCTCAAGATAAGACTTTCACCTTCACAACCTCCCGCGATAGCAAGCATCGTAAGTATGCTATACACAGAATAAATCAATCATATAATAGGTATTCGTCTCACCTATATATATATATATATATATATATATATATTCATAACACGTATATAGGTATACTCACATCCCATATCATAATTCCCATACGTAGTATATTATTATCCTGAATATCCTACGTTTACTTGGATACGAGTTTCACTCTTTGTCATACGCTCTCGAGTATTCCTTCACCACTCATACTGTAAACATTATTCTACCTGGTTTTAACCATCGTTGTCCTCGAATTCCCGTAACCCGAATTAATCTCCAAATTAGGTAGTTCCCTCGTGTTAACCCAATTAGGTTCATCCTAAATACAACATTATAAGATCAATCCTAATACCCAACCTAGGCCTACCAGTCCTCTCACGTATGCCAAAGTAATTTAAAATATTTTTGGATTTTTTTGGAAAATGAGGAAGGAAAAAATGAAAAATATTTTTGGAGTTTTGTTGTGAGGAAAAATGAGGCGGAAAAAAGGAAAATTGTTTTGTAGTTTTGGTTTTTGTAAAAAAATGCAGAAAAAATGGGAAAAGGGGCGATGGACTAACGGTGGAAAAACGGACAGTTGGAGCAAAAATTGGACTACCTGATGGAACAATTTGGACACGTACACAAAGGAAAAAAATCCGAACTAGCACATAGCCAAATTATTATCTTCAAGTTAAGTGATTGGGTAGTCAATTTTAATTAGTCTGCGGGCGAGAAAATCACAGAATCTTAGGCCTCGTCGGTAAAAGTATGCTCTTACTTTCTTCCCGAGAGATAAGAGGCTTACTAGTTAAGGCTCACCACACTAGCTACTACAACACACAACTATCCGGTACCATGCTGGGGAAAGCACAAACCCGTTTTACTGGGCGGCCTCACTTAAAACCCAGTTTCCCTAGACAAAAGTCTTAAGATAGTTGAATGAAGATTTTCAGGTGTGAAAAGGACTCACTAGAGTATCCTACGAGGGTCTTGTTCCGAAAGGGTCCTAATGAACACCAATCCTACTTGGCATGCTACTTGATTGATTTTAATTTAAGTGAGAGCAGGGGTAACAAGCAAATGGAGATGTGATTGAGTGGGTAATGAAATCCCAACTCGTTGCAATGACCGGGTATAGGTCTTAGGTAAATTTATTCATCAAACCATGCAATTTAAGTGCAATACAAAAATAAAAAGCATATACGAGCAAGTAGCACACAAAAATTGACTCGTTTGCAGGAGATGCGCGAGTGATAAACAGTTTACCTCCCACGATTTATACATGCGTGGGGTGAAGACCGAGTTGAGTCGATCGGGGGGAAGTACGCCTACTTCAGTCGTCCCCAAGAGTCCTACCGACCCAAAGTAGAGGGGCTTCTAAATCCTCGCCTTTGGACGCCCTCCCTCTACCTTGTCCGATTTTCCTTTTTGCTTTTTGTTTTTGGTTTTTTTGGAATAAATATTACAAAAATAAATCGGTGTCAAAATGCACCCAAATGAATTACAAGGCCTCAATAATCCTAAACAACCAGTCTAAGGAGGGAGAGGAAGGAATAACTACACTAAAAAAATGAAAATTACAAATCTTCACGGGTTTCAATCTTCAAAAATACGGCAACGGAGCCATTTCATATCTCTTAATTTGTGTCTTCCTTCAATTATGGATTTGGAATGTCGCTGCGGTCAAACTTCGAGTATCAAAATTCCTGGAATTACCTACAAAACTTGTTAAAAATTCAGTATCGTGGCAAATTCGGCTATCAATCCAATTTCTAGCGTTGAAACTGTAATCGTGAAAACTTGCAATTCCAATTTTTATTAAAAATCTTTTTGTGTTTTTAAAAAATTTCTTTAATGTTTTTTTTTTATATATTTTAAAAATAATTTTCAAGGGAGCAAATGACAATTTATGCAACTAAAATGACTATGAAAAATCAAAAAGTAATCTAGTTGAGAATTTATGAGAAGAAACAAGAGGTGGGATTTCACTGCGTAGTCAAATTAATTTAAAATCCTAATTATTCAATTTAATAGTTTAAAATAATATTAAATTTAAAATTTAACTCTCGTTACAATCCTAAATTCAATTTTATCTTTTTCAGCAATTAAATCAGGAATAGTCACAATATAAAAAATTTAAGATTCACACTCGTTTCAATAAAATATCCACTAAGATCAATTTATTAAAATTTGTACGAATCTTTGAATTACATACACAAAATTAATATTTAAATTTAAGAATATTACTTATCTCTAACTGAAATTCAAAAATCAAATATTAATTTTTACCATTAATTTATTAACTCTAGTTACATAAACTAATGTGTGATTTTTCCCAATTTAATTAGCCTAGAACACATCAACGAATCATTATTCAAATAAAAAAAATTCAACAAACACGTTTCATCTCACCCCTTGAATGGGGTGTTTAGCCAGACATGATTAAAATTTTAGCACAAGCACAATTAACAAATGAGAAACTAAAGAGAAAGATAAAGAAATACGATACGCAATAATTTCTTGTGTCAACTGTGTGCATGAATACGCGTCCTAAACTTGTCACAAAATCTGACTGGATTACAAAACTGAAAGTAAAAAATGATCCTATAAATTTTTCTAGACCTAAAACTATATTTTTTTCTTTTTTTTCTGACTATTTTTCTACCCTCTTTTTTTTCTTTTTCTGTCTCTCCGTTCTCTCTCTGTATCTATGTTCTCTTTTTGATGCTGAGAGTCTTCTTTTATAAGATTCACCCCTTTTTCTTTAGTTTCACGATTTGATTTGGATGGAGAGATTTTTATGGGATTTGAATGTTGCCAAATCAGAAGTTAAAATATAGCTTTTATTTGCACGTGGTTTTGGTGGAAACTTCTGATTTTAAAGGGATTTGGGTTGGAGATGGTAGGTGATTTTTGGTTTTGTGTGTGAGGAGTGACTCGGGCATCTTGATTTCGGGTTAAGGGGTATTGGGTTGGAGCAGGTGTGGTCACGATTTGGTGCTGGGTAGCTCGCGGGTTGGTGTTTGAATGGGTTGAGTCGCACAGTGGCATGCCAGCGCGGTTTTGGTTTGGCCCGGATCGTGGCGTGGTTCTGGCGCGGATCCGGGGTTGACAGGTTGCGGGTTTGACACGGGTTTGAGATCTGGCCGGAGGTGGGACGCCAGATCTGGGGGCTTGGGTTGGTATGGATCGAGAGTGGGTAAGGGGTTTGTTAATTGGGCGCATGTTAGACCCGGTTGGGTTCCGATGGCTGGGCTTGAATCGCCGGCGGGTTGTGGTTTGAAGATGGCGGGTGGGATCGTGGAGCAGGGGAGAGGTGCAGATGGGTTTTGGGTTGTGTTGGAGGGAAATGGTGAAGATGATGAATAGTGGTGTAGGGGTGTGTTAGGGTGTAGGCTGGTTTAGGTGTGTGTGTGAGTTTTAGTTTGTAAAAAAATAGAAATAAAAACTAGATAAAAATAAAATCCTACTAAAAATAAAATAAAAACAATAAACCTATTAAATTAAAAAGACTCTAAAATATATATATATATATATAACAAAACTATAAAAAACATATAAAAGACACAAAATAATAAAACTCTATTAAAACTAAAAATTATAATCCTAATATAATAAAACTAAAGTAAGATAATATCTAATAAAAATAGAAAATAAAATCATAAAAACCAATCCTAATAAAAATTTTAAATAAAATAAAAATAAAAAACTAATAAAAATAAAAATAGAAAATTAGAAAATTAGAAAATAAATGCTAGAAAATTCTAAATAAATCTAACATAAATCCTAAAAATAAAAATGTCTCAAACTAAAAATCTAAAAAATAGTAAAGTTACAAACTCAACACTCAACGGGCTCGAGGTATAGATTGGGCTCGATTTGGGCGAGATTAAGGTTACGGGATTGTTTCGGAGGATCGGAACACATCTCGGCACGCTCAATGGGACTCTGACTTCACGATCTCTTTTGATTTCTTCGTTGCACTGCTTTAACTGCTCCTGTGTCGCAATTGTACTGATTTAGCATTATTTGTACCGCAACTGCGTATTGAACTGAGAAATAAATAAATATGAATATAAGCCCATTTTTATTAAAATCGAGTGACTAAAATGTATCTATTAGGGGCATAAAATAGACAATTTTTGGTGCTTATCACCTATACTAATTTTTTTTGTAATTTTCTGACTCTTTTTCTGAACTGTAAAACAATGGCATTGTAAAGTGTCTCTCTGCAGTCTCAACTCTATACAGTATATGATATCTCCTTAAATGAGTTGCCCCTATTTCTTTTAAAATCCCACTGATGGTTTATTGAGAAGAGATTTCATGGGAATTTAATAAACCAAGTCAAAGGTTTAAAAGTCTAGGCACGTGGAATTTGGGAAGAAAAGGTTGGAGGTCCTGATTTCGTGGAGATGGGTTGAAGTTGTTTTGGATCAGGTTTTAGGTCATAGCCGGCTGTGTAATGCTGCTTGGGTGTCTTAGCCGAAGAGAGAATGAGTTGGCTATAAGGTGGGATGAGGGAAGTGGTATTGTAGTCGGGTATGGGTTTATGGACAACAGGTCTGGGTATGAAATGAGTTTTGTGTTTGGATAAGGTCCATCTACGAACAAAAGAATCATTAGCAAAAATTTGATAAAATAAACAAACAGAGACTTAGAATTTTGCACTAAGAAGGAAATCACCTCGACAATAGGCTCACAAACAAGAGAAGGCTCAACCAATGGAAGTACAATTGTGGCTACCTGAAATTATAATATTAAGCTAAGTGTTGATAAATTCAACATGAACGGAGGTATGAAAGCAAGGTACGAATGCTCTGACACCACTTAGAGAGTGGAAGGCACTGATACTACTATGAGAATGCGAAAACAAATAAGCTCAACAAAAATTCCAATTTGAGAGTGTGCCATTATCTAACGGTGTTAACTTATTAAATTTAAATGACAATCCACACTAAATTTTAATCCCTTAAACCATAAAACATGCAACTATGTGATTCAAAATATAAAATTGTGACACCCTGCCCAATTAAATACCAGGTGATCAGTCCTTTATAAAATTTAAAACAGGATATCCGGTTGGTTCATTCTTAGCATCAATGTCGAAAAATATTTTTATTTATTAATCACCTAATTATTAATTAAGCTAGTGTCAAAACGTTTAACCCAATAATTAATGTTAATTAAATTAAACCATTCAATACATTCACCAATATCATGAATAGATAAACAATGAACAAAACACCATCTAATTGAATATAATAAAACTGGAATAGTCGTCCTAGTTAAAAGAATCCCAACCCACCAAACATAATAATGATAAATCCAACTGAATACTGAAATACTGAAATACTAAAATACTGAAATAAATTAGTACAGTGTCTCTCTCACATAGCTAAAATGAGAATCGGCGACACGTGCCCTAACTAGAGAACCTAAATAATAAAATTGAGATGATAGATGTGGAGGCGTTTAAATGCAAGGACCTACAACTTCCATAATAATTGCAGCACGTCAAGATGTCCGACAATCTAAGCTTGGCGTCCCTGTCGCTAGACACCAAAAAATAATTTCACAAGAAAAAGAGATTTTGCAGGAGACGGGTCAAAGCCCAAGTGCAAAATATTTTGAAACGGTTTAGTAAGTATTTAAAAATGCAGTAAAGCAAATAGAATACACCTGTTAGATTTTGAACACTCACTTGAGATTCTCACCTCTCAACTATTGTGCACACCTAACGTACCTCTAAACCATCCTAGTTATCGTCATCAATTAACTATAATGTAGACATCCACTTTCTAACTGTCACTCGTAGTAATAACCCGTATTTCACACAAACTATTATTATTAAATGTTCTTGCATTTGATATTACCGTAAGAGTTTCACAATGAGGTTAAGTGTTCACATACTTAAGTCATTTAAGAATTCATTATCTTCTTTATCTACAAATTTCAAGCAGTAGATAGTATCATAAGTATATATACATAATCATCACTATATTATATATATATATATATACTAATACGGCACCCCTAGACTCAGCTGGGGTGCATACATACTCTTCTATCAAGTCCCAGTACATCTCGTACTAAATAAGGACTGATGATTCGTAATCACTCACAAACCATAGAAATACAAATCACACATATTTGGAGGTGAACATAGTCCCAAGCCTTTGGGTTACACACATACCTACGCACCCAAATGACCGTTCAATACCATTGTTCACACAAATGGCAATCCAACCTAAGTTCGATGTTCTGAGGCACAAGTCTAAATCCCCCTGAAGGATCCTCAAGATAAGACTGTCACCTTCACAACCTCCCGCGATAGCAAGCATCGTAAGTATGCTATACACAGAATAAATCAATCATATAATAGATATTCGTCTCACCTATATATATATATATATATATATATATTCATAACACGTATATAGGTATACTCACATCCCATATCATAATTCCCATACGTAGTATATTATTATCCTGAGTATCCTATGTTTACTTGGATACCAGTTTCACTCTTTGTCATACGCTCTCGAGTATTCCTTCACCACTCATACTGTAAACATTATTCTACCTGGTTTTAATCATCATTTTCCTCGAATTCTCGTAACCCGAATTAATCTCCAAATTAGGTAATTCCCTCGTGTTAACCCAATTAGGTTCATCCTAAATACAACATTATAAGATCAATCCTAATACCCAACCTAGGCCTACTAGTCCTCTCACGTATGCCAGAGTAATTTAAAATAATTCCCAAGAATAAATTCTAAATGAATTTATAACCATAACTAACCAAAGGTGAAAATTGGACAAAACGGGACAGCCGAATCGATTCGGCATAGACCGAATCCATTCGCCCCTACTGGTCTGGAAAATCTCCATTTATGTTCTTACAGGTTTCATTAATTTCTAACTCCAAATCTTGATTCTAATCATCCCAAAAACCAATGCAACATTATCAAATGTTATACTAACATATATAAACAAGTTCTAATGATTACCGATCACGGTTTCATCAAACACATCAATTTATTTGGGTTTAATTCAAGAATAATCATTATGAACCCTATGTTGTCATCTTCTTCAATAACTTCATTAAAAACTCAGATTTTCTCATCAATTTAAATCAAATTTCGTTGGTAATCATTTACCTATCATGGGGAATCAATCCTACATAATTTTACGTCTTCAATTGTGATTTAATTTCTCCAATTTCACCAATTTGACATATGATTCATAATCAATTTCAACCTACACTAACATGGGTTATATTATTGCTCTAATTAAGCAAGATTTAAACACTTGCCTTGTAAGTAGGTCGGATCTGTTGAAGAAGACGCTGGATTAGTGTTCCTCCTCCTCGGATCTATAATCTAGTGGTGGTGGTGGTTGTGCTAAGCATTGGTTCTAGCCTTAGACTCTCCTTCCTCTTCCCCTTATGGCCCCTCTGCGGCTTTCTTTTAATTCTCATGTAGTTTAACCTAACCCCTTTTTTTCCCAATCAGATATAACCCTACAGAATTTCGTATGTACTATTCACTCAAAAATGCAAATTACCAAAATGCCCTACCGAGTTGTCGGTTTAGCCTAAAATAGCCCCGGGACCCAAACTAAACCCCCAGGTAAACTTTTCTGACTATCTCGATCCTTCCGGAAATATTGGCGCACTCGAAATAACCATATGGGTGATTTATAAATAATTTACATTTTATTCCATTAATTTATTACCGACACGACAGACACGCATGTCGTGTCTCAATTTTCTTAATTGTCATATTTCTCACTCGCGACAATTCGCATAAATTCACAATTATATATTATTTTATTCACTCAGTAATATTCAATATAATTCTCACTAATAAATACTAACCCTTATCTCGCTAGTTAATATTTATTTAATCCGGATTAATTATCAATTAATTTTTCCATATTTAATTTAATTAATCCAATATTTAAAAAGCATTAAAAATATGGGGTGTTGTATACTCCCCCCAACAACGGAATTTTGTCAAAATGAACTCTAGATATTTTTTGCACATCTCATCCTCGCACTCCCAAGTAGACTCCTTAATATTATGATGTCGTCACTGAACACGTACTAATAGTACTACCTTTGACCTCAGTTTCCTCTCGCTACGGTCTAGAATAGCAACTATCCCCTCCTCGTAGGAACATCGAGTTGTAGATCAATCTCCTCTAAATAAATATGAGTGTGTGCCAACTCATCTTGAAGATATCTCCTCAACGAAGAAATGTGGAACACATCATGAATCCTATACAAGTACTCGGGTAACCCAAGTCTGTAAGCCACTGGCCCAATCCGCTCAATAATAGGGAATGGCCATACATTCCTCGGTCCCAACTTCCCTTTCTTCCCAAATAGCATTATCCCCTTCATAGGAGATACTTGTAGCAATACCTGGTCCCCCACACTGAACTCCCTAAAGAACCTCTTGGCATCGGCGTAGATCTTTTGCCTATCATGAGCAACTCGTATGCGATTTCTAATCATCTCAATCCTGGATGACGTATCCTGAATCACCTCTGGCCCGAGCAGGATAACGACAAGGTCAATCGTACAACGCCTCAAATGGGCCTATGCCAATAGTAAACTGATAGGAGTTGTTATATGCAAACACCACTAATGGAAGGTATTGCTCCCAACCTCCCTCAAAAGCAAGAATACATATATGTAACATATCTTCTTGCATCTGATTAGTCCGCTCGGTCTGCCCGTCCATCTGTGGGTGATAGGTCGTACTCAAACGTAACTCAATACCCATGGCCTCCTGAAAGCTCTCCCAAAAAAGAGACACAAAAATTTTATCCCGGTCAGACACAATATATAGGGTCACCCCATGTTATCTCATTACCTCCATAATAAAAATCTATGCATACTGTGCCGTAGCATAAAGTGGGTTACCTTAGTCAACCGATCCACAATCACCCATATTAAATCGTGACCCCTCTAAGAAGTAGGTAACCCTGTGATGAAATCCATGGAAATACTCTCCCATTTTAACATAGGAATCTCCAGTGGCTGAAGAAACCCTAGCGATTTCCAATGGTCCAGCTTACCTAGCTGACAGGTGGCATACTTTGAGATGAACTTAGTAATGTCTCTCTTTATGCCACTCCATTAATATTGTCGCTTCATATCCTGGTACATCTTATCCCCATCGAGATGTACCGATAATCGAGATCCATGCGACTCTGCCATCACCGCATGTTATAGATCCTCTCCCTATGGATCAATTAGGTGTCCATTGAAGCGCAAACCCCTACCTGAACTCACAGAATAAGACTCGGCTCCCTTGGCTAGGAGTTGTATGATCTGATCCTCGAAGAATGCATCTGCTGCCTGAGCCTGTACAACCCTCATGACTATATGGGGTGTAACTATCATAACTGACATGAATGGTCGGGTAATTGCATCATGGTGTCCCAACTTCTTCCATTTAGCCTTCCACATCTCAGCCACCTCACCTACTGGCCTCCATCTCAACGTATCATTTACTACGTTAGCCTTCCCCCGATGGTACTGGATATCTAACTGGTAGTCCTTCACAAATTCAAGCCACCTCTGCTGATGCATATTCAACTCTCTCTGAATGAATAAGTACTGCAGTGACTTGTGATCTGTGAACAGGAAAAATTTCTCCCCCAAGAGATAATGTCTCCAAATTCGAAGTGCAAACACGACTACTACTAACTCCAAGTCTTGAGTGGGGTAATTCCCCTCGGGAGGCTTAAGCTTGCGGGAAGCATAAGCTATAGCCTGATCCTCCAACTGTAACACTCCACCAAGTACCTGTAACGATGCATCAGTATAGACTAAGTACTCCACTCTCGGCCTGGGCAGTGCTAGAAGCGGTGTTGAAGTTAGCTTGTCTGTCGGCTCATCAAATGCCAACTGACACGCATCATCCCAAATGAATGCCACACCCTTACGAGTCAAATTAGTCATCGGTCTCGCAATTTTTTAGAACCCTCAGATGAACCGTCTGTAATACCCGGCTAACCCCAAGAAGTTACGCACCTCTGTCGATGTCGTGGGATGTCCCCACTCCCTCTTCGCTGACACTTTGCTCGGGTCCACTGATATCCCCAACTCAGAAATGATATGCCCTAAAAACTGAATCTCCTTCAGCCAAAACCCACATTTCTCATACTTAGCATACGTCTGATGCTCGCGTAGTGTCTGTAGAACTCGATGCAAATGCTCGGCATGCTCCTCCTCGGTCTGGGAAAAAATCAGGATGTCATCTATGAAGATATTGACAAGCTGATCTAGGAACTCTCTGAACACCCTGTTCATTAAGTTCATAAATACTGTTGGTGTGTTGGTTAGCCCAAATGGCATAACTTGAAACTCATAGAACCCATATCTCGTCAGAAAGGCAGTCTTAAACACATCATGCTCCCTAATCCGTTATTGATGGTATCCCGAACTCAAGCCTATCTTCAAGAAGTAGGCAACTCCTCTCAACTAGTCGAATAAGTCATCGATGCGAGGCAACAGGTACTTATTCCATATCGTGACTTTATTCAACTCCGGATAATTCATTCATAATCGCAAAGATCCATCCCTCCTCTTTACAAACATAACTAGGTCACCCCATGGTGAGATACTCCTATGGATGAAGATCTGTCCCAACAGCTGTTCAATCTGGTCCCGTAACTTCCTCATCTCCACCGCAGCCATACGGTAAGGTGCACGGGCTATCGATCGAGTGTCAGGCACAAAATCTATCTCTTTACACGACGGTAGCCCCGGTATAACCTAAAATACATCAGCATACTCACGAACAACAGGAATCGAATCCAGGGGAATCATAACTCCTGTAGAGGCCTCATCCTTTATATAAAATAAGTGAGTGGAAAATCCTCCCTCGGGAAGAGGCATCGCCACTATGAACATTTCTCACCCAAGGATGGCGAAAATAATACTCCTACTAAAGCAATCGATTATGGCCCTATACGCGACTAGCCAATCCATCCCAATAATAGTGTCGTACTCGAACATGTCTAAACACAAGCATATCGGGTGGCAAAATAAGACTCCCAATATCTATAACCACACCTTGGCATATAAAGAAAATCATAGACCCATTACCCAACGGGGAGTAAACATAAGTCACGGTATTGTCGATCGTGCCTAACAACCCTGCGGCCCATGAAAAACTAGTGGCTATAAAAGAGTGTGAGGCCCCCGTGTCAAAAAAAATACGCCCCATAGACATGTGGATAGAAAACATACCCTCAAATGCGGATGGAGCCTGTGGAGCTGCTGCCTGGTGGACGTTGTAAACATGCCCATACTGTAGTTGTCCCTGCTGAATCGGGGCTGCTGAGATGGCAGGCAGAGCTGGAACTGGCGCTGGTGCTAGGAGAACAACTGAAAAGATCAGTATCTGGGGCTCATGGTGAGCACCCTGCTGGTGAGGATACTTCCCATTATCAGGGCAGTCAAATCATTTGTGGCTAGTCTTGCCATAAGTGAAATATCTACCTGCGTAGTTACCTCCTTTATGGACCTATTGGCCTTGACCCTGCTAGTTGTTGCCACCTCTCCCTTGGCCCTGATGGAATGTTTGTTATCCCTGGTGGCCCTGTTGGCCTTATTGGCCATTCTGACCCTAGTGACCATGCCTGAAACCTCCCTGTCCATGGCGAAAGCCCCCTGATCTGAACCTCTTAGGAGAATCAACCTTATGGGAACCCTGCTCACTCTGCCTCTGCTTACTTTGAGTTCCTGGTGCCCCACTGGCACTACCCCCACCTATCTTGACCTGCTGGCTGGACTCACCTCCCCGTTTGCTCCCCTTAACATGGAAGTGGTGATCCTGACAGTATAGTAATGTAGCATTGAGTACGTCAGTATAAGACTTCAATGAGAGGTTACCCAGAAACATCTGAATTTTCATAAACATCTGAATTTTCTTCTCTTCAGTAGGCACCTTAGCTGGTACTAGGTTTACTAGTCTAGTAAACTCTTCCTCATATTTTGCTACCGTCTCCCCCTCCTGGGTGAGTTCCAAAAATTTCTGCCTCATCTCAGTCTGGACAGCAAAAGGAAAATATTTGGGGTCAAACCGCACCCAAAAGTCCTGAATCGTCAAAGCATCATGCTCCTGTTCGGTTGTAGTGGACTCCCACCACTGTAATGCAGCCCTAACTAGATTGAAAGTTGTTAGTATCTGCCTCTGTACCTCCGTGCACTCATATATCCTCAAGTGCCGCTGGATATCTTTCTTCCAATTGCTCGTCATAACCATATCTGAATTCCCCTGAAACTTCGGGGGATGTGCCTTCTAGAAGGCATCTTTGACTCGCTCCCACGCAGAAGGGAACACATGTACTGGTGCTAGAGCCACTGGTTGTGCCTGTGGTGGGGACTGCTGAACCACTCATAGTGCTTCATTAACTGCCTGAGCAATGATAGCAGCAACCTCTGCAGCATTCATTGTACCTTGAGTCTGAGTTGGATGTGGCTCGGGTGGGCCATTTTTGGCCCACGGTGCACGTATGGGAGGCATCTGAAATGAAAAAGGATTTATAGGTCCACAATTACTTAAATCTCAAATAGTTGAAGACGTAATCACATAATCAATAAAACAACAATCCTAATAATATGGCTCTATATCAAAGAACGTTAAGCTGAAATCATAATAAGTCGTACAGATCCTAAAAGACTCTATAACATGATGCTCTGATACCACCTGTGACACCCCGCCCAATTAAATACTGGGTGATCAGTACTTTATAAAATTTAAAATAGAATATCCGATAGGTCCATTCTTAGCATCACTGTCGAAAAATATTTTTTTTTATTAATCACCTAATAATTAATTAAGTTAGTGTCTAAACGTTTAACCCAATAATTAATGTCAATTAAATTAAACCATTTAATACATTCACCAATCTCATGAATATATAAACAATGAATAAAACACCATCTAACTGAATATAATAAAACTGGAATAGTCGTCCCAATTAAAAAAATCCCAAACCATCAAACATAATAATGATAAATCCAACTGAATACCGAAATACTGAAATAAATGAGTACAATGTCTCTCTGACATAACTAAAATGAGAATGAGCGACACATGCCCTAACTGGAAAGCCTGAATAATATAACTAAGATGATAGATGTGGAGGCGTCTAAATGCGAGGACATGCGACTCCCACAATAGTTGCAGACAGTCTAAACTTGGCGTCCCTGTGGCTGGACACCTAAAAATAATTTCACAGGAAAAAAATATTTTGCAAGAAACAGGTCAGAACCCGAGTGTAAAATATTTTGAAACAGTTTAGCAAGTATTTAAAAATACAGTAAAGCAAATATAATACACATGTTAGCTTTCGAACACTCACTTGAGATTCTCACCTCTCAACTATTGTGCACGCCTAACATACCTCTAAACCATCCTAGTTATCCTCATCACTTAACTATAATGTAGACATCAACTTTCCAACTATTACTCGTAGTAATAACCCGTATTTCCCACAAACTATTATTATTAAATGTTCTTGCATTTCATATTATCCTAAGAGTTTCACAATGAGGTTAAGTGTTCACATACTTAAGTCTTCTTTATCTACAAATTTCACGCAGTAGATAATATCACAAGTACATATACATAATCATCACTATATTATATATATATACTAATACGACACCCCTAGATTCAGCTGCAGTGCATGCATACTCTGCTATCAAATCCCGATATATCTTGTATTAAATAAGCACTGATGATTCGGAATCACTCATGAACCACTGAAATATAAATCACACATATTTGGAGGCGAACATAGTCCTAAGCCTTTGGGTTAGGCACATACCTACGCACTCAAATGATCATTCAATACCATTGTTCACACAAATGGCAATCCAACCTAAGTCCGATGTTTTGAGGCATAAGTCTAAATCCCCCCGAAGGCTCCTCAAGATAAGACTGTGACCTTCATAACCTCCCGCGATAGCAAGAAGCGTAGGTATTCCCATACACTGAATAAATAAATTGTATAATAGGTATTCGTCTCACCTATATATATATATATATATATATATATATATATATATGTGTGTGTGTGTGTGTGTGTGTGTGTGTGTGTGTGTGTGTGTGTGTGTGTGTGTGAGTGTGTGTGTGTGTGTGTGTTGAACAAAAATGTAATTTACCCTTTAATTAATTTAATTGTAATTAATGTACATTTTAGTTTCATGTAATATATTGATTTTGATGATTCCAAACATACTTTTATTAATTACTTTTTCATTTTAAATATTTCTTTTTTTATAATTTAATTTTGTTTGTACAATTATATATACATATACTTGTGTAATAGTTAATATAATTATTAAGTATGCTATTTTATTTCATTTTTTTATAAGTATTAATATTTTTTAGTCTGTAATATATTATTTTGAAAAATTGTTTTTATATATACTTTATATATATACTTTTTTTTAATTTCGTTTTAAGTACGTTTTTTTTTAATGTTGTGTGCAATTTGAATCTTATCTTTTTACTTCCGACACATATCCATCCATACATGTATTTATTATTCATCAAATTTATTGATCCAAAAGGTCAAATCCCCTACTAGCCTAGTGCCTAGGGTTATCCACCATCTTTGTCCTTTTGGATAAGAGGATTTTATATTATTTAGCCATTGGTTGCACTAGTTTGCTTTCATGCCTTGGAAACATGCGTGGCTCACTCTCCTTTTATAACCTATCTTATTCTATTCTTTTATGAGTGGTGCTATGGGTACCAAACAACTCCCCCAAATCTCCCCCAAATAGCATTAATGAGTTGTGCCTGGCGGAACCCATACCACAAGGTATAACACTTAAAACTATTTGGGGGACGATTTGGGGGAGTTGTTTGGGACACATGGCATTTCCCTTCTTTTATTTTATATAGTAACAATTCATGATATCTAGATTATCTTGGAAGTTGTTATCTGTTATCTCATTTAAGGAGTGATGTTTGTTTATCAAGTCAGTTTCCTGACTTCCTCGTGCTCCGCATAAAAGCTATGTTAAAACATACTTATACATTATATATATATATATATATATAGTAGGCGTTAATAGTAGTGGAAACGTATAAACCTTACATCTACGGTGGATTTGATTTTTTTTATACTTTCCTTTTCTTTTTCACGTTAATATCTCGGGTCACGCACCTTAAGGATCTGAGATCTCAAAAGTTTTTTTTGGTTCATTCATCAAACTTATTACAACTTTAACATTCGTCTCATCCGAATCAGTCAACTGCCGAAAGTGACAAACAGTAATTGTGTATATATATAACTGTTTGGAATAAGCTATATATATATATATATATATATATATATATATATATATATATATATATATATATATATATATATATACATCTGGTCACATTGGTAATTGTCCCATCAACTGTTACTTCTATACCTTTTTCTTTGAACATGCGTCTGAATATTTTTTTTTATATAAATTGATATCTTTTTTATGTCAGTCCCACTCGACAGTTATGTGACACCCCACCTAATAAAATATCGGGCGATCACTCCTATATAACATTAAAACAGGAGTCTCATATGGTTCATTCTTAGCATCACTGTCGAAAATCAATTTAATTACTAATATCCTATAAGGCCGGTGTCAAAATTTTAAATTAACAAATCTTTTTAACTAAACCATTCCAATAAAAACAATTACAACAGTTTACATGCACCAACTAAAATGAAATAAAATAAAATAACCGAACACTCGGTACAATAATACAACCAAATCGAATGTCGCACTAAAAGGCGATAAAAGAATAAATGAGTACAGTTAGGCCATAAGCCCGAATGTTTCTACAATACCTCCTATCTAGATCTCAATGATGGAAGCGTCTAATATAAACCTGCTTGCATCCACAGCTGCTGTAGCAAACGTCTGACTTGAAAGAATCATCATCCAGGCGTCCCTGTGTCTGGACACCTATATATATATAGACATAGCAAGAGGGAAAATAGATAAACGGGTCAGAGCCCGATTTTTGAAAACATTTTAGCAAGTGCTTAAAATCCATATTTTAAAATATGTTATTTCTCATATTTAAACTGGTATCGCTCTCATATGAGATACACCTCACCCCTCTTCTAACAGTGCACAACTAGGGCATACCATTTTAAACAGCCTAGTTAAGCTACCCTGCCTAACTAATGTAATTACCCATCTTCTAATAAACCTCATCAATTCGGGTACTAAGGACTAAACTTCTCCCCATTCCCAACATTACGTTACGTTCGTGGGTGGGGTGTCTCGCGAAGTGAAATCCAAACAAGGAACCCCCCGATACACTACTACGTGACAATGTTGATCATCGGAATCCATTAGGCCTTCAGTACATAACAAGTTTATACCATCCCGTATTTATTAATAGTTCTCATTAGAACCTATGATTCACATTCATATAAATCCGGATATAAATCTACCGGAAGGAGTATATCACTTTATTCATTCTTCTCCTTTTTATACAGGTTTAGGTTATATGATATCTCATCTCATATATATATAATATACTTTTCGCAACAAGTATATTAGTTATCCATATAGGACACCAAACAAGATTTCAGTATACGCACATTATTCTATTCATGCATATACAACAATTTTTATAACAATAGAAAGTTACCATATAAATATAAGTATATATATTCGTCACACATATAATATATATACTAACGGCACCCCACATAAGATCTATGGTGCTGGCATACTCTGCTATCAAGTCTCCGTATCACACAAACTAAGGGAAATACTAGTTCGGAATCACTCTCGAACTGTATTAACACAAAATACATACAAATGGAGGCAAACCATAGTTCCAAGTCACTAAGAGGCCGCACATACCCTCACGTATATTAGGAGTGTCTGACTATAAAGCAGATAGCTGGTACCAAGGAGTCCTATGTTCTAGGGTACAAGTCAATATCCCCCATAGAGGTCCCATCGAGATAAGACTGTCCCGACGCGGTAACCTCCGTGATAGCAAGTATCGCGGGCATGATCTTTACACACATATAATATAAGGGCATAATCATAGCCCATACAACACATCCCATACGTAGTATATTTATATCTTGGATGTCCTGTGCATTTATCAATTTTACCAATTTTTAATATATTATTTTCTGAGCTTTTTTCACCACACAATGATTATATCAACACCATCGATATATATTATTTATCTCTTCTCAATCTTTTATGGCTATAATCTCCAAACTCTTATAGCGATAGCCAATAGCCTCGAATATTCTCATTCGAAATAATATAAGCCGTCACACAATTAAAATACCCCAATACGTATTCCCTTATTTAATATTCAAATCACACATAAATATCTCTTTAAGTATTATTCCTCACGAACACCCCTATTTGGGTAAATCTTGGATTTTACTTTCAACTAATCCAAAATACACGCCTTACTAAAAAAAATATTTAGAAGTCCCCACACAATTTTTAGGAACCCCAAATATTTATCTCCAAACAATTTTAGCCTTTTATTTTTCCAATTTTCGAGTACATTTCCGAGTTGGTGATTTTACCCCGGATCTGTCATCTTATAAAAATCATAACATTTCACAAAAAAATCAGAAAAATATGCGGTTGGCTTCCACATGACCGTATCGAAAAGATCTACAACTTTCGTGTTCTGACCGAGAGCTGAATCGGTTGTCTTCCTATCCAAAACAGTCCGGAAGTGACGCTGGTCACTATTCACCTTCTTCTCCAAAAATCCAAACCTCCATTAAAACACCTCCAAGCTTTTTATCTCCTCTCTCATCATCATTCAACCTCAAATAACCATAAATACACACATTCAAAGGGTTCTAATCATCCTAGAACCCAGATCCAACAATTAATTTCAATAAATTTCAATTTCTCAAATTGGGTATTAATCGAGTTATATCCGTTTTAATCTTTCGAAAACCCGTTTGATCCACAAAATTTTAACCCAAAACTCTTTAGTTTTATACCAACTACAATATGAGAAATTAAACACACTAAATCATAAAGCAAGTTAAACACTTGCCTCGTGGATTAAATCCGACGTTCCTGAGTCGAATCCCGCGAAATTTGCCCCGGAATCCCCTTTCCTTTCTTCCTTTCTTCCTTTCTTCTCTTCCTTCTCTCTACTCTCTTCTCTCTCTTAGGGCAGAAATAGGGAATAAAAGAGGGCTGCCAACCCTTAAATTCGAAATTGGCTTAATACCCAATTATTAAATGACTCGTGTACTCATTTACGAGTCCCTACTAGTCCAAAAATGCCCGGAACCCAAATACTACCCCCGGGTACTCTATTTTGACTATCTCGGCCATTCCGAACCCAATGGCGGAGTTGAAATCTCCATCCGAGTCACTTAACTAAAATTCACTATTTTGACCCAACACGTTCAATACGCGTGTTTTTCAATTTAAAATATTTTCCTTTGTCGCTTTACCCAACTGCGACATGTAATAAAAAATAATCTACTCATATACTTAGTCTCGAAATATAATCCACATAAATATTAATCTGTCACTCGAAAACTAATATTTACTATTCACTTTATAATAATGAATTTATTTAAGTTCACCCATTGATCCCAGAATTACTATTCATAATAATTCCTCAAATTACCAAATTAAATTCACAGTGTAATTTAAATACCTTTAAAAGTACGGGGTATTACATACTTCCCCCCTTACAACAGAATTTCGTCGTCGAAATTCAGATATAGCATGTACCACTACTCTAGGATCGGTATATACATTACATCCTAGCTTAACCAAATTTAGATAAAGCCTAACACAATGGTCTCCCACTATATTCCACCCATCTCAAGGCGTATGCTCATATATATATAATCTTATCATCTCTATATATTTACAGTAATCTTGCACCCTTTTGTTAGGACCACTTAGCGCAAAGTATCTATTATTAATACCATATCTACTAGTCTCACACAGTAGAAATATTCCCAAATCCATATATATACACATATAGTCACATCATCCCTATACATATATATATATATTAATCCTGCACCCCCCGGTTAACACCCATTAGCGCACTTAATCAATAATGTTCTTGCACCCCCGGGTTATCACCCATTAGTGCTCTTAATAATAATATC
Organism: Sambucus nigra; assembly: GCA_949130495.1. Classification (NCBI taxonomy): domain Eukaryota; kingdom Viridiplantae; phylum Streptophyta; class Magnoliopsida; order Dipsacales; family Adoxaceae; genus Sambucus; species Sambucus nigra. The sequence goes on from OX422209.1 coordinate 121,832,841, forward strand.
ACATAATATGCATACACACATCCTATTAAGATTCATAGGCATATTCCAAACCTAATTATACACTTCTCATATGTATTTTATTCTCATCGCTACGTATTGTATAAATATTCAGATTACTATCTCTCTCGTAATCTACAAGGTACATTCCCTATACCGAATAATTAAAGTATTAACTCTCATATACTCTTCTGGAATTTGGTACTACATATACTCCGTATTTCCTTGGAGTATTCTAACAAAACAATCATGTGCAAGCCATTCGTCAATACTCGTTCGAGTAAGACTTCTCTCTACTTTCTCACAATAATTTGGTATCCTTTTCATTAAGAGGTACCTTTCAAATGGCTTTCCACAGCCTTTCAACCCCATCTCGGGTGTGTTATCTCTCGTTGCACATAAATGTTTGCATTATCGTCATTCTCGCACAACATTCAATACATTATATCGTTCAACCTTGTTTATAGCCGCCCTTCAGGCACATATTATACATATTTATTTTCACGTCCTTCAATATCGAACATTTTTGGGATTTACTAATCAGGGTACCCATACCCCCTATCATCCATGCATATATGCACCATCATTGCAAACGTTTTGATATATCACACTCACTCTAAATAATGGGCCTCATTTTATTGGCCTGGAACTAACACCTGGGTATCCCTTAACCCGAATAATTTGAAATTTAATTCTCCCGATACCTGGAAATTCAATCCTTCTTAAGATTATCCCATCGATCTTCTTATGGTTATTCACAATAGTCTTCCTATATCAGTTCCTTATTTCCCTTGCTTTGTGTTAGTCTTAATATTAAGGTGTTTCTAATACACGTAATATGAGTACTATTCTAGTTATATCCGTAGTGTCCAATACCTCTCTCGACTTTCGACATTTGCTCGGTTCCATGCGTGGGACGTCTCGTAAAGGGAAATCCAAACAAGGAACCCTCCCTATACACTACTCCCTCACATCGTCGGTCATCGATATATAACGGTCTAAGGGACACCAACGGGACGTTCAAATTCCTATTCGTTAACCTACTAATGTACTTTTACCACAAAAAAAATCCTTCCATGTTGACCAAATGGAAAGCCCAACTAATCAAGGAGCCTACACTCGACAAAAGCATTATTAGCATCATACCCAAAATGTATTTCCCCTAAATTTCCCTTTTATTCAAGACATGGATATACGTCTCAAATCGATTTCCTTCACCTTAACTCACCCACATATTTGCGATGAGAGGAAAATTTCAGTGCTTCTTCATAGCACTTATATCTCTATATAATTTTACAGTCATCAAACGGCTCTCACTCAATAGTGTTTCCTCTACACTAGGTGACTTATCGTCAAAACTAACATCCTTGCATTCTATTACATCTCTCCACTCCCGACGTCGTTAAGGTTCATGCGCGGACCATCTCACAAGCGAAATCCAAACAAGGAGCCCCTCCTATACACTATTACTTAACTTTGTCGGTCGTGGAGGTCTGCTAGTTCAAATATGCCACTAGAATAATCCCGTCTCTTCTATCGACAAACAAATGTGGTCAGAACTCTTAATTCTTTCTAGGAGCCACACCACCATGTGCTGGTACTAACACTAAGTCCTTAGCGCAAACAACAACGAGCTTAAACTCACAGCTCAACAATAAAGCCTGCATACCTTAAATTATATCTATAAGGTCCCCATGCACTCAAATCATGGTAATGAAACATCTCCTCATCGAAGTTCCATCTAAACAAGTAATCAAGGCGAGCTCATCCAGTATTTATCTCGCATTCCATGCTTTATTATGTCCGTATATATATGTTTCACATCTTATATAAATATATATACATTATACTATACACATCAAGTATATCCATACTTATATATCACATACTATATAAGTATAATAACCATCCCTTAGAGCTATAACTCAATGGATGCAGTCTCTTAATGCTATCATCTTCCAGGGAACTACTCACACATCATCCTCGGTACGAGCGGTCGAACTATCACACCGACTTGGTAAAAACTAAATCACAATGAATAGGAAGAATTCATAGTTCCTCTGAGGAAATGAGAATGAAACATACCCACCACGTCTCATTCCTGATAAAAATCACATAATCTAAAATGGACACTGTGACCTGGGGGCTATACGCTCCCTGCTCCTCAAGCCAGGGGCCTCACCCACATCGCGTAACTTTCCATGATAGCACTAGAGGGGGTATGCTTCACACAAATATACCGATCACATACAGATATATTTAAACATATCATATATATATGTCTAAATATGCTCATATATATATATATAGTATAATCCGACTAATCGTGTATATCTCTCGTAACATTAGCCCATATTTCCCGAATATACATATTCGATTTAATCCCATAAGTATTCACTTACTTATAATATAAATAAATATTAAGCTTATCACAACTAGCTCGTATCCCAATTACATCTGACATTCCAATTCAAATCCCAAGAGTCTTTATCCCATTAGACTCTTAAAAATCACGAAGTCTCACAACTTTAATTTTTCATTGCAGATTTCACACCTTGCACTAAAACAACTATAACTCACACGTAAGTCCAATTTACTAGTGAGTCTATTAATCCACTGGAGAAGCCACTTTCTCTATTGTACCTACCTTACTCTGGTACTAAGTTCACATAATCATGTCACTCTTTATTCACCGTCGGTCTCTGACCGATTCTTATGTGAATAAGCTAGAAATCGCATTCACTTTATTATTTCTAAATCAGAGGAATTTTCAGTTTAAAACCATCTGTAAGATTCATTTATGAGCAAAACACCCTGCTCCCTCAAATGTGGTGTTCCCACCATTTCAACATTACTCCATTGAGTGAGAAAAAAATTTCCTCAAATTTTCACATATGGGTATTTCCATACCCAACTCTAAGCCAAAGCTTCCAAGCCTTCGACTTCCTAGGAGTGAAATTACACTATTTTCGCCTAGCTCAACTTCAACGCACGGTCCTCATCAAAGACCTCTTAAGATTTTTTTGCCATGTAACTTCACTGGGTAATTCAAGTTTAGCACCATTTTCTACTATAACGGTGCATAAATAATAATAACTACTATTCTATAGTAGTCATTGCAGCAATCCACGACAATGCCACAAGGGGAGTGACCTCTACCGCGGTCCTCATTCCTAACATCAACTTACAGCTCCAACTAAGCCCCGCCTCCTGTTGCCCTGACAAAGGCTTTCCATGGTCACCCTTCGTCGATCAGCACACGAATCTCGAACAAGCACGCAAAAGATTTACTATAATCTTACATAATGGCAGGAGAACGAAATCTCACAAGAGGATATCAACAATCATAATCATAAGGATCTATATCAAATCAAAAGCAACGCTGAAAGTGTAGTACGTCCGCACAGATTCCCAAGGACACTAGAACTTGATGCTCTGATACCACCTATGACACCCCGCCTAATAAAATACCGGGCGATCACTCCTATATAACATTAAAACAGGAGTTTCATATGGTTCATTCTTAGCATCACTGTCTAAAACCAATTTAATTACTAATGTCCTATTAGGCCGGCGTCAAAATTTTAAATTAACAAATCTTTTTAACTAAACCATTCCAATAAAATAATTACAACAGTTTACATGCACCAACTGAAATAAAATAAAATAAAATAACCGAACACTCGGTACAATAATACAACCAAATCGAATGTCGCACTAAAAGGCGATAAAAGAATAAATGAGTACAGTTGGGCCATAAGCCCGAATGTTTCTATGATACATCCTATCTAGATCTCAATGATGGAAGCATCTAATATAAACCAGCTTGCATCCACAGCTGCTGCAGCAAACGTCTGACTCGAAAGAATCATCATCCAGGCGTCCCTGTGTTTGGACACATATGTATATATAGATATAGCAAGAGGGAAAATAGATAAACGGGTCAGAGCCCGATTTTTGAAAACATTTTAGCAAGTGCTTAAAATCCATATTTTAAAATATGTTATTTCTCATATTTAAACTGGTATCACTCTCATATGAGATACACCTCACCCCTCTTCTAACAGTGCACAACTAGTGCATACCATTTTAAACAACCTAGTTAAGTTGCCCTGCCTAACTAATGTAATTACCCATCTTCTAATAAACCTCATCAATTCGGGTACTAAGGACTAAACTTCTCCCCATTCCCAACATTACATTACGTTCGTGCGTGGGGTGTCTCGCGAAGCAAAATCCAAACAAGGAACCCCCCCCCCCCCCCCGATACACTACTACGTGACAATGTTGATCATCGTAATCCATTAGGCCTTCAGTACATAACATATTTATACCATCCCGTATTTATTAATAGTTCTCATTAGAATCTATGATTCACATTCATATAAATCCGGATATAAATCTACCGGAAGGAGTATATCACTTTATTCATTCTTCTCCTTTTTATACAGGTTTAGGTTATATGATATCTCATCTCATATATATATAATATACTTTTCGCAACAAGTATATTAGTTATCCATATAGGACACCAAACAAGATTTCGGTATACGCACATTATTCTATTCATGCATACTCAATAATTTTTATAACAATAGAAAGTTACCATACAAATATAAGTATATATCTTAGTCACACATATAATATATATACTAACGGCACCCCACATAAGATCTATGGGTCTGGCATACTCTGCTATCAAGTCCCCGTATCACACAAACTAAGGGAAATACTAGTTCGGAATCACTCTCTAACTGTATTAACACAAAATACATACAAATGGAGGCAAACCATAGTTCCAAGTCACTAAGAGGTCAGCACATACCCTCACGTCTATTAGGACCGTCTGACTATCAATCAGATAGCCTGTACCAAGGAGTCCTATGTTCTAGGGTACAAATCAATATCCCCCATAAAGGTCCCATCAAGATAAGACTGTCCCGACGCGGTAACCTCCGTGATAGCAAGTAGCGCGGGCATGATTTTTACACACATATAATATAAGGGCATATGCATAGCCCATACAACACATCCCATACGTAGTATATTTATATCTTAGATGTCCTACGCAAGTATCAATTTTACCAATTTTCAATATATTATTTTCTGAGCTTTTCTCACCGCACAATGATTATATCAACAACATCGATATATATTATTTATCTCTTCTCAATCTTTTATGGCTATAATCTCCAAACTCTTATAGCGATAGCCAGTAGCCTCGAATATTCTCATTCTCAATAATATCAGCCGTCACACAATTAAAATACCCCAATACGTATTCCCTTATTTAATGTTCAAATCACACCTAATTATCTCTTTAAGTATTATTCCTCATGAACACCCCTATTTGGGTAAATCTTGAATTTTACTTTCAACTAATCCAAAATACACGCCTTACTAAAAAAAATATTTAGAAGTCCCCACACTATTTTTAGGAACCCCAAATATTTATCTCCAAACAATTTTAGCCTTTTATTTTTCCAATTTTCGAGTACATTTCCGAGTTGGTGATTTCACCCCGGATCTGTCATATTATAAAAATCATAAAAATTCACAAAAAAATCAAAAAAATACGCGGTTGGCTCTCACGTAACCGTATCAAAAAGATCTACAACTTTCGTGTTTTGACCGAGAGCTGAATCGGCTGTCTTCCTGTCCAAAACAGTCCGGAAGTGACGCTGGTCACTATTCACCTTCTTCTCCAAAAATCCAAACCTCCATTAAAACACCTCCAAGCTTTTTATCTCCTCTCTCATCATCATTCAACCTCAAATAACCATAAATACACACATTCAAAGGGTTCTAATCATCCTAGAACCCAGATCCAATAATTAATTTCAAGTTTCTCAAATTGGGTATTAATCGAGTTATATCCGTTTTAATCTTCCGAAAACCCGTTTGATCCACGAAATTTCAACCCAAAACTCTTTAGTTTCATAGCAACTACAATATGAGAAATTAAACACACTAAATCATAAAGCAAGTTAAACACTTGCCTCGTGGATTAAATCCGACGTTCCCGAGTCAAATCCCGCGAAATTTGCCCCGGAATCCCCTTTCCTTTCTTCTTCTTCTTTCTTCTCTTCCTTCTCTCTACTCTCTTCTCTCTCTTAGGGAAGAAATAGGGAATAAAAGAGGTCTTCCAACCCTTAAATCCGAAATTGGGTTAATACCCAATTGTTAAATGACTCGTGTACTCATTTACGAGTCCCTACTAGTCCAAAAATGCCCGGAACCCAAATACTAACCCCGGGTACTCTATTTTGACTATCTCGGCCATTTCGAACCCAATGACGGAGTCAAAATCTCCATCCGAGTCACTTAACTAAAATTTACTATTTTAACCCAACACGTTCAATACGCGTGTTTTTCAATTTAAAATATTTTTCTTTGTCGCTTTACCCAACTGCAACATGTAATAAAAAATAATCTACTCATATAGTTAGTCTCGAAATATAATCCACATAAATATTAATCTGTCACTCGAAAACTAATATTTACTATTCACTTTATAATAATGAATTTATTTAATTTCACCCATTAATCCCAAAATTACTATTCATAATAATTCCTCAAATTACCAAATTAAATTCACAGTGTAATTTAAATACCTTTAAAAGTATGGGGTATTACAAGTTGGAGTACAGATTTTTATACTGCTGCCTCGGGACCCACGATCTCTTTTGAAATGTTACAACTATGACCAGGAGATCACTGACTAAAACTTTTGGATATATGTTTTTTGTATGCGTCCGCTTATATTATCCTATACAAATTTATACCTCCTTTGAGCAGTTATATAACATATTAAATATTAAAAAAAATGTTTTATACACAGATTAATAAACACTAGTTGATTTTCACAGATAGCCCTAACAGTGAATGATGATCCTTTCTCACATTGTATTAGCTATCCACTTGTTTAAAAGGCTTGGCAAAGTTGCATCGTTCTTTATATATATATATCTTTTGAATGTCAGTGCATTATATTAAGAGCATCCACAATGGGGATGCTAGAAGCCACTAAAATTTGTAAGTTTACGAATTGAGAGGTCTCGAGTGGTGGATAAAAGTGAACAAATTTTGCAGAAGGATTTGTAGTGGTTCTCTAAAGTTGCAAATCGGATGGAGAATTTGTAAAGGGTTCCTACGAACTTCTGAAGTTCGTTGGAATTCCTACGAACTTTTAAAGTTCGCAGAAAATATAAATAATTATTTTTAATGGGTATTTGAGTTCTTACGAACAACATTTGTTCGTAAAAATTCCTACGAACAAATGTTGTTGGTAAGAAATATGTTTAATATTTCCTACGAACAATATTTGTTCGTAGGAAGTTGTTTACAAATTCTGCTTTCATACACCATTGTAAAGTTTGGTCCTCAAATCAGGTAAAACTCCTTTTTGAATTTGTAAATATGTCCTTCATTGAGACTCCCCCACTATGGATGCTCTAAGAGTTGGACAATACCTTTATATTTTGGGTAATTGACAGTAAGAAGACTTCTCTTTTTATATAAGCTCATACACTGTCATATTATTATATAATTTCATTATCTGAATAAGCTATGCATATACTACTATACATATGACAATTGTTTGGTCATGAGTTTTTTTTTCCGTACAAGGAGTTAGGTGTTAGCCTTGGCCCGTGCATTATGTCTTTCTCAACTCATTTCCTAAGCTAAATATCTATTGGAGATATAACACACATGCTAACTTGTCAGCTATATACTATCAAATCTTTTTTGTACTCCTCCTATTATATAAGTTTTATAGTTTGTATTTATTATCGTGGTTAATATTTATTTTTTTAAACAGAGAAATAACTTTTACACATCAAATGACTAACGTCTCTTTATATCAGACTGTTTCTCTTTTTTGGACTAATATATTGGAGATCTATTTTTAGATATTTCAAGAACCTCTTTTCAGTTCCATATTTTCAGAATGTTATTTCCATGAGTCAACAGCTACATTTTTATTGAGAAGCAATATGGAGATTTGCATATCATTTTTTCAGCTATCTTCATCTCAGAAAATCAAGAGCATTTAATGCTCACAATGCATGTGTCTAACAGCTAGTTTTTTGAAAACCTTCTAAATACTCAAGAGTTGCATTGAAGACACACATGAATAAGACGATGAGCAAGACTTGAGAATTTATTCAGAGCATTCAAAGTTATTATTCAGCTACTACACATTCAAGAGAGCAATTAATTTACAATCTGCTCAATCATTGAAGAAGAAAACTTGTGCTTACACTAACATCATTTATTGAAGTCTTATTGAAGAAGAGAAACTCAGAATATGAATTGTAATTTTAGAGAGTTTCATTATTCTACATTGTACCAAAAATATTCAGATTTGTTTGAAGCTTTGTTGAAGCTTCGGATTGTTGTACCGGTGATTGGTTCCTACCCGCAAGTGGGCCACGGGCTCGAAGTTAGCTTGCAAATAGTTTTACTCGGTGGTTTGATCCTACCCTTCAAGTGGATCACAGTAATGAAGCAAAAGGGAGTTGGAAACTCTAATGGCGTGGACGTAGGCTGGGATTTCGCCGAACCACGTTAAATTTCGATGTCTTTATTTTTCGTACTTTATTTGCTTATTTATTTGTGCTTGCTTGAACTTATATTTTTCAGCACTAAAATTTGCAAACATATTAATTTCAAAAATTGGTAAATTATTTGTTAAGGTTAAAGTAATTATTTTTGAATTAATTAATTTAATTTAATAATATTAATTTTTATTATATACGAAAATTAAATAAATATTGATTAGGTGTTAAAATTTGCATTTTAGCTTGTATAAATTAATTGGTTGCATTTGTTAGATATTCTCAGTTTTAATCTTTGAAGATTTATTAATCTGAAATTTGATTAAGTGATTTAAATTTAATATTTTTTTGAAATATAAATTTAACCCCAAAAGTTTGCAAAATCTCAATTCACCCCCACCCCCGAGTATTTTTCTGGGCAACAATTGGTATCAGTGATAGTGCTCTTCTTATTTTCTGATTTAAAAATCTTAGAGTTAAAGATCATGGCAAACTTTTCTGTATTTATTTTAAATGTTGCACTCTACATTTTTATTATTTGTATGCTAAAATGTTTAATGTCTTGAAGTTGTTCATTGTTTCATTATGTGAAAAGAAAATGGACATATAGTCAACACCGCATTTCAAGCCTTATTTTAAAGGAAGAATTCAATCCTTTCCTATATGCTAATATTGATGAATCCAATAGTGAAGAGACCAATGTTACTTGTCTCATGGCAAATGATAATGAGAAGGTACTCTCTAACTCTAACTCTAGTGATAGTGATGATGATATTGTTGATGATTATGAGGAATTGCAAAATATTTTTGATGAATTATGTGAAAGTTTTGAAGAACTTAAAAATAAATATGTTGATCGTAAAAAGTCTCATTCATTACTTTCAACTAACTATGATTCTATGTCAAAGGATTTTGATTATTTGAAATTAAAAAATGAATCCTTCAATTAAGCAATTAAGTCTTTGAAAAAGGAATAATCTGTTATTATCACTACCCCTCTTGAAATTGAAAATACTGAATTAAAGAGGGAGATTGATTATTTAAAGAAATCTTTAGATACCTTTACTAAAGGAAATGAATATTTTTATAAAATTGTGGAAAATCAAAGAATTCGTTTTAATAACAATGGTATAGGATATGATGAAGAAAATGAGAAAAAGACTTATTTCAATTTATTTTAAAATGAAGCCTCGTCTAGTCATCCTAACTCTTTGTGCACATATTGTGGTAGACATACACATTATTCCAAATTTTATCATTTTAGAAAAAGAAGGTAGAAGAATACAAAGCTAGCTTGGATTCCAAAGGAAACAATATAAACCACGTGCATATTGGGTTCCAAAAGATAAAGTTTTTAGATCCAAAATCGGTATTGGTACTTGAATAAAAATCTATGAAAATTAAATTAGGAATAGATTTTTTTTATTTATTAATTAATAAATATTGTGATATATTATTTTCATTTCTTATATGCTTATTGATGATTAATAATCTGATTAAATTCATATTTTTATTGTCATTTGATTATTGTCATGTTTATATGCTTATTCGAATTAGACACCATTCATTACTTGAAAATATTTTTTTTATTAATGATTCATTGTTTGATTTATTTTATATTCATCTCAAATGGTTGAAAATGTGAATTTTTTTTAGTCAAAAATTGCTATGGATGATAAATTATTTCTTTGTATATGGATTAATGAAAATTTTATTTTTGTACATGATAAAATTGACATTGATGATTATTATTTAATAAGTCCATGGTTCATGATTAGTTACATTTGTGTATTAATATTGCTTTATGGACCTAACGCATTCTTGGATAAAAAAAATCTTCGAAGTTGTGTAGGTTGCATTTTGAGATGGAATGTGGATTTTTAAGGCACATAAATTGGTATCATTACAAATTTTAAATATCATTGCCTAATATTGGAAATTCCACACTTGGAGAAATTTTCATGAAAATATCATTGGTATGGGTAAAGTGGAAAGAAACACCGTTTTTAAATTCACATCTTATGATTAATTTTGTAATTTTAATTGATATATATATCCTTACATTAAATATTTGTTAAAGCATATGAGTTTATTGTTGATACTTTAATCTTCACCTGTAAATTTGTACATTTGCATATTTTACCTTTGATGATTTTAAGTTGTATGTCACATACACTTGATTTTGATGATAAAATTTTGGGATTGAAATTCATATTTTTTTGTCTTACATCTTGACATATTTATTTGTGAATAATAATATTGAATTAACTCATGACTTTACTGTCTATTAATTTGAACAAAAATGCATTTGAGAATATTCTAGTATGCTTGATATATGAGCTACATGTTGATATTGAGACATTCACTCATTGATTTTGATGATATGGTCGTATTAATTTTTATGAGTTAGTTTTATTGCATGCTACATGATTAGTGTCATTATTTGAATATTTGTGACATTCATGATAAGTATTTTTTTAAGAAAATGACACTCCTGATATTTTGTGCTTAAATTGAAAAATCATATGATCAACAATTGGTATCATTTGGGAGAGTCGCTAAAAAGGATTTTATGAGCATATGATAGTAAAAAATTTATCTCATGAAAAAGATGCACCAAATTTGTTATATGCATATATGCCTTCATTGATATCCCTTAGGGGGAGATAAAATGATTATTGAAAACTATTCACTGAAAAATAGCTTCATCATGAACTTTATGCAATTTTTATGAATATTGTAATATCATTGATTATTTTCGAGAATCTTAAGCTCGTATCTTGAAAATGGCAAAGTAGGAACAAAATTAACAATTCTTATCGCTATTTTTTATGCCGCTATATTCTCCCTCATGTTGTGCACTTTATTCAAATTATTTGACGAACATTGAGTTACGATTTCTATTTATGTGTAAAAAATGTGCGACCTAGAACAATTGATATCTTTTATCATTGATGCGTTTGAAAAGCTAATCATTTATCATTCATCACTTATCATTTTTGTGACTTGTGCATTATTTGATAATATCATTGTCTATCTCAAAAAATCGAATACATGCTACGAAAAATTTATGATGAATATATGATCACGCGTGCATATTGAAAATTGTATGCCCCTTACAATTTATGGTTATATTCCATGCACATATTATTTTTGATAGGGGGGCTTCACATTTGCCCTTGATACTCGATTTATATTGAAAAATCTTTTTGATAATATCAAAAAGGGGAGTAAAATTTATTATTCAGTAATTGTGCTTAATTTACACATTTTATAGATCATTGGTAATCATCAAAAAGTGGGAGATTGTTAAACGAAAATGTAATTAACCCTTTAATTAATATTTAATTAATTTAATTGTAATTAATGTACATTTTAGTTTAATGTAATATATTGATTTTGATGATTCCAAACATACTTTTATAAATTACTTTTAATTTTAAATATTTCTTATTTTAGAAGTTAATTTTGTTTGTACAATTATATATATATGTACTTGTGTAATAGTTAATATAATTATTATGTATATTATTTTATTTCATTTTTTTTTGTAACTATTAATATTTTTTAGTCTATAATATATTATTTTGAAAAACTGTTTTTATAGATACATTATATATATTTTTTTATAATTTTGTTTTATGTACGTTTTTTTATAATGTTGTGTGCAATTTGAATCTTATCTTTTTACTTCCTACACATATCCATCCATACATGTATTTATTATTCATCAAATTTATTGATCCAAAAGGTAAAATCCCCTACTAGCCTACTGCCTAGGGTCATGCACCATCTTTGTCATTTGGATAGGGAACCACTATTCCCACTCCAAAAAAAAATTCTCCCCCTTCACTTTTAACTTTAAACACTAAAATGACTAAACTCTTCTTCTATACATATAACTTAGGTTGAACAAATTATTAATAAGTTTAATTATAAAAAAAAAAAACTTATTTTGAACGAATATAATATTTTATAAAAAAATCTATTATTTATTTTTAAATACATAATATTTTGAAAATAAAAACACTTAATATTTTGAATATAAACAAATCTAATATTCTGAAAAATAATTTTAAATATTCTGGAAAAAAAACTTATTATTATTTTTTATAGAAGTGGAAGTTAATCAAAAAACTGCGATATTATTTATTTAAAAAAATGAACATTCTTTTTCAAACAAAAATACTGGACAACATTGTTTTTAAAAGAAAAAATGGTCGGAACTTTTATTATAAACTATATTTTTGTTTAAATTATTTTTTATAATTTCTTATAAAAACATAATTTTTTTATAAAACTGTAGTTTTTTGTAAAAAAATAAGTGTGTTTGACACAATACTACTTTTGTATTTTATACTTTAATACACGACATGACATAAATAGCATGTTTTATAATTTTCACACCACATTAAATACAACATAACACAAATAACACGAGTAAACTAATAAATTTAATATTGTGTCATTGACACCAAATTATTCGTGATATATTATATTCAATTTGGTGTGAAAATTATAAATCACACTATTCGTGTTGTGTGTCGTACATTAAATTACAAAATGCAAAAAATATTAATTTATCAAAATCACAACTTAGTTTTTTACCAAAAAAAAACATACTTTATTTTTTGTATTTTGTAAAAACTAAGTTGTGATTTTGATAAATTAATATCTTTTGCATTTTGTAATTTAATGTACGACACACAACACGAATAGTGTGATATATAATTTCCACACCAAATTGAATATATTATATCACGAATAATTTGGTGTCAATGACACAATATTAAATTTATTAGTTTACTCGTGTTATTTGTGTTATGTTGTACTTAATGCGGTGTGAAAATTATAAAGCATGCTATTTATCTCATGTCGTGTTAAAGTATAAAATTCAAAAGAAGTAATGTGTCAAAGTCACTTCTTAATTTTTTACAAAAAAATACAGTTTTATTAAAAAATTATGTTTTATAAGAAATTATAAAAATAAAGTTTTTAAAAAATATAGTTTATAATAAATATAGTTTATAATAAAAGTTCCGACCATTTTTTCTTTTAAAAACAATGTTGTCCAATATTCTTGTTTGAAAAAGAATCTTCATTTTTTTAAATAAATAATATCGGAGTTTTTTTATTAACTTCCACTTCTATAAAAAATAATAATAAGTTTTTTTCCAGACTATTTAAAATTATTTTTCAGAATATTAGATTTGTTTATATTCAAAATATTATGCTTTTTTATTTTCAGAATATTATGTATTTAAAAATAAATAATAGATTTTTTTATAAAATATTATATTTGTTCAAAATAAGTTTTTTTTTGATAAATAAATGTATTAATAAATTGTTCAACCTAAGTTATATGTATAGAAGGGCACTTTAGTCATTTTAGTGTTTAAAGTTAAAGGTGGAGTGGGAGAAATTTTTTTTGAAGTGGGAACAATGGTTCCCTTTGAATAAAAGGATTTTATAATATTTTGCCATTGGTTGCATTGGTTTCCTTTCATGCCTTGGAAACATGGGTGGCTTACTCTCCTTTTATAACTTGTCTTATTCTATTCTTTTATTTTATATAGTAACAATTCATGATATCTAGACTATCTTGGAAGTTGTTATTTGTTATCTCATTTAACGAGTGATGTTTGTTTATCAAGTCAGTTTCCTGACTTCCTCATGTTCCGCGTAAAAGCTATGTTAAAACATACTTATACATTATTATATATATAAGTTAGGGATGATATCATATTTTGATGATATTTTATGCATGACATTTTATGGTGCATGGCATCCATAAAATGTCATGCTAAAAGCAACTTTTTTTTTTAATAAAAGGGAGTTATGGGCTTGGTCTATGGGTTTGCTATGGGTTTAACAAATGGGTTGGGCATGGGTTTTGGGTTGGTGGGCTTGGGCTTTTTCTTTTTTTTTTGCTAAAATTGAAATGGGCATGGGCTTTTTAAAAAAAAAATTGTGCCATCGGCACGGGCACGAGGGGGGGGGGATCGTCGTGCCATCGGCACGGGCACGCCCACTAGTGTATATATATATATAGTAGGCGTTAATAGTAGTGGAAACGTATAAACCTTACATCTACGGTGGATTTGATTTTTTTTATACTTTCCTTTTCTTTTTCACGTCAATATCTTGGGTCACGGACCTTAAGGATCTGATATCTCTAAAGTTTTTTTTTGTTCATTCATCAAACTTATTACTACTTTAACATCCATCTCATCCGAATCTGTCAACTGCCGAAAGTGACAAACAGTATTTGTGTATATATATAACTGTTTTGAATAGGCATTAATATATTTATATATACATATATATTATATATTTACATATGGTCACATTGGTAATTGTCCCATCAACTGTTATACATATCTTATATACCTTTTTCTTTGAACATGCGTGTGAATATTTTTTTTTACATAAATTGATATCTTGTTTATGTCAGTCCCACTCTACAGTCGGAGTACAGATTTTTATACTACTGCCTCGGGACGCATGATCTCTTTTCAAATGTTACAGCTATGACCAGGAGATCACTGAGTTAAACTTTTGGATATATGTTTTTTGTATGCGTTCGCTTATATTATCCTATACAAATTTATACCTCCTTTGCCGAGTTATATACCATATTAAATATTAAAAAAAATGTTTTATACAGAGATTAAAAAACACTAGTTGATTTTCGCAGATAGCCCTAACAGTGTATGATGATCCTTTCTCACATTGTATTAGCTATCCACTTGTTTAAAGGGCTTGGCAAAGTTGCATCGTTGTTTATATATATATATATATATATATATATATATATATATATATATATATATATATATATATCTTTTGAATGTGAGTGCATTATATTAAGAGTTGGACAATACCTTTATATTTTGGGTAATTGATAGTAGGGGTGGCCATAGGCCCGAGGCCCGCCAAGCCCGCCCAGCCCGCCCAATAAAAAAATAGGGCTTGGGTAAGGTGAATAGGCCCAGAAAGCGGGCTTGGCAAAATTTTATAGGCCCGATTTTTTTTGGGGCGGCTTGGGCATGAGTTCTTAAGCCCGATGAGGCCCGGTCCGGCCCGGCCGGAGGCCCCAAAAATATATATATATATACATATATATGTGGGGGGGGGGAATTTTTATAAATATAAAAACGTATACCAAGTCTTTTCATGTAGAGTGAGAAGCTTTATATATGGACTTTGTAATATATGGAGTTTAAAACAGATTTTTAATTAAAAAAAATTGGTCTTTAAATAAAAAAATAGGTATTTTAATTTTAAAAAAATCTTTTAATTAACATAATAAGGCCCGATCGGGCGGGCCTGGGTAAAGAGGTTTCAAATCTGGGCGGGCTTGAGATTACATAATAAGGCCCGATTTGGGCCCGAGCGGGCTTGGGATAGCACTTAATTTTTCAAGCCCGGCCCGGCCCACGGCCACCCCTAATTGATAGTAAGAAGGCTTGTCTTT
This sequence comes from Sambucus nigra, assembly GCA_949130495.1. Classification (NCBI taxonomy): domain Eukaryota; kingdom Viridiplantae; phylum Streptophyta; class Magnoliopsida; order Dipsacales; family Adoxaceae; genus Sambucus; species Sambucus nigra. The sequence goes on from OX422209.1 coordinate 121,848,876, forward strand.
TTATATAAGCTCATACACTGTCATATTATTATATAATTTCATTATCTGAATAAGCTATGCATATACTACTATACATATGACAATTGTTTAGTCATGAGTTATTTTTTTTTCGTACAAGGAGTTAGTTGTTAACCTTGGGCCAAGCATTATGTCTTTGTCAACTCATTTCCTATGCTAAATAGTTGTTGCAGATATAAAACATAAGCTAACTTGCCAGCTATATACTATAATATCTTTTGTGTAGTCCTCCTATTATATAAGTCTTATACTTTGTATTTATTATCGTGGTTAATATTTTTTTTTCAAAGAGAGAAATATCTTTTACACATCAAATGACTAACATCTCTTTATATCAGACTGTTTCTCTTTTTTGGACTAATATATTGCAGAGCTATTTTTAGATATTTCAAGAACCTCTTTCAGTCCGATATTTTCATAATGTTATTTCCATGACTTAACAGCTACATTTTTATTGAGAAGCAATATGGAGATTTGCAGATCATTTTTTCAGTTATCTTCATCTCAGAAAATCAGGAGCATTTAATGCTCACAATGCATGTGTCTAACAGCTAGTTTTTTGAAGACCTTCTGAATACTCAAGCGCTGCATTGAAGACATACATGAATAAGACTATGAGTAGACTTAAAAATTTATTGAGAGCATTCAAAGTTATTATTAAGCTACTACACATTCAAGAGAGCAATTAATTTACAATCTGCTCAATCATTAAAGAAGAAGACTTGTGCTTACACCAACACCATTTATTGAAGTCTTATTGAAGAAGAGAAACTCTGAATATAAATTGTATTTTTGGAGAGTTTCATTATTCTACATTGTTCCAAAAATATTCAGATTTGTTTGAAGCTTTGTTGAAGCTTCGGATTGTTGTACCGGTGATTGGTTCCTACCCGCAAGTGGGCCACGGGGTTTGAAGCTTGGAGTTAGCTTGCAAACAGTTGTATGCGGTGGTTTGATCCTACCCTTCAAGTGGATCACGATAATCAAGCAAAAGGAAGTTGGAAGCTCTAGGCGTGTGGACGAAGGCAGGAATTTGGCCGAACCAGGTTAAATTTCGATTTTATTTGCTTATTTATTTGTGCTTGCTTGAACTTATATTTTTCAGCACTAAAATTTGCAAACATATTAATTTCAAAAATTTGTAAATTATTTGTTAAGGTTAAAATAATTATTTTTGAATTAATTAATTTAATTTCAGAATATTAATTTTTATTATATAGGAAAATTAATTAAATATTAATTAGGTGTTAAAATTTGCATTTTAGCTTATATAAATTAATTGGTTGCATTTCTTAGATATTCTCAGTTTCAATCTTTGAAGATTTATTAATCTAAAATTTGATTAAGTGATTTAAATTTAATATTTTTCTGAAATATAAATTTATCCCCAAAAGTTTGCAAAATCTCAATTCACCCCCACCCCCACCCCCACCACCCCCCCACCCACTTGAGTATTTTTCTGGGCAACAATTGGTATCTAAGCTAGTGCTCATCTTATTTTTTTGATTTAACAATCTTAGAGTTAAAGATCATGGCAAACTTTTCTGAATTTATTTTAAATGCTGTTCTCTACATTTTTATTATTTATACGCTACAATGTTTAATGTCTTGAAGTTGTTCATTGTTTCATTATGTGAGAAGAAAATGCACGTATAGTCAACCCCGCATTCCAAGCTTTATTTTAAAGGAAGAATTCAATCCTTTCCTACATGCTAATATTGATGAATTCAATGCTACTTTTCTCATGATAAATGATAATGAGTAGGTACTCTCTAACCCTAACTCTAGTGATAATGATGATGATATTGTTGATGATTATGAGGAATTGCAAAATATTTTTGATGAATTATGTTAAAGTTTTGAAGAACTTAAAAATAAATATATTGATCTTAAAAAGTTTCATTTATTACTTTCAACTAACTATGATTCTATGTCAAATGATTTTGATTATTTGAAATTAGAAAATGAATCCTTAAGTAAAGAAATTAAGTCTTTGAAAACGGAGAAATCTGTTATTATCACTACCCCTCTTGAAATTGAAAATAGTGAATTAAAGATGGAGATTGATTATTTAAATAAATCTTTAGATATCTTTACTAAAGGAAATGAATATTTTTTTTTTATAAAATTGTGGAAAATCAAAGAATTTGTTTTAATAATAATGGTATAGGATATGATGAAGAAAATGAGAAAAAGACTTATTTCAATTTATTTAAAATTAAGCCTCATCTAGTCATCCTAACTCTTTGTGCACATATTGTGGTAGACATACACATTATTCCAAATTTTGTCATTTTAGAAAAATAAGGTAGAAGAATACAAAGCTAGCTTGGATTCCAAGAGAAACAATTATGTATGCCAACCCTTACAAACCACAGACATATTGGGTTCCAAAAGATAAAGTTTTTAGATCCAAAACCGGTATTGGCACTTGAATAAAAATCTATGAAAACAAAATTAGGATTAGATTTTTTTTTATTAATTGATGAATATTGTGATATATTATTTTCATATCTTATATGCTTATTAATGATTAATAATCTGATTAAATTCATATTTTTTAAATGTGTTTATTGTCATTTGATTATTGTCATGTTTATATGCTTATTCGAATTAGACACCATTCATTACTTGAAAATATTTTTTTTATTAATGATTCATTGTTTGATTTATTTCATATTCATCTCAAATGGTTGAAAATGTGAATTTTTTTTAGTCAAAAATTGCTATGGATGATAAATTATTTCTTTGTATATGGATTAATGAAAATTTTATTTTTGTACATGATAAAATTGACATTGATGATTATTATTTAATAAGTCCATGGTTCATGATTAGTTACATTTGTGTATTAATATTGCTTTATGGACCTAACGCATTCTTGGATAAAAAAAATCTTCGAAGTTGTGTAGGTTGCATTTTGAGATGGAATGTGGATTTTTAAGGCACATAAATTGGTATCATTACAAATTTTAAATATCATTGCCTAATATTGGAAATGCCACACTTGGAGAAATTTTCATGAAAATATCATTGGTATTGGTAAAGTGTAAAGAAACACCATTTTTAAATTCACATCTTATGATTAATTTTGTAATTTTAATTGATATATATCCTTGCATTAAATATTTGTTAAAGCATATGAGTTTATTGTTGATACTTTAATCTTCACCTGTAAATTTGTACATTTGCATATTTTAACTTTGATGATTTTAAGTTGTATGTCACATACACTTGATTTTGATGATAAAATTTTGGGATTGAAATTCATATTTTTTTGTGTTACATCTTGACATATTTATTTGTGAATAATAATATTGAATTAACTCATGACTTTACTGTCTATTAATTTGAAACGAAAATGTCATTTGTGAATATTCTAGTATGCTAGATATATGAGCTACATGTTGATATTGAGACATTCACTCATTAATTTTGATGATATGGTCGTATTAATGTTTATGAGTTAGTTTTATTGCATGTTACATGATTAGTGTCATTATTTGAATATTTGTTACATTCATGATAAGTATTTTTTTAAGAAAATGCCACTCGTGATATTTTGTGCTTAAATTGAAAAATCATATGATCAACAATTGGTATCATTAAAAAGGATTTTATGAGCATATGATAGTAAAAAATTTATCTCATGAAAAAGATGCACCAAATTTGTTATATGCATAAATGCCTTCATTGATATCCCTTAGGGGGAGATAAAATTGATTATTGAAAATTACTCATTGAAAAATAGCTTGATCATGAACTTTATGCATTTTTATAAATATTGTAATATAATTGACTATTTTCGAGAATCTTAAGCTCGTATCTTGAAAATAGCAAAATAGGAACAAAATTACCAATTCTTATCGCTATTTTTTATGCCGATATATTCTCACTCATGTTGTGCACTTTATTCAAATTATTTGACGAACATTGAGTTAGGATTTCTATTTATGTGTAAAAAATGTGCGACCTAGAACAATTGATATATTTTATCATTGATGCGTTTGAAAATATGATCATTTATCATTCATCACTCATCATTTTTGTGACTTGTGCATTATTTGATAATATCATTGTCTATCTTAAAAAATCGAATACATGCTATGAAAATTTTATGATGAATATATGATGACCAGTGTTCTAAAAAACCCGCCTAGGCTCCGCCTAGGCACGCCTAGGCTTAAGGCTTGGGAGAAACGCCTCGCCTTAAGTTTTTTACGCCTTATTCTTGGTAAAACCCTTAAGGCGCACTTTTTTCTAAAAATAACAATGCTTTAGTGAAACAATATCGCATTTTAAAGAACTTTTTTACTAACCAGACCATTATTTCATCCAAAATAATCCAATAGTATTTTAATTTGCATATATTCGGACATATTTTTATAATATGTACAATTTTAGTATTTTAATAGCCTTGTTATGGTTTAAAAATATTAAAATATGTTGAGAAGGCCTAAACGTCTTTTCACGCCTTTTTACGCCAAGGCCCGCCTAGGCTTCTAAGGCTTAAGGCTTGGCCTCCACGCCTCGACCACGCTCCGCGTTTTTTAGAACCTTGATGATGACACGTGCATATTGAAAATTTTATGCTCCTTGCAATTTATGATTATATCCCATGCACATATTATTTTTGATAGGGGGAGCTTCGCATTTACCCTTAACACTCTATTTATATTAAAAAATCTTTTTGATAATGTCAAAAGGGGGAGAAATATTTATGATTCACTAATTGTGCTTAATTTACACATTTTATAGATCATTGTGAATCATTGTTTGTCATCATTAAAAAGGAGGAGATTGTTAAACGAAAATATAATTAACCCTTTAATTAATATTTAATTATTTTAATTGTAATTAATGTACATTTTAGTTTACTGTAATATATTGATTTTGATGATTCCAAACATATTTTATTAATTACTTTTTCATTTTAAATATTTTTTATTTTATAATTTAATTTTGTTTGTACAATTATATATACGTGTACTTGTGTAATAGTTAATATAATTATTAAGTATATTATTTTATTTCATTTTATGTAACTATTAATATTTTAGTCTATAATATATTATTTTGAAAAACGGTTTTTATATATACTTTATATATATACCTTTTTATAATTTTGTTTTATGTACGTTTTTTTATAATGTTGTGTGCAATTTGAATCTTATCTTTTTACTTCCTACACATATCCATCCATACTTGTATTTATTACTCCTCAAATTTATTGATCCAAAAGGTCAAATCCTCTACTAGCCAACTGCCTAGGGTCATGCACCATCTTTGTTCTTTGGATAAGAGGATTTTATATTATTTAGCCATTGGTTGCATTGGTTTCCTTTCATGCCTTGGAAACATGGGTGGCTCACTCTCCTTTTATAACTTGTCTTATTCTATTCTTTTATTTTATATAGTAACAATTCATGATATCTAGACTATCTTGGAAGTTGTTATTTGCCATCTCATTTAAGGAGTGATGTTTGTTTATCAAGTCAGTTTCATGACTTCCTCATGCTCCACGTAAAAGCTATGTTAAAACATACTTTTATATATATACTATCCCATGTCCGTGTCTATGACACGATTTAGCCCAACCCATTTTCTTAGTCCAGCCCAATAAATTCCCAACCCAATTTTTATAGCCCAACCTAATAAAACCCAGACCAATTTTTTTAGCCCAGCCTAATTAAAAGCCCAACCAAAATTTTCAACCCAGCCTAATTTTTATAGCCCAACCCAATTAAAAGCCCAGCCCATTTTTTATACTCCAGCCCAACTAAAAGCCCAGCCTAATTTTTATAGCACAACCCAATTGTTATGTATGTATGTATGTATGTATGTTATGCATGAAAATATAAAAGCTATGTTAAAACATACTTATATATATATACTAGCCCATGCCCGTGCATATGGCACGATTTAGCCCAACCCATTTTCGGCCCAGCCAAATAAAATCCCAACCCAATTTCTGTAACCCAACCCCATAAAAGCCCAGACCAATTTTTTTAGCCCAGCCCAATTAAAATCCCAACCCAAATTTTTAGCCTAGCCCAATTAAAAGCCCAACCCATTTTTTTAGCCCAGCCCAATTTTTATAGCCAGCGCAATTAAAAGCCCGGCCAAATTTTTATCGCCCAGCCCAATTGTTATGTATGTATATATGTATGTATGTATGTTATGCATGCATAAAGTACATAAAATATCATACATAAGGAGGTATTTTATATATATATATATATATATACTAGCCCATGCCCGTGCCTATGCCACGATTTAGCCCAACCCATTTTCTTAGTCCAGCCCAATAAAAGTCCAACCCAATTTTTATAGCCCAACCTAATAAAAGCCCAGACCAATTTTTTTAGCCCAGCCAAATTAAAAGCCCAACCAAAATTTTTAGCCCAGCCCGATCGAATTTTTATAGCCCATCCCAATTGTTATGTATGTATGTATGTATGTATGTATGTATGTATGAAAATATAAAAGCTATGTTAAAACATATATATATATACTAGCCCATGCCCGTGCATATGGCACGATTTAGCCCAACCCAATTTTTATAGCCCAACCCAATAAAAGCCCAGACCAATTTTTTTAGCCCAACCCAATTAAAATCCCAACCCAAATTTTTAGCCCAGCCCAATTAAAAGCCCAACCCATTTTTTTTCCCAGCCCAATTTTTATAGCCCAGACCAATTAAAAGACCAGCCCAATTTTTATAGCCCAGACCAATTGTTAAGTATGTATGTATGTTATGCATGAAAATATATGTATGTTATGCATGCATGAAGTACATAAAATATCATACATAAGAAAGCAAAAATGTCATGCATACATTTCACCATCCACATCCCCTGATTTATATATATATATATATATATATATATATATATATATATATATATAGTAGGCGTTAATAGTAGTGGAAACGTATAAACCTTACATCTACGGTGGATTTGATTTTTTTATACTTTCCTTTTCTTTTTCACGTCAATATCTCGGGTCACGCACCTTAAGGATCTGAGATCTCTAAAGTTTTTTTTTGTTCATTCATTAAACTTATTACTACTTTAACATCCGGCTCATCTGAATCTGTCAACTGCCGAAAGTGACAAACATTAATTGTGTATATATATAACTGTTTGGAATAGGCATTCATATGTTTATATATACATATATATTATATATTTACATCTGGTCACAATGGAAATTGTCCCATCAACTGTTATACATATCTTCTATACCTTTTTCTTTGAACATGCGTCTGAATATTTTTTTTTACATAAATTGATATCTGGTTTATGTCAGTCCCACTCGACAGTTGGGGTACAGATTTTTATACTACTGCCTCGGGACCCAATAGCTATGACCAGGAGATCACTGACTTAAACTTTTAGATATATGTTTTTTGTATGCATTCGCTTATATTATCCTATACAAATTTATACCACCTTTGAGCAGTTATATACCATATTAAATATTAAAAAAATGTTTTACACACAGATTAATAAACACTAGTTGATTTTCGCAGATAACCCTAAGAGTGCATGATGATCCTTTCTCACAATGTATTAGCTATCCACTTGTTTAAAAGGCTTGGCAAAGTTGCATCATTCTCTCTCTCTCTCTCTCTCTCTATATATATATATATATATATATATATATATATATATTGAATGTCAGTGCATTATATTAAGAGTTGGACAATACCTTTATATTTTGGGTAATTGACAGTAAGAAGACTTGTCTTTTTATATAGGCTCATACACTGTCATATTATTATATAATTTCATTATCTGAATAAGCTATGCATATACTACTATACATTTGACAATTGTTTGGTCATGAGTTATTTTTTTTTCGTACAAGGAGTTAGGTGTTAGCCTTGGGCCACGCATTATGTCTTTCTCAACTCATTTCCAAAGCTAAATAAGTGTTGCAGAAATAACACACAAGCTAACTTGTCAGCTATATACTATCATATCTTTCGTGTACTCCTCATATTATATAAGTCTTATACTTTGTATTTATTAACTGTGACACCCCGACTAATTAAATACCGGGTAGCTACTCCTTTATTAAATTAATACAAAATGCCAAGTTGGTTCAGTTAATAGCATCACTGTCGAAAACATTTTAATGATTACTAACCACCTAGTATTTAAAAAGTAAGTTGCCAAATTTTAAATTAGTCTGATTAACATGCAATAAAAGAATAATGGAAGAACAACATAATCCATTCACCATAACGAAATAATGAAATAACCAACAAATAATAATAAGTCCGGAGGAAAACTCCTCACTACAATCCCACAACTGAAATAAGTAAAACAATGCAACCTGAATTAATTACATGACAAAAGTCTGAAAAATCTGAAATAGGAATTGTCTCTAAAAGAAATGGGCGACATGCCCTACAACTGATGAAACTGAATATAGAGTCAAGATAGATGAAGCGTCTACTAGCAAAGTCCTGTAACTTCCACAAACAGCTACAGCTCGTCACCTGGATAAAGATCCTAAGCATGGTGTCCTTGTGGCTGGGCACCTAAAATGGTTTTTACAAAAATAGATTTGAAAGCAAATGGGTCAGAGCCCGAAAGTGGAAATCATTTTAAAAACAGCAAGTGTTTTAATAACATTAAAACATTAAATGCAAAATACATGTTAGGACGTGCACTCACATGAAATTCTCACCTCACGACTACATGTGCACTCCTAACGTACCGTACCCATCTAATTGACATACATAACTAAACAAACTGTAATAAGTTCTACCCCTTACTACTCGATTTCCATATTGCATTCTAGCGTTAACATTTAAATAGAGAGCTTTACTTAAACTCAGATTCTCAATTAGTAATACAATTCACTATCGGTTAACCCGTTATGTTTTCTCAAAACATTACCATAATTATATTCACAACACCAACATGAAAGTTCCCATTAATTAAGTGTATATTATTCACGTCATAAATATACAATACAAGCACCCCGAGACTAAGTTGCGGTGCACACATACTCTGCTATCCATCCCGGTACATCGCGTACATAAGGATCACGCATTCCGAATCTCTCTGGAATCGTTCTCAGATAACAACAATCACAAACAATGGAGGCGAACACAGTCACATCACATGGGTCACGCACATACCTACGCTCCCACGATCAGCAGACTTATTAACATCCCAATAATCCCTTCTCTGACCTATGTTCTCAAGGTACCAATCTAAATCCGGGCAACACAAGGATAAGAAGGCCCTAAGCGAACGTAAACCTCCCGTGATAGCAAGTATGGTAGGTATGTCATACACATAAAATCATATACATATACTAAGTGTGCACACATCTTATTAATCACCATAATTTAGTTGTGGTACACTTCTCATTCTCGTACCGACTTATAATGTTACACAATTCATAAGTTCCCGATTAATTCAATTATTTAAGCCGTAAATAATTCTCACATCGTAATAGGCACTCACGTCCTAATCCATAATCTCCATTTGGTTCAAATCACATACCTATGTTTTTACTCCTCATTATACCCTAAATATCCTCAATATATCAACTAATCCTCAAGAAACATTATCTCTGCATTTAAACAAGGTTACGGGACACTCGGGATCAAAACAGGCTAAAAAGCCCAAACTGTCAGCTCGTTAGAAGTCTCGTTCGAACGAGGTTGGTTCGAACGAGAGTTCGTTCGAACGAACTGGGCATCTAACGAGATCTCGTTCGAACGAAAGGCATCGAACGAACTTCCCTCTCGTTAGAAGGCAAACAGTTAACTCGTTAGAAGCTCGTTCAAACGAGCTCGTTCGAACGACCTGGGCAGGTCTTCTAACGAGTGGCCAGTTTCGAGCCCAGAAATTCCCTTTTTCATTTTTCCAACTTTTCTTCCTCTCTAATCTCCTCTAAACATCAATCCAACAATTGTTCAAGGTTTCTAATCGTCCCTAAACATACATAGGTCACATACTAACGTGTTTGGTGGTGTTAATTCATTCTAAACATCATCCAAATATCATATCTATACATTTTTCCCCAATTTCAAGAACATGAACCCTAGAAATTCTTAAATCCCCAATGAGTCTAATTAAATCCGTTTTTGTTTCACCCAAAATATATTATCATCAGATTTATCCCTACATACAATTCTACATGCAATTCCTCATCAAATACAAGTTTCTAATTCCAATTTAATGGGTTTTCATCAATCTCCCAAAACAATACAGTTTTATCAATTCCTACGCATGGAAGAAACATTCTTTGTAATAAACGAAATTAAACCACTTGCCTTATGTGTATCTCTGATTTTTGATGTTGAAGATGAATGATTTTCTCTCTCTCTGCAGGATTTCCCTTCTCTCTCTCTACAAGTTCTTCTCTAAGGATGGTAATGGTGGCTAGGGTTTGCCTTAGGAAAACTTTTGGAACTAATTCCAATAACTTCCGTAGCCCATTAAGTCATTTAGGATAGTTAGTGGGTTTAGTGGGTAAAGTCCAAATCAGATAGTAATTCCTAATTTTCGTGGGTTTTAATTTCCAAAAATCCAAAATTACCAAACTACCCTTATACGTTGCCGGTATGGCCTAAAAATGCCTCGGGACCCAAACTAAACTCCCGGCTAGTGTTTTCTGACTATCTCGACCCTTCCGGACGCGTTGGCGCACTGAAAACGACCATATGGTTAATAAAAATAAAATTCATTTTTATAAATAAAATAATTGTATTCCTGACGCGACTGTCACACGCGTCTCAACAAAATTTCCAAATTGCCGTATTTCAATCTCACGACAAATTTCATAATTCAATATTCATATAATCATATATGCACATTATAATCAAATACCAACTCGCATCTCGCTAGTATTTTAATCCGGATTAATTTCCAATTAATACACATTTAATTCAATTAATCCCATAAATAAATATCATAAAAATGCGAGGTATTACATACTTCCCCCCTAATAACTGAATTTCGTCCCGAAATTCGGAACTAGTAAGTACCTGGTAAGAACAACTCTGGGTAATGTTCGCGCATCTCATCCTCGCGCTCCCATGTGGACTCCTCGACATTATGATGTCGCCACTGAACACGCACTAACGGAACTATCTTCGACCGCAGTTTCCGCTCACTTCGGTCCAAAATAGCAATCGGCCCCTCCTCGTCGGAGCTATCAGGCTGGAGATCGATGTCCTCCAAAGCAATGTGAGAATGAGCCAAATCATCTCTAAGATATTTCCTTAGCGAGGAAATATGAAATACATCGTGAATCCGATGCAAATGCTCCGGTAACCCAAGCCTATACGTAAACGGTCCAATCCGCTCAATGATAGGAAATGGTCCCACATACCTCAGTGCCAACTTCCCTTTCTTCCCAAAACGCATAATCCCCTTCATAGGAGATACTCTGAGCAAAACCTGGTCCCCCACTTGGAACTCCCTGAAGAACCTCTTCGCATCAGCATAGCTTTTCTGCCTGTCTTGAGCTACCCGAATGCGACTCCGTATCAATTCAATCCTCGCTGAAGTATCCTGAATTACTTCCGGCCCAAGTAGTTTGTTGTCCCCCACCTCCAACCAATATGCTGGGGAACGACAAGGTCTACCGTACAACGCCTCAAATGGAGTCATGCCAATGGTGAACTGGTAGGAGTTGTTGTAATCAAACTCCACCAGTGGAAGATACTGCTCCCATCCACCCCCAAAATCAATGATGCACATACGCAACATGTCCTCCAACATCTGGTTTGTACGCTCGGTTTGCCCATCGGTCTGCGGGTGATATGCCGTACTCAATCGCAATTCCGTGCCCATGGCCTCCTGAAAACTTTTCCAAAACCGTGAAACAAATATCTTGTCTCTGTCAGACACGATATTTAGGGGCACACCGTGAAGTCTCACTATCTCTGAAATAAAGAGCTGGGCATACTGTCCCGTAGTGTAGTCTGTCCTTACGGGTAGAAATGGGCGACTTTGGACAACCTGTCCACAATTACCCAAACGGAGTCATGACCCCTCTGTGTCGTACGCAACCCCGTGATAAAATCCATGGATATGCTCTCCCACATCCACATTGGGACCTCTAATGGCTGTAGAAGTCCTGCCGGTCTCTGATGATCCACTTTTACTAGCTGACAAGTGGCGCATTTAGAAACAAACATGGAAATATCTCTCTTCATCCCGCTCCACCAATACTGACGTCTCATATCTTGGTACATTTTATCCCCACCGGGATGTACCGCGAACCGTGAGCCGTGCGACTCTGCCATCACCTCGTGTCGCAATTCCTCCCCTTCCAGAACTACTAGTCTGCCGTTGAAGCGTAATCCTCCGTCTGAGCTAACGGTATAGGACTCGGCTCCCTCTGCTAATAATCGAACTATCTGCTCCTGACAGAACGAGTCATCTGCTTGTGCCTTTACCACTCTCGTGACAATCTGTGGTGTAACTGTCATCACGGACATGAATGATCGGGCCACTGCATCCTGGTGTCCCAATTCCTTCCACTTGGCCTTCCACACCCCTGCCACTTCATCTACTGGCCTACGGCTCAACGCGTCTGCTACCACGTTAGCCTTCCCCGGGTGGTATTGGATATCAAACTGATAATCCTTCACGAACTCAAGCCACCTCCTTTGCCGCATATTCAACTCCTTCTGCGTGAATAGGTACTGTAGGGACTTGTGGTCCGTGAACAATCGAAACTTCTCCCCCAAAAGGTAATGTCTCCAAATCCAAAGGGCAAATACAACTGCCGCCAGTTCCAAGTCATGAGTGGGGTAATTCTTCTCGTGAGGCTTTAGCTTACGGGAAGCATAACCTATGGCCTGACTCTCCTGCTGCAATACACCTCCAAGTCCTTACAAAGACGCATCGGTATAAACTAGATACTCAACTCCCGGTCTCGGCAATGCTAACACAGGTGCTGAGGTCAACTTATCCTTCAACTCATCGAATGCCAACTGACAGGCATCACTCCAGATGAACGGCACACCCTTACGAGTCAGATGTGTCAAAGGACCCGCTATCTTCGAAAATCCCCGAATAAACCTCATGTAGTATCCTTCTAGTCCCAAGAAACTACGGATCTCCGTCGGTGTCATGGGCTGTCCCCACTCCCTCACCGCGGATACCTTCCCCGGATCAACAGATATTCCCCGATCGGAAATAATGTGTCCCAAAAACTGGACCTCCTTCAGCCAAAACCCGCACTTCTCATACTTTGCATACAGCTCGTTCTGACGTAGCGTCTGCAAAACTTACCTCAAATGCTCGGCGTGCTCCTCCTCTGTCTGGGAGTAAACCAGAATATCATCAATGAAGACAATGACGAACTGATCTAGGAAATCTATGAACACCCTATTCATCAAGTCCATAAACACGGCTGGAGCATTGATCAAACCAAAAGGCATAACCCGAAACTCGTAAGAACCATATCTCGTTAAGAACGCAGTCTTCGAGACGTTCTCCTCCCTGATACGCAACTGATGGTATTCGGATCGCAAATCAATCTTCGAGAAGAAAGAAGCTCCTCTTAACTGGTCGAATAGGTCATCGATTCGAGGCAACGGATATTTATTCCGTATCGTGACCTTGTTCAACTCCCGGTAGTCCACACACAATCTGAGTGAACCATCTCCCTTCTTCACAAACAACACAGGGGCACCCCACGGTGAAGTACTCCTCCGTATAAATCCCTGACCCAACAACTGCTCTATTTGATCTCGTAGCTCTCGCATCTCTACCGGAGCCATGCGGTACGGTGCGCGTGCTATGGGTCTCGTATCTGGCAATAAGTCTATGACAAAGTCTATCTCACGACTGGGGGGTAATCCAGGTATATCCTGAAATACATCGGCAAACTCTCGAACAACCGGAATCGAATCAAGTGGTATCACCACTTCCTTAGAGGTCTCCTCCTCTATATATTATAAATGAGTGGACGATCCTCCCTCAGGACGAGGCATCGCCACTAAAAATATCTCCTGCCCGGGAATGGCAAAGATATGGCAAAGATAATACTCCTACTGAAACAGTCAATCATGGCTCGGTACGCAACAAGCCAATCCATACCAATAATGGCATCATACTCGGTCATCTCTAATACTAACATATCTACTGGTAATACCAATCTACCAATCTCTACCCCCACTCCCCGGCATATAAAGAAAATAAGTGACCCACTCCCCAATGGTGAGTCTACACACATCACTGTGCTCTCTGCTGTGGATAACAACCCTAAGGCTTTCGCAAAATGTGTAGCTATAAAACAATGCGTTGCCCCCGTATCAAACAAAACCCGACCCATAGTACCATGGATAGGAAACATACCCTCAATCGCGGGTGGGGCCTGTGGAGCTGTTGCCTGCTGAAGCTGATATACTCTCCCATACTGCAGCTGCCCCTGCTGAACTGGGACCGCTGGAATGGGTGGTAATGCTGCCATCTGTGGTGGCGCCGGGAGGGCGGCGGGAAACACGGGTCTCTGCGGCTCCTATCGAGCACCCTGCTGCTGCTGCGGGGCCCTGCCCCTATCAGGACAGTCCTGTCGTTTATGGACAGTCTTGCCACAAACGTAACACTTCCCCGAGAAGTTCCCCCCTCTCTGTCCCTGCTGTCCCCGGCCCTGGTGGCCGTTACCGTTCCTCCCCTGGCCCTACTGAAACTCCTGTTGACCATTCTGACCCTGCTAGTTCTGATGGCCGTTCGGACCCTGATGGCCCGGCCGGAAGCCTCCCTGTCCGTGCCTGTAATTTCCCGATCTGAACCTCTTATGATCCCCCTGCTGGGAACCCTGGTCACCCTGTCTCTGCCCCTGAATAGATTGTGCCCCACTGGCACCATGTCCTCCAGTCCTGCCCTGATGGCTGGACTCTCCCGATCTCTTGCCCTCATCCATGTGAAAGCGGTGATCCTGACAGTGTAATAATGCAGCGTTAACCACGTCAGAGTAAGTGGCCAACGATAGGTTCCCCAACAAATGCTGACGGATCCTCCAAGTCAACCCGTCTGTAAATTTATGTATCTTCTTCTCCTCTGTCGGTATCTCATCCGGAACAATGTTCAGAAGATTAGTGAATTCGGTCTCATACTCGGCTACAGTCCTCCCCTCCTGCTTGAGGCTCATCAACTTCCTTCTCATCTCCGTGTGAACAGCTGACGGAAAATACTTGTGGTCGAACCGCACCCAAAACTCCTGGATAGTGAGAGTATCTCTCTCCTCCACGGTGGTAATAGACTCCCACCACTGCAGTGCAGACCCCACTAACTTAAAGGTAGCTAGTATCTGCTTCTGGACATCGGTGCACACATACATCCTCAGGTGCCGCTGTATGTCTTTCCTCCACTGACTCGAAACCACAACATCGGAGCTTCCTGCGAACTCCGGTGGGTGTGCTTTCTGAAAAGCATCACGTACACGTTCCCAAGCAGACGGGAATGCATGTGCCTGAACTGGTGCAGCTATTGGCGCCTGAGGTTGTGCCTGCTGAACTACGGCTAATGCGGCATTTATCGTCTGGGCCACAATGGTTGCAACCTCGGCGACATTCATCGTGCCCTGAACTGGTGCGGGTTGTGGTTCTAGCGTAGCATCCCTGGGAACCCGTTGTGCACGGCGTGGAGGCATCTGAAATAAGAATGAAGTTTATAAGTTCACAGTTATAAACTCAAAATAGCTGAAGAACGTAGCATATACAAAAGAATACAACAGTCATAAAATATAGGGCTCTATATTAAAGAAAGCTCAGCGGAAACATAATAAGCCGTACAGATCCTAAAGGACACTAGAACCTGATGCTCCGATACCACCTGTGACACCCCGACTAATTAAATACCGGGTAGCTACTCCTTTATTAAATTAATACAAAATGCCAAGTTGGTTCAGTTAATAGCATCACTGTCGAAAACATTTTAATGATTACTAACCACCTAGTATTTAAAAAGTAAGTTGCCAAATTTTAAATTAGTCTGATTAACATGCAATAAAAGAATAATGGAAGAACAACATAATCCATTCACCATAACGAAATAATGAAATAACCAACAAATAATAATAATTCCGGAGGAAAACTCCTCACTACAATCCCACAACTGAAATAAGTAAAACAATGTAACCTGAATTAATTACATGCCAAAAGTCTGAAAAATCTGAAATAGGAATTGTCTCTAAAACAAATGGGCGACATGCCCTACAACTGATGAAACTGAATATAGAGTCAAGATAGATGAAGCGTCTACTAGCAAAGTCCTGTAACTTCCACAAACAGCTACAGCTCGTCACCTGAATAAAGATCCTAAGCATGGTGTCCTTGTGGCTGGGCACCTAAAATGGTTTTTACAAAAATAGATTTGAAAGCAAATGGGTCAGATCCCGAAAGTGGAAATCATTTTAAAAACAGCAAGTGTTTTAATAACATTAAAACATTAAATGCAAAATACATGTTAGGACGTGCATTCACATGAAATTCTCACCTCGCGACTACATGTGCACTCCTAACGTACCGTACCCATCTAATTGACATACATAACTAAACAAACCGTAATAAGTTCTACCCCTTACTACTCGATTCCCATATTGCATTCTAGCATTAACATTTAAATAGAGGGCTTTACTTAAACTCAGATTCTCAATTAGTAATACAATTCACCATCGGTTAACCCGTTATGTTTTCTCAAAACATTACCATAATTATATTCACAACACCAACATGAAAGTTCCCATTAATTAAGTGTATATTATTCACGTCATAAATATACAATACAAGCACCCCGAGACTAAGCTGCGGTGCACACATACTCTGCTATCCATCCCGGTACATCGCGTACATAAGGATCACGCATTCCGAATCTCTCAGGAATCGTTCTCAGATAACAACAATCACAAACAATGGAGGCGAACACAGTCACATCACATGGGTCACGCACATACCTACGCTCCCACGATCAGCAGACTTATTAACATCCCAATAAGCCCTTCTCTGACCTATGTTCTCAAGGTACCAATCTAAATCCGGGCAACACAAGGATAAGAAGGCCCTAAGCGAACGTAAACCTCCCGTGATAGCAAGTATGGTAGGTATGTCATACACATAAAATCATATACATATACTAAGTATGCACACATCTTAGTAATCACCATAATTTAGTTGTGGTACACTTCTCATTCTCGTACCGACTTATAATGTTACACAATTCATAAGTTCCCGATTAATTCAATTATTTAATCCGTAAATAATTCTCACATCGTAATAGGCACTCACGTCCTAATCCATAATCTCCATTTGGTTCAAATCACATACCTATGTTTTTACTCCTCATTATACCCTAAATATCCCCAATATATCAACTAATCCTCAAGAAACGTTATCTCTACATTTAAACAAGGTTACGGGACACTCGGGATCAAAACAGGCTAAAAAGCCCAAACTGTCAGCTCGTTAGAAGTCTCGTTCGAACGAGGTTGGTTCGAACGAGAGTTCGTTCGAACGAACTGGGCATCTAACTAGATCTCGTTCGAACGAAAGGCATCGAACGAACTTCCCTCTCGTTAGAAGGCAAACTGTCAACTCGTTAGAAGCTCGTTCGAACGAGCTCGTTCGAACGACCTGGGCAGGTCTTCTAACGAGTGGCCAGTTTCGAGCCCAGAAATTCCCTTTTTCGTTTTTCCAACTTTTCTTCCTCTCTAATCTCCTCTAAACATCAATCCAACAATTGTTCAAGGTTTCTAATCATCCCTAAACATACATAGGTCACATACTAACGTGTTTGGTGGTGTTAATTCATTCTAAACATCATCCAAATATCATATCTATACATTTTTCCCCAATTTCAAGAACATGAACCCTAGAAATTCTTAAATCCCCAATGAGTCTAATTAAATCCGTTTTTGTTTCACCCAAAATATATTATCATGAGCTTTATCCCTACATACAATTCTACATGCAATTCCTCATCAAAATACAAGTTTCTAATTCCAATTTAATGGGTTTTCATCAATCTCCCAAAACAATACAGTTTTATCAATTCCTACGCATGGAAGACACATTCTTTGTAATTAACGAAATTAAACCACTTGCCTTATGTGTATCTCTGATTTTTGATGTTGAAGATGAATGATTCTCTCTCTCTCTGCAGGATTTCCCTTCTCTCTCTCTACAAGTTCTTCTCTAAGGATGGTAATGGTGGCTAGGGTTTGCCTTAGGAAAACTTTTGGAACTAATTCCAATAACTTTCGTAGCCCATTAAGTCATTTAGGATAGTTAGTGGGTTTAGTGGGTAAAGTCCAAATCAGATATTAATTCCTAATTTTCGTGGGTTTTAATTCCCAAAAATCCAAAATTACCAAACTACCCTTATACGTTGCCGGTATGGCCTAAAAATTCCCCGGGACCCAAACTAAACTCCCGGCTAGTGTTTTCTGACTATCTCGACCCTTCCGGACGCGTTGGCGCACTCAAAACGACCATACGGTTAATAGAAATAAAATTCACTTTTATAAATAAAATAATTGTATTCCTGACGCGACTGTCACACGCGTCTCAACAAAATTTCCAAATTGCCGTATTTCAATCTCACGACAAATTTCATAATTCAATATTCATATAATCATATATGCACATTATAATCAAATACCAACTCGCATCTCGCTAGTATTTTAATCCGGATTAATTTCCAATTAATACACATTTAATTCAATTAATCCCATAAATAAATATCACAAAAATACGGGGTATTACATTATCGTGGTTAATATTTTTTTTTAAACAGAGAAATATCTTTTACACATCAAATGACTAACATCTCTTTATATAAGACTGCTTCTCTTTTTTGGATTAATATATTGCAGAGCGATTTTTAGATATTTCAAGAACCTCTTTTATGTGCCATATTTTCAGAATGTTATTTCCATGAGTCAACAGCTACATTTTTATTGAGAAGCAATACGGAGATTTGCATATCATTTTTTCAGCTATCTTCATCTCAGAAAATCAGGAGCATTTAATGCTCACAATGCATGTGTCTAACAACTAATTTTTTGAAGACCTTCTAACTACTCAAGAGCTGCATTGAAGACACACATGAATAAGACTATGAGCAAAACTTGAAAATTTATTGAGAGCATTCAAAGTTATTATTCAGCTACTACACATTTAAGAGGGCGATTAATTTACAATTTGCTCAATCAATGAAGAAGAAGACATGTGCTTATACCAACATCATTTATTGAAGTCTTATTGAAGAAGAGAAACTCTTAATATAAATTGTATATTTGGAGAGTTTCATTATTCTACGTTGTACCAAAAATATTCAGATTTGTTTGAACCTTTGTTGAAGCTTCGAATTGTTGTACCGGTCATTGGTTCCTACCCGCAAGTGGGCCACAGGATTAGAAGCTCGGAGTTATCTTGCAAACGGTTGTACGTGATGGTTTGATCCTACCCTTCAAGTGGATCACGGTAATGAAGCAAAAGGGAGTTGGAAGCTTTAGGCGCGTGGACGTAGGTCGGGATTTGGCCGAACCACGTTAAATTTCGGTGTCTTTATTTTCCGCACTTTATTTGCTTATTTATTTGTGCTTGCTTGAACTTATATTTTTCAACACTAAAATTTGTGAACATATTAATTCCGAAAATTGGTAAATTATTTGTTGAGGTTAAAATAATTATTTTTGAATTAATTAATTGAATTTCAGAATATTAATTTTTATTATATACGAAATTAATTAAATATTGATTCGGTGTTAAAATCTGCATTTTAGCTTGTATAAATTAATTGGTTGAATTTTGTTAGATATTCTGAGTCTTAATCTTTGACGATTTATTAATCTGAAATTTGATTAAGTGATTTAAATTTAATATTGTTCTGAAATATAAATTTAACTCCAAAAGTTTGCACAATCTCAATTCACCCCCTCCCCTATATATATATATATATATATATATATATATATATATAGGTATACTCCCCGTCCCATATCATAATTCTCATACGTAGCATATTATTATCCCGAATACTCTACGTTTACTTGGATACCAGTTTCACTCTTTATCGTACACTCTTGAGTATTCCTTCACCACTCAAAGTCTACACATTATTCTACCCCAAAATATCAGTAAGTACTCACTTTGTCCTACTGGTCTTAAACATCGTTGTTCTTAAATTCCCATAACCCGAATTAATCTCTAAATTAGGTAATTCTCTCACGTTAACCCAATTAGGTTCATCCTAAATACACCATTATGAGATCAAGCCTAATACCCAGCCTAGGCCTACTGGTCATGTCATAAATGCCCAAGTAATTTAAAATAATTCCCAAGAATAAATTCTCAATGAATTTCTAACCATAATTAACCAAAGGAGAAAATTGGGCAAAACTGGACAGCCGAATCGATTCGGCTTTGACCGAATCACTTCGTCCCTACAGGTCTGGAAAATCTGCACTTATGTTCTTACAGGTTTCATCAATTTCCAACTCCAAAACTTGATTCTAATCATCCCAAACACCAGTTCAACGTTACCAAATGTTATACTAACATATATAAACAAGTTCTAATGATTACCGATCACAATTTCGTCAAAGACATCCATTTATTTGGGTTTAATTCAAGAATAATCATTATGAACCCTAGATTGTCATCTCCTTCAATCACTTCCATAACAACTCAGATTTGTTCATCAATTTATATCAAATTTCGTGGGTAATCATCTACCTATCATGGGGAATCAATCCAACATAATTTTTCGTCTCCAATTATGATTTAATTTCTCCAACCTCATCAATTTCACATATGATTCATAATACATTTCAACCTACACTAACATGGGTTATATTATTCCTCTAATTAAGCAAGATTTAAACACTTGCCTTGTAAGTAGGTCTAATCCGTTGAAGAAGACGCTAGATTAGTGGTCCTCCTCCTCCGATCTATAATCCGGTGGTGGTGGTGCTAATCCGGTGGATTCTCACTAATAAATACTAACTATTATCTCATTGGTTAATATTTATTTAATCCGAATTAATTATTAATTAATTTTTTCATATTTAATTTTATTAATCGAATATTTAAAAACCATTAAAAATACGAGGTGTTACAAAATCAAGCCCAACATTCAACAAAGGCAAAGTTTTACAAAAATCACCTCAGGGCAAAACATTTTATCCACTTTATATAATTTACAAATCGAAAGTTACAAATTCTATAAAAGAATCTATAGTGGACGAATCTCTCATAGGTCACCTTCATCCACAACTATGATCCTCGCAAGAATCACAAGCCTGCAGTCCTCTTTCAGCCACATCCATTGTCTTCAGTAGTGAATTTCCTCATATACCACAAGTCAGCCATGGAGATGCCTTCTCCACAAAGGTGTATGAAAGAATACAAAACTTTCTAGGTATTAAACAAATTCACAAAACTAAATATTCAGGATGTTTGTTTGTATATTATACAGTGTTTTGTAACAAAAAAAATGAAGAAATTTCGTAAAAGATATGCAGAAACGAATCTGGCAAGAGTCTTAAAAAAACTAAACACAAAATAGGCATTTATAGGACGTTCACAAATTTCTAGGCGATAGCGTCGTTCAGACGATAAAGTAGTGTCATTCTAACGATATGATGATCTCGTTCGAACGAGAATAATCTCACTTCTAACGACATCAAAAAAATTAAATAGTAAGCCCTCGTTTGAAAAACACTTTGAACGACCTTCAGATGACATGTAATCTCGTTTGAACAAGATGACCATCTCTTTTGAACTAGAGTTAAAAAAATAATTTTTTTTTTTCTAAATAAAGAACTTATGTTCATTTTTAGTACAAAATAAAACATCCGGAAAATAAATTATGTAAATTAATTTAAACTCTAGATTGTTTTAAACCTTTACGGGGTGTCAGGAAGTCTTCAAACTTGGATATTCTCGAGTTCGATTTGTCTTGATGATGCGTGATGATTTGTAACGGGATACACCAAACTAGACTAAAACTACACAAGGCCTATGCTATGAACAATGTCAAAACAAAATATTACAGGAGGGTAAAGTAAAAACAATAAAGGAGATCCTTCCTAAACTCACCTCAGATAAACTAGCAAGAGGGACCACAGTCAAAGGAAACTCAACCACAGTCAAAGGAGTGAAATTCTCAGCAGTTGTATCTAGAGTCTCCGATTTCTCTTGGACTAGGAGTGCCTTTTTAGTGACAGCAGCTTCCTCAATAGGAGACGTCCTAGAGTATGTAAGCCCGTTCATTGGAGAACGGAGCAAGGGAGAAGGTACATTAATTGTATCTCCAATAACTAGACTTAATTTTACTCTTAGGGGTGGACTATTATCAATTCAACGGTAATTCTTGAAGATGAAGAAATATCCCATGAAAGAAGAATCAAGAATATGGATTAAGAGAAAATTATTGAAATAATAATTAATAAGATTAATAGTCAGAATACTTATCATTTGGGCTGGAAACAAGGCTTAGGAAAGACATTTTATGAGGAATTAACTCCCACGGCTTCATCAGGCTTGTCATTCAAGGGATGTTGAGAGGAAACCTTGAAAGGAAGGAGTTGGAGTTTTTCTTACTCGGTCTTGACTAATTTTCTTCTTTAAATGTTTCTTTAGTTGGGGAGCCACATTAATTGAAGAACCTTCCTCGAGGTAATTTCTAGAGCAACCTATTTTGGGTTAACATAAAAAATAGAGAAGTCATCATCGGGATGACATCTTTCCATACCAGTTAAAACAATAACTGGAGTAACTTTTATAGAATCCATCTTAGATAAAAGATAAGCTACCATCTGAGAGCACTGCTTAATAAGATATGGATTTAGGGGTTTAATGGCTTCTGGAGGTGGACCGATGAAGAGCCACGAAGAGTTTTGGATTTTTTGGGAAACTTGGGCTTCGAGGGACCTTCGCCTGTTTGAGTTTTTCTTTCCAATCCAACATAAAATTTCTTGGGTGACATTACTTTCTTTTCCACTTTCATAACCTCACTGATAAGGGGCAAAGGAGGAAAATCAATAAGAGGAGTGACACTCAATTCCAACTTCAAAGAATCAATTAAGATGATTTTTAGGCCATGTTCGTTGGCTCAAAATATTCCACATCATGATCAAAAGGTTGGGTCCTAATAAAATATCCAAATTATCTAAGCTAGAACAACCAAAAGTAGCAAATACACCTCGTGGAAACATAACCCTACCTTTTTCTTACAGGAATAACCATCCTACAATCAAACTCTGTACACAGAGCAAAGAAATGTTCGCGCGTGAAGCCAAAGTAGGAGGAGGAAAATGAATCATCAAATCTACTTGAACCATAAAGAGAAAGATGAATTCCTTGGTCAAAACCAACTTGTCTCTTGTAATAGTGGCGGTTGTAAGCCTTACTCTCTTCCTCCCACTGAGTAAGGAACAAAGATGATTGGGTCTAAGTATAAGAACAACGGCCAACGAGGTATCATGGCCTATCGATGCTTTGGAATTAATGGAACGGACAATGTAAGTCTCATCCTTAGAAAACTACCATAATATGGAATGAGTTTCCTCGGCATAAGGTCGCATGATGAAATCACTTTAGACATCTATCACGGGAAGGGAATCTTTTTTGCTTTGCTTGTGATTCCAACACAATAACCTAGGGCGTCTAACTGGAAATTTATACATTAGGATTTTCTTGGGGCGATCTTGGGGAACCTGCTGTGAAGGAATCATTTTAAAAGAATGGTATGGCCAAAATTAGAAACATCATTCCTACATACTGAACAATCCATATCAAAATGTCACCTATCCAACTAAGTGTAAAACGAGCCCAATGTTATAGTAGTCAGAGGAATGCCCACCCTAAAGCTAACCTAACTGTAAAATTGATAAAAAAATATTCATGGTTTATCGGTAGGTCATTAGGAAGAAAGAAGCAAGATAGC
Source organism: Sambucus nigra (assembly GCA_949130495.1). Taxonomy (NCBI): domain Eukaryota; kingdom Viridiplantae; phylum Streptophyta; class Magnoliopsida; order Dipsacales; family Adoxaceae; genus Sambucus; species Sambucus nigra. Next base: position 121,872,833 of record OX422209.1, read on the forward strand.
ATGCATAAAATGTAGGCATATAACTCAGAAGGTTGATCCTTATCGGGTCCAAACGATGCATCAAGATCCATGTTTGTTGCCTTCAGAACTTTCTTCTTCTGCTCATTTGTTAACTTTGGTGGAACCATGTAGAGATGTTTTCTTAAGTGAGTAAAGGTTTCTTTAAAAGAATCAGCTACACTCTTATGTACAATCTTGTCTAGCTCCGCTCGAGATTTAACTTCTTTATCATCCACGGGTTGATCATTATAAAGGATGGAATATTAGGGATCTATCCCTTATAATTAACAGACATCCTCCGAAGTAGTGGTGAACTCACCCCAAGATTCCACAAAGATTTGATCAAATAGTTCAATTGACACATCAGTAATTGAAAAACAAAGGTGTTCTTAGAGAGGGTAAAATCTTAAAACCAATAATAAACATTGGAAAGGCACATCTTGAGACAAGTTTCCTCATACTTATTGTAGATATAAGAAGTTCAAATGGTAAAACCCTCCGATGAACCACTAGGCGCCTCGAAATCAATGTTGGAATAAGTAAAATCTCTCGTGTCAAAACAAACCTTAACATACCATATAGAGGTAGGTTACCTCCTTCAGAGTGATTCTCTGGTTCTTCATCCATAAGTAATGGGTCCTCCAACATCTTCAAGTTCACAGAGAAAGCTTTGCTTTTCTCTTAAAACTTTCCACCTCTGCCAAAGAATGGTATGCGACGGTTGAAGTTAAAAGGCCATTCCTCTTCGACAGCTTACATGACGGAGCTACACTTGAAAAAATGTCGAAAATGTTTGTAGCCTTGCTTAATAAAGTCATTTAAGGAAAAAAAGAGGGGTATAAGCAGGATGAGTGGTGCAAAAACTTGAACGGAAAATAATTAAACAAGCTATAATTGTCCAAATAAAAGATAAGAGATGAGAGTTTGTTGTAGAATAAAGCTCCACAAACGTCAATGGCAGAAAGAAATTAGATAGGTTTTTTAATAAGAGAGAAAAAATTCTTTATGGAGTGAAAAAATCCTAGCTGCTTCATTTGCTTTTAACGGTTCATAAAAACTAGGCAATCGTTTAAATTTTGGGGAGACAAAATGATAGTTGCATAAACTATTGTCTCGGAAGTTATATTAAGGCTACAGGTGGCAATGAGTGATGAGAATGCAAGAGTTAATGATCTTAGTATTTAATGCCAAGATATGACATCGATCAACATTGCATATGTGAAGTACAAATAAGTATAATGGGACACATATACAAGGAAGGTTCTTCGATCTGAGATCCTTAGGCATGAGGTTCTTTAATTTTTATCTCATCGCACAAAGGTTATTTAGTGCATGATTCAAAATGTAGAGGTTATGCATAATTAGCAGTTAACATTGGAGGTATTTCGTAGAGAAACATTTTGATTACACAACAACTTTCCTTGTGATAGGGCAAATGTAGGATGGGCTTATTTATAGAACTTCTTAGTCATAGATAAGATAGTTTAAGAAAGTAAAAAAAGAAGGAAGTCAGTCGAGATTAAATAAATAAGGTTAATTAAAAAAGGTACAAAAATTAAGGAAACTCAAGAGCAGCACGGAAGAGACTCAGAGTCAAGGTCTCCGAATAAACTGTGCGCGATAACACAACAGTCAAAAAAGCTCCACGCAGTGAAATTAGCTTGCTTGAAGGAACATATCCTGAAAAACCACAATCTTGCACGAACAATTAGGCTCGTGATCTGTGTAATGCCACTAGTGCTAAATAATATCTGGCATTAAGGAATATATTCCTTTTTGCACATGATTCCATGATGGAAAAATTTATATAATGCGTTGGTTAGTACGATCGACATGATTTATTAGAATAATACTTCATTTCATGTTTTGAGGTTACTTTATACCATGATTACCCATTTTATCCCCCACTAGATATTTGGGTGCGGTTTACCACCAGTGGCATCCCAAGACAAGGGATTGGGGCTCAAGGTTCCATGGAAGGAAGAAAGATTATATAAATCACTTCCTTTCAGTAAAAAGGGCAGATATAAAGAGAAAAGAAAAGTGAGAGAAAAAATATTATGGGATAGGCTTCAAAGAAACTTGAAGAGATTCTAAAAGATTTTAAAAATACTTTAATACTTAGAGAGATTGAAAGTTTTTATAATTTATATTTGAGCACTTGTAAACATTGATCATCATTCCATGTGAAATACAACTCTAGCTCCTGTGGACGTAGCCCAAGTTTGGTGAATCGTGTTATTTATTGTGTTCTTTGCAGTTGATTTTACCTCTCAATCATATTTTCCCCTCCTTATTCAAACTGTTGATTATCACTCTCGCAAAGTATATTTTCACATTAGCATGCACAAAGGGTTTTACTACAAACACACAGGTGATAAGAGGAATTATAACTTCCTTGTATTTCTTAAAGAGTGGTGCTCTCTTACAGATTCAATATTATACAACAGAATGAAAGAAAATAAGGAGGCCATGACCAAAATCCAATAACAAAGACTAACTTAAACAATTATGGATGAGAAGTAAACCAATACGAATGAGGCCATGACAAAAAATCATTTAAAGAAAACTTAAAATTGCTAAAAAAGTTTATATACGATGCCAAGGGCATTATGTAACATATAAATACACATTTAAAGTAGAACCTCAGGTTAAACCGAAAACATAACTACAACTATCCTCCAACCCCAAGTAACACTAAATCCTTAATTATTTAATACCCCATTTGGTTTCAGAATTTCATAAATAGTTCTTAAATAAACTAAAGTATGCATTGTATACAATTTATGCAAGCAAAACAACTCAATGAAAAGGGAGACAAACCCGCATAAATAATTTTATTGAATTGGGTCAAGCATGCTTTTGAATGAAAGGGAGCCATACACACATAAAAAATTTCAAAGTTCACACACAACATGCATAGAGGAGAACCCAATTAACCTCAACTATGGGATTTGAAAATTGAAATTAGAAATGGGAAGTTTGTCTGAAAAATAATATAATACCAAATACACAAAATAGAAAAATAAAATCCCAAGAAATAGGATGAAGAGTATAACCGGTAATAATCCCAATAAATAGGATGGAGAAGCCAAGCGAACCCCGTTAAGAGTTACAAAAACTCATCCCAACACACAAAGAACATATAATAATAAATAATAAATAATAAATAGGATAAAGGGTATAACCTATAATCCACACCAAAAATGTCATAAACCCAACTGCACCACTGGGTCATTTGGGGTGGTGACTATAAAGATTGAAGTGAGGCAAGAGATGGTAATTTTCTCAACACTTTCTCTAGTACAGTTGGAGACGGCCATGGTGGTTTTTATCTTCTCTAAACTCTGAGGATAAGTATGGTCCAATAGCCACCGCTTCACAATGCAGGCAACAAATACGTATAAATGTAAACAATAATAACATATGAAACAGATTTGAACCCTAAAAAACCTAAAACTTGAAACACTAATTAGAGAAAATGAGGGTGAAAGAGATAACCTAGAATTCGACATCAAGAGGAAGCTCGATTTATATTCAGATAAAAAAAGTTGTAGCATAAAGTATACAAACATTACAATTAAGACTATCATTAATGTCAAATAAATGAATAAATTCATATTATTGACATTAATGATAAAAAAAAATTACGATATAGAATGTAGGTCACAAAAGTTAAACCTCTATTAAAGAACCACCATACAAAATGAACAACTAAATGAAAATTTTAGATTAATTACATGTGGCCATATATTAGCCATGCGCATTGAAATTGGAATGAAAGTGATGTTTTCAATGGAGGTCATATAAAAATTTATGATCAGAATAGATCCTATATGTTAGTGTTATAGTAATACAAGAAAAAAAAAGGGTAAAAGGGAACAAAGTGTATACCTGATTTGAACATGACGTGGTGAATCAAGATTCTGCAAACAACGACAAAACACATCATTTGGACCACAAAAACCACCCAAAACATTAAAGATAAAGACCTCAAATAGTGAAACACACCCTTGAGTTTGTGGTTACAAGAAAATCTGATTTACACTTCATTTTTACACTAGAAAATCGAACAAAAATTTTTATCCCGAAAAAAAAAGTATAAAGAAAACCTTAAACTAAACCCCCTATTTTGAATCCAAAAAACTATTTTTATTTAGAGTCTGGGATATTAGAATCATTTTTCATTTGACATATATAACAGAAAAATTTATAAGCATAACATTTTTAAACAACATCAACGGGATGAATAAAAATCATATTGCGAAGAAGATTTTTCAACCGCATGAAAATTTGGATCAAACCCATAGCTTAAATGTTGCCTCTTTAAGTGAAATATAGCAAATGTAAAACAAAAAATAGAATTAGTATATGTAAAGCAAAAAAAGGAACAAAAAATCTAAACCTAAATTAAAAAACTCAAATCAAATCATAATATATACCAGTTTAAACCAAATCAAATCAAATCAAAATATGCACTGTAAAAAAAAGTTAAAATAAACCAAATCAAAATATCACAACCAAGTAGGAAATCTTATTCAAACTACACCAAATCAAAATATAACAACCAAGTAGGAAATCATAAAATACCACGGTGGTAGACCGTTAACCACAACATATAAATATATCGAGAAAGAAAAAAATGATGTCCCAACAAAAGTATAAACAAAATCTCCTAAATGAGGGTGAGGAACCTAACCCTAATGCTATCAACATACCAAACCTACTTCATATTTAAACAAAACCTCATAGAATTGCCAACACTCACTCCATACCGTGTTTCAAATAGATCTCTAAATCACCCCAACCACAAAAAAAAAAAATACTGTGTATGATAAAAGTTTATCCCAAGAACTCCAAATTTGACTTGAAAAATGCATATCAAGATTGGTGCTTTAATGATCATGTTAATGTTTTTCCAAACACCAAACTTTATGTCTTTATACTTTACAGAGCATTGAATCCATTTAATAATCAACTATCAATTTATAGATTCAAATATAAGAATCAACACATAAAATTCAAAGAGAATAAAATAAATGAACAACAAAATGAACATGTTGGACTTGCATAACAAACTAAATATATCAAACTTAGCATCCTAACCTTGACGATATCCTCCATCAGCTATTAAAGTTAGAGAAATAAAATAAATAAAAATTGGGATTCAAAGAAGTTAAACACAATAATGTTATCACCTCAATAATAATGTTGTAAAAATAGAAGAGGAATATAGAAGTTTCATCGATAATGTGGTAAAATACACCCAATTCCAGTACTTGTTTTTCTAAGATGCGTTAATACATGTTAGAATAAACATTTTGACAGAAAAAATTTGTAAACACATTCAAATCATGTCCATTATTTTCTACTAAACAACACAATATCAAAAACTGGTATGCTAGATATCTAACAATTATATAATGGCAAGTGTCTTTTGAGTGTAAGGAGCATAATGATGGTTATTGAAGTGAGGATATAAAGAGAGACGCAAAGATCTGTAAATCATCAATAGTCTATTCAATACATTGATATGGTGAATCATTAAATGGGAGAGCTAAAAAAAAATCATCAAGTACAATGAGAATGTTCTTCCACCAAAAATTAAAACCAAAGCATGTCAAAGTAATAACATAATTAATATATATTCTCAATCATCAAAAGATCCAATTAATAAAAATAAAAACTATTAATCCGAAGAAAAAAAAACTTAAACTAAACACGGAGGGAGATGCGAAAAAGAACCTTTCAATGAACTCACGTACATAATACTCTAAATTAGAAAAAAAAATTATTTTTCTGAAATAACTTGCAAAATATTGCATCCGTGACTGAGAATAAAGAGAAAATATGCAATGTTCATGGTAATTTGTTCAGTGAAATAGACTGAGGGCACTTATTCAATGAACTATTTATCTCTCATCTCTAACCTCTTGATGTAAAATTTGAGAGATAAAATTAAACAGAGACCAAAGCAAGAATAAATTTGTGTTTTGTATGAAACCCATATGTCCATATAAAAAAAACATATGCATAACATGGGTATTTAAATACATACTAAATGTAATAAAATATATTAAATAATTGATAAAAATATAAAACAGATTGTCAAAGAGAAATATGGTATACCTGAGAGACACTACTTGCAAAACACACACATATATAGAGAGAGGCGGTCAAGTTAGTACCTAAAAATGAAAATAAACACAAATCAAATTACAAAACATGAGCTTACACAAACGTAATCCAATTACAATTAATAAATAATGTAATGACAAAAAACTCACAACTCATAAACCAATTGGTTCTAAAATGGGTCGAATCTACAAACAAAACCTAAAACTGTCAAACCCTTACAAATAAAATCTTACAAACAAACCCCCAAACATTGATGATGAACCAATTAATCGATCATATCTATAAAAAAGGAAAAGCAAACCAAAAAGAGGAAAAATTGAATACCTCTTGATAATATTCGAAAAATGTTTAAACTATAACCCAACTGAAAGAGAAAAAAATGTTCGTTATTAGTGACAAACGGAGTGTGTCGATGTTTATGGTTGTGGGTCCTTTATGGTGGTAGTAGTTTATCTATGAGAATAAAGAGATGGTAGAGAGGTTTGAGAGAGAGAGGGAGAGAGAGAGAGAGAGAGATCAATGAGGAAATAGATGAGTTTGCATCTAGTAAAGTAAAAAGCGGGCACAATAAAAGAGGTGAACTTTGAATTTTGAACATCACGAGAGATTATAGTCTTTTGATGATGGAAAATGAAAAAGCATGTTAAAATTTAAAAACTTGAAATACCAATAGAGGTGTCAACCCTTCATTGTATAAAAATGTGTACGGACGTGACATTAATCCTCCCCATTGAAATGTGGAGACAATTCAAAAAACTTTCTTATCATATTATGTGCACGCGCGTGTGTGTATCTATATATATGTGTGTGTGTGTGTGTGTGTGTGTGTGTGAGAGAGAGAGAGAGTAGTTTAGATTTGGAGAAGCACCGCATCTAGCGTATTTTTTACTTGAGAAACGTTATTGCGCTTACGTATCCGTCTCTTTGCGGAATCAAAGTCACTGTAGTTTATGGGTCCGTACTATACGTCGAAAAACTCGATTTTGATGGTTTTGGAGCGCGAGGGGTGCCGAATCGAGCTAACTGCCTCTAAACTTCAATAAATCATATAAAACTCATAATATAACTCGAGCATCCATTTATTGCTATGAAACTTATGATGAAACTCTTGGTAATTTGTGGGGAAAAAGAGTAAGAATCTCTCTCCTAAAACTTGCCCCTAAAATCATCATCCTTCTAAATGAGGAACCCTCTTTTTATAACCAAAAATATCAAAAGTGGGCTTGCTACTTGTCATCTTTATATGGAACCAAGTGATAAATATTTATGGTATCACTTGTCATAATATTTGTGGTGGTATTTAAAAATAATTCATTTATATCATTTATTATAGTGTTGTCTAGTTTAATTCGTCAAACTCGGGGTATACGCAGTATAATAGTAATGAGTATTAATATTGAAATTAATGCAGTGCCCAGATATCAATAAATTTTGATAAGTCATTTAGCCTCATTTTATCAAATATGTTGTATTGATTTATTTAAGCCCATCCTACATTTGCCCCTCGTACGCATAGTTGGTGTGGTGATGCTTCGGCTGAGACATATCAACTGTGCGTACGAAATATCATTTAGTATGTTTTAACTTATCTAAGCCATCATGTGATAGTATTCGATCTATAACATGCGTATATTTCCATATAACATTTGCATATAGCTTTGTGGGCTATCTTTGTTGCCTCTGTTTTTTGTTTTAGAGGAGTATTTTGGGGGTTGCTCCCATTCCTCTTGAATTAACATGTCCCCACAGTTTTTATTATGGTTTTAAATGTTTGAATAATAAACTTGTCAGGTGTACTGGCTCGAGCAACCCCTTAGTGCTTATCTAAGTGTAGTGGATCTTTTGCGATCATTAGATCAAAACTTGTCGAGAGTATTCGGTCGAGCAACCATTTGTGTTTCAAGTGAACTGGGTTTTGAACCATCATAGTTTGCAACTGTGCCCAATTTACTTATTCAAACAATCATATATATCCTTTAAGAAAATTGGGGCTTTAAGTTTGCCCAGAAATTAGGGTCTTTAAGCGTGCCTAGTAAACTAGGACTTTAATATCCCCATAAATTAGGGTTTTTAAGCATGTTAGTGAACTAGGACTTGAATCTCTCATAAATCAGGGTCATTTAGTGTGCCCAATAAATAAGAAATTTAATATCCCATAAATTAAGGTCATGCCTAGTAAAGTAAGACTTTAATCTCCCATAAATCAAGGTCATGGCTAATAAGTCAGGACTTTAATCTCCCATAAATCAGGGTAATGCTTAGTAAACTAGGACTTTAATCTTTGTTAAATAAGGGTCATGCCTAGTAAACTAGGACTTTAATATCCCATAAATTAGGTTCAAGCGTGCCTCGTAAACTAGGACTTTAATCTCCCATAAACGAGGGTCAAGCATGCCTAGTAAACTAGGACTTTAGTCTACCATAAATGAGGGTCAAGCGTGCCTAGTAAACTAGGACTTTAATCTCCCATAAATGAAGGTCAAGCGTGCCTAGTAAACTAGGGGTTTAATTTCCCAAAAACGAGGGTCAAGTGTGCCTAGTAAACTAGGGCCTTAAGCGTGCCCGAAAATCGGGGACTTTTGTGACCATTGAGGTCAAAGTTTCTCATAACTATAGTGCACTACTTTGGGCGACTTACCACAATGCCGGTAAGGTTTGTCAAAACTTGTTTATCAATTCTTAAAATTTTATGGGCAATTATTTACCCCCTTTTATTTTGCTGGTATTAATGTCATGTGGTTGTTACCACATATGGATCGATTTGTGGCTACATCGAACAACTCTGATACTCTTCTGGAGATGCTTTATCAATGATCGTCATCCTGGGAGCGAATTTGAGCATGCTTATCACCCGGGTTCATGTCTAACTACAAATGGCACTTCATGCAACACTTTCTCCCTTTTTCTTTATTTATATTTTATCTGAAGATAAGAAAAATAAAGAAAAACTCTTACATCAGTTACAATGCCATATGAAAACAATTAAATAGATTTCACTAGGTGATATCCCAAATCTAAAAAATCTCTTGAGCATTTGGCTTTGGCATTTGTAAGGCCTGTTGTAATTGTTCAAGATTAATTTTATCATGTGCATTCAATATCAGCAAGAATAAAAAATCATCTCTGATTCTGGCACAAAACCATTAGTAACTTGTGAGACATATTATAATGCCATATATAAACATTTGGGGTATATCTTGCCCCCCTTTAATTTATTTCACGTCAGTGGAATAAAATAACTCAAAATCATGACTCCTTAAACAAGGAATCGTAAAGCATATTGTTCTGTGAAGTTTCATTGTGTCAGTAAAAGATACAATATTCAATTCATATTTTTAATCTCATTTTTATAGCATAAAATGATAAAGTGCAGACATATCATTTGGTAAGCTATTGATCTCATGTCCTTGTTATGTTATCAAAGCTGAGAAAACCCAAAAAAATTAGGGTCTATTAAATAATAGAGTCATTAAGCATGTTGAGTCACCTTGAGGTGAATAATAAATATAAAATTTCAATTTCCATGTAACTAATATCACACTGTGAATAAATCATATTTCAGCATAAATCAAATGCAAGGTTGTGCGAAAGGTGGCTCCGAGCGACCATGGATGAGGATGCGAAAAAGGTTACTCCGAGCAACCATGACTGAAGTTAAGCGGAGGGTTGGCTCGAGCAACCATGACTGAGGTCGCACGAAGTTTGCACAGAAGGTTGCTTTGAGAAACCATGACTGAGGTTGTGCGGACGGCTGCCTCGAGCAACCATAACTGAGGTTGCGCGGACGGCTGCCTCGAGCAACCATAGATGAGGTTACGCGGAAGGTTGCTCTGAGCGGCCATAAATTAGGTTGCGCAGAAGGTTGCTTCGAGCAACCATAACTGAAGTTGCGCAGTTGCCTTGAGCAACCATGACTGAACTAATTGCTAAGACTTGAGCAAATGATTATTTTGACATGGTCATTCGAAGGATGTCATTTTTGACATAGTTTCTCAAACAAATATTATTTTAATACGGTCGCTCGAAGGATGCAATTTTGACATGGTTGCTCAAAAATATTACGTTGTTAAGGTTGGTCAAATAGATAGGGAGTCAACGTGAAATATTTATATGATTTTTAAAGGGATACATAAATTTCCCTTTATTTTATATTATTAATCACAACAAAATATAAACCCATTATTTTGGCAACTCAATTTTTTAGGTTTCAAATATTTCTAAATGTTTGAAATATCTCACAAATTATTTATATGGATAATGTTATATATATATATATTAGATATGTGTGCATACATATTTTCATTGCAAAATTCTATACAGCTACAAGCAAGTCCCAGCTCATATCCACATAAGGTGGTTTGATTTAATTTTCCTCTATAGACTCGTGGCTTTAAAGGCCAATCTATTCGATAAAAAACATTTCGTTAGTGTTTGGTGAAGAGTATTTCTAAAAAATAAATAAAAGTCGATTTTCAACCACTAGCAGGCACGTGAAAATAAAATAAAGGTGACCCGGATCTCAAGCTCGGAATGCCTATGGTGAATCAATTTTATCTTTTATACAAGAATCTTAGGTCCCGTTTGGTCTGCGGTAATATTTTGGATGAATTGTGATTATGAGGAAAGTGATTACAAGGAAACCTTTTACCAGGATTCGGTAACACCCCGTATTTTTGTGATAATTATTTATGGGATTAATTGAATTAAATGTGTATTAATGGAGAATTAATCCGGATAAAATACTAGCGAGATGTGAGTTGGTATTTGACTATAATGTGTACATATGACGTTATATGAATATTAAAAATTATTAAATTTGTCGTGAGATTGATATACGGCAATTTGGGAAATTTTGTTGGGACGCACGTGACAGTCGCGTCAGGAATGTATTTATTTAAATTAAAAAGTGAATTTTATTTCTATTAACCGTATGGTCATTTTGAGTGCGCCAACGCATCCAGAAGGGTCGAAATACTCAGAAAACACTAGCCGGGGGTTTAGTTTGGGTCCCGGGGCATTTTTAGGCCATACCGGCAACTTAAAAGGGTATTTTGGTAATTTTGGAATTTTGGGAATTAAAACCCACGAAAATTAGAGTTTAATTATGATTATTATATAAACCCACCAACCCATTATCAGCACTAAACTAAGTAGTGGGCTACGGGAGAAGTTTAGAATAGAAGTTAAGGGTCCAAAAATAAACCTCCACCTCCATTGTCATCCTTAGAGAAGAACTTGTAGAGAGAGAGAGGGAAGAGAATTCTGCAGAGAGAAAGAGAACAATTCAACCTTCAAGATTCAACATCAAATTCAGAGAAAGATTAGAGGCAAGTGGTTTAATTACGTTATTTGCAAAGAATTCTTCTTCCATGCGTAGGAAACTTATATAATTGTATTGTTTTTGGGAGATTTATAAAAACCCATGAAATTGGAGTTATAAATTCAGATTTTGATGTAGGATTGCATGTAGAATTGTTATTGGATGATTGAACTAAAAGAATTACTACTTTTTATGTTACAAAAACGGATTTATTTATGGAAATTGACGATTTTAAATTCTAGGGTTCATACTCTTAAGATTTAGGGGAAAACTTTGGGAGAATTGATAATTAGGTGTTGAATAGGAAGATTTGATCCCATGAATGTGCTAAATTATGACCTAAGAATGTTTAGGAATGTTGAGGAACCTTAAAATAGTGTTGGAATAATTTTTGGAGGAGTTTTGAGGAGATGAAATTGGTGAAAAACGAGATAGGAAATTCTGGGCTCGAAACTGGCCTCTCGTTAGAAGACCTGCCCAGGTCGTTCGAACGAGTGACAGTTTGACTTCTAACGAGTGGGATGTTCGTTCGATGACTTTCGTTCGAATGAGATCTCGTTAGAATGCCCACTTCGTTCGAACGAACTCTCGTTCGAACGAGACTTCTAACGAGTTGACAGTTTGGCCTTTTTGGCCTGATTTGACTTCTAGTGTTCCGTAACCTTATTTAATTGTAGAGATGACAATTCCTTGATGACTAATCGATATAGTTGGGACATTTGGGATATATTGAGGAGTAAAACATAGAAGTGTGGTTTGAACCAAATGATATTTATGGGTTAGAACGTGAGTAACTATTTACGACGTGAGGATAATAGATGACGTGTATATATAAACCGGGGACAAGTGTGTGGGTATAAGAATGAGCAGTATACCACTAATAAATTATGGTAATTACTGGGATGTGTGCATGCTTAGTATATGTATATGATTTTATGTGTATGACATACCTACAATACTTGCTATCAAGGGAGGTTTACGTTCGCTTAGGGCCATCAAATCTTTGTATTGCCCGAATTTAGATTGGTACCTCGAGAACATAGGTCAGAGAAGGACTTATTGAGATGTTAATAAGTTTGCTGATCGTGGGAGCGTAGGTATGTGCATGACCCATGTGATGTGACTGTGTTCGCCTCCATTGTTTGTGATTTGCTATTATCTGAGAACGATTCCTGAGAGATTAGGAATGCGTGATCCTTATGTACGTGATGTACCGGGATGGATAGCAGAGTATGTGTGCACCGCAGCTTAGTCTCGGGGTGCTTGTATTGTATATTTATGACGTGAATAATATACACTTAAATAATGAGAACTTTCATGTTGGGATTGTGAGTATAATTATGGTAATGTTTTGAGAAAATATAACGGGATAACCGGTAGTGAATTGTATTGCTAATAATTGAGAATCCGAGTTTAAGTAAAGCCCTCTATTTAATTGATAACGCTAGAATGTATAATGGGAATCGAGTAATAAGGGGTAGAACTTATTACGGTTTGGTTAGATATGTATGTCACTTAGATGGGTACGGTACGTTAAGAGTGCACAATTAGTCGAGAGGTGAGAATTTCATGTGAGTGCACGTCCTAACATGTATTTTGCATTCATTGTTTTAATGTTATTAAAGCACTTGATGTTTTTAAAATAATCTCCACTTTCGGGCTCTGACCCGTTTGCTTTCAAATCTATTTTTGTAAAAACCTTTTTAGGTGCCCAGCCACAAGGACACCATGCATAGGATTCCCATTCAGGTGACGAGTTGTAGCTGTTGTGGAAGTTACAGGGCCTTGCTAGTAGACGCTTCATTTGTCTTGACTCTATATTCAGTTTTCATCAGTTGTAGGGCATGTCGCCCATTTCTATTAGAGACATTTCATATTTCAGATTTTCAGACTTTTGGCATGTAATTAATACAGGATGCAGTTTATTTAATTCAGTTGTGGGATTGTTGTGAGGAGTTTTCCTCCGGTCATATTATTATTTGTTGGTTATTCCATTGCTTCGTTATGGTGAATGGTTATGTGATTCTTTAAAAATTCTTTTATTGCATGTTAACCAGACTTAATTTAAAATTTGACATCTTACTTTTAAATACTAGGTGGTTAGTAATTATAAACATGGTTTCGACAGTGATGCTATTAACTGAGTCAACTTGGCATTTTGATTTAATTTAATAAAGGAGTAGCTACCCGGTATTTAATTAGTCGGGGTGTCACAGATTCTAAATCCTTTGGTTCTATTTGGTTAACCAATATATTTCTATTGGGAATCAAAATTTTTTGTTTGGTTCATGAATGATAAGTTACATGGGAATGTTGAGAAGGTAAGGATTGCTTAAAAAGATCTGATACCAATTTGTAAATGATATGTGATATAGATTTAAGCCAATTCGCAAATTTTTCATCTTAAACTTATTTAATTTGAGTAAATTTTTAAACTAAATTAAATTAAGCCAACATAAGCATCTAGGTGGGTAAATCAAATCATCACAAATAAATTGCTGACACACAAATTTGAGGAAAAAAGACCTTTCGGGTAAAACCTTTTATTTCACTATGCAAAGTTAAATCACAACTTACATACACAATGAAATCTATAATGAATATCCGCAGACACTTACATAGACCTCAGCCTAGAATCAGCAATGGATCAACCGCAGTGAACCCACAAGAACACGCAGATCTGTCTTCAGCAAGGAACACCCGCAAGCACTCCTAATGACCTCGGTCACCAGCCGTAGAAATATCTTCCCTGAGGGAACTTCAGTAAAATTGTATCTTGGGTTCCAAAATTGATTCACTAAATCTATTGGGATGATTTGTGAATTTATACAAAGTTAAAATAGCTCAAAAGGTGAGAAGACCAATATTCTACAAAAACAGTTTTCCTAGAATGAAACACTCACGTCTTCTGAATCAAAAACGACTCATTTAACATGAATTTATAGAAAAATTGAGTCGGTGATGTCGCTTGAACGAGAAAGTCAGGTCGCTCGAATGACATGTGATGTCGTTTGAACCACCCTTCTCGCGACCAATCAAACGAAGTAATAAAACAAAAACACTATGCTATCATTTGATAAACTGATCAAGCGAGTTTCTCGCGAGCCTTAGCACGACATAGCCTGTCGCTTGAAGTTGTCGTTTGAACGACATCAGCGAAAAATAAAGTTTATTAAAAAACTCCGCCTTAGGACTTAGAAAAAATTATTTTAACGAAAAATGACGCCTTAGATGTTTAAAAACATTTTAGAAAAATTACCTCAACACTTTAAATGAAGTATTAAGTGACTTAAACACAAACTTATCAAAATCTATCTCGCAAAGGTTTTTGGTTGAAGAATGTTGATATTCGGATCCGTCTTAATGCATGATTAGACTTAAACTTTTCTGTAATGGTTGTAGTGGCATATATGACATACTCTAATGTAAACTGGACTATATAAAACATGTCCTTACAAATCTCACCCTATGTCTATGCCGGTACAAAATAAAAACATCTTAATTATCAAATCATAAGTCCTATCTAAATCTAATACCCTCCCATGAACCCAAAACTGAAAAGGTACTAAAAATTCACGTCTTAAACTTTCTTAAAAAAAACTTCAACTTCAAATCTTCGATTATCTAACTTTTCTTTGTCATAATCAAGGTGTGCAAAATAATGATCTTCAATTTGTACCTACACACATGAATTTTAAATGAGATAAACATAAATGAAAATAAAGATCAAATCTCAATTCTCCCCCATAATTTAAACTCCCCCATTAAATATTAATTCGTTAATCGCCCCCTTACTATTTGTTCGAAATAGACAAGCAAAAGAATAAACAAAATTAACATAGATTGTCACGATAAGCAAATTAACTACGATCATCAAGGATAAACTTGAAAGCATTCACCAACTAATTTTGATTTTTCAATTTTTTTAAACAAAAATGCAAAAATAATTTACAAAAAAATCACACACCATGAATTTACACTATGATAACCCAATCATGGATACATAATGAATGGGTGTGAACAAATTCGATACGAAAATCAATTCATTTTAACATAACATATGTTCACGATGAATACAGATACTCCTAACGAATGAACTTGAAATTGTCCTTAGATGTCAAATGTGAATTTATATGACATTGACTCAATGTAATCAACACATCAAAGTCTAAAATGATTTCTACACCAACAAGGTCTAAAACTATGTAATGATTTGTCAAGACTTTGTCAGGATGTGCAAACCCATTGATTAAATTCCAACCAATCTCCCTTACAAATAATACATATTTTATTTCTCTAATGAGGTGATCTAAAACCTAATGGCCCCTTTCTGGCATATTTATCTTTTTATTGCCTTTAAAAAAATTTCGGGCACTTTTAACCTCTTTTGGACCTTGGCAACTTTTTACAATGTCAAGATTTTCCCAGGTCTGATTTAAACTGTGTCTTAATCGCAAAGGAGATATGCGTACCTTTCATATCCCTTTCCCATTTTTTACAAATATATAAAACAAAGTCCTCACGGGAAACGATTCTTACATGCACTACTTTCATTGTCAAGTTTTATCGCATTTGGTTCGTTTTAAAGATAAGATTGAGATGGAAACACTTCGACCAACATGTGATAGACACAATAATCAAACAAATCCGTGCAAGTGTGCATTAAAGGAGACTAAGAGTCAAACATGTAGAAACTAATCTCAAATTACATCTAAATGACTCAAAACATTATAAAGCATAAAAATGAAATGATGAAACATATCAAAACACTATCAAATAGTCACATGGATATGGAATGATGTTATGACTTGGTCATCCTAAATGTCCATTCATAAACGATGTAAAATAAAATACAAAAATCTTTTTGTCTTTTTCCAAAAAATTTATCAAAATAAAATATTTTTGGCTTTGTCATTTTTTTCTCAAAGAAATAGAAAATCTTTTTGTATTTTTCAAAAATTAAAATCTTTTTGATTTTTCAAAAAATATATCAAAAATGGAAAATATAAATACAAAAGTGGTACACACTAGCAATAATCATAGAATGTCATCATGAAAATCATCCTATGCTAGCAAACAAGTCTAAATCTCAACCGTTAGATGCGGTGGAGTTTTCCAAAGGTGGTGACATCCTATGAAAAATAACCATCAAATCATGTGAAGTTTTGACCAAAAACTTAACTTATTCTCTAATATGTGCAAATTCTCTCATGTAATCATCGGAATCATCATGCGTGGGTGCGTGGGTGGTAACACATGACAAAACTCTACGTGACACACTATCAAACTTAAAACAAAATCCTCTAAGGTGTCCTCTCTTCTTTCAATAGGAACAAACATACATAGGCCTAGGAACACCTTCCTCAAAACGTCTACGGTGCACTCTCCTATACGAAATGGGACGCCTAGGTGGGTTAGGTTGAGAACTATATAGATCAATCACAAATTCGGGAACCGGCTCGGGTGCAATATGGGAAGTGGACGCACCGTCATGACCTATTCCTAGTCTCTCAACATTACCCAAAGCGGGATCGAGGATCATCTTTACAACCTTATTAGATGTGTCCTCTAAAGTGACCTTTACCTCCCCGACACGTTTAATATATCTCTCTAATTGTGACACACTAGCTACAAGCTCACTCTTCTCCAAACCTACGACGATCAACTACTCACTCAAAGTAACCTTCACTTTCAAATCCCTTCAAACCTTATATCTCTCTCTCAAAATCTAGCACCTTAAACCCTAACTTCTTATTTAACTTCTTCGTCTTTAAGATCTCGGGGTATAAATCTCTAAACGCAATTTGGAGCTCACTTTCACCCTCACTAGCGCACTCACTCTCACACTCGCTAGAAATACTCAAATCATCATCGGGGCTTTCACGTGCACAAGTATCCTCATCATCATGGGACAAACTAGGTGTGCTCACGTGGCTAGATAAAAAGGCTACACACCTCCCACGTGAAGACTCATCCCCAAAATCATTCACCTCTTCCTCACTATCGCTAAGCGTGGCAGGCATGGAAGTCTTCTTGCCATTTCTCTTTATC
The DNA here is from genome assembly GCA_949130495.1 of Sambucus nigra. NCBI lineage: Eukaryota > Viridiplantae > Streptophyta > Magnoliopsida > Dipsacales > Adoxaceae > Sambucus > Sambucus nigra. The sequence goes on from OX422209.1 coordinate 121,890,342, forward strand.
CCAGTGGGACACTCAAACGCGTTATGCCCCTTACCCTCAGATTAAAAACATCTTGCATATTCCTCTTTCTCACCTCTCTCTTTGGCCTTATCTTTATTTTTATTTTTCTCAAAAAATCTTTTATTGGAAGAATTTTCTTTGGAAAATTTGAGAAACTTTTTTAAAATTTAGCAAGCATGGCCACATCATCAAAATCAAACTCGTCCTTACAATCAGACTCATAAACTTTCGCTTTCTTTTTCTTCTCTCTCTAGGACACTTCCTCACATATTCTAGACTGGGCTCTAAGTGTTATTCATTTATCCTTAGGCTTGACAGTGTCAGGAAACATGTCAATTTCATATGTTTGGAAGTATCTTACCATTTCTTCTAACTTTATATTGCTCAAATTTCCTAAGAAATTCAAAACAGTCACTTTCGGGATAAAACATTTTCACAACGATCTCAAAATATTTTTAACCACTCGGGCATCAGGAATGTACTCGCTAAGATTGAAACTAGTGTTGACAATATCAAACAAATGTGCATAAAAGTCATAAAAACACACAGATTCAAGCATGGTAATCGTTTCAAATTGAGTAGTTAAATTTTACAATTTAGACTCTTTGACTAGATTCATGCCTCCATGGATAAGTTGTAAAGCATCTCAAGCTTCTTTTGATATAGCGCACGTCATAATACGCGGGAACTCGTCAAAGGGTGACGGCTCCTGAAATTGCACTTAGCCCACAAGAATTAAAAGTGCTCCATTTAAATTCGCCCTCAATCCAGGTTTAAGATTAGTGACATTATTGGCGGTAACAGTGGGAGGAGTCCACCCTCTTTCATAAACAACCCAAACTCACTCATAGATTGATTTTAAATGAGATTTCATGCTGTTTTTCCAATAAGTTTAATTAGACCCGTCAAAAACTGACAACCGTTTATATACGTTTTCATTCAAAAATATTGTGAAACTTTTTTTAAAAATAAGATTTTTCAAAAAAAATATATCACAAAAATTTTACGGAAAAAGGATTACTCGATAAATTAGAGAAACTCGCTCAGATACCAATTTGAGAAGGTAAGGATCGCTTAGAAAGCTCTGATACCAATTTGTAAATGATATGTGATATCGATTTAAGCCAATTCGGAAATTTCCAATTTTAAACTTATTTAATCGGAGTCAATTTTTAAACCAAATTAAATTAAGCCTAACACGTGCATCTGAAGCCCTTATACTTTTGACTCATTTGAGTCTAGACTGTATAAGAGCTCATCTAGTTTGGAAATTGTGACAAAATAGAGTCTATCCTAGAAACCAAAGAGCTTCAGAGATTGGGTTGCTTCTTCTTCTATCTATCATGTAATGATCCTAAGACTATAGCCATCACTCACACACTTAGAATTTGATTCTTGCATATCATATTGCACCCCTATGTGTTTTAATGTTGTGAGTGTGTTTAAATCCCTCAATTTGATTTTTAATAATTTTTTGGGAATTTAAAACATATTTTAAACAAGGTTTTATTTAATTAAAATTTGATTTAAAAAGTCTTGGGGTTATTATATAAATATGGATTGTTGTGTTTATTGGCCTAAAGTTACTCTGGGTAGAAACCGAAAGCGCTAGAGACTTAAGGGTTGGCTTTGTAATTATTTTGGGACGCGCGTTTACCTTCGTTCACAGGCCAACACCTGCTGTCTTCTGATTGGACCAAACTGTGTTTCTTTACTGAGACAAACCATCGCACGCTTACAGCCCTTGGATCTATCCTTATCGATGGCCTGCATGTCTTTTGAGTGGATCCCCGTGTAATCCCTTTAGCCAATCATAGCCTGTTTAATCCACCGCCTGTTGTGAGCCCTTGGATTGCAGTCAATGGAGCTTGACTCAATCTCAGCCATTGTTTTTGAACGAGGCTCTGGAATCTTCTCCTCTCCCTATTTAAAGACCCTTCATCTCAGCCTTCGAAAGCTTTTGCCATTTTGCAAAGTCTCAGAGAATAGAGAGAGAGAGAGAGAAGAGAGAAGTTAGAGAGAGAAACCAAACCCTAGTTAGAAACCCTAACTTCGTCCAAACACTTCTCAAGCCCAAACTACTTACCTCTCCAGAAAAACCACCATAACCAAAAACACCATCCTTAGTGTTTTCTTAGGTTTATGAGAGTTCTGGTTAAGAGATCTTGGGTTGCTGAAATCCTTGTGTTCATAAATCTTATTTCCAACTTAGACATAGACTCAGATCTTGTTTCTTTTTCAATAGAAATCATAGATCTGAAGTTTTTCATGTCACAGAACACTTAGCTGCATTTATTTCTCATCTTGAGAATTTCGTTGTTGATTCTTTTCTGTTAAAACATTTTTCTTCTTCAAAGATCAACAATAGATGTTTTTCTATTTCTGTTTTTACAAAACCTAACCTGACCTAGTGGGATTCGCACTTGGAGGGTTCTCAATCCACATAATATTTTCAAAAGTGATTGAGAAAGGTCTTGACCAATTTCTTAAGCAAGATCTCCGTGGAATCTGGGTTAGTTTGAAAGGTCGAAAAGGTTCTTGGTTTTGTAAGAAAGAAAAATAACAAATACACTGCATATAGACTTTATATGTGATTTGTTAGGATCGTCTGTAACTAATAAGTGTGTGTGTGTGCATGCATGTGTTTTAGAACACCATTCACAAACATCTTCACACTACAAACACTCAAAGTGTTGGCTATAAGATTTGGTGAACATAAGTCGACGTAAAGTGCTGAAACAAAGAAGAGTTGACAAACTGAGACAACTACATCAACAAACAAGATCTGCAGAAAAGTTAAGGACGCCAGAGGGTACAATCCTGAACTTGTATAGATTTGTTTTTGTGTGCATGTTAGTTAAATAGGTTGTAACTCATATATTTGTTTTAGTGATTGATTTTGTTTTACTCCGTAGAGGGAGTCGTGGATGTTTCCTCAAGGTTGAGGTTTTACCACGTTAAAAATCTGAGTATCAATATTTCTACATCTTCTCATCCCTTTCTAATAGTGTGCTGAGTTTAAAACATTTTAAACTGTTTACTAAAACTTGTTATCAAATCTTGTCCATATCTCGTACATAATTTTGTTAACACATCTTGTGTTCAAAATCGTTTTGATTTTAAGTAAAGAGTTTCTTCAACAAACTTTCGGAGTTGCTTAAATAGTTTATTTTCATAAACGGCTTTGGCAACGCTATTTCAATTGGTATCAGAGCTTTTGGTGAACTTTTTTCAAAAAGATCCTGAGTTTCTGAAACTGTTTTCTCAAAATCATTATGGACGAGAAAAACGAAAGATATGGTAACTTGACCAGACCTCCAGTCTTTGATGGAACCAATTTCTCTTACTGGAAAGTAAGAATGATTGCTTTTATTCAAGGAACACTGGGAGATGATGTCTTGGATATCATTGAAAACGGATACTTTTATCCAACTAAACCAGCCACTGATGGAAGCAATGAAAGGATTAAGAAAATACTGAGTGAGTTTACTCAAGAAGAGAAACAGGTTTCTCGAAATAATAACAAAGGCAAGAACGCTATATTTATGTCTATTAACGAACATGAGTTCAAGAGAATCTCATCTTGTACCACTTCCAAGGAAGCATGGGATACCTTGATTACTGCACATGAAGGAGACTCTAGGGTAAAAGCTGCTAAGACTCAGATGTTAATCCAACAGTATAATACCTTAATCATGTCTGAATCTGAGTCTTTCGATGATTTCTATATGAACCTTACTGATATTGTCACTAAACTTCATGCCAATGGTATAACTTATGATAGACAAGAAATTGTTTCTAAAATTCTGAGATCATTACCACAGAAATTTGACAATAAAAGATATGCTATTGAGGAGATATGTGATACAAATCTTACTCCTGAATTACTCAGTAGCAAATTAAGAACTGTGGAAATGGAATTAGAGTTTAAGAAACAATTGACCCACACTAATAGGAAACATACCAATTCCAATCTTAGCTTTACCTCTAAGATGATTAAGCCTGAGTTAAACACCTCTAGTAATGATTCTGATGAGGACTGTGACTTAGAAAGTCTAGATAATCAGATTGCCCTAATGACAAAACAATTTAAGAAAATTGTTAAATTTAGAAACAGTGTTGCAAATAGACAGGGCAAGTCTAATTATACCACTCCTTCAAATCACAAATCTCATGAGAAACCTCATGACAAACAGAACAAGGACAACACAAGACCTCACAGAGACCTCAAGAAGACTGAATGCTATAGATGTGGTAAACTAGGACACATTGCTCAAGACTGTAGAGTTAATTTAAATGCCCAAAACAAACACTCTAGAGCCAATATCTGCAAAACCTGGGATGACTCAAGTGATTCTGAAAATGAGGAACTTGAAACATCTGATGGTTTTGATCCTTGTTTAGCCTTCTTTGCCAAAATCATATACAATGATGATATGCCTATGCTTGATAGTGAGGATGAGTTTAGTAATTCTAGTTCTGTTGCTTTGAATCATACTTTAACTGGTTTAGATGCTTTACTTACTGAGAACATTAATACCTCTTCCTCGGGGTGTGTGAGTCAAAGGGAAATCGATACTGCTGATGTCAATGGGTGCGTGAGTTTAAGAAATGAAACCTTAGGGGTCACTTCACACACCTCACTTAGTGACTCAGATAATGATGATCTCCCAGACATCCACACTCTATATACTAAAACTCTAAAGAAAAGCACTAGACTAGAAAAGATTGTTAAAGATCTTACCAAAAAGCTAGAGGATCTAAGCCTAATGGTAAAACTGAATGCTGAAGAGTATACTACACAATGCATGTCTCATGACAGTGAAGTTAAAGTGTTTGATGAAAAACTGAAAACTTTGACTGAAGCTAATGAAATTCTGGAGAAAAAATACAAAGGGACATTATTAGAATTGGAACAAACAAAAGAAAAGACAGCAACTGTTTTCAAAAAATTTACCAAATTTGAAAACAATTCTAAATGTTTTGAGGAATTCGTTGCTGAATCTAAAACCAATTCTGATGATAGAACTGGAATAGGGTTTTGCCCCAATTTGAAGACACAAACTAAACATGTTGAACCTATCAAGTTTGTGTCAGGAGGCAAAAGACCTATTGAAACATGTCCAGACTTCCATTCTCTAAAAACTAAGTTTGACCATCAAAACACTAACACTGAAGATGCAAGTTGCTCTAAGCATGAAAGTTTACCAAAGGGAAAATATGTTTGCCCCCCTATTAGGAAAAGTGAACCTGCTTTCAAATCTGTGCTACCTAGGAATAAAATTCAGCCTCAAAATTTCTCAAAACCTTTGTTTAGAGACTTTCCTAAGGAAAACCCTATTCTGAGCAATCTTTATTGCTCCTATTGTGATATATATGGTCACTCTTTCGATAATTGCTATGCTAGGAGACTGATTAAACCTATCTACAACACTCCTAAGTATCATAACTTTAACTATTCTAGGAGGAGTCGTAACAATTATGTCCTTCCCAGGCCACCAGACAAAAACTCTAACTATAGGAATAGAAGGACTAAACCTAAAAGGACATTTACTAGAAGGATTACCAGAACCTTTTCTAAATCAAATGCTCAGGAATTCAAATTCATGCAAAATCATGCGCAAAATGTTTTTCAACAAAAATCTAATGCTCGCAAATTTTATCAAATAAGAGCAAACAAGCGCAAACTAAAAACCAGGGCAATTTGGGTTAGAAAAGATGATCTAGCACCCCAGATGAAGTGTAACATTATTGTTTCTGCTCTAAAAGCTGAACTTACATCTTCTGGATGGTACTTGGATTCTGGATGTTCCAAGCATATGACAGGTGATGATACAAAACTTTTAAATAAAACCCATTTTGATGGTGGAAAAGTTGTTTTTGGTGATGGTATATCATCCCAGATCATAGGCAAAGGAACCCTTAAAGAAAAAGGTCTTCCTCTTCTTGAAAATGTTCTCTTAGTTAAAGGTCTTAAGGCTAATTTACTTAGCATTTCACAATTTTGTGACTCAAACTACACTGTTACCTTTTCAAAGAACAATTGCAAGATTTTAAATGAAAAGGGAGAATGCTTAATTACAGGATTCAGGACCCCTGACAATTGTTATACTGTCATGTCTAGTTCTGAAATCTGTAGTGTCGCCAGAATGGATGACAACGAGATATGGCATAACAGAATGGGTCACATTAATTACGAAAATTTGAGTAAATTGTCTTCTCAGCAGATAGTTAGAGGAATACCAAAAATTAAACCTATTCATAACATTGTCTGTGGTCCCTGTCAAGAAGGAAAAATTGTTAAAGCACCTCATAAAAGGGTTAAAGATATCCTTACCTCTAATCCCTTAGAACTCATCCATATGGACCTAATGGGTCCTTCTCAAACTGTTAGTCTTTGTGGACACAGTTATATTCTAGTTATGGTTGATGACTTCACCAGATTCACTTGGGTAGCTTTCTTAAAACAAAAATCCGATACCTTTCAAACTTTTTTAAAGATTCTCTTACGGATTGAGAATGAAAAAGACACTCAAGTGAATAGAATCCGAAGTGATAGAGGTGGTGAATTCAAAGACACTGGTATTGTAGAATATTGTGACTATAATGGTTACAAACATGAGTTCAGTGCTCCTAAGACCCCTCAACAAAATGGTATAGCTGAGAGAAAGAATCGAACTCTTCAAGAGATGGCACGTGTCATGCTCCATGCTAAGAACTTACCTAAGTATTTTTGGGTAGAATCTATTCGTACAGCCTGCCATCTTATTAATAGGGTCTATCTTAGAAAGAATTCGAAACAAACCTCTTATGAACTTTGGTACAATAAAAAGCCTAATCTTAAGTACCTTAGAACCTTTGGTAGTACCTGCTATGTTTGCAAAGATAGGGAACACTTATCTAAATTTGAGAGTAGAGGAGATAAAGCCATATTCTTAGGTTATTCACCTAACAGTAGAGCTTATCGAGTGTATAATCTTCGCACTAAGACCTTAATGGAATCCATAAATGTAATTGTTAGTGACACTACTGTAGAAAGCAAGACTAGTGAATTAACTATAGAAGAAGAATCGTCAAATATTTTAGAAAATGACTCTTCTGAAATAGATAATTCATTACCTATTGAGTCACCTGAAGTACCTAACTGGGTTTCTAAAGATCATCCCATAAACAACATAGTTGGTAACCCTGGTGAACCAGTACGTACAAGATCCCAACTTAGAAATTATGCTCTCTATGCTTGCTTTGTTTCTCTCTTGGAACCAAAGAATGTAAATGAGGCATTGAATGACTCTCACTGGATTTCTGCTATGAAGGATGAACTTTTACAATTTGTCATTCATGATGTTTGGTTTCTTGTTCCACGTCCTGATCACAAAAAGGTTATTGGTACTCGTTGAATTTTCAAAAATAAAACTGATGAAAATGGGATGATAATTAGAAATAAAGCTAGACTAGTTGCTCAAGGTTACTCCCAAATAGAAGGACTTGATTTTAATGAGACGTTTGCTCCTGTTACTCGTTTAGAATCAGTTCGTCTGCTTCTTGCTATAGCTTGTCACATGCATTTTACATTATATCAAATGGATGTTAAATCTGCGTTCCTTAATGGAATACTTGCCGAGGAAACCTATGTAGAACAACCTAAAGGGTTCATTGACCCTAATTATCCTACTCATGTATTTCGGTTGAAAAAGGCTTTATATGGTCTTAAGCAAGCTCCTAGAACTTGGTATGAGCGACTGTCCAGTTTTCTGCTGGACAAAGGTTTCAAAAGAGGTGGAAATGACCAAACCTTATTTGTCAAACAGTTTGGCAAACACATTACTATCGCTCAAGTCTATGTAGACGATATCATATTTGGATCCACTTCTACCTCAGAAGTAAAATCTTTTGCTGAAATTATGAGTAAGGAATTTCAGATGTCCCTTATGGGGGAGTTACAGTTCTTCCTAGGTCTCCAAGTCAAACAACAACCAGATGGCTTATTTCTTTCGCAGACTAAGTACGCATTAGAGATAGTTAAGAAATTTGGCCTCGAGAGTGCTAAGAGTGCTAAAACGCCTATGAGTACTACAGAGAAATTATCTAAAGATGAAAATGGAAAATCTGTAGACTCTACCTTATATCGTAGTATGATTGGCACATTACTCTATCTGACTGCCTCGCGTCCTGATATCATGTATGCTGTTTGTGTTTGTGCGCGTTATCAAAACAACCCCAAGGAGAGCCATTTAAACGCTGTTAAACGCATAATTAAATATGTTAAAGGCACTCTAAATTTAGGAATTTGGTACACGAATGACACACCTAGCACTATTATTGGGTACACTGATGCTGATTGGGCTGGGTGTACTGATGATAGTAAAAGCACTTCAGGCGCATGTTGTTATATTGGTAATAACTTGGTAGGATGGAGTAGTAAAAAACAGAACTGCACATCTCTCTCGACTGCTGAATCTGAATACATAGCCGCCGGTAGCTGTTGTGCCCAATTGTTATGGCTTAAACAAATGCTAAGTGATTATGGTATTCTAGAACCCACACTTCATCTCTATTGTGATAATCAAAGTGCGATTAACATTTTTAAGAACCCAGTTCAACACTCGCGAACTAAGCACATTAAAATAAGACATCATTTTATTCGTGAATTAGTTGAAACCAAGGAATTAGAAATCAATTATCTTTCTACTGATCTACAACTTGCAGATTTATTTACCAAACCTCTTGATTATAATAGATTCATTTCTTTACGTAAATCTATTGGTATGATTTGTGCTGAGTAAATACCTGTTATGTTTGCCAAGTTCCTTCCCTTTGTCCATTTGAGACAAAATGGGGGAGAAATTTGAGTCTACTGCATATACTAAAAAGCTTGATCTTAGTAATTTTTTTGCAGGTATTCTTCTTGTACAGTCATTCTTCATTGTAATAATAGGATGTTAAACTCTATATAGTTGAGTTATGTAATTTTTGCTTTCTAGGATTTGGGTAGATAGAACCTTTATAGGTATAAGTTTTTCTTTTTTGTCGCCCTACGAGTTGAGATGACTCAAAGGAGATTTTGTCTCATATTTCCAAAGGGGGAGATTGAAGCCCTTATACTTTTGACTCATTTGAGTCTAGACTGTATAAGAGCTCATCTAGTTTGGAAATTGTGACAAAATAGAGTCTATCCTAGAAACCAAAGAGCTTCAGAGATTGGGTTGCTTCTTCTTCTATCTATCATGTAATGATCCTAAGACTATAGCCATCACTCACACACTTAGAATTTGATTCTTGCATATCATATTGCACCCCTATGTGTTTTAATGTTGTGAGTGTGTTTAAATCCCTCAATTTGATTTTTAATAATTTTTTGGGAATTTAAAACATATTTTAAACAAGGTTTTATTTAATTAAAATTTGATTTAAAAAGTCTTGGGGTTATTATATAAATATGGATTGTTGTGTTTATTGGCCTAAAGTTACTCTGGGTAGAAACCGAAAGCGCTAGAGACTTAAGGGTTGGCTTTGTAATTATTTTGGGACGCGCGTTTACCTTCGTTCACAGGCCAACACCTGCTGTCTTCTGATTGGACCAAACTGTGTTTCTTTACTGAGACAAACCATCGCACGCTTACAGCCCTTGGATCTATCCTTATCGATGGCCTGCATGTCTTTTGAGTGGATCCCCGTGTAATCCCTTTAGCCAATCATAGCCTGTTTAATCCACCGCCTGTTGTGAGCCCTTGGATTGCAGTCAATGGAGCTTGACTCAATCTCAGCCATTGTTTTTGAACGAGGCTCTGGAATCTTCTCCTCTCCCTATTTAAAGACCCTTCATCTCAGCCTTCGAAAGCTTTTGCCATTTTGCAAAGTCTCAGAGAATAGAGAGAGAGAGAGAGAAGAGAGAAGTTAGAGAGAGAAACCAAACCCTAGTTAGAAACCCTAACTTCGTCCAAACACTTCTCAAGCCCAAACTACTTACCTCTCCAGAAAAACCACCATAACCAAAAACACCATCCTTAGTGTTTTCTTAGGTTTATGAGAGTTCTGGTTAAGAGATCTTGGGTTGCTGAAATCCTTGTGTTCATAAATCTTATTTCCAACTTAGACATAGACTCAGATCTTGTTTCTTTTTCAATAGAAATCATAGATCTGAAGTTTTTCATGTCACAGAACACTTAGCTGCATTTATTTCTCATCTTGAGAATTTCGTTGTTGATTCTTTTCTGTTAAAACATTTTTCTTCTTCAAAGATCAACAATAGATGTTTTTCTATTTCTGTTTTTACAAAACCTAACCTGACCTAGTGGGATTCGCACTTGGAGGGTTCTCAATCCACATAATATTTTCAAAAGTGATTGAGAAAGGTCTTGACCGATTTCTTAAGCAAGATCTCCGTGGAATCTGGGTTAGTTTGAAAGGTCGAAAAGGTTCTTGGTTTTGTAAGAAAGAAAAATAACAAATACACTGCATATAGACTTTATATGTGATTTGTTAGGATCGTCTGTAACTAATAAGTGTGTGTGTGTGCATGCATGTGTTTTAGAACACCATTCACAAACATCTTCACACTACAAACACTCAAAGTGTTGGCTATAAGATTTGGTGAACATAAGTCGACGTAAAGTGCTGAAACAAAGAAGAGTTGACAAACTGAGACAACTACATCAACAAACAAGATCTGCAGAAAAGTTAAGGACGCCAGAGGGTACAATCCTGAACTTGTATAGATTTGTTTTTGTGTGCATGTTAGTTAAATAGGTTGTAACTCATATATTTGTTTTAGTGATTGATTTTGTTTTACTCCGTAGAGGGAGTCGTGGATGTTTCCTCAAGGTTGAGGTTTTACCACGTTAAAAATCTGAGTATCAATATTTCTACATCTTCTCATCCCTTTCTAATAGTGTGCTGAGTTTAAAACATTTTAAACTGTTTACTAAAACTTGTTATCAAATCTTGTCCATATCTCGTACATAATTTTGTTAACACATCTTGTGTTCAAAATCGTTTTGATTTTAAGTAAAGAGTTTCTTCAACAAACTTTCGGAGTTGCTTAAATAGTTTATTTTCATAAACGGCTTTGGCAACGCTATTTCAGCATCTAGGTGGTTAAATCAAACGATCACAAATAAATTACTAACACGGATTTCAGGAAAAAAAATCTTTCGGGTAAAACCTTTTATTTCACTATGCAAAGGTAAATCGCAACTTACATACCTAATGAAATCTGTAATGAATATCCATAGACACTCAAATAAACCTTAGCCTAGAATCAGCAATTGATCAACCGCAACGAACCCATAAGAACACGCAGCTCTATCTTAAGCGAGGAACGCCTGCAAGAACTCCCAATGACCTAAGTCGTCAGCCATAGAGATATCATCCCTACAAGAGAAACTCCAGTAAAATTGTATCTTGGGTTCCAAAATTGATTCACTAATTCTATTGGCATGATTTTTGAATCAATACAAAGTTAAAACACCTCAAAAAGTGAGAAGACAAAAATTTTGCAAAAGCAGTTTTCGTAGAATGAAGCACTCACGTCTTTTGAAGAAAAAATGACTTATTTAACATTAATTTAAAGAAAAATTGAGTCGATGACGTCACTTGAATGAGAAAGTCAGGTCGCTCGAACGACATGTGATGTCGTTTGAACCACCCTTCGCGCGACCTATCAAACGAAGAAATAAAACTAAAACAGTATGTTGTCGTTTGATAAACGATCAAGCAAGCTTCTCGCGAGCCTTCACGCGATATAGCCTGTTGCTTGAAGTTGTCATTTGAATGACTTTGTCATGTCGTTTGAACGATATTGACATGTCGTTTGAATAACATCAGCAAAAAATAAAGTTTATTAAAAACTCCGCCTCAGGACTCAGAAAAAATTATTTTGATGAATAATTACGCCTTATATGTTTAAAAATATTTTAGAAAAATTATCCCAACACTTTAAATGAAACATTGAGGGACTTAAACAAAACCTTACCAAAATCTATCTCGCAGAGGCTTGTTTGTTGAAAAATGTTAATATCCGGATTCGTCTTGATGCATGATTGGACTTGAACTTTTCTTCGACGGTTGTAGTGGTATACGACATACTCTAATGTAAATCGGACTATATAAAATATGCCCTTACAAATGTACAATACCGATAATACCCTTTAGTAATTATATATATATATATATATAGTCAGGCTCTCCAACATACCTCATTAAACATACCTATGAACATACCTATTTTTTTAAAATAGTACAAAAATTAAATTTGAATTGATATTTTTTATATGAGTTCATGATATTTCAATGTACCCCTGTAAAAATATTCAGCTCAAAATAATGTGTTTTGATATTTTTAAAAAATAGGTAAAAAAACTGACACTTTTAAAGGATAAAAACTATCAATTTTTTTAGCTATTTTTTAAAAATAACAAAAACATTATTTTCAGTTGATTTTTTTTACAGCGGCACATTGAAATAGAATGAACCCATATAAAAAATATCATCTCAAAATTATTGTTTTTACTATTTTAAAAAAAGGGTATGTTGCTAGGTATGTTAGAGAGCCTGACTATATATATATATATATATTGTGTGTGTGTGTTTGTGCACACACGTATATAGACACAATATTACGACTCACTATTTATAAATGTATGATTTCAAATATACTTTTTTTTAAATATTTATTTTTCAATATTTAACAAATATAATAATTTTTTGTAGATATGTCTGTATTATATTATAAGTTAATCAAATTAATTATTACATGAGTAGAAAAAATGCCTAAATAAAATTTGTTCGACTTTGAATTCAATACGAACAACAAAATTGTCTTCGAGAAATAAATATTTAGATTTTTTGGGTAGTTTTAATAATTTAATATTTTTAAGGGCATTTTTGTTTTCACGAAAATTATCTGTAAGGATTCTCATGGAAAAGTAAGAATCCCACCAATTTTATATGGATTTTTATTCCACCCACATCGGAGGTAACCTGGTTCCATTGGGGCTCACATTCCCATGCAACTTAACATTACTCCAAACACAATAGACTTACACTTTTCCAAGAATGTTCGAAAAAATCAGATTTCACCCAATTTTATCGCGAACCAAATGGCACCTTAGTGAAAAACCCAAAAAAGCCTCACCATTCCAGCACTTACCTTCAAAAATACCCATCTGTTACGAACTAAGCCTAAAAATAGGAAATGAATAAAAAAATTGTAAACATGGTCGGTCGGAGATTCAAGTTGATCGAAGAGCTCCAAGGTCCCTCGGAGATCACAAGGTCCGTCAAGTTTCGTAGTTTCTCGAAAAAGCTCCGATCAGGGTATTCGTGGTGATCGATTATGTTTGAGGTCTGTTTGTACCCAGATGCGTGACCAAGGCAGGTCGGTGGTCTTCATGTTGCCTCAGTTTGCACCCATTTATGTTGAATCAGCGATGGGAGCTAAGACATTAATAGATTGGGTTTAAATATACATATTTTTTCACATGGTAGGATTTGACAAATTCCAAATTTGAGATTGGTAAACTTTGGATGAGCTGTTGCACTGCTTCTTTTTTTGGTTTATTGGTCCGAATCATGTTGGATCATTTTTTCTTGAGTTTTTGTATTAACAATTGGATTAAGTTTTTTAATAAATAGGGGAGGATATATTTTCCAGCTTTAGGGGATGCATAAACATGGTGTAATGTTCAAGTGTGTGGTATCTCAATTTGTACCTTTACTTCGACGCAAACCCGATTACCAGACATGACCCTATCATGTCCTTGTCTCATAGTCGAAAGTAGATGGTAGAAAGGTCACATATATGTACTTTATGACATTTTTTGTGGCTCGAAAATAATATACACGGTTCAACGTGACTTAAAATTTAAAAAAAATCCTTTGAAAGCAGGGACTTTATCCTTTGTATGACAAAAGTATATGTATATATATTTATTTAATGTTCTCAAACTTCTATACATGTATCAAGGCATATCTCCAAATATTATTTTTTGATCAAATTAACGCGGTAGCAGCTATAGCTAACACAATCTGTTGTAAATACATGTTTCATACATCTCAGGCGTATTAATGAAAAATCATCCACTAACCATTATAGCTATTAATAATCATTTATAATATTCATTAACAAATATAGGCATTATATCACATGAGGTTTATTCACTGCAATCAATTTATGAAAATCGATGTTGAAGTCATATTTCAGCCAAGCCTTGAAACAATCAGTGTATAATAATTTTTTCACTCAAAATTTAGTAATAAGCATCATGCCATCTCATGTAATAAATAAGGTTAAATACTAAAATGTGTTAAAAATATTAACTAAAATGGAATATCTTTAACACCTTTTCCACTTTCACCGAGTTCTTTATGTACTCACAAGGCGTTACGCAATCGAGATCACCAATACCTTACCATCAGAGTCGCCAAATGTAAGAGAGTAGTCAAAATTTTGGAAAGCACCGCATCTAGCATATTTTCGACTTGAGTAACGTTGTTGTGCCTATATATCCGTCTCTTCACGGAATCAAAGTTAGCGTGGTTCATGAGTCCGTATGATACACCGAAAAACACGATTTTGGTGGTTTTAGAGCACGAGGGGTACCAAATCGAGCTAACCTCCTAAAAACGTAAATATATCATGTAAAACTCGTAATATAACTCGAGCATCCATTTATCACTATAAAACTTGTGATTAAACAGTTGGCAATTTGTGGGGAAGGAGAGTGAGAATCTCTCTCCTAAAACTTGCCCCCAAAATCATCATCCTTCTAAATAAGGAGGAACCCACTTTTTATAACCACAATATCCCAAGTGGGATTTCCACATATCATCTTTTCTATGGAACCAAGTGTCAAATATTTATAGTGCCACTTGTTATAATATATGTGGTGGTATCTAAAAATAATTAATTTAAATCATTTACTAAAGTGTTGTCTAGTTTAATATGTCAAACTTGGGTACGCGTTATAATAGTAAGGCGTATTAATATTGCAGTCAGTGTAATGCCCGAATATCAGTAAAGCTTGATAAGTCATTTAGCTTCATTTTATCAAATCTGTGGGGTTGATCCTACAATATATATATATATATATATATATATATATATATATATATATATATATATATATATATATATACAGTCAGACTCTCTAACTTACCTCCTAGCAACATACCCATTTTTTAAAATAGTAAAAAAAATAATTTTGAGATGATATTTTTTATATGGGTTCATGATGTTTCAATGTGCCCCTGTAAAAAAAATCAACTGAAAATAATATTTTTTGTTATTTTTAAAAAGTAGGTAAAAAAACTGACAGTTTTTACACTACATAATTGTTAGATTTTGTACTTATTTTTTAAAAATAACAAAAGACATTATTTTTAGCTGAATATTTTTACAGGGACACATTGAAATATCATGAACCCATATAAAAAATATCAACTCAAAATTATTTTTTTTACTATTTAAAAAAAAATAGGTATGTTTAATGAGGAGGTATATTGGAGAGCCTGACTATATATATATATATATACTATATATATATATATATATATATATATATATATATATATATATATATATATATATATACATATAGAGAGAGAGAGAGAGAGAGAGAGAGAGAGAGGGGGGAGGGGGCTATATATTGGACAACCCTTCCAAACCAACATAACAAAACATGACATCAGGCATGTCAGCTTCAATAAAGTCTTTTGGACTCCATACGTAACAACTAAACTTATAAAAAAACATAAATATTCTTATTTTTTCCACCATTTTCTCTCTACGTTAAATTGTCATCGTTAAGCTACAAATGGATGCCCATTACGTAATCTTTCTCTCTCTCTCTCTCTCTCTCTCTCTCTCTCTCTCTCTCTTTAATATATATTACATTCTATCGTATCTCATAAAATTGTATGTATACATATATGAGAGGAGAAAAGTCATATGTCATTAAGTAACTCTGAACTTTGTACTAAGTTCAGCACTTAGCATTAAGCTTTCAAATAGAGTAATGCTAGAGAAGACATATTTGAATACATAATTTTGGGTAAGGTATAGGCTTAAAAGTCACCCACGTTGAGAGAAATATTTTTCACCTAGGAGAAAAGAAGTTACTTATTCAGATATAATTTTGTTAACATTTGCATGATTATATTGAGTGCAAATATTGTGCAAAAATTCATTTTAATTCTAAATTGGTGAAAATACTTTTTACTCAAACAAAAAGGCTTTCGCCTAAAATATAACGAACCATGGAAGTTTATATGAATAAGGTAAAAAAAATTAAGTTCTAATCATGTAATATATTAATTTAGTATGCACAAGCCATAAATGACAATATATCTTACTTCTTCAACTTCATATTATGCAATTTAAGAACAATACAAAAATGGTATAAGCACATTATGTAATCATGCCAATACTTCTCATATACTTCTATGAAACCAACCTCTTTAAATCAATTGATATTAAATTGCCAAAAAGGACACAATATAATACATTATTCAGACGAATATGCTTAATTGCCTATGATAAGATGAATTAAAATTCTAGGCAAGCAGTACACAAGAAGCTTTATTAATAATACTTTGTGTTCAAAGTAAATAAAAAATTATTAAAAAACATTTCACGTAGTCATATATGATCATGATATATTACCTAAATGGATTGATAAGAATTGTAGATATTAAGAGTTATGTTTAGGCAATATGTAGTTTAAACCAACAAACAACCATAAACCTTTAGGATTATATATGTGAACCCTATAGAAAATTTTATCAGGATGGGGTAAGTGATAAAAATCAACATCAACTACCATAATGGAGTGTAAAATAACTTTATTCCATAGGAGCCTCCTAAATTAGGTGAAGTCGAGAAATTGGTGGAAGATAGGTCATATATTGGGCAACTTTGATGGATTAAATTAATTTGTGTTTTTAATATTTATGTGTTTTTTTTTTATTGAAAGTGTGTTTGTTTATTTAACCAAAACGTGTGGTCTTAATTGTATTTCCTTTACTATAAATACCTCATTCATTAATGTTTGTAATCATCCAAAAAATAAGCCAAGTAATAAACACTTAAAGCTTTGGTTGAGTATTCTTTAGAGTATTTGTCTTATCGCTCTGTGCTTCTTTTTTGAGTCTAGTTTTTAACAGTTGGTGTCAAATAGGGACGTGATTTTCAAGTAGTTTGAGGAATCTAGAAGCTCAATAATCAAAATTATAACGCGTGGGCAATGTGTATGGAGTCTTATATGCAAGGTCAAGACCTTTGGGAGGTAGTTGGAGGTGGTGAAATTACATAACCGAAGGCAAAAGACATTAATGGCACCTTGCGAAAATGGAAGATTAAAGAGGGCAAAATAATGTTTGCCTTAAGATCACAATTGAAGAAGCAATGTTCGATCATATTCGAGATACCAAAATACCGATAGAAGTATGGAAAACTTTCACTCCACTTTTTCAAAGAAGGTCACAAGACTACAACTTCTTGAGAATGAGCTGCTGTTGATGGTGCAATGCGACATAACTATCAACTAGTACTTTCACAAGGTGAATACGATATGCCATGAAATTTTAGACTTAGATCCAACAGTTGCTATTGGTGAAAGGTGGGTAAAAAGAATAATTATCCATAATTTGAGGTCCAAATACTGAAGTACCATTGGTATTATACAAGGATGGTTGACTCAACCATCACTTGTTGAGTTTGAAAATTTATTTTTCAGTCAAGATGATATGGCTAAGCAAAGGGGAGGAGTCTCACTTAAGGGTGAGGAGAAAGCACTCTACACCAATAAAAACAAAGGCAACTTCAAGCAGTATACCAAAGGTGGATATAAAAAGTATAGTGACAAGGAAAATGGTCATGAAAAAAAGGGAGGCTCTCTTTCAGAGGGAGATTCAATGAATCGTTTAAATAATACTCATCCAAGCAAAATAGAAAAATTTAGGGCAAATATTACAATTGTGGCAAGAACGTCCAAGTGGAGAAATATTGATAGCCCAATAGAAGGCTCACTGATAGCAATGCTGCTACTTTCCATCCAAAGGAGAAAATTGAAGATGATTGGGATATTAAAGCATCCATCGCTATGGAGGAAGTGGATTTCACACTCACAGTAATAATGCATAAATGAATTGACTATGAGAATCATTGAATTGTCGACTCTAGCTGCTCAAATGACATGACAGGTAATCAACAGAAGCTAGAGAGTCTGATTGATAAAATAGGAGGTCATATGGTGGTGACAACTAATAACTCAAAGGTATTTATAGGTAATATCCGAAAAACAGCAATTAATACCCGATACATTCATAACTAGATGCCTATTAAAGATGTCTACCATGTTTCAATCATGAATAAAAATATAATTTTAGTGGCATAATTAACATCACTAAGCCATTGTATCTTATTAGGGACATGATATGTAAAAGTATATCTAGACCTTAAGATCTTAGGGATGTAGATAATGGAGGGAGTGAGATCGAAATCAGTTTATGTAATATGAGCAGAGTCTGCATATGTGGATAAGACAAGGAGGAACAAGACAGCAAATTTATGGCACATGAAATTGGGTCATATTAGCTATCATAAGCTATGTATGATGATAAAGAATTCAATACTTAGGGGTCTTCCTTAGCTTAAAGTGAGAACATACACGATATGTTCGGGATGTCAGTATAGTAAGTTGATTCAATTATCATACGACGACCTAAGCGTTCCTAAGGGGCGCGAGACCTTTCGAATCCCCGCCTCAGGCGCGCGATCTCGAGCGGGATGGCCACAATATCCACACTTGTGTTTATACTCTTTACACATAAGATACCTCTCCGTGTCATTCCCCTTTCTCTGGCCCCACTATCCATGTCGAGGTTGTCCTTCTCGTGGACCTAGTAGCCCTTACCCTCATTACTACCCCCATTTTCCCTTTGGCTCCACTGGCCCTATGGGACTCGTTGTCGGCCTTGAAGGCCCTGACTGAATCCACCGTCACCTGGTAGGAATTCTATTAATCTCAATTATTAAAATGGATCCTCTACTGGGTATACCCTCATATGGTTCCTCACGAGCACTGTTAAATCCAATCTTACCCTACGGTTAGATTCTCCAACTCTCTTGGCTCCCTTCTCACGAAAGCATTGATATCAGTAACTATGGTGACTCCAACTGCGATCAGCATTCTCAGAATATTCCATGGCTTCTGCTGAGCCTCTCCCCCTACAATCCTTCTAACATCCCTCACTGGTCGTCCAAAGTTGTTCGGTGTACGAAGCCCAACTGAACTCGTATATGAATCGCATCAGTTGTACTTAATCGCAAGAGAGCGTAAGTCGCATTCGCGAAGGAATACAACAATCCTATAATAAGACTCTATATCAAATAACGCTATGTTGAAACGTAATAAGCCGCACAGATCCTAAGGACTCTAAAACCTGATGCTCTAATACCATCTTTGACACCCCGCTTACTAAAATATAGGGTGGCCAGCCCATGATCACAATAAAACATTGGTCTCATATGGCTCATTCTTACCATCACTGTCGAAAAAAAAAGTTACTAACCACTTAGTAATTTAATTAGACCGGTACCAAATTTTATCTTTTATTAATAACAATATGCGAAAGTAAATAATAATTAAACCATCCACACAAACAGATAACTGAATCCAACACAGATGAATAATATAAATAAAGAGGATCGAATCAACTATCGGTTCAACAATGAAATACAACAGTAAACTGAAAATATAACCTAGATACACAAGGTCACATAAATAAAATGAATACTAAAATTGAGGGCGACATGCCAAAATGAGTACTAAAGTCAAGAATCCTACACTAGGAATAAGTGAACGAAGCGTCTATAGCAAAGTCCTACAACTTCCATATGAGTTGCTGTTGCGCATCCATAGATAGAATCCTCAAACTGGCGTCCCTGTGGCTGGACACCTAAAATGTTTCGGAAAAGATTTTGATATGGGTCAGAGCCTAAGTAATATATTTTGAAAATATTTATCAAGCAATTAAATTGCAATGATTAAATATGCATGCGCACTCTTCATATTTAAGTTAGTGCCACACTCACTTGATGTATAGCTCACCCCTCATCTAATGTGCACACCTAACACTTTCCTGCTAACCTTCCTAGTTAAGTTACCCCACCTAACTAGCCGTATCACGCCTCTTATCGCAACACCACTTTAACCCGAGTATTCTTACTTTGATTATTAAGTTATCTACTCATTAACTTATTAATCGTTTCAATTATTTTAAATCATATAACATTCACACTAGTTATATAAACAATCCCCCTTTTAAATCATATAACTTACACACTAGTTATATAAGAAATACATTTACACTTATGTATTAATCATGTATATAATTATCTACTCATATTATATACGTACTAGTATACTACAACATTCACACACATGTCACGTATAATAACCATCCATTCCCGAGTAATAACTCACCGGACGCTTTCTCTAAAATATTGTTGTGTCCCAGGCATGCTCACTCTAACCCGTCCACCTCAAGTCGGAATAGCTCACACCAAACTTGGGCAAAAATATCACAAACTTAGTGGAAGCGGTCAAATATCACAAACTTAGTGGAGGCGGTCATATTTCCTTCACCAAAAGTGAAACCGAATCATACCTAAAGCAGTTGACCTCTGAAAATAAATCACACAATAAAAATCCAGGACGATATGACTTGGGGACTATACTCACCCGATTCCTCAAGCCAGGAGATTCACCCGGATCGCGAAACCTCCGATGATAGCACTAGAGGGGTATGCTTTCACATAAATACCTTTCACACCGATATTTATAAATCACACACACACACACATACACACACACACACACACACACACACACACACACACACACACACATATATATATATATATATATATATATATATATATATATATATATATATATATATATATATACACACACACACACTATCACACAACCCGTATACATATATTTAAATAAAGTTCGGCTAACTCGTGCCTAGCACCGTGCCTCACTTGGCTTGTATTCTAACCTTTAAAAATTTATTACACAAAGTCCCACTAATAAATTTGACCCACTTATTAACATTAATACTTCTTAATACACATCTCTTGACATCCTAGATATTCCCCTCCATCAAATATTTCCTTAATTAAATCTATCATAACCACCATTAAACCACACAAAAAAAAATCGCAGGCCAAAGGAAAGGAGCTACCCCAGATTCGTCCACGTCGTTCTAACGACTCCTAAGGTCATTCGAATGACTGCCCAAATACCGAGCCACTTTGTCTTCTTCACAGTTCTCCTTCTGCCATTTTTAATTCTTCAAGCTCCCCATTCCCATTAAATTCTGAACCAGCGTATATCCAACAAGGAACGAGGCAAAGCCCAAAATGAACCAACATTCACTGTCAAAATTCTGGCGTCATTGATCAGGCTGTGATAGTTCCTCATCCCCACGGTGATTCCTCCGTTTTTGTTAAATACGGTTCTACACCTGAAACCCAACAATCAGTCCAGTTGACTCCTAGCAATTTCAATGTTTTTTTTCATTTATCATTTAACTATCATTGATTTGTAACCTGGTCATAATATCCGAGTTGGATAATTTATGATTTCTCCTCCACGATTTTCCTCAAGGTTTTATTTCTAATTTCAATTTAACACCCTCAAATAACAGTCTATAAATATAACTTGGATTCTCACACTTTTGAATCATAAAACCACATCAATCGACTCTCTAATCTATATAGTTTGTCCAATTCATAAATACCCATTTTTCGTGTGAAAACCCACCCAAAAACGAATTAAATTTACACCCGCTATGATATGAATTGAAATACTGGAAATGAATTGAAAGCAAGTTTAACTACTTGCCTGGATAATTTCGTAGTGTACGATTCCTTTGTTGTAGACAATATTTGAGGAAGAACCCATCAATCTCTTAGTGGTTTGGCTCCCAAAATCTCTCCCAACTGATCCCCTTTTCTCCCCTGCAATAGGGTTTTCTTATTTGAGTTGTTACTACCACCAACTCTCTAACTTAGGTTTTATTATGTGAATCCCGAAACTAAGCTTGTGGGTTAAATTAAAATGGCCCATACACTCCCATGTGGGCCCAGTTACGCCTAAAAATGCCGTGAGACCCAATTACTACCCCCGAGTATTCTTTTCGGACTATCTCGACCTCTTCGGAATCAACCGTGCACTCAGAATCGCCATTCAAGTTACTTAACTACAATCTCCAATCTCGGCCTCAAATTATGACACATGAAATTTTAAAAAATTAACTCGAATTAAATAAATCTTAATTCACCAAATTAATTAAATCCTCCAGATAATTTAAATTCTATCTCACCAAATTAATTAAATTATGTATCCTCGAAAATACGGGGTGCTACATGACCCTATTGTCACCAAATCCTATTAAAATAATATTCCCAAGACCTAAAGCTAGCCCACCTAATTTCCAATGTTGTCACCCCTAAAAGACTCCATTTAATATCACACATAACTCTAATACCATTAAAACATACCCCAACTAAAGCAATCACCCTTAGGAAACCAAATCAAAACCAAAAAATGTCATTTGGACAAGTATATCATCAATTAAAACCATTCAACAACACATCAGCCCAATTCCCATTCTACCCCAAAACCAGGCCCAACAGAACCTTTCCAGCACTAACATTAGTATTTCATTCCCCAATGAAAATGTTAAAACTCAACCAAGTACCCAAGAACTTGCGATCCTACAAACCAATTATATCTCCCAATAACTCATCCAAATACCCCCTTAGCCTGAGCCCATTGAAAATGCCCTAAGTAACCAACCAAGTTCAAAGGCTGAACTTCGAAATAATAACTATGAGAACCTCATAAGTAATAAAATTTACAAATCTAATTAAGAAAAGGAAAGGGAATTTTAGTTGACCCACACCAGTAAAAGGAGATTATGAACAGGACGCACCAGTCTGGGGGTGATGAGGTTGGTTATTGTAATTTGGCTTTTGATTTCAATAAACTCATTATTCAAAATAGGAACATCCTCCATCCTTTTTATTGCCCGGTAAAAACAAAGGATTTGTAGAGAAAATCCACAATCTTAGCTGTAAGGACCAAATTCCAATTGAGTCTCATGTATAGTTTTGACTTATTCTCGGAACAAAATATATTTGTGTCATGGGTAGATTTTTATTGTTATGATCCACTCGGAGACTATGATGTGTCAAAGATTAATTGAAGACGTTGCGGTAAAGCTATAAGGAATTAATTATGTGGAAGTTTAGTTGATGCGAATTTCTCATCTTCAAAGTTTAATTGCATTCCGAAATCACTCAGGTATGAATGCTTAATGTTAATGAAACTTAGAATTTTATTTTATAAAAATAAGGATGTTTATTTTTAAAAAGAAAATGTTTTTAATGTTTTAAAAGTGTTTTACTTGTTTACACTTCGTTTAGAACTGATAAGGTTGGATTAGAGATTAAGTTGGCTTGGACTCTAATCAGGGCACTGTCGTTCAAACGACAAATGATGTCATTCGAACAAGAGTTATTATCTTCAGAACGACGTAGTATCTCGCTTGAACCAAATATGCCACCGCCGTAAAATATTTATAAATAGGTTGTTTCAGTTTTCTCGAAATGCGTCCAGTATGAAAAATAGTTTACCATACAGAGAGGTTTATGCACGAAGTTTTCTAAATGTTTTCACTATAAAACATCGTTAGAGTTTACAAAGATCTGAGTTATCATTACCATATGTTTATGTGATCTTTGTTGCACCGAGTTGAGTTTTTTCAACACTTGAACATTTCTGGGTTTGATGTAGAGAAGCGAAGAAGGTTACTTTTGTGTTTAACATCGTAGACGACACAAGGCCGTATTGATGGATACTAAGGCATTCGTGGAGGTGACTGTTGTGGACGAGCATCGTAGAAGAATGTTACTTTCTGCATGGGCACTGTGAAGATTGGTAGAAGATCACAGGAGCATCAAGTCTCGTGGGTGGATCGAGTAGTTGTATAAGACTACCATCTAACTTTGTAAAACCATTGTCATAGTGATTATCTGACCTGGGTCGTCCGAGGTTTTTTTCCGATTGGGTTTTTCCTCGTACATCGGCGTTACGAGTATTGCTTTAATTTAGTTTACTTGCTTTAATCACAGTTGCATGCTTAGGGTTAAACAAGATAAAATTTGGTTAAGTTAACTTATGTCACAATTTGGTGTGGTTTGATAAAGTTGAAAAGAGTTTTTTCTTAAAAGATCAAATTGGTTTGTATTCATCCTTAACTTAATTCCGCTCAAGTAAAAGTTTTTTGTTGAATGCTATATATTGAGGACCTACATTAGCAGAGGCCTCAGAGTGATAGGAAGAAGGAACCATGTGTTGGGGTAGTGGAGGACCATAATCAAACAACTAAGAGGACTTCAGTAAGGAAAAACCAAAGGATCTTTATAACTAGAAGAACAAAAAAAAACAGACACTAGGATGGAAATTTTAGAATATAATAAGGAAAATCTGGTGGACATTGAAGTTAACATGTTTATGGTATCATATACCAATATTTCAAGGGGTGCCCCTTGTGGACACCTCTAGGTCAATGATCATCCTATTATGGAATTGTCAATGACTATACAAGTCCTTAATAATTCAATCCTCTAAAAAAATAAAGATCTTTGTCGAATAATTATTTTTGTAAAACATTTACTCAAGTTTGATGAAGCTACTTCGGTAGATCATGCTGGACATTCTTGTGATATCTATGTACTGTGGAATAAGAGTGCCTTTGTGTCCTTTATTTAATGCTCAAAGCACTTTGTGGATGTTATTATATCTCAAGGTGCAGGGTGTGTGAACAATGTGTGGGTCACTTTTACTTATGGTAAGATTAATATTGAATTAAGTTGATCCTAATTATATAGGAGAATTTTGATGGTTGCACATATTAATCTCCTCAGTTTTGTCGTAAGGACTTTAATGATATTACTCCCCAATAGGAAAAGGAATAAAATCTAGTTAAATAAATAAGACAGATTGATTGCTATAACAATATGATTGAGAGGAGAAACCTAGTTCAGATAGAAGCTAAAGGTTATAAAATAACTAGGAACAATAAGAGAGAAGTTGCAACTAATGTTAGAGAAAAACTGGATATAGCCTTGAGTAATATGGAGTGGATATTATTATTCCATAATAGTGTGGCTTTTACTTTCCCTACTATTAGTTTATATCACAATCATATTATTATTAAAACTAATTTATATACTGTGAGGGCAAAATGTTGTTTCAAGTTTCAGGTTTTCTGGCTGGATGACAAGGAATTCCAAGAAGTGGTTAAAAAGAGGGGGGGTCATTCATGTTATTGGCTTTCATATGCATAGACTCTCTTCAAAGACCTTCAACACAAAGTTTCTCCCTCTAGATGGAGTAAGCAGAAGTTAAAAAATTCTAATGTTGTAATTAAGAAGCTACTGGGGGAGCTGAATAATATTCAACCAAGTATTTGGTCTGAGTACTGTGATAGCTTGGTAAGATCCTTTCCCACTATATTAAACTTTTATGGATAAGAGAGGAAAAGTTATGGGCAATCATATCAAGAATGAGGTAGCTGAAATGGATTAATAAGAATTATAAATTCTACCATGATACAACAACTCAAAGAAAATATAATAACCCCATCACCAGAGTTAAAGACTAGGATGGTAACTGGTTGGATGAAAATACTGAACTTAAAGGGCCAAGAGCCACTAAAAAGGTAACTTCTCTCATTCCTAATGGTGTTCCTGAGGCTATGAATGACAACCTAATAAAAAAAATTCTATTGATGAACTTAAATGTTCATCGTTTGATTTGGGGCCATCTAAGACTCATAGGCCTGATGGCATGCCTGGAATTTTCTATCAAACATTTAGGGATAATATTAAATGGGATTTACATAAAATAATAAATTTTTTAAACGCTATCCTCTTAAGTAGTTAAATGAATCCAATATTATTTTAATCCCCCAATGCCCTAACATTGAGGAAATAATCAAATTCTAACCAGACAGATTGACTAGCCTTTCTATCAAAGTTATTCCCAAAATCTTGGCTACTAGACAAAAACATGTCATTGATTACATTATTAATCCCCATCAAAGTGTTTTCATTATAGGAGGACTTATCCAAGATAATATCATTATTACCCAAGAAACCTTCACTTACTTTAGGAAAACAAAGAAGTGGGAAATCATATGATTTTTCACTTAAGTTATATATGAATAAAGACTATGATATAATTGAATGGGACTTTCTCAAGCATTCTCTCTTAAATTTTAGTTTTAATCTTAGATGGGTATAGTTAATTATGTAGTGGATTTCCTTAGTCTCTTTCTGCAGGGGGTGTCCCCCACATGGATGATTAACTTAGCCAAGTGAGTTGATTATTCACAAAGAAGCATGTCAAACAAAATCATTTCGAAGATTCTTCACAAGCAAGTAGCTTGCAGCGCTCTACCTCGAAGAGTCTTCGTGAACCTAGCCCGAAGGATCTAGCGCGAAGAACAAAAGGTCACCCGGATTACAATAGTTTGTAATAAGAAATAGAATGTTGTATTATGTATTTTATCTTATGAATGTATATGTTGAGCGAGGTCGTTTGGTACCCAGGAGGGATCATGCCTAGTAGGGTATGGGAGGGCTTTCATGATCTATCAAGCAACCTCCTATTGGGAACTTTACAGGGACATGGTTTGGAGGATTGAGAATAAGGAAACATTGGGAATTATTACCAACCCTCTTGGCACACTTGGGCAAAACTTCACCTAGGATATATGTCACTCGAGCCTACTCATTGCTTACCTATTCGAGTGAACATCCTTGAGTCATTCGATCTCCCTCAAATACTTTCCCCCTCGAGGTCACCTCCTCGAGGTACCTTGGGTGCCAACCCGCCTGACTGATGTGACTAGATTCCTAATAATAGCCACTGTTTGAACCACTTCCTGACGTCACGACGTCTGACGACCAGGGACTTAAGAACCATTACCCTTAGGATGACAGGTCTAGTTCACCAAATATAGCCATATAGCCATCCTAGAGTAAGCCTCAAGCTGTCAAATCATATCCCTCATTAATGCCCTCAATACTTCTAACCAATAGAATATTTTCCCGCCAAAACTACCAGATCCCATGCATTAAATGCAGTATCTCATGCATTTAATGCACCATACCAGAGGGATCGATGGCATACTGACTCGAACAACCACTCCCCCATATAAATAAGACCAAACAAACAAATCAAGGGGGGAGGAGTTAGAGCTTAGAATTACTCTCGAAATTTCCTTATACTAGAGAACTCTCGCGAGAGCATTAACTACCCCCACACACATTCAATGCACCTATCATTGGGCATTAACTGAGCTTGAAGTTCCTGCCTTGTCTTTATTGTGCCTAGAGTGCTTGTTCTTTCTCCCTCTGACCACACTACTTGCTGGTCCTATTCATTTATTGTGTTTGCCATAGGCTTCTAATGTCAATATGTTCTTTAATGTAACTTTGAATATTGAATCTCTCTATCTCTGATCTGCTTGTGGCTCTGACCTACACTCTATGTCTATCAGTGTTAATTTCGATCTTGATAAGGGGTTACGCCACACTTAATACTAACGGTATTTGAAGAACCCACATCTTACATTTGGTGACTCTGTTGGGGAGGTATTCTATTTTGAAAAGATGCCAGAGGATAACACCATTAGAAACATTGATTTCGACGCCATACAACGTGAAGAAGAGGCCAAAAACGTTGCGTTATCGAAAGCGGGGAGAACGGCAAGGATAGAGCTTAGCGCAGCTGGCGTTGGCATCATGGAGATGATGGCCACATAAGATGGAATAGGCCAGGCATAGATGCATGGGCTGATGGGATTATTCGTAGAGTTCATTAAGACTACGGTAGCCCAAGTAATGTTGGGAGCCCCCAAAAGAGCGAGTTCCTTTACCACACCACCACCCAATATACCAGCTCCAACTGTTACTAAAGGGGTGGCGGCGCCTGTTTCCGTTAACACCTTCCCCATGGTTCGACCACCCACAGGCGGTGTGTGTCCTACCATGGTCCCACCTGTGACAATGGAACCGGGGTTACAAAATAGGGGAGTAACTCCAGTTGTCGTGATAATTCAAGGAGTAGGCGCGCCAGCCTCAGCAACCCCGGTGATAAAAACGTCGTCGTCAGCTATCCCCTCGCCAACCAGCTTATAAGATATGAAAAAAGAGCTGCTAAAGTTCATAGGTGTGTCTAAAGGGGGGAGCTCCTCCATATACGATGACTTTCGTACTCCCTACCAGATGAGTATAATAACGAACCCTACCCAATGGGTTATATTCCCCCAATCTTTGAAAAGTACATGGGGAAAGGTGCGAATCCCTGGGAGCATGCGAAGAGGTTCATCGAGAATCTAGGGGCCCATTGCAATGATAAAAATTTAAGGCTATGGGAGTTCTCAAAATCCCTGACAAAGAAAGCCTACACGTGGTATTCTCACCTAGCTCCACGTAGTGCAAGTTCTTGGGAGGAATTGCACGTTTTGTTTGTGCAAAAGTTTTTTTGGGCTGAGTACGAGTTCACACTCAGCCAGCTCGCGCGTGAGAAACAGAGGCCAGGAGAGGACGTTGTGGCCTATATCTGAAGGTTCCGCGAGCGCTCCCTAAACGTGAGGGAGGAGACGCGGGAGGATAAGCTTTTACAAGTATGTGTAGAAGTCTTGCTGCCCGAATACATATGTCACCTGATTAAAGAGACGAGAGAAGGTACGTTTGCAGCCATTTAAAAGGCAGTAAGGAATATCGCATTAGTGGTAAAACCCATAGTACCACCTCCCGCTTTGCCTAGCCTGTTGATGAGGCCGACAGTTACCTCGGGGAGGGGAATACCCTTGAGGATTAACTACGCAGATGATGGGGGTAGAAAAGGAGGTAATGGCGGCTGAGGAGGTAGAAGGGGTAGAAGTAACAAGAGAAGGTTTGAAGATGAGGATGATCGTCCTGAGCTACCTTGCACGGTGGATCAAGCTTTGAACCTATACGATCTCATGGTTTGTGATCAAGTTTGTAGGTCGATTAATGTCCACACCGTGTCGCTCACTCGAGAGGACAGAGAGAAACCCCATTATTATGCACTCCATAACAGGGTAAATCATCCTACTAAAGTGTGTTTTTCATTAAGGAGGTTTATTGACCGCCATGGGAAGAATGGAGACATTGAGTTGCCACAGAACAATGTAAACAACAAACCTTTACTGCCCCACGGGGCCAATATGGATAGCGCCTTCAATGAGGAGGCCGAGCGATCAGTGATGGAACAATGGCTCAAAGGGAATGACTACGAAGGCACTCCAGAGAGTGACTTCAAAGATTCTCTCAAAGAATTCACTTTCGAGTTGGCTTTCCTGCATTTAGATGATGAGACCCAAGACGAAGAAAACCGAGAAGGAGAAGCATATGATGCTGTTGAGATGCTCAGCGGGCAGATGGGAGCCTGTTCTCTGGGAGATGTCAACGCAATGATAGCATACGATGAGGCTGCATATAGAGATGTGGACGAAGTTTATGAGCTCGAGGATGATCGGACAGATCCGTGGATCGAGTATACGATTGTGGCTCGCTCGCCAAAGTTTGGCTGGTTCTTCGACCAAGTTGGCCTTCCTGAAGATTCTCGAGTGGAAGTTACAAGGTCCATTATAGAGATTGCAAAGAAAAATATGGCCCCACATTTGAAATGGAAGGGGCCTATGGCTAAATTAGTGAGTAGATATCTCTTAGCAGTCACATTCTCGGAGGCGAATAGGATGATCAGTTATCCACACAATAGACCTTTGTATGTTACTGGATCGGTGAATGACTGCATTTTCTCATGAGTATTATTAGATAGAGGGGAATCCATCAACATAATGCCGATGGGATCCTTCTATGCCAACGAGTTGTCGGAGACGAGGATAGTGCCCAATTCATTGGCAATATCGGGTTATGACAATCAGTCCTCCAAGTTAGTGGGCTACATCAATGTGGGCATTATGATGGGGAACATCATTTCCCATATTAAATTCTATATCATGAATTACGAGTCTTAATACCAGTTGTTGGTAGGTAGGGTATGGATGCATAACCATAGGTTGGTACCCTCCACCTATCACCAATGTGCTAAGGCAAACATAAAGGGTAAGGAGGTAGTGATACAAGCCACTAAAAAACCTTTTGCTTAGGAGGAGGCCTATATAGTGAATGTAGCTTTCTATACCGATCTGGTAGAAAAATCTACTATGGTGATAAGATATACCGGTGGGATAAGGATCCCTTCAACTCGAAAGAATGTGCGGATACCTACTTGAATGATTGTAATTTATGGAAAAGAGCACTAACTAGGGGCAATGAGGTCCCCCATCCTGTCAAGACAGCTTCGTGATCGGATGACCCTGAAAATTAATCCCATTGAGCAACAAGTTCAGACACAGAGTGTTCTTAGTAGGCGGACGTCGAAGGAGGTAGATGAGAATCATAGAAAGAGACCTTTCTAAAGAGATGCAGCCCGGTAGTGCAAACGGGTGATTTTAACTAATGATAGAATTATTTATAGATTATGAAGGTGTGAGCGGGCAGCCGAGAGCCTGGACGATGAAGCTGACCCGGTGTATGAAAGCTTTCTGGTGGATAACCAAGGGTAATTCCTAGTAATTGATAACTCTGGGATCCAAGAGTTTGTAGAAGAAGTGGAGAAAGAGCCGGAATGTATGAAAGATGGCCCTAGGCCACAGATCCAGGAATTGGAAAAGATCGATTTGGCTAGGGAAGGTGGGGATTCGAACACCATCTTTATCTCGAAGGACTTGGAGAGAGCCTCTCAACAGGGTTTCATCAAACTTTTGATGGAGTTCAAAGATATCTTCGCATGGAAGTACACCGAGATGGCTGGGGTTGACAAGGAGGTAAGTTACCACAAACTAAATGTCTTGCCCTCAGCAATCCCGGTAAAGCAAGCCACTCAAATATACGAAGTAGAGCTAGATTTGAAGATCAAGGAAAAAGTATAGAGGCTTCTCACGACGGGGTTTATAGTCCCGATCCAACATCTAATATGGCTGCCCAGTATTATACTCATAGAAAATAAAGACAAAAGCCAAATCAGGATATGTGTAGATTTCAGAGATCTGAACCGGGGGTGACCGGAGGACAAATTCCCATTGCCCTCCATTGATAGCTTGATCGATGCAATAGCAGACCATGAGATATACAGCTTCATGGACGGGTATATGGGCTACAATCAGATAAAAATGGATCCAGCTGATGCGAAGAAGACTACCTTTCGAACACCCTTGGGCAATTTCATGTACACAGTTATTCCCTTCAGATTCAAGAATGCATGGGCTACCTACCAGAGGATGATGATGGCCATATTCCATGACCTTTTCCATAAGACCGTGGAGTTGTATGTTAACGACTTGGTGATTAAGTCCAAGAAGGAAGAATCCCACCTAGACGACTTGAGACGGGTGTTCACTCGTTGCAGGAAGTACATACTGAAGATGAACCCTCTCAAGTGTCCGTTTGGGGTGACGAGCGAGAAGTTTTTGGGGTTCGTGGTGAATCATCAGGGGGTATAAATGGACCTGGACAAATGAAGGGCCATCCTCGAAATGCCAAGACCGAAATCAGCGAGGGAATTAAAGAGTTTCTTGAGCAAAGTCTCTTATTTGAGGCGATTTGTTCCGGGGTTGGCTGAAGTAACGCAACCTTTGATGGAGCTGCTGAGAAAGGGTATGAATTTTGGGTAGGAAGTAGTACACCGGGAATCCATGGACAAGCTGAAGGCGCTCCTTAACTCCCTCAAATAATGATCCCTCTGAAGGTAGGTACCCCTTTACGCTTATATCTCACGTCAATAGAACGGTCTATTGGGGCGTTGTTAGCCCAAGAGAGCGAAGGCATTAAAAAACCTGCTTATTATCTAAGTAGGATTATACATGGGCCCGAGTCCAGATACACTAGCATCGAGAGGCATTGTGTAGCCCTCGTATTTGTAGCACAAAAGCTTAGTCACTACCTGTTATCATTCACGATTCATATTGTAACTAGATGTGATGCCCATAAAGTTTTTGCTTGCTAAAACTGTATTGATAGGTAGTGTAGCTAGATGGTTCTTAATCCTTTCAGAGTATGATCTGAAGTGTGTGGTCCCTTGAGCTATTAAAAGCCAAGTGTATGCAGATCTGTTGGCTATATTTTTTACAGGAACATTTGAGCCGCCTGTCGAAGAGATCCCGGGGGATGATCTCTAGGACAATTTTGTAGCATCTAGCCTGAAGGAATGGAGTATAGAGTTCGACGGATCTTCAATCGAGAAAAAATGAGGAGCGAGCGTTATCCTCCGAAAAGGCAACGAAGAGATTCGCTTGTCTTTCAAACGGGAGTTTGAATGTTTGAATAATGAAGCTGAGTACGAGGCCTTGGTATTTGGACTGCTAGAAGCATTGAGGAGGAGCATCTAGATTTTAAAAATCAAAGGGAACTCGAGCTTGGTGGTGAAGTAAGTGACGGGGGAATTTGCATTGAAGTACATGAGTTTGGCTCCTTACCGCACAATCATCCAGTGACTACTGAGACAGTTTGATGTGATAAGGATAAAAAGGCACCCTGAACGATGAACAAGCATGAGAATGCCTATGCCACCATCGTGCAAAAGATTTCCTTTAATGGATAATTAACCTTGGTTCGAATCACAAAAAGAACGCCCCCCTCAACGGTATGTGAGATGTTGCCATCAGAAGACAAAGATGACTGGAGAGGTGAAATCAGAAAGCATCTAGAGAGAGGGGAAGGACCACTTAGCTTGGCTAATTTAGCACAATACTTTATTGCCAGGGGAAACTTATATTACAAGAACAAGGTAGGTTGGTTGTCCAGGTGTGTGGACCCCGAAGAGGCTAGAAGAAGATTGATCGAGATATATGAGAATAGCTATGAGACTATGGAGATCCCTCTATATAGAAGGATACAGCGAGTGGGGTACTACTGGCCCTTGATGAGACAAGAAGTCATCGCAGTACAGAGAGAGTGTTCGAAGTGCAGCCTTTTCTATCAAGCGGCAGAGTGCAACTTCATTGACCAAACATAACATTAAAGATAACCTTACAAGGACTTTTTGATAGACAGAGTAATGCCAACAGATAAAGAGGATGCTACGAAGTTAAAGAGGCGAGCATCAAGGTACTTCATGCAAGACAGACAACTGTACCGACGAGGCTACCATGATAGGCCCCTAAGGTGCATAAGAAGTGAAGAGGCCGAAGAGGTGTTGAAGCAATCTCACGAGATAGGTCACATCGAGGGAGCTAAACTTTATGATCAGCTAATGACCTTGGGTTATTACTGGCCTTCAATGGAGAAAAACTCAGTTGATTTTGTTAGAAAGTGCAAAGCTTGCCAACTATATGGGGATATGATCCACGCCCCTTTAGTGGACCAGCACTCTCTATCTACACCATTACCATTCCATACTTAGGCCTTTGACGTGGTAGGAGCCATCAACCCTTCATCACGAGGAAAGATACGAATCTTAATAGCCACAGAATATTTCACGAAGTAGGCCGAGGCTATGTCGCTTCAGAAAGCCACTGCGGGGGTAGTAGCCCAGTTTATGAAGGAATACATTATTTGCCGCTTTGGCATCCCGAAGGTGTTTTTATCGAACAATAGTTCTCCCTTTATAAACAGCGAAGTGCGTTTGCTCACAGAAAAGTATTCCATTATCCATCACAAGTCAGCAGTGGCATACCCGAAGTGCAATGGGCAAGCAGAAGCCACCAACAAGACGTTGGTGAATATTTTGGCAAAGATGTTAGAGGACTTCCCTGGTACATGGGATAACAAGATCCTCAAGGTTCTATAGGCCTATCGAATGACGAAGAGAAAGCTAACAGGGTACACACCATTCTTCTTGGTATTTGGGATATAAGTTATGCTACCAGTCAAACTCAAGGTACCTTCTGCTCGTTACAACCTACGAAGTGAAATTCTCCCTCACAGTCGCCATATATAACTCAAAGCCTTAGAAGAATATAGGAATAATGCTGCGAGACACTTCGAGATATACATAAAGCAGTTGTCCAAATCTTATAATCAGTTGGTAAGGCCAATAAAGTTCAAGGAGGTAGACTTGGTTCTAAAAGCTTGCACAAGACACATAAGGGGTTTATCATTACCAAAGTTCGAGTCAAACTGGGAAGGGCCTTATATCATTTGAGAAGCCCACGATTCGAGCTACTGCGAGATATCTAAACTGGAAGATAATGTGACTTTCAAATTGAACAACAAGGGGATGAAGATTTATTATGTCTGAATGTCTGTTCTGTCACTCTTATTCAATGACTTATTTTTTTAAACAGTAGATGTATGCTTTAAAGCAATTGGGCTCGCCCGTTTATTATAGTCGGAAGAAAAATTCATAGGGCGTATGCTAGATCAATATTTTATTTTCACAAGTTCACTGATTGATTCCTTTATTATGCATGATGTACTTAGCATTGATGTATAAGCGTAGCCAATATTCAATTAAAACAACAGAAAGGAAAGGAAACAACAAAGTTGCCAATGTTTCATTATTTCAAAATAATGATAGCATTGTGGTTACAACCAAGTTAGAAAAAAAAATCAAAAGTTCACAGAAATGGGAAAGACCAACAAAAGAAACACTGAATAATGAATCTAGGGGTCGTCCATGATAAAGCGAAGATTCTCTGAACCAAGTAACCAGTAGTGATGTTGGGGAAGATCCTTCTCAAGATGGTTCTACTCTACAATAAGGTTATCTAGATTCTTCTAATGAATTTCTCAGGTCTGGTAGATGGTTATAACTCCTGCTCTTTTTTAACCAACTGTGCCTCTGCACGAGCAACCGTCTCATGGGCCTCTTGCACTGCTTGCTCAATTACTAATAACTCGGATTCCAGACCCACAAGTTCTTCAGAGATACCCACTTACTCGCGATGGGAATTCTGAAGGCAATTATAGACGCTGGGAAGATCACTCTTCTTGAAACTTCGCAGCAGCTCCATCAGCCATATCATGGAAAACCCATCATTAGTTAACACGTTAACCCTATATAATAAAGATTTGACTGTGTCAGGGCTAAGTGATGCAAGAGGGGCACTGAGAATTTCATCTAATACCATCGCGAGCCCAAGCAATCGACAGGCCATCATCCCAGGAATTGGCTGCAGACAGCGAACAGTACAGGTCAAAGGAAAGCGAGCCAATAATTGCTCGATCAACAAGCGAGGACCCTCAATCAGAACATAGGGTAAATTGGACAAAGTTTACCACACAACCACCTAGGGGCTGCCTCAGGTGGATGAATATTGAAAATGCTATCACTAACAAATGGTCGTCGGGTATACGAAGAACTATCACTCGCTTGCACTTGAGGAGCGCGTGGTGCAGGAGTATCACCAAGTACACGGGCCCCTCCCAAAAAAGAAACTGAAGCTATTGTCGGTGCTTGAACTAACTCTTTAATAATAGACTCCACTTCGAGCCTATGAGTTGCTAGCTGATCGACCTTTGCTCGAAATGAAACAAACAGTTGAACTTAACAATAAAGACAAAGGAAAGCATAAATAAAAACACTGTGCTAACTTAGAGATTTATGCCAATAAGACTAGGCTCGCCTGGCCCTCGATTATGGGAGATTTATTCCTATAAGACTAGGTCCGCCTGACCCTCGGTTATGGGAGATTTATGCCTATAAGACTAGGCCCGCCTGACCCTCTGTTATGGGAAATTTTAATTTTAAAGTCGTACATTACTAGGTCCGCCTGACCCTCGATTATGGGAGATTTTGATTTTAAAACTAACACATTTACATGCAGAAGATAGATGGAATAGTGGAAATACCTCAGGGCATCTCTCATCTACAAACTCGTGAGCGGCCATCTGGACCACGTCCTGCTCTTCAATCACACCGGGAGCTACCAAGGGGGGGTGATTTTAGGGGAAACCACATTCCCCCAACCTTAGAAACTTGCTCCTGCCTATTCTCCATCGTCCCAATAACATGTTCATGTTTTCCCTTACCTTGGGCAGCTGCAACAGGCTCGGCACCTTCTTGGTTCATAATGGAAGGCCCGAACACAGATACAAGCATTTGGTCATTCAAAGGAAAATGGGCTGAAGGAATAACTTGAAAAAGTATGGGTGCCTGCAACGTAGAAGTTAAAAGTTATAATAACAATATGAAAGAGCAATAACAGTTCATATAAGAAAATAAACTCGCCACGGGCAGTGAAGGGACAGGCACATGGGTCTTTGGTATATACTTAGTAGCTCACACATAATCAATATCCCCCTCAAGGTCAGCCTGCTCGCGCAATAAAGAAAGGTGAGGGGAATAACTGCTACTAGATGAAGTATCAGATACAACTGCCCCTATGGGTAAATGGATAACTACCTGTGAAATTATAGGGGAAGCTGCTTCGAGAAGAATATTCTCTCCAACATCATCACGCGCATCAACCTGTGCACCAACCTGAAAGAAGAAAATAATAAGTTATAACAGAATGAAGCCATCAACATGTGAAAGAGTGAATAAAAGGAAGACGTTTATAGTAAGAGACGTTAAGAGACTTACCTCTTCTTCCATCACATCCTCAATTATTTCATAATCTTAGGGAGGCGAGGCAGGCTTCGAGGATGAAACCATCACCCTCAGCCTACGTCGATGTACTAACGCAGTTTCTTCCTTATCTTCTTCTTCTTCTTCTTCTCCCTCTACTTTGACTTCTTCCTCTTCTTCCTCCTCCTCCTCATCATCATCATCACGAACATCACCACCAGACACATGCTCCTCAGGCAACTCCTCCTCACTGGACTCACTCGACTCCTCCATCACAAGCTTGAGGGGCTAAATGTTTTCCTTTTTTTACTAACCCCAGAAGATTGGGGGTCATCAGAAAACCCACGAGCAGACATCTCGATTGATATGAAAGCTCTGTTTTATTCACTAAAATGTTCTCAAGTCTGGCAAAGACGATCCGCCGTCTGGATCACCACTTCGGAAATCTTTGGGTTAAGAGTAGAGGCAAATGGAGCCTATGGAATGGTCTTAAGCTTCTTCAAAGGCGCCTTTCGAGTAGCCCTAACTACTGCCCCCATTGAGGCAGTGTGAGGAGACTCAATCCTTCCAATCGGCCTCGAAGGACCAGGGGCAACATCGGTCGGAAGAATGGAAGGATGGGTTCTTTCTCTTCATAATTTCCTGATCCAAAGGCGCTGTCATAGGCAGCTCGGGGGGCATTAGTGTTGGCTGTACTGAGAGGAAAAATAAAAGATTGGGTGGTTCAGTTCCTCAAACCCAACTCAGTCGGTGGAAATCTCTCAACTCCGGGATAACGGGTTCTTTAAGAAGGTTGGTTTGAAAGCGAACCAATTGGTTTTGCCAGAACACATTGATGTACATTGATGATTTCCCCCTCGAGCTCTCTTGCTCGGGATCACAGCGTTAGCAAGATAATGGGCACACAGACTGACAATAGTGGAAGTGAGGAAATTCGAACAAGCAAATAAAAAATTAGTGGGCTTCTCTCTAGTGAAATGGCTTAGCAGGGGGACCTTTGATCATATCCAAACTGCATGGCTACCCGATGGGGGTTATATACAGAGTAAA
This sequence comes from Sambucus nigra, assembly GCA_949130495.1. Lineage (NCBI taxonomy): Eukaryota > Viridiplantae > Streptophyta > Magnoliopsida > Dipsacales > Adoxaceae > Sambucus > Sambucus nigra. The sequence continues at coordinate 121,928,081 of OX422209.1, forward strand.
ATGATGACCATTCGGTATATTTAGGCAAATATAAAGGGATCAACAATATGGGGACACTGTGCTCGGGGAAATTTTTAGTAAGGGCTTCTTCAATAGGAGAAACAGGACGCTCCTCTTCACCAAATAAATTGTTTGTAAAAAACTAGCTCATAAGGGTGAGGACTGAATCGCTCAGCCCGATCAATCAGAGCTATCGGAGGTTTCTTCACACTCTTGTTCTTCTAACAGCAAATACATGGGATTCTCACATCCTGTGAATCGGGGAAATGACCAGCGGGGGCATAGTCATAGAAATGAGCGTAGAGGAACGCCGTCAAAAGAACATTGCTTGCATAGTTAGAAACATCAAACTTATCAATGCTTCGAGCAAAGTCTGCAGACACACGATCTAACCAAGTGTATAGAGACCCGAGAGCAATGGCAGCGAGAGGAATCTTTACACCACTGGCCATTCGAACGACCATGTTGATCAGGTCCTTACGAGGACAGTCGTGGGCTTACCCGGAAGGTATACCTTCGACAGCATTACCCATATGTCACTACACCAAAACAAAAAAAAATTATAACATATTTCCCCCTATTTGTAAGGAATTTTATCTGTTACACATTTTACTACTAGAAAAAAACATTACGAATATATTAGAATTATATGTAAAAATGACTTTCTCATGTCTCTTTCTCTATACCGCCCCACAGAGTTTTTTCTCACCTTAGCAGCAAATCTCTCTCATCTTCTCTGTCACCTTAGTAGTAGCTCTCGTCTTCTCTCAGTCTTAGATATGAAATATGCTCTTGTCTTATCTCTATCTCTGCTCTCGTCTTCTCGCGTCTTCCCTCAAATTACAAGATACGAGATGGGGATTTGAGATTTTTGACACAAATGGCAATAGATGACTTTAATGGTATTATTACGTTTTCATTTTGTTGTCCCAAATTTAAATCAGTAATGTTTTGTAAATCCCTTGATGGTACTGTTATGTTTTGATGGTACTAGTCTGCTTGTATTACATTTTGAAATTACTGCTCTGATTGTATTTCAAAATTACGTTTTAAAATGATCTGACATCAAATCCTGCTCTGCTTGTGTGTGTGTGTGTGTGTGTGAAATTTCCCATCAATCAAAGTTTATTATCTCTGCTTTTTTAATCAACATATCTGATATCTGATTTTTTGGTATTTAGGTCTATTTAATTCATGCTTAAATCACAAATCAAACAGGAACCAAAAACTAAAAAAACCGAATCGAGAACCATCGGTTCGGTTCTATATACATTTTTATTCGGTTCTGGTTCCAAAACCAGAGAACCGAATCATTTTGGTTATGGTTCTAGTTCTGGTTCTATAGTGGAACAGAACCATGCTCAACCCTACCCACACCCGCCTCTCTCTCGTTTCTCTCTCTATTACACTGCTCGGGTTCTCTCGTGTCTGCAAGGGCGGAGCTATTTGGTAGCTGGGGGGTCAAGTGCCACCCCCGAAATTTCAAAATAAATAAATTTTTATAAGGGTATAAAGTTTAAGTTTTAAAATTGAAGACAAAAAACTATAATATTTCCTTAAAAAAAATATTACACACTTTCATCCACTTGTCCACTTTAGTTACTTGGATTATTTTGTTATTGTTTAGGGTTCGAATCAATTTGTTGTTATTTATTTTGGATTATGGTTTGAATTAATTTGTTGCTATTTATTTTAAGGGTTTGACATGTTTAATGGTTTGAATTAGTTTAATTCTGTTGTTGTTTAGGATTTTGCTAGTTTGGACTAATTCCTTCCTATCCTAGTTTAAAACCTTATGTTTCGTATGATTTATTTTAGGGCTTTGTTATTAACGTACTATGTGCATTTGTGATATTGTATCAGAGGTTGTTTTATTTGAATTATAATTGGCTACAAATGCAAATAGTTATACTTTGTATGTATTTATTAACCAAAGTTGTTGATATTTATTTGGTGTTAAAAACATGGGCTTTAGGATAAATATCCATTTTATGTTGAGACGTTAAGAGGGGGATCATTTTGTTATCTTTGTATCTTAAGTTGATTAATATTTAGTTTCGCTCAATGCACTTATTGCGATACACACCTTAAGTTTTATGGTAAATTAAAAGGAACGTCGTGAATGACCACATTAGTTGCAAATAGAAATAATGAAGAATTATGTGTTTTAGTTACTTGATATGATGAATATGCTCAAATTTTCTTTTTATTCATCAAAAGTGTGTTTAGAATTTAGAAATTATGAATTTAGCATAAGTCGTGGTATAATTAGTTGCCATAAATAGATAACAACCATTGTCGAAGATTATAGTTACAACTTATTATTAATGTGTGTTTTTATCTCATTTTATAGAATGTCACGACAGATTAACAAAGACTGGATGATCGAAGAGAACAAAGGCAGCCTATTGTATTTATAGGCCATTGAAAAGTTTATTAAATTTGCGGAAGAGAACAATGATCAGGGGTTGACAACGATTCCTTGTCCATGTTCAAAGTGTCGTAATAAATTGCGTCTGAAATTGAAAGAAGTAGAGACATTTGTGGAGGAACATTATGCATCAATTGTATACTGTATGTTTTTTTCACGGTGAAAATACATCCGTGAACACTATTGATCCCCCACCGGTAGAACAAGTTCAGGAGAACATAGTAGAAGAAAACATCGAGGAACAAGGTATTGGGTTAGAAAATCTTGTTAATGTTTGTTACAGAGTGCATGGGGAACCTTATGTAGATGTTAAATGAGGCCGGCCAAGAGTTTTCAAAGAAGATCATATCGAAAATGATAAGTACAATGAATATAAGAGATTATCAGTTGAGAAATTTTATCCTTCATGCGAGGGGCCTGAAACAACTCTTTCTTCAATTGTAGAACTTCACAATTTAAAGAAGCAATTTGATTGGTCACAAAATAGTGTCACATCACTGTTGTCTATCTTAAAAAGGTGGCTCCCAAAAGGTAATACACTACCATAAAAATATCCAAAGATGAAGAGTATGATGAAAGACTTTGGGATGAAGGCTAATTACATTCATGCATGCATCAATAATTGTGTCTTATATTGAAAGGAGAATGAATATATGGATGAATGTCCCCAATGTGGAGAATTAAAGTATTCAGTTACTATGAGGAAGTGGGGAAGAATTTCCAAAGAACCAGATTCCAAGGCTGGTGAGATTTTATACTATTCTGTGGATAGCTCGAGAAATGACGTGGCACCATAGGGCAACCACTTTATGGGATACCAGCGACATCCATGTGATTCGTCCTAATAGAGGAGTTTCAAATCAAAATGGCTTGAATTTTCTACAGAATGATGCAATGTTTGGTTCTCAATAGCAACTGATGGGTTTAATCCTCGTGGCATTCAGTCTGCCGGTTATAACCGTTGGCATGTTATCATGGTGACGAATTATCTTTCACCTTCATTGTGCATGAAGAGCAAGTGATGTTGTCTTTGTTTATACCTGGTCCGAAGGCACCGGGTCAAGACATCGACGTTTTTCTTCAGCCATTAGTTGATGAGCTGAAGGAATTGTAGGAAGTAGGTGTTTCAGCTTATAATATGTATGACATGCAACCTTTTACATTGAAAGCTATGTTAACGTGGGGCATTCATGATTTCCCTACATATGGGAATTTATCTGGGTGTGTTACACATGGTTATAAAGCTTCCCCTATTTGTGGGGACGATACTCCATCCATCCGTCTGACGCGCAGTAGTAAGATAGTTTATACAAACTATCATATTTTCCTTGACACAGATGAGCCTTTTCGAAAAGGTGGGAGTTTAGGGCTTAGGTCAACAGAGTTTACACCTCCTCTATGTCGACTTGACGTTGATGGTCGTGAAGAATTCTACAGGTTTGAGCAATTTAATAAGTATTATTGAAATTAATATTTAAATATTAATACACGAACTTATGTGAATAAATTGCAGTGAGTATGTAACGTTACTAAAATCCACTTGGCATGGTAAAGGAAATGGGAGCTAATAAACAGAAGTAGAGATGCAAACTTCTTTCATTCCGTGGTTATATGATAAGGTGCTCTTGATTTTATTAGTATATTAAGTTATATTCTTTATTCTCTAGACTCACTTTATAGCTATTATTTTATTTCTATTGCACAACTGGTCATTTTATAGCTATTATTTTTAGGTGGATTTATTTACAACTATCCAACTTCTAGATTTTTTTTAGTGAAATAATGTAGTTGTTTATTAAAATTCGAAGACATAATTTAATTCAAAGGACGTTGCACTGATATGGGAGACAGACACATATAATGGTGTGAACATGTTATCTTATATACTAACTTTGTAAGCTCCTTTGTCTTAAATTGATTTTGATATACACACTTTTTTATTCTATTTCACTTCTGTTTAAACAGACTCGGTTTTCATTTCATACATGGATGAGGAAATGCATCATATTTTTGTTTCTTATTTTTGGGATTAATATTCTATTCAAGGTTTCCACTCCAGAAAAGCATCATATTTAACTGTATACGATAATATAGATTGTTATTTTAACATATATAACATTGGATGTATGGTTTTTATTCTAAATGATCTAATTTTGTTTGGTTATTTTACTATAGAGTTGTTAGTTAAAGTGAAAAATTAGCATCACATTACCATATGTTTTAAAATTCAAACTTTTTACAGGATATGACTGCAATTCTATACATACTGGATGCACAAATGTATAAATGTGCAATATAAATGATGGGACAAGTTATGGGATCAGCATCGGAGGGTTAGGGAAAGATGGTAAAGAAGGCATATGTCTCCAACATTACTATTTGAGACGTTGTTATGCCTAACACAATGAAATAAGTCGAGATAAATACATGGCAGGCAGACATTACACGCATGACACAGAGCCCTTGGTTTATGTAAGTTAATTAAGCCCCCAATGGTATTTAACTTTAATGTTGAATCTAATTTTTATTTGGAATAAACATTACGAGTGTATGATGTAATTGTTAGACCTGTAGACATTACTTTAATTAGTACATGTTGGGTAGAAGTCTTTTGTTTTTTGTATATTACAAAAATGTTTAACGATTCATGTTTTTGGATTTTAGCATTTTTAGTGATTGGATTCGTAATTGAGATTTTGATATTTTTCGTAATTGGATTTTATCGTAATCAATCATGGTTTGTCTAATTTGGCAGGTGTTACAATGGTTTGGGTTTTGTTCGATTAGAACTCATGAAAAAAATGACGAAAAAACTTTACTCCAGATGCTGCAAAAAAATTTCACTCTAGATTTTATTACAATAACATAATCAAGTACCAAAAATGATTTGAGCATTGAAAAAAATGTGAATTACCCTACAGAAGCAAATAGGTGTATTTTCATGTCTAGATGTGCCTATGTGGAATACCAATTTAGTCAACTGTTAACTAATGAGGCGAGTAAATTTGTTCACTGGTGGCATAACTTTGTTCGTTGATATTAAATGATACATGAAAAGTAAGTTAAAGGAATGAGTATTAACCAAAGCGTGGATGTTTCAACTAACGAATACCGATGTAGTAATTAGGCATTCATCCTGAATGTTTAATGTGTTAGTTTTGCCTAAGAGACTAAGTTTTCTTCCTAAATAGGTTTGTTTGTTGATGCTGGGTTTGAAGTCTATTTCTATAATTTTATTTTGGTCTAACCACTTTTGAAATAATTATAGTATGATCAACCATGAGTTGCAACTTTTCTTTTTCCATCTTCTACTTATTTATAATCATCTTATTTATTTCATTTTTCGTATGAAATGTAGATTAGTCGAACGATCATATGTTAAATGGTGACCATAAATTTCATTGCATATTAAGTAATCCCATGTCTATGGTTTCTTCCTTCTCTTGAAAATACATATCATGTGTATGAAATGGTTTTGCAAACATATAATTAGGATATGACCTTTTTAAGCAATCTTTAAAAGAAAAGGATTTAGTAATCCTCTGCCACCAGGTGTAGATACATCTCATGTGTTTCTTCTCCTTTGTTTTAGATATTCAGGTGTAGATACTAATAAAAGTATTTGACTATTTTTACTATATCAAAAGCCTACAAACTGTTATTGCAATTCATCATCTCATACTAATTATGTTTCTCTCTCTCAGCCTGCAATTTGTTATAGCAATTCATCATCTCTACAGTTGATGGGCTGGAACTCATTTTGTTGCCCTTCATCATCCTAAGATGTGTTATAGCCAACGGATTGTGGCTATAAAGCGACATAGAGGATGAGTTGATGGATTTGTCAACACCGTGAAGAGGCTACAGAGGACAGTGATTTGTTCGAAACATAATCAGCCTTTTAGTATGATTGATGCTCAGGAAAGGTTCAGGAACATCTTATTACGGGTTTAATTTTATTTCATTTCGGTGCTATTTGTTTGCATTGAAGTTTGAGTTTTACAATTACATGTAATGGACATATGTAAATAAACAACTTTGAGCAGTTGTGCAAATCATCTAGGAAAATCATCAGTATAGGAACATACCTCCATACTTTAATAAATTACTGTTATACATGTCATTAAATCTTTGTTGAATAATAAACTTGCATTTAAAGTTTGAATATTTGGTTTTACTTGATTTATAATCAAAATTAGATATTATTTATCATTTTTTCAACATTGTTTTGTAGTTGATGATATTATTTATCATTACTTGATTTATGATCAGACCTCGATAAATGTTTTGCGATGTGTGTGACTATGGAATGTGTTCGTGTGGTTTGCATTTAAAGTTTAAATCTCTGGTTTGGAATGTAATATGACTTGCAACACATCGAAGATCTCATACGTTCTAGATACAGAAGATTTTTTTAATCGCCAAAAAGGAAGAAAACTGTCAAATAGTAGATCTTCACGCTATAATCAGGTGTCTTGGTTTCTTTTAGTGCTACATGTTCTATTTTTATTAATCTAATGCTAATTAGGTAATATCGGATTTAACTTATGATTAATATTTCACTTACTTTATTAATATAATGTTAACAGACCAACTCATCTTTGTTTGGTAAGCTCTCTACCTCATATAACTTCTTATTAACGTCATTTTAGGCAAATTGTTGTTAAATATCAACTCCTTAACCATGTAATGTTTTGCTACTTCGTGGAAATAAATATGTTTACTCATGTATTTTTGTATTACACTTATATTACTGATTTATATATGACTTTGTTCAGTATTGTTGTGGCTTATCAGAGTGAGACCAAATTTTTGGGGCAAATGATTTATTATGTTTCAACAACGGGGACAAGCAACAAACACTAGGAGAAGAACATTGCGACATCACTTCGGCAATTTTCAGGTTACCGACAGAATGAAGGCCATTAAGGACACCAGAGAGAGGTTCGGAATGTTCTTCTACCGATTCACCGAGGGAAAGTCCGTTGATGATGTCTTTGATTGTGTTTCAAGTTTTTCTTGAATCTGTGGAAGGATATATACATGAATAGGCTTCACCATGAACCCTTAGATGACCTAAACCTGATTATCGTTTCCCACAGGCTAGCCTTACGTGTCTTACTTGAAGTGGTTCAAGTGGACCGTTGAGAAGTTTGAGTATCTAAACAACCTCGGTACTTGCGATTTTCGAGTAATGCAATTGGGAAAGGGGGATGAGTACAACCTGGCAATCCATACGGATGAAGAGATGAAAGAGTGGGGATTATCCCCTGAAAGGATAGTCGACCAGAAGTGGCGAGCTCATGCCAGTAGAGGGGGTTGGAATGAAAAATGTCCCGGGAGTCTTTCTTTGATCCACGACTTGAATCAGATGCTGAAGAAGATGTCGACAATAACAAAATGAGTTTATTAAAATTCACGTTTTTCAAGTGGTTATAGCAGTTTGTGGAGTGGTAATGGTAGCAAAATAATTTGATTATTCTGAGTAGGTGTTTGTATAAGGCTCGGGAATTGGGTTTAAGATTGATTAAAATGGTGAAATTACAGATTCTTTCGGTTAAATTTTTTTGTAAGAACCTATATGAATGTGTAAAGTTACAGTCTACTAAATTGGTAAAGCGTGCTTCGAGTTACAATCTACTAAACTCATCACTAATTCTTTTCTAAGGAAGCAGAATTTTATGAGAATACATTCATTTTTTTCCAGGAAAAGAAGGATAAGAAAATCCAAGATTTACGCGATGAACTTCAGTAGGAAAGAGAAAGATCTGCAACACGTCAGAGACATGTCCAAATGGTTATTAAAAATATCGAGCAACATGCCGAGTCCATGTCTATAAGAGTCGAAGACATAGTTAATAGCTTGAGAATTGTACATATTAAAGGTACTTATGCTCAGTTACTAGAGAGTTATTTTGTTTTCATAAATATTTTTGTCCCCATTCCTTCACTTATGTCGCTGTATTTGTATCAATTTTGTATGGATTAGCATTCTGTATTGAGGATAATTTCATGAGTCATCTAATTTCTTTATCTTCTATCTAACCAATTATTTGGTAGTTAATATTATTTTTTATGCCTCTTCTATTTATTTTTTTTACCTAAAACATCTCTATCTTTTTAAAAACCCCAGTTGGCAGTCATGGAGCATGTTTTTGTTTAAGATGGAATACGTCCAAAAAACCCGGTTATCTGTTGTGAACTACATATGGCGTATGATCCTATAAACAACGTACACTTTTGAAAATTAACGTCGTGCATTCATGCACGGGAATACCCTAGTGCATATATATATATATATTTGAATAGGATAGAGTTACTTTGCTATGTTACTTCTCCATTATTGTTGAATTATGAAAACAAGTTGGTAATCATTTTCAATTGTTTTGATCTTTTGTAATGAATTTTTTATATTTCATGGTCTTGGATTGTTATCTTATATCTTTTTAAGTCAATAATAACATTTTTATGTTTTGTTATTGCGTCTGAGCAGGTGATAATCATTATGGAATTCATGGTCCCTCAACCCAATTTGGAGTTAATGTTGTCGTAATGTTGTTGTAAGTTTGTGTCAGCTATGCTATGTTTTGCCATTTCAAAATATTATTCAGTTTGTTGAAAATAGTTTCAAAATGAAATTTCTTTTAGTTTGATGGATGTAGAATATTTGGCATCACCTGATAAATATAAAGAAAAATGAGGTAGTAGGATAGAATACGATATAGTAAAATAATAAGTATCGCATGGCTAAATTGCAAACAACACCATATCAAAGGCATGTCGATTTGTATCGTAGTCATGACAGTATCATAGTTATATTGGTCCATATAATCATGTCTTGAGATTTGTATCGTAGTCGTGACAATATCGAAGGCTATTTTAATTGACTAACTATATTTTTTGTTTTGTATCAGGTCGCATTTTGAAAACTACGGATAATCATTATAGTGGAACGCGTGGAACACCCTCAATTGATATATATATGTGATTTTTTTAAAGAATTTTGTTTCGTTAAAGTATTTGTTTGACGAATTTGGACTTTTTGAATATTATACGATTGATTGTTACCCCTTAAGAAGAGTGGATAGTTCAATAAACAGAGGAGACTATGCCATTTTTTTTTAATTTACACTCTGTTAATTTGATTCATAATTTCGATTGATGAATATTGTATATTTCATGTTACATTTTGAGTTTATTTGATGAATTTAAACTATTTGAATGTTGTTGGACTCTTTTCTATTTGTTAAGCAGGCTGGATGGTCCTATAAACAAAGGAGATTAAGGTCAATTTTTTTAACTAGTATATTTATATCTATTTATTTAATGAGAAATTAATATATTTTTAAAAATATATTAATATTTCTAAGGGACTTTAACCATTACAAATTAAAACATTCTTTACAAATATATGACACTCCCAATCCATTACAATGTATTTTGTAACGGTTTGCATCCGTTACAAACTCCGTATTTATAACGGATAAACACCGTTACAATTTAGTAAATCCGTTACGAATATATAGTATGTGTACCAATTCTAAATCCGTTATAAAATAAATTGTAACGGTTTTCGTCCGTTAGAAAATGAATTTTGTAACGGATTATATCCGTTACAACTTATGTTAGTAAAATAAATAACGCCGATTTTCTAACGGATTTAATCTGTTACAAATATTTTTTGTAACAATTTTTTCCCATTACAATTGACCTGTTTTGGTGTAGTGTGTACCCCGCCTAGGCCTGTAAACGGACCGAATTTGGATCGGATCAGGCAAATCCAAATCCATATCCGTTTATGTTAAACGGATTCGGATCGATCTGATTATCAAATTATCCGTTTATGTTAAACTTAATTTGCAACATTTTTATTTTCAATTCTTATTTCATGAATTTATTTTGCAAATGTTCCAAAAAACAGATAATGAAATAAAGAACTATTATAATAAATGTGGGTACCCAGAATTAAGACCATGGGCCTGGATGAGTAGCCCAGTTCTGGCGCCCAAAGTCCAGGCCCCCCACCTTTTATTTTGATCCGGTCTTTTCCCACGTTCCCCTGAGGGGAAGTTATAGGAGAGATGGAAGACGTGGGGGAACCCATCGCCCCCACTCACCTAAATGTACATGTATATATTAAACCCTAGGTCCGGGGCAAAAGGACATGTTGTATTCTCTGTAATCACTCCCCGGAGTATATAGAAATAAAACCAACTGCACCACCGTGGACGTAGGCACTTCTTTGCTGAACCACGTACATCCTTTGTTGTGTGATTGTCATTTTACATTCCTTTTTCCTACTTGGTGATTGCCTTTCTCTTATCTATTTGTGTTGCATAACAATTGTCACTACAATTGGCGCCGTTTGTGGGAAGCGTTCATCTTTCCCTGAGAAGAGCCCACACCAAGAAAGGAGTTTAAAATGTCTGCTCACAGCAGCAATGCCCCCCAGGCAGGGGATATTCAAGAACCACCTGCTCCTCGCAGGATCAGGTCTGAAGTTCGACGTTCAGATCCGGGGGCTCGCTGGGAAAGGCCAGTCTCAGAAGAAAGACAGGGACCAGCGAGGTCCACACAGATATCCAGATCGATTGATGCATACGAGGCAAGGCTCCATGAGCAGAGGGAGTCTTCTCGCAGGTACGAGGCTGAGAATGCTCGCCTGAAAAGAAGACTGGAAAGACTGGAGAGGGAGCTTCGTCCTGATAACAGGAGACGTCCATACCGCACTCCTAGCCCACAGGCGAGCAAGTCTCGCAGCCGAGGAAGGAGCCCTAGGCGAGGATCTCAAAAGGTCGAGGGAGACGAATTAGACGATGACCTCCACGAGCAGCTGCGAAGAGCTCGCCTTTACCAGAGCCCTGCTCGCAGCGACGAGAATATACGAAATCTGGTCCGCAGGGAAATGGACCAACATCCTTCCCACCACGGTACCAGATCAACCAGAGAACTCGCAAGGCGAGCTCTCAAAACCCAGATGAAGTCACCCTTTATGAGGGAAATCGAAGAAGAAGAAGCCCCTGAGAAATTTGCCATTCCAAGGTTCCAGATTTATGACGGTAAGACTGATCCCATCAATCACGTCAGGCAATACCGACAGGCCATGACCCTCTGGAATCACCGAGATGCACTGATGTGCCGCATTTTTCCCTCGAGCCTGCATGATGTGGCATAAAAATAGTTCGAAAGACTCCCCCACCGGTCCATCAGAAGTTTTAAATCCCTGGCCGAGCTCTTTACGACCCGGTTCATCACTAGCAGCTCCCATCCCAAAAGGATGGATGCTTTACTAACAATGAAGAAAACGCCTCAAGAGACACTCCAAGACTACGCGAAGAGGTACTGGGAGTTATTCAATGAGGTCAAAGATTACTCGGAACAAGTGGCAGTGGCCTCTTTCAAAATCGGGCTACCCAGCTCCTCCCTTCTATACCATTCCCTGACAAAGAAAGAAGCTATAACTATTGACGACCTAATGGATTGCATCGAGAAGTACGCTAAGGTGGAGGACGTCACCCGCCTCAGCATAGGAGAAAACGGTCGAGCTAAACTCACTACCAAGGGAAGTAAGAAAACTGAGAACCAGAAGAAAGGAGGAAAGAACGGGGGCAGAAATATCTCCAAGAATGGAGGGAACCATGATGCGTCGAAAGCATTGCAGGCAGTCAACACCATCTTCAAAGAACCAATTTATAAAGTTCTCACGAAGATCAAAGACGAGCCATTCATCAAATGGCCCAGGAAGATGGGAGGAGATCCCTCGAAGAAGAACAATGCGTTAAGATGTTCTTTTCACAAAGAGGGAGGACATAAGACCGAGCACTGCAAAGCTCTTAAGTCTCACCTCGAGGAGTTGGCCCAGTCTAGGCATTTGAACGAGTTTGTGGAGAAGAAGGCAGAGAAAATGGTTGCTAATAGGGAGACGAGACCTGACAACGTGCTGGAAGATGACGTTGGGCATGAGTCCGCGGTAATTCATGGGGCATCTGATGCCAAGCAGATACAAGAAAATTCAGCTCGAATGGAGATGAAGAAACTTACAGCAGTAATGCAGGCTTTTCAGATTGATCCAGCAAAGTCACAGTCAGGAAAGCGTCGATGAGCAGATGACGTCAACTATAACAAGCATATTGTCTTCACAGATGAAAATCTCGTGGGAGTGAGGACCCCACGTCGTGATGCTCTGATCATTACACTCAGAATAGCCAACTTTGACGTCAACAAGCTGCTCGTCGATCAAGAAAGCTCGTTCGAAGTAATGTACCTCGACTTATTCAGGAAATTGAAGTTAAGCGTCGCCGACCTAAAGGAAGCTACTGTACCTTTGGTTGGCTTCGTTGGAAAAATGACTATGCCCCTGGGAAAGATTGTACTACCAGTGCGTGCTGGAAACGTCTCCAAGATGATCGAGTTTCTGATAGTTGACATCGACTCACCATACCAAGCCATCCTCGGTAGGGGATGGCTTCATGTGATGAAGGCAGTCTCCTCAACCTACCATCATAAACTCAAGTACGTAACCGAACGCGGAGTAATGGAAATCCACGGTAATCAGGCAATGGCGAGATGGTGCTTCATAACAGCCATCCGTCTAAATCCAGAGAAGAAGCCCAGCGAGAAAATTGAAGAAGGTCTGACACCTTCTAAATAATAATTAAAGTGTGGGAGACCTGGAGTAGAGGAGACCAGGCTCCTCCCCTCCGAGCGGGTCGTCGAGGACCTGGTAGAAGTTACGGCTGGAGATGGTGACAGTAACAGAGTCTTCTTGATTGGAGCGTCTCTTACCAACCAGGAACAAAAGGAACTGACAACCTTGCTGAGGCGCAACGTAGATGTTTTCGCGTGGAACCATACGAGCTACCTGGAATTGATCCTAGTATGGTCTGTCATCAGCTGCACGTCAACCCCACCTTCAAGCCAGTCACGCAGAAGGCACGACGAACTGCACTAGAGAAGGCTAAGGCGGTCAAAAAAGAAGTTGAAAAACTGCTGGATGCAGGATCCATACAGGAAGTACAATTCCCTAAGTGGATATCCAACCCAGTAGTAGTTTCGAAGAGCAATGGGAAATAGAGAGTTTGCATCGACTTCACTGACCTCAACAAAGCATGCCCTAACGATAGTTTCCCCCTCCCGAAGATAGACCAACTAGTAGACGCCACCGCAGCTCACGAGCGAATGAGTTTCCTGGACGCATACTCAGGGTATCACCAAATCCCCTTATATGCCCCAGACCAGGACAAAATAGCGTCCATCACTACAGTTGGGTTATATTGCTACACAGTTATGCCCTTTGGGCTCAAGAATGCAGGGGCAACATATCAGCGGCTGGTTACCAAGATGTTATAGGATCAGATGGGAGACACCATGGAGGTCTATATCGATGACATGCTCGTTAAAAGCAAGAAGAAAGAGAATCACCTCTCAGACCTGTCAAACACCTTCGAAATTCTTAGAACGTACCGAATGAAACTTAATGCAAGCAAGTGTTCTTTCGGTGTCCAGTCAGGAAAATTTCTTGGGTACTTGGTCAGTAAAAGAGGCATAGAGGCTAATCCAGATCAGATCGATGCAATCAATAGGGTGCACCCCCCTCGCATAATCCGGGACGTACAGGAGCTCACTGGTATGCTCGCTGCCTTAAATCGCTTCATCTCCAAATCCTCTGAGAAGTGCAAGCCTTTTTTCCATCTTCTAAAGGGGAGCAAAACGATAGAGTGGAGCCTAGATTGCTCGCGAGCATTGGTCGAGCTCAAGCCCTACTTAAGCTCTCCACCACTGCTTGTCATACCACATCAAACGGATACTTTGTACCTTTACCTCTCCGTATCCAGTCACACTGTCAGCTCTGCGCTAATATGCGTGGTTGCAGGAATCCAGCACCCCATTTATTACGCGAGCAAGACCTTACTGGACGTCGAGCAAAGGTACCTACCATTGGAGAAGCTCGCCTTTGCACTAGTAGTAGCCTTAAGGACGCTGAAGCATTATTTCGAAGCTCATACTATCATCGTCCTTACATCGCATCCCCTTAAGGCAGTCCTAAGGAAAACAGGTTTATCGGGCAGACTGTCTAAGTGGTCAGTCGAGCTCGGTCGATTTGACATCCAATTTCAACCAAGGACAGCTATCAAGGGTCAGATCCTTGTTGATTTCATAGCCGAATTCACGGGTGAAGAACCCTCCGACCAACCTCAACCAACAAGACAAATGGAGAACCCAGTAAAAAAGGAAACCTGGAAACTGTTTGTTGATGGAGCCTCCAATTAAAAGGGGGCAAGGGTGGGTATTGTCCTCATAACTCCAGATAACACAATCCTCGAACAAGGAATCAGGCTTGGATTTACAACCTTCAACAACCAAGCAGGGTACGAAGCCCTAATAGCCGGCCTCCAAAAGGTGCGTACTTTGGGAGTAAAACATTTACAGGTGTTCGACGATTACCAACTGATCTCCAATCAGATAAGTGGAGATTACAATGCAAAGAATGAAAGAATGGCAACCTACCTCGCCTTAGTGAAAAAACTAATGTCAAGCTTTGAAGAGATCAACGTCCAACAGTTTTCCAGGGGGCAAAACAGTCATGCTGATGCCTTAGCAGCCCTTAGTTCGGCAGTTGACTCCGACCAAAAAAGAATCATCCCCATCGATTTCTTCCCTTGTTCGAGCATCGACAGCAATCCACCAAGCATGGAGCAGGTACTCCAGGTGGGGTCAGCCCTCAGTTGGATGGACCCCTTAAGAGAATATTTAAAGAATGGCACGCTCCCATATGACAAGAAGACTGCCCACCAGATAAGAGTCAAAGCTGCTAGCTTTCACTTATCCCCAGAAGGCAACTTATATAAGAAATCCTTCTCCGATCCCTACCTTCGATGCGTCCACCCAGGGGATGTCGAGCAAGTGTTACGCGAGCTTCACGAAGAAATCTGTGGAAGCCACACCAGAGGAAGGTCTCTTGCCTTTCGAGCAATGAAGGAAGGCTATTGGTGGCCATATATGCAAAAGGACTCTGCAGCGTATGTCCGCAAATGCCTAAAATTCCAACTCCACGCTCCTATGGTCCACCAACCCACCAGCGACCTAAAGTCCCTGTCCAACCCATGGCCATTCGCCCAATGGAGAATGGACATCCTAGGACCACTGCCTACCGCTGTCGGCAATCGCAAATATCTGTTGGTTGCGACTGACTACTTTACCAAATGGATCGAGGCGGAACCCCTGGCGAACATCCGAGACACTGATATGATAAGGTTCATATGGAGGAATATAATCACTCATTTTAGAATCCCCAGAACCATCATCACCGACAATGGAACACAATTCAAAAGTGGCTCCTTTCAGAACTTCTGTGACGAACACGGTATCAGACACCACTTCAGTTCGGTGGCCTACCCTCAGAGTAATGGCCAAGTTGAGGCTTCCAATAAAACCGTTATCGATGGATTGAAGAAGCGATTGGAGCGAGCCAAAGGCGCATGGGCAAATGAACTACCTCACATCCTATGGGCATATCGGACCACCCCTCGACGAGCAACAGGAGAAACCCCATTTTTGCTGACGTATGGCATGGAGGCAGTCATCCCACTTGAAGCAGGATTGCCAACAATGAGGACCAACATTGTCGACCAAGGCCATAATGATGTAGCATTACTCGCTGAGCTCGACCTGGCCGACGAGCGCCGGGAGCTAGCCTTAGTAAAACTAGCGAGCTATCAGCAACAGCTCGCGAGGCTTTAGAACAAAAGGGTCAACCCAAGGGCATTCCGAGTTGGGGACTATGTTCTACGAAAAGTCCTGGGCAGCGCAGTGAAACCATCAGACGGCAAGACAAGTCCTAACTGGGAAGGACCCTTTAAAGTAACAAGAGACGACCTGCAGGGCGCCTATCACTTGAAAACGATGGAAGGCAGAGAAATACCACGAGCATGGAACGTAGACAATCTCAAGAGATTCTATTTTTAGATCTTTCTTTTAGTCTTTTATTATGAAACTAGGAGATCATTTCCCTTATCATTAATGAAAGTTGTTTAATTGGTTACGTTCTGATGAATAACAGCTGCATTTATCGCACATCTTTTCCAAATAACAGGCACATTGATCACTACACTATAGCAGGGAAATATCCCTCCTCGGGTCATCGTTATGAAACACGAAGGACCTCTTAGCATTTCCCCTAGCAATATATAAATCCCTACAGGGGATCCTTAGGCAATATGATCAAATTTTATACTGGTCATCAAACCTACCTCGGTTAAGTAAAATCCTGATCGGATAAAGCATCCAACACCAGGTGTGTCCTTGCCAATTGCCCCACTTAGGCCTAAGGGAGTATGACGACACAACCTAAAAGGTAAAGTGGTGCACAATGGTATCTCGGTATTATACTGGACTGGGAGGACACTTGCATGACAAAACAATCTTAGAAGATTATAAAGCAGCAAGAATATGAAGAATACGATGCACACGTTTAGTCGGCAAAATTGCCCAAAACATAAACTTTTTATTAATTCATCACATTTACAACAATGGTGATACATGTTTAGTCGACGAGCTCGCCCAAAGCATTTACATTACCAAAAAGAACAAAAAAATAACAACTGGCAAAATCTCAATGGGGGGGAGGCCTCCGAGCGAGATAATCAGCCACTCGAGCTCTTCGTCCGTCATCGGGAGCAGGAGCTAACTCTTCCACAACCTCATTTACATTCGACTCCAATAACTGCCGAGGGATAGCATCGATGGGGATCCATCGATCATCCCTCCGGAAGGGGTTAGGCATCAAGGTAGAGGGAGACATCTCATGGCGATACCAGAGCATCGAGTTCCTCGGGACTTGCAGCTCCTTCAAGGAACTTAGCCATCCCCTAATAAAAGAAAACTCCTCGAACTCAGATAACCTTGTTGGAGCATCTGACCGACCCCGGTCATAGCCGTCAGCCCACGCTTGCCGAGGACCTTTCTTGAGCAAGTGCCGCAACCGAGTGACATCCCTTTGAAGCCTAGCAACAATCACATAGGCTCGCTAGACATCACCACGTAGTTCTTCCATTTCCTTATCTCGAAGTTCTTCCGCTTCCCTGTTTCCGCTCCCGGTGCTCCTACCAGCTCGCGGAATGGGTGGGCGAGTGGAACCCCGCGGCACAGAAAGAGTAACATTCTGACCAGCTCTAGTTCGCAATGATGAGGAACTTTGTAATACTACTAGAACAGTGCTCGGCACATGCTCCCTAAGTCGTAAGACTTCTCTCCTCAGGTCCTCATTCTCCTGCTGAAGAACCTCCCCAACTTGGTTGATCTCGGAGGCCTCTAATAGTTTTGTTCTCAGCGCATTGACCTCCTCTTGTACTGAAGCACCAATGTCCTCCATCTCCTGGAGCTTGTCCTTCAGCTTGGCCACAAGTTCAGATTGATCCTTATACTTCTGATTCCTAGATCTAAGGGATTTCCAAAGCTTATCGAAGGCCTGGAGAACTTCGGGACTCGCATTGGGACCAAGGGTCCTGCCCAATTGGGAAGTAGCAGGAATGTAATCATCCACATCAACTAACTACAAGCGAGAGAAAGATAAAGGAGAGAAAGAGACACATCAGTGCGAGCAGAAAATAAAGCCTTTTCATTAATAAAGGATTGGAATTACATCGAACAATAAAGAAAAAATTTACAGACAGAAAAAACCAAAAGTACAGAGCAATCCTAGTAGATAACTAGTTGACAACCTCAGGTGGCCCAGAGGTCGATGGCCCCTTCCCCTTGTCAACATCATCAGGAGCACCGCCCTCAGTAGGGGTAATCTCTGTCCCCACAGCCAGAGAAACGTCAGTAGGGGCCGCTTGAGGAACAGGATCAGCGCCTTCAACAGCTGGGGCAGGAACTTCATCCACGGTTGGCTTTGGACCTGGGTCATGCTCGTCAAAGAAAGGAGAATTGATGTCGACGCCAGCAGTCAAAAGGGCCTTGTTCCATCCTTTCTTGAAGTTCAGACGACTAATATAGCCTATCTGAACTTCAGCATCCTCATATGCTGCAGCCCAACCAAAATTGTATGAGTCCTCCTTGGAAGTAACAGCCTGAGACTCCTTCTTCTTCTTCAGCTCTTCGGAGAGCACCTTATTATCCTCCACAATAGCAAGTTTGCTCGAGCAAACCAGGTCGTAGGCCTGCCTCAGCTCCTTCAGATCTTTGACTGCCGCGTCCTTCTCCTTATTGGCACTGGTAAGAGCCAAGTCGAATGAAATCCGAGAAGCATCAACGGCTCTAAAATTAGCCTCGAGCTCTTTACCCTTCAGCTTCAGGGCGGAGTTCTCTTACTCCAGCTCGCTGTTTCTCTTCACCAGCTCATCGCGTGAACGACACAGCACGGCGAAGTCAGTAACAAACTGCAGAAAAAAGAAGGCATTAGAAGAGGAAAATGAGGGAATTCAGAACGACATAGGAGAAAAGGGAAAAACCTTACCAGAGCAAGCCTTTGACTAGCCTGAAGGGCCAACTGCTCCGACCCTACCGCCCTTTGGCGATCAGTCGGGAGGACAGCTCTCTCAAGCAGAGCTGGGTCCAACTGGGGAGAAATTGCCACAGAGGCCCCTTCGGGCAGCGCGGACACCGGGACTAAGGCCTGCCCGGCCTTCGTCCTCGCTTCTGCCCTCCTCCTCCTCCTCTCCTCTTCCTTCTCACTCTTCTTCTTCTTCTTCCTCTCCTCTACCCTCCATTTCTCTTCCATCTTTTTCCTCTCTTCTTCCCTTTTCCTCTCTCTCTCTCTCTCTCTCACCTGCTCCTCTTCCTTCCTCTTCCTCTCCTGCTCCTGAGCAGAGGACCGGGAACCAGTAGCCACAGCCCCCGAGCTAGATTTTTGCTTCTTTGACCTTTGTGCGAGAAGCATATGGTCTTCATCATCATCATCCCTGATCAAGTTCTTCATTGGAGGAACCATCTCCTCGCTCGAACTACTAGAAGTGCTCGATGATCCGTGAGCTTCAGAAACCTCCCTACGATCAGAGGAACTGCTACTGCTAGAGCTCTCTCCCTGCAAATCACTTACAACTCCTACAATGTCACTCCCAGAGCTGCTCTCTTCCTCGTTTAACTGGATAGGACCCGCAGCAGTCTTTTCGAATAAATCAAACTCTGGGATACTATCCACAGGCCTTGCTATGAAGTTAGAGCCAACGTTCTTGTACTCGAGCAGAAAGGCAGCAGATCTAGGATGCTCGCCGTCACCCAAAGGCTCCCTGATGTTCCAAGCCTTAATCAATTCCGAGATACGAATCTCGCTGAGAGCAGGCTCCAAGTTCTTTGACCTCGCTGTGGAAGAAAAAGCAAAGAGGAGTTAGAAAGATCACAAATCAGTAAAAGTCGAAACAACAGTACAATGTCTACTTATGTATTCCTCCCCATAAAAGGGAACAGAGAACCTCTCAGACCTCGACACTTCAAATTGGGGAGAAAACTGTCAATTTCTAACGAGGAAACCTTCTTGCCAGTAGTCCTTATGGGAATAAGGTAGATTTACTACCAATACCCTGTCAGGGCTCCTAGCTTTGAGGTAAAGGACACCAGAGCTAGTTCGAGAAAAGGAGTAGCAAAAACAGACCTCGACGAGCCCTAACCTAGTACCATATAATTGATTTATCCTATGTACGCCATTTACTATTTTCCACACATTGGGAGAGCATTGCGCAGGAACAATATTAAAATAGCCAAAAAAATACAAAAATAAATCATTAGGAGGAAAAGTGAGTCCCCCCTGAGAAAGCAACAAGACGTGGATCCAGTGGGCATCATCTATATCTCTAACGTTTCTAGGAGGGGAGGCACAGCACTCAATGTCTACTCACTCAGGGATGTTGTAAAACTTCCTAAATTAAGAGATTGACCAATTTCCAATCTTCGCCATTGGAAAAACCCTAGAAAAACTACAAACCCAAAGAGAAAGTACAAAGAAAGGGCACAGGAAACTTACAAAATAGAAGATTGATTCAAGCGATAAAGAAGCACGAGCCCAAACAACTAAGAAGCAATGAGAATGGAGATTGAGAGAAGAAGGTACGAAGCGCTAGAGCTCACAGAAAATAGAAGAATGCTGGAAAGACTAAAGCGACGGTAGAAAAGTGTCTATTCCAACAAACCTTCAAGTTCTGCTAATCATAGTGCACAAGAAACGAAGCGGGTGCCGCCAAAATCAACTTCACAGCTTTCGAAGAATTGCAAAAAAGCCATTATG
Organism: Sambucus nigra; assembly: GCA_949130495.1. Lineage (NCBI taxonomy): Eukaryota > Viridiplantae > Streptophyta > Magnoliopsida > Dipsacales > Adoxaceae > Sambucus > Sambucus nigra. The sequence continues at coordinate 121,948,732 of OX422209.1, forward strand.
GCTAATCATTTAAATTTATTGAGCCCATGAATATGGCCTAACAAACTTAGGGGAAATTGTGGGTACCCATAATTAAGACCATGGGCCTGGACGAGTAGCCCAGTTCTAGAGGCCCAAAGTCCAGGCCCCCCACCTCTTATTTTGATCTGGTCTTTTCCCACGTTCCCCTGAGGGGAAGTTATAGGAGAGATGGAAGACGTGGGGGAACCCATCACCCCCACTCACCTAAATGTACATGTATATATTAAACCATAGGTCCGGGGCAAAAGGACAAGTTGTATTCTCTGTAATCACTCCCCGGAGTATATAGAAATAAAACCAACTGCACCACCGTGGACGTAGGTACTTCTTTGCTGAACCACGTACACCCTTTGTTGTGTGATTGTCATTTTACATTCCTTTTTCCTACTTGGTGATTGCCTTTCTCTTATCTATTTGTGTTGCATAATAATTGTCACTACAATAAATATTTAAAATATATATTTATATTATTAAATACAATATATATTAATTAAAAATATTATATATATATATATATATATATATATATATATATATATATATATATATATATATATATATATATATATATATATAAAAATATTAATCAGATAATCCAAATCCGCTCAATTTAATAAACGGATAATCGTGTAATCGAATTTTAGGCATGATCCATATCCGCTTAAATGGATCGAATTCATATTCGGATTCAGATAAAAACCAATACATTGACAGGCGGTCCCCGCAGCTCAATTTTGGACTCATAGCCTTCCCTAGTCGGAGGCTGCTAAAAAATTTCTTTCCTCCGAGGGTTCTCCCTAGCAGCCTCACGGGCCCTAATGACTGCCTTCTCCTCAATGAAATAAAAGTAGCGGATGACCTCATAGTAGGTGCACTTGTTATAAGTGACCATACAATCCTTCACAACGACTTCTAACTCGCTCCTCAGAGTTTTCTCCTCACTAGAGACAACCTCCTCGAAGAAGGTGTCAAATCCAACAGCTTCCAGTCCCAACAGTTCGCACACATCTTCCAGGGTAATAGTAAACTCACCCTAGGTGGCCATGAAGGTGTGTGACCCGTGGCTCCACTTGGACGCCAACAGTTGCAAAGCGATGTTATTCTTAGCTAAGGTAAGATCACCCAACCACATGGAGCAAGATAAGCCTACGAGGGCCAGTTGAATATAGTACTTTGAATGAATATACTCCGTCCAAGGGCCCAACCCTTCACTGGCACCAAAAGACGCCTCAAATTCCACCTTAGAATAGGGGAGATCACCACGCTCTATGCGGAAACGGGTAACAGTAGCGGTAGGGATACAAGCGAAGTCTTCAGCATCTTCACCTTCTTCCATCAACAAGTTTGGCTCTTCAGTTGGCACCAAAGAATCAGGAAATCGCTCTAATATCGCCCAGAAATGATCGTTCTCTCCAAAGTAAGGGGCACGACGGTATCGTGCCCACTGAGCCTGGCATGCCTGGGTGTCAAGAGACGCACCCCTGACGGAAAGAGTTCTCTTTATTGGTGCCATAACAGATGAGAGAAAAGAGAACGAAAGATAACTAAAAAAAAGAAAAGGGGTCAAGAAGTTGAAGAAGGCAAGAACTTATTTGATAAACTCTCATAGAAAAGCTTGAACTCAAAAAGTTAAACCCAAAGGTGAGTTTCAACTAAAGGTGCGTCCCATTTTTACGAATTCCAAAAGACGGTAAGAAAAGTGACGTTTGGAAAAGTTTAATGATAGCGTTTCAGATTATGTGGCTGGCGAGTTGGCCAAACGCGCATGGTCACGAAAGACCAAAGGTTTATATGATGATTCGGGGAACGACGGGTCAAATGGTTGCATCCTCTTCACGCGCTCGCCCTGGCACTGCCATGTGTGACACACTGAAACGCAAATGACAATTGCATTTAATGAAGCATACCTAGGGGTCTTGTCTACCTTGTGGAATGAAGGGCTTTGGGGGAAATTTGAATAAATCTCTTTATTTTCCCTAAGAAAGAAAATCATAGATAAACGGAGGTTTCGTACAGATATTTCTTCATGTAATAAACAAATATCTCTACGAAGGGGCAAATGTAGGGGGGTGTCCCCCCACATGAATGATTAACTTAGCCAAGTGAGCTGATTGTTCACAAAGAAGCATGTCAAACAAACTCATTTCGAATATTCTTCACAAGCAAGTAGCTCGTAGTGCTCTACCTCGAAGAGTCTCCACGGACCTAGCCCGAAGGATCTAGCGCGAAGAAAAAAAGGTCACTAGGATGATAATAGTTTGTAATAAGAAATAGAATGTTATATTATGTATTTTATCTTATGAATGTATATGTTGAGCGAGGTCGTTTGGTACCCACGAGGGACCAAGCCTGGCAGGGCTTTCATGCTCTATCAAGCAACCTCCTATTGGGAACTTCGCAGGGACATGGTTTAGAGGATTGAGAACAAGGCAACGTCGATAATTATTACCAACCCTCTTGGCACACTTAGACAAAACTTCACCCAGGACAAATATCACTCGAGCCTACTCATTGCTTACCTATCCGAGTGAACCTCCCCGAGTCATTTGATCTCCCTTAGATACTTTCACCCTCGAGGTCACCTTCACGAGGTACATTGGGTCCCAACCCGCCTGACTGATGTGACTAGATACCTAACAATAGCCACTGTTTGAACCACTTTCTGACGTCATGAAGTCTGATGGTCAGAGAATCAAGAGCGTAGCACTCAAGTGCCTTTACCCTTAGGATGAAAGGTTTAGTTCACCAAATCTGACCATATAGCTACCCTATAGTAAGCTTCAAGCTGTCAAGTCATATCCCTCATTAATGCCCTCAATACTTCCAACCAATAGAATTTTTTCCTGCCAAAACTACCAGATACCATGCATTAAATGCAGTATCTCGTGCATTTAATGCACCATACCAGAGGGATCGAGGGCATGCTGACTCGAGCAACCTCTCCCCCATATAAATAAGACCAAACAAACAAATCAAGGGGAGAGGAGCCAGAGCCCAGAATTGCTGTCCAAATTTTCTTATACCATAGAACTCTCACGAGAGCATTAACTCCCCCCCCCCCCCACATACAATGCACCCATCATTGGGCATTACCTGAGCTTGAAGTTCCTGCCTTGCCTTTATTGTGCCTAGAGTGTTTGTTCTTTCTCCCTCTGACCACGCTACTTGCTGGTCCCATTCATTTATTGTGTTTGCCATACGCTGCTCAAGTCAATATGTTCTTTAATGCAACTTTGAATATTGAATCTCTCTGTCTCTGATCCGCTTGTGGTTCTGACCTATACTCTATATCTAACAGTGTTAATCTCGATCTTGATAAGGGGTTACACCACACTTAATACTAACGGTATGTGAGTAAAATGTGTACGATTCTACATGCGTGCTAATAATGATATAAAAGGATACATGTTAAAGGTGAGATATCCATTGAATGATTTTCATGAAGCTTCGCCTCAAAGACCCCAAGGACAAGACTCAAAGCAAGATATATGTGGAAAATCTAGTTCAAAAAGTGACTTTTTTCTAGACATAAACATATCATCGGGGTGTCATTACAACAAGTTTTTGTGTCATTGCGACGATCCTACAACGAGAATACAAGGCAAGCAAAAGAGGAAAACCTCTCAAATATGGAGTGGCCAGTGAGAAACTGTAGCTCTAATGGAAAAAACCCTCGTTGATGCGAAGGTCTTATATGAGAGTCCTCAACAGTCTTTTTATGGAATGCATTTTTAAGATTTCCAAAAATGTTTTATTACATGTCATAAATAAGTCTTAAGATCTATATCAACACACACGCATACAAAGTATTTTCCATAAATAAAACACGTGTGAGTAAAATGTGTATGATTTTACGTATTTGTTTACCTTCCTAATAGTGGTAAAAGAAGGATACACGTGAAGCTGAGATATCAATTGAATGATTTGCACGAAGCTTTGTCTCAATGACCCCAAGAACAAGACTCAAAGTATATTTTGGCTAACGGAATAAGAAAATCTAGTTCTGTTTGGGTACATGAGTAAAATACATACTCATACAATCATCCCATTTTTTTATTCCTTGACAAAAAATACAAAATGAAGATTACAAGTATTATAGGAAAGTATAAAAACTTATGATAAATAGACAAAAGCCTGGACAAAGGCATAAGACAAACCTATACTACGAATCTTCTAAGGAAATATGTTTTCAGTCATTCAAACGAATTTTATTGTGTCGTTCAATTATCAAAGTTGTTCGGATGTGCTGTATTAAACGAGAAATAGGTTTTCGTTCGAAGAACATCAAATGAGAAGTTTATTTTAAGAAGAGAATTTAGATTCTTTGCTTTTTCAAAGTTTGTTCAAATGAGTTTAGTAGGTTCGTTCGAACGAGATTTATTTCGTTCAAACAAGAAAGCTCAGTTCGTTCGAATGACCCTGTGTTTTTCGTTTAAACGAGATTTTTTTTTATTTTTTTGCCACCTCATTTTTCGTGTTTTCTATAGATACTAGGGTTGGCAAAGATTATTTAAGAGTGGCTTGCAAAAAATATTTTTAGAATCAAATATTGAGCCTCCCAAACCCAATTTTACACCCATAGTTTGAGATCCAAGAATCTATATACATATGTCTATTTGAGATATCGTGTGTTCTTGTACCAAGACAGTTTTGCTCTTCATTTGGTACTAGTTTCTTTCGGTGTATACCATGATTGTGTTGTTCAACGGCTGGACCAGTTTAGAGGCAAGTAAGATCGGTGGGATACCAAAGCGTGGAAAAACACTTGCATTGTGTTGGCTATTGGAAGGCACCCAACTATGGTTGCAAAGAAGGTAATAAGGAATAAGGAAGCGCATAAAGGCTTGAAGGTATCGAGTCATTGAGTAAGTTTAAGTTGTTCTTATACATAGACCTATATCATAGTGAACTTGTATGGCTTGATCGTCCGAGGTTTTTCCCGTTATGGGTTTCCTCGTATATCATCGTATTGTGGTTTGTAATTATTTTATTCTTATTATATCACCTAGATGCATACCCGACACATGACAAAAATCGATAAACAAGTTTAATCGGTGCAAATACTAAAATCGATTTAATTATTTTGAAAAAAAATTAAAGGCGTTGTTTGTTTGTCAATCCATATAAATACTAGGGGCTCTAGAGCACTTTCAAATAGCGTCATGTATGCCATAAAAATTCTCATAGAGGTGGTAATTTATCGAGTTGGGAATGGCATTGATTTTGATATTTGGGACTTTAAATAGATTGGAAAAAACCTGGCCCCACCACCAATAATCCCCATCCATTATTCCAAAGTAGCTGACCTCATTTTCCCTAACCCATTTTCTTGGAACATGAATCTCATCGAGTCTCTCTTCCCCACCAATGTAGCCATTATTATTTGTGATATTCCCCTTCCGGATATTGACATTGCTATCTAGCATCACTCTCTTGATGGTAAAATCACTGTTGATACCAAATTTAATCTGCTGATATGGACCAATAATAAGAAGACACGTGTCAATCTACATGGCACAATAACAACGAGGAAGTTTATTTCCCCCGACCAAGTCATGTTCTCTCCGAGCAACGAGGAGGACACCCCGAGGAACTCTATCATCCCGAGATACTCTAAGCACTCCGAGGAACTCTTGATCAACGAGCAACTAAGGCGGTCCGAACTGCATCTCGGCCGTATCATTAATTACCAGACGGACAACTGTTCAACTATTCATTATATTCTTGACGCACACGCTGCATTAAATGTATTACCCTTTCATATGTATATCATTTAATGTATTGGACCTTTCATGTACAGCCTAAAGGCTATAAATACCTTGTATCATCCTCATTCAAGGGGACCGGAACTTCTTGAGAGAACTTGTAATCAAGAATTCCACAAACACTCAACAATAACATAACAGTGGACGTAGGCTTTATTCCTAGCCGAACCACTTTAAAAATCTTTGTTTTATTTATTTATCTGTGATTGAAAAATTAGAGCGATCTAGTTTTTTACATCAACAGATTGGCGCCGTCTGTGGGAACGTGTTACAAGCGTTGTTCTCCACCAAAAGCTAAGTTTTTATTTTCTCTACGTATAATCAATTATACATAAATCTTTTGATTCAATCATGATTTTTATGTTTATATGCATAAATTAATTGTCCAATTTTTATCTGCAAAATGTTGCATATCATGATTTTTTTTAAATCATAACTGTTAGATTAATTCTTATTTAGAAATCTGAAAAATAGTAGATTTCATAAATCATAATTCTTTGCTTGATTCTCAAGTTTTAATTTTATATCATGAAATAAATATTTTAAATGATTACATATGCCAATATATACGACGATGATAAGATTTGATCATTTTCATTGTTGATTTTGAAATAAATTTTGTAAGATATTTGATGTCTATTCAAATTCCCATCATATTTTTAATAAAAGAATGGGAAAAGGTTAAAGACAATGAAAAGTCTTTTCATGGAAATCATGACCCATATATATTCTCTCTCTCTCTTCAAGTTTGAGTCTCTTTGCATTCACAAGTTTAAGTCTCTTTGTATTCATTTTTATGAACTATATACTTAATTTGGTTCATCTTCCATCTATGTCAATAAAGTCAAATTGATTGATTTTTTATATAAATTTGGTAATAATTTCGATCATTCACCATATTTTTATCTCTCCAAATTGGGAATAGGAAGGGATCAATATAAAAAAAATAATTTTTTCTCACCTGAAAAATCATTACCCACCTCTTGTAAAAGAGGATCAGTTAAATAATCATGACCATATCAAGACTGGGAACAAATTTGATATTTTGGCCCCTCGTTCATCACATCACAAGGTTTCTTTGACGAAATCATACGATCTAGTGGGTTATATATTTATTCATTTAATTAACATTCTTAAGGCTTAAATTTTACATTAAATGTTATTTTTTGATCTAAAGATTCGAGATATTCTAGTCATCCAACCATATATTCTATAACTTGAGATATCCTTAAATGTTGGTCGGCAACATCCATGTCGTTTGTCGGCAGCAGTAGAACCTTGGGGTATTAAAAAATGCTAAGCACCCCTGATATTTCTTTAAACACGAGTTCGGCTTGGGGACAAGCAGGGGGCTTAAGTCTTTTTAACTTATGATCACCCCAAAAATATTTTTAAACAGCAACTAATACCTGATTGGTTGTTGGAGATTAAATAAATTTACAAAAAACTTTACGTCTTACTTATGGTGCATATCTAATAAAAATTTGTACATCTCACACACGTGTGGCACAAAAATATTATTTCATATTTTGAAATTTTTATGCTGATACATATCATATATTGATTGGATGAGTAAATTATTCTCATGACTAATCAATTCAGCCTACACATATGGTAGAGCAAAATATTAATTTTTACAGGCACAAGATTCAATGCCGACGAATGCTGAAGCACAAATTATTCTATATCCGTTTGGATTCATATTTTATATTTATCTCAGCATGGAGCTCGAAAAATTTCTTCTCTCTATATATATTCGGCTCCGAGGAAAAGCTACAACATTTATTATATTTCACCCCCAACGGATAGCTGGTCGGGGTAATTCTTATTTATATTCAGGCCCAGATATCTGCTCCAGCACAAATGATTCTATATATCCATTGGGATTGATATTCTATATTCATCTCAACATGGAGCTCGGCGAGATACTTATTATCATATTCAGCTTTGAGGAGAACTATAACATTTATTATATTTCACCCCTAACGGATAGTTGGTCGGGGTAATTCTTATTTATATGCAGGCCCAGCAAAGTTCTCGGCCATATTCTTATGTTCTGGAAAATATTATTCTTATTCGGCATTCTGCAATTATGCCTCGACAAGATACTTATTCAGCTTTAAGGAGAATTACAACATTCGTTCGGATAATTCTTATTTATATTCAGGCCTGGCAACGTTCTCGACCATATTCTTATGTTCTGAAAGATCTTATTCTTGTTCTGCATTATATGATTCTACCTCGACGGATCGGCGAGGCACTTTATTATTTTTAATTATTCTTTATATCTATTTGGATGCATATTCTATTCTCATTTCAGCATGGAGCTCGACAAATATTATATCTTACTCAGCTCCAAGGATGTCTCCAACATTTATTATATCTTATTCAGCTCCAAGGATGTCTCCTGCATTTATTATATCTTATTGCCAACAATCTGTTGGTCATCGCCGAGGAGGTATCCTGCATTTATATTATATCGTATTCCCAACAATCTGTTGGTCATAGCCGAGGAGGTATCTTGCATTTATTATATCTTATTCCCAACAATCTGTTGGTCATCGCCGAGGAGGTATCCTGCATTTATTATATCTTATTCCCAACAATCTGTTGGTCATCGCCGAGGAGGTATCCTGCATTTTTATTATATCTTATTCCCAACAATCTGTTGGTCATCGCCGAGGAGGTATCATGCATTTATTATATCTTATTCCCAACAATCTGTTGGTCAGCGCCGAGGAGGTCTCTAGCATTTATATTATCTTATTCCCAACAAATCTGTTGGTCAGCGTCGAGGAGGTCTCTAGCATTTATATTATCTTATTCCCAACAAATCTGTTGGTCAGCGCCGAGGAGGTCTCTAGCATTTATATTATCTTATTCCCAACAAATCTGTTGGTCAGTGCCGAGGAGGTCTCCAGCATTTATATTATCTTATTCCCAACAATCTGTTGGTCAGCTCCGAGGAAGTCTTCATCATTCATTATCAATTACCACCAACTCCGATTGGTAGATAAAATCCAACTCCGGTTGGTAGACAAAATCCAACTCCGGTTGGTAGATAAAATCCAACTCCGGTTGGTATTGGTCGATAAATCTCATTCAAAGTTCACATTCCACAGTTGGGGGCTTCTATTACAGATATATTTGGTGGCACATTCTTATATCATCATGCAGTCGAGCATCAAATTCAACCCCGACTAATCATCATTCAGGAGTTATTTTTCTTTCTCAGGAATTACTTTTGATATTGAAGTTCAGGAGGAATATTGAAGTTCAGGAGGAATATTGAAGTTCAGGAGAAATATTGAAGTTCAGGAGGAATATTGAAGTTCAGGAGAAATATTGAAGTTCAGGAGGAATATTGAAGTTAAGGAGGAATATTGAAGCTCAGGAGGTATATTGAAATTCAAGAGGTGTATTCAGAAGGACATGATGAAAGAAAGCGACAAGTATTCCACCGAGGAACTCTGTCAGACCAGAAATTAGAAGACAAGTTGCCTATATGGAGGCTATATGTAGACGGCTCATCTTGCACTACAGGCTGTGGGGCAGGGATCATTTTGAACAGCCCAGACGAGGTCGACATGGAATACGCCATACGTTTCTAATTCAAAGCTTCTAATAATGAGGTTGAGTATGAGGCCATGATTGCAGGTCTTAATTTGTCAAATACTATGGAGGCACAGCAGGTTATTGTCTTCAGTGATTCTCAATTGATCGTAAACCAAATGTTGGGAAAATAATGAGCCGAAGGAGAATTGATGATCAAGTATCAAGCAAAGGTGATGGAGTTGGTATCAGAGTTTTTTGCTGTTCAAACTGGTAAGAATATCAAGAATGGAGAATGTGAGAGCATACGCCTTGGCCCGATTAGCATCAGCTACTCGTACCGAGCTGCGAAGAATGATACCAATTGAAGTATTAGAAAGTCGGAGCATAGATGAAGACCTGACGATGAATATTATTACCCTTGATTTAGGAACATCTTGGATGGATCCTATCAGAGCATATATTAAGGAGGAACAATTATCGGAGGATAAGCTCGCTGCCAAGAAATGGAAGTTTAAAGCTGCTCGGTATAATGGTATTCGGAAGATAAGCTCGCTGCCAAGAAATGGAAGTTTAAAGCTGCTCGGTATAATGGTATTCGAAAGATAAGCTCGCTGCCAAGAAATGGAAGTTTAAAGCTGCTCGACGAGGAATTATGGCAGGTTTGCAAAGATGTGTACATCCCTCCGAGGTGAATTGATTAAAGAGATCTATGAAGGGTCCTGTGGAGCCCATGTAGCAGGTCGAACACTTTTGCAAAAGGTGATGACGCAGGGATACTACTGGCCGACGATGAGAGCTGATTGTATAGCTTATGCCAAGAAATGTGACAAGTACCAACGCTTTTCCTCCATCCGAAGAACTTCACAAACATTGTTGACACCCATTATTTATCCTTGGCCATTTTCCATGTGGGGATTGATTTGGTTGGACCATTGCCGACGACTCGAGGAAGATTCAAATACCTCGTCATCGCAGTAGATTATTTTACTTAGTGGATAGAAGCTGAGCCACTTATTGACATGACATACGAGAAGGAAGGTGTACCAATTTGTTTGGAAGAACATCATATGCCGATATGGTCTCCCTCATGCCTTCATCACAGACCATGGAACACAATTTAAAAACGAGGAGTTTGCTGCCTATTATCATCAGTCAAACATTTTGAAGGTTCATTCAGCGCCAGGATATCCTCAGAGCTAATGGACCAAAAGCTCTAAGGAGCTAAAAAGTGCTCTAAGGAGCCAAAATTGCTCTAAGGAGCCAAAAGTGCTCTAAGGAGCCAAAAAGTGCTATAAGTAGCCAAAAGAGCTCTAAGGAGGAAAAGTGCTATAAGTAGCCAAAAGAGCTCTAAGGAGCAAAAGTGCTATAAGTAGTCAACCTCCTTTGGTTAGGAGGACAGCTCTATGGAGCAAAAGTGCTATAAGTAGCCAACCTCCTTTGGTTAGGAGGACAGCTCTAAGGAGCAAAAGTGCTATAAGTAGCCAACCTCCTTTGGTTAGGAGGACATGCTCTAAGGAGCCAAAAAATGCTCTAAGGAGCCAAAAGCTTTAAGGAGCCAAAAAGTGTACACCAGCATGATCAATTACGGTTGGTAAGATAAAAATATACTCTCATATTACAACTTATGTTGGTCGGGAGGTAATATTATTACAAAAAGTTCTTTGAAGAGCAAAATATTCCAAAATACACCAAGTATAGTTGGTCGGGGATAAAAACCCATCAACTGTAGTTGGTCGACAAGCATAATTTAACAACCTTGGTTGGTTGGAAAAATTTTAACATTTTTATACTCATTACTTTATTATTAAGTGATCGAGCAACGTTACTAATACTTGTAACTTTTTATTACTAAGTTGGTCGATGAACAACACAATATTGTTATCTTTTACATATGCACAGATGTAAAGTATTTTACAAGACAATAGCAATTAAGATTGCGAATAAAAATGAAAGTCTTTCGTTAAATTCAAAAAACAAAATACATTTAGAATGAAAATGTATACTAACTATTACATTGAGATTCCTATTCTATTGGTTTCTTTTCCTTCTACTTTTGAAACAGGTTCCTCGCCAGCAGGAGGATCATCTAAAATATAAGAGGAGTTTATGAAGTTAAGACCTTTCAACATTCTGATATTCATCACAGATGATCTATCCGAGAAGCATTAGCACATTCCCGAGAAGCACTTGCTCGTCCCTGAGAACCTCTTATTCGTCCCCGAGCAGAGGTAGAAATCAAAATCAACATCAACAGTATTGAGATCTTTGCTACTACTATCCCAATCAATATTGAAGAAGAAATTATATGAAAACGTTTCGAAGTCCACCACTAGCTCATAGGAGGCAGTAGGTCGGCTAGCAAACCAATCAACATACTTGAAGATTATGACAAGCTACAAACGGCATCATATGTCGTCCAAAAGATAATGCACTTTATGTTAAACAAATCAAGAAGGTAGATCAAGAATTTCACGAGCACCGAGCAACATTGCAGAATAAATACTCCATCCTTTCAAGTAACCCATCAAGCATGAAGCATTGGGGGCTTCTGTTGATACCAAATTTAATCTGCTGATGTGGACCAATAATAAGAAGACACGTGTCAATCTACATGGCACAATAACAACGAGGAAGTTTATTTCCCCCGACCAAGTCATGTTCTCTCCGAGCAACGAGGAGGACACCCCGAGGAACTCTATCATCCCGAGATACTCTAAGCACTCCGAGGAACTCTTGATCAACGAGCAACTAAGGCGGTCCGAACTGCATCTCGGCCGTATCATTAATTACCAGACGGACAACTGTTCAACTATTCATTATATTCTTGACGCACACGCTGCATTAAATGTATTACCCTTTCATATGTATATCATTTAATGTATTGGACCTTTCATGTACAGCCTAAAGGCTATAAATACCTTGTATCATCCTCATTCAAGGGGACCGGAACTTCTTGAGAGAACTTGTAATCAAGAATTCCACAAACACTCAGCAATAACATAACAGTGGACGTAGGCTTTATTCCTAGCCGAACCACTTTAAAAATCTTTGTTTTATTTATTTATCTGTGATTGAAAAATTAGAGCGATCTAGTTTTTTACATCAACAATCACTATTTGGACTGCCCATCAAGCTTAAAAAATAATCAAGGTAAAAATTCATGCCCCCGCCCAATCCTCATCTCCCCAACACTCACTAATAAGAAATTGTTATATTAATGACAATTTATTTTGTGACTAAGATATTTTCGTGGCTAATTTTAAACTTACATCTATGAAAAACTATTTCGCAATGGAACCCTACTAATTTTTAAGAGGAAAAATCAATTTTTGTCAAAAAAAAATCTTTAGGTGTGCACTTTTTTCTAAGTAGAGCCAATTTATTGATGGCAAAATAACTTTTTTTGGCGGCTACTTTTTTTGGCGGCAATATCGTTCCTTTTGCATTGCCCGATAAGATTAGAAGATATACATACATGGTCACGAATCTGCAACCTCTACACATTTCATTTAGAAGAAAAAAACAAATGCAAGCGGTGTCGTCTGATAAAAACCCATTCCTCGTTTTCATTAAACCCTCACCTGATCTCTCTCTCTCTCTCTCTCTCAAAAGCCTTAGTAAATCTCTCTCTCCATTGCAAAACCCTCACACGATTTGATACAGGTACGTCTTTTAAAAAAAAAAAACTGAATGATGAAATTTTCTATTTCTCTAGTTTATTGCCAATTTTAATTTAGGCAGTGAGCATCTGCGGCTTAAATTATGGTTCTATATCTCTATGGTTCCATCTAAGGCTTTGGTTTTAGCAGTGAACTCATTTTCTGTCGTATGTATGGAAGCTAAAGCGGCCGCCTTAGCTAATAGTTTCATTGTGGATAATCAAATTCAAAGTTGCTATTATTGAGTGTGACAATATATAATCTCTCTATATAATAACGAGTACTTCTACACCGACACAGTTGGTGCGACACAGTGACATATCGCATCGGTATTGGTTAGTATCGCTAACGCGGACCCACGCCCATAAGGTAATAGCCAATACCGGTGCGACACGCCACTGTGTTGCATCATTATGTATCAAAAATTTGTGTCGGCCTAGCATTTCTGAGATAATAACTCAATTCTGTTTAGAGAGTGAATATTAGGGTGCCACGTCAAACGTGAGAATCCATGAGATTTCTCCGAGCCCACACCTGTCCCTAACTCAAATTGTTAGAACTCTTCTCTCTAAACCCTACCCAACTCATATACTTCTTCTCCACTTTCTCTCAACAGCAAAACTCCAAACTCCATCTTCACCTTCTCCCACCCAAGCCAAAATCTTTTGAGACTCCCTCATCGAAGCTTTCCGCTCTCTCAATCAAACACCCTAACATGGTATTTATGGTGCGTTTCATTATCCATATTCCCTTGATTTTAATTTAGGAGCAACTCACATTGATTCCGTGTTTTTTCTCTATTCTCCATACTCAGGTTTTGTAAATTTTCACTCTTTAGATGGCCGGAGTGATATTGGTTGTTGGGGATAGTTGGTTGTGTATCTAGAATTTTTGGTTCATCGTTGGGAAAAAATTTATGTATGGATGGGTTTATGGGATATTGTTTTGGTTTTATGTTGTTGTGATGTAAATCTTCAAATGCGGAAGCGTTATTATTACATTACACAACTATTACCTACTCAACAATAACAACAACAATAACAAACTAAACTAAACTAAACTAAAAAAATGTGTTTCTCTCTCTCTATTATTCAAGGTTAAGTACAAATGAGGACCAAAAAGCCTATTTATAGGAAGAGTTAGTTTGCTAGCCAAGCTAATACTCAAAAAGACTAAAAATGACAACTAATTACTAAAAATGACTTATTAGTATCAAACATGCTTGGAAATTAATTAAACACTAAAAATAAAAGGAAAGTTAAGTTACAATAAACCTTAAACTAAAAATAGAAAATAAAAGATAGTCTTCTTCCGGAGGCACATCCACACGCCACGTGTCGCTACAAATCAGATACACATCATGTTGGGCTTGTGTTTTTTGGTTCCCCAAAGATTTGGGTCAGGGGGATTTGGGTGCAACTGGATGGAGGGGCATGAAGGTTTTTTTTGTTGTTATATTTATTTAATTGGTGATGGGTAAGGTTTAGAAGTTTGGTGATTCTTTTGTGGGACATGGTTTTGAATTTTGGATGGTTTATGGGGGTGGTTGGTGGTTTGTTTTTGGTTAGAGCTTCAGAGGACTAGTGGGGGGAGGGGTATGTGATTGATGATGAAATGCGTGGGGTATGAGTTTCTTGCAATCTAAACATGGTGTAAATGACGAATGAATGGCGGAGTTCCTTGGTACAGTGGGTGAGTGTTTAGGATGATGGTGCTACTGGTAGGTCTGGTTGAGGGGGGTACAATGTGAGTAATAGCGCTTTTTGACATTCTTTTCCCTCGATCCAAACTTCATGAGATAGTAAATGTGGGTAGTATGAGATTGGTGTAAGAAATGGTAGGGTTTTTGTATTAGTTGTTTAAGACGTGTGTGGGGCTAGAGTGCATAGTACTATGGTTTAAGTGGCTGATTTGAGCTTATATTGTTGTTACCTGGATTTTGGGGTATTCCTACTCAGTTATGGTATGGGTTTGTTTCGTACTTTGAGGATGGGTCGTTGGGATGGAGTTAATTCGGTCATTACCTTCATTTTGGTTCGAGTCAGGTGATAAGCATGGAAGCTTGTGTAACAACGCATCCATGGCATCTTTAAATGATGGACTCGCTGTCGTCAATGGACCAAATCTGACTTCATTTTCTCAAATATACAAGTTTTCTCTGGACAGGTACAAACAACTTTAATATGGTTTATTTTATTATAAATGAAACAAAATCTCTTGATTTTTTCCATAGGTGAAATATATTTATTTTCCCCTTCTTCACATTGTAGGTTGAAACCGTATGATAGAGGGTGTTAACGGGCATACTAACTTTGATCCTCATGTAAGAATATTAGCCTGGTCTTATGTCAACTTTGATAGTAGACCCAATTAACTGGCAAATGATATTCCCATTTTCTTCCTTATATCTATCATTTGGAAGACCATCAACACGAACCCAAGTCTCTATGTTCTCAAAATTAACATCGCCAGCAGATAAGTTAGAATCCCACTTTTTGAGAATTAGTAATCCGTTGGAAAGGGACCTAGGAGACTGGTCAAGGTGTCCTCATCTAACTCGCAGCTGAAATAAAAAGAGAGGGTGTTAAACTCACTCTTTAATACCTCGATGTTGCCTTTGAGCTTCAACGATTTTTCGACAAGCCCCTTCACTTGGGCAAGGTTGGAGGTTTTGTTTGAGATGACTTTTTCAATGAGAGATGAGCTCTTATCACCCGCAAGTCTGGATGATTTTGGGAGTGATAACATTCCTTCATTGGTGGAACCTATGCTAAGCATAAATTCCAAGGATAAAACAAAAGGGGCAAAGGATTCGACTATTAGAGTGTTTGGGGACCACCAAGAAAAGGTCAAAATGAAGAAGGAAAGAAGGAAGCTTAAAAAATGTGGGGACCAGACCAAAGGAATAACTGGACAAGGAATGAAATGTAGGAGAGGGGACATGAAATGTAGGAAAAGAAAGGGTGGATGAGTGGAAGGAGGAAATAAACAAAATTGGAGGCAGGAAAAGGTGGGTGACTTCAAAGAAGGAGATCTGTAAGAGAACAATAGAGAGAGGCTCTAAAAACTAGAGAGAGATGTCTTTTAGCCACTTTCTCATCTGTGTTGATTCGTGTAGTTTTTACTTCATAGTTCATAGGTATCAATTTACCTTTGTGATTTGTTTTGAATCTCATCACACAAACTTATTGAATATCGGTCCATCTTCAAGTGGAATGGTATATTTCACTTTTATTGTATAAATTGGTTTTATGGTAGGGTCAAATGATAATTTGCGTTAGATTGATATACTGTAATCTATGTTCCGCAGCTTTGAAATCCAAGTATTTAATCAAAATGGTTAAAATCAATTTACTTCTTTCATTCGTATTTATATGTGGTTTTACTTCAAATAATAGAAAATTATTTTCTCTTTCACTACATTTTTTTGGCTTTATTATAGCTTACTTAATACAAGTTTTAGCTCTTGTGAATAAGATACTATAGAAGTTTTACAAAATAAAAGTTTTAGTTTAGTTCTTGTGGATGACAAATTTCAATTTAATTGTTGAAAATCTAGGTAAACTTTAGCATGACACTCGTTTCCGTCTATATGGGTCGCAGTCAAAAATTATTTTCTCTAAAGATATTTGTTACAAGAAGTCTTTTACTCTATACTTTTTATGTTATTATTTACTTGAGAAATGTAACGTAAATCTCATTTCAATGAAATAGTATTATGAAAATTGAGTTATAACAAATATTTTCTTATAAACATAACCAAAATGTCACCTGCGACGCACATGCACACTAACTTTTAAATGAAACTTCTTAAAACTTCTTATTCATAACCCCAATGTCAAGTGCGATGCATGTGCGCAACAACTGATATTAAAAATTGTAGGAGTTTCGCTAATATATACTTCTCTCTCTTAATGCTAGTTGTCATATGTGAATCTATTGCTGAATTTTTTTTCCGTGATCTTTAGAAATATTTACAATTTTTGCCACTAATTAAAAGAATCTTTTACCAGGTCAAGAATGTGCACCGGCCCAATTAAGGATCTAAGCGAGATTCTCTGAGCTCAATAGTCAATACTCAAAAATAAGTTTCTTTCAAGGATCTCTTTCCACCTAAAGCGTTGAAGTTTAGACCTGTAGGCATTATAAAGTTTATAAACCAAACTTCAAAAACAAAATTCCAACCATTCTCTTTCACGTGTTTGGCTTATGTGGGGAAGTATACAACCCACCCATTATACTTGGCAATAGCGTGAGTTTCCATATGCCTTTTGGATACGGTATCTCTTGTGACTTCACAGCTATATTTATAGTCAGAGTTGCACGTTTGTTTCCATCTCCTTTTCTGCTACACATGCATTGGTCGTGAACAACAAAAAGTGAGAAAAGGACAGAGAAAGAGGGGGAGAGATAATAAGCATTTTTTTGCAATTCAAACATGGAAGGGTCTCAAAGTGAAAATTATTCTAATAATCAAAAGTTTGCTGCTACTACTACTACTACTACTACCCCAGTGGACTCTGAAAACAAGGCAACACAATTCAGAATATTATCATTGGTAGCCCCTCATATGAGAGCATTTCATCTCTCCTGGGTTTCCTTCTTTGCTTGTTTCGTGTCCACGTTTGCTGCCCCACCGCTTCTGCCCATCATTCGCAACAACCTCGATATGACTGCCACAGACATTGGAAATGCCGGGATAGCTGCTGTTTCTGGTGCAGTTTTCGCGCGTGTAGCCATGGGGACTGTGTGTGACCTATTTGGACCCCGCCTAGCGTCCGCGTCTCTTATCCTCCTCACTACACCCACGGTTTACTGCTGCGCAGTCGCCAACACACCCATCTCCTTTATTGTCCTCCGCTTTTTCACGGGATTCTCTCTAGCAACGTTTGTATCGACACAATATTGGGTGAGCTCCATGTTCTCGGCCCAAGTCGTGGGTACCGCTAACGGGATCGCGGCTGGGTGGGGGAATCTCGGTGGTGGGGCCACGCAGCTTGTCATGCCCCTCGTTCTCTCTTTAATCCGAGATATCGGTGCTACACAATTCACAGCCTGGCGAATCGCGTTCTTCATTCCCGCACTTTTTCAAACCATATCGGCATACGCTATTTTCTTCTTGGGACAAGATTTGCCTGATGGGAACCTTTCACAATTGCAAAAATCCGGGGTTAAGCATAAAGATAGTTTCACTAGTGTTATGTACCATGCGATCACGAATTACAGAGGGTGGATATTAGCGTTGACTTATGGGTATTGTTTCGGGGTTGAGTTGACCGTGGACAACATAATTGCACAATATTTTTTCGACAGGTTTAACGTGAACCTCCACACTGCGGGGATGATTGCTGCAAGTTTCGGGTTGGCGAATTTGTTTTCGAGGCCCGGAGGAGGCTTTCTATCAGATTTTGTGGCAAGAAGGTTTGGGATGAGAGGTAGGCTTTGGATACTGTGGGTAGTGCAGGTGTTGGGAGGTCTTTTCTGCATTCTGCTAGGGAAGGTGGGATCTTTAAGTGCTTCAGTTGCTGTGATGATTGTGTTTTCCGTATTTGTTCAAGCTGCTTGTGGGCTTACATTTGGGATTGTCCCTTTTGTCTCCCGAAGGTATGTAGTTCCCTACAAATAGCTAGTAATTAATTAATTTATTTCTCCAGTATATTTCTCAAAAGTAAATCTTTCTTTGAATGTCCATATAATTCTGCATTCTCGTGGCTGGTATATATATAGGCCGTATGAAGTGCGGATCCCAATGCGGACCTTTTTTTTAAAATAGTAAAAATCAAATTTTTTTATGACATTTATTTTGTATGATCTCCGTAGTAATGATCTCTATAGTGAGGAGATCATCTACAAAAAAATCATCATAAAATTACACTCTTTACTATTTAAATAAATGGTTTGTATGGGGGTATCTATGTATGACATCCTTACATCATGGAAAAAGAAAAAATAAATCCGATGTGTATTTTATAATTTTCATCAAAAAGCCTTAGAAAAAAACAAAGGTGGGAAAGAATATAGAGCCCGGAGTTAATTTGTAACTTTGTAACCGATGTTTACATATGTCTAGAGATGCTTGGGAGCAATTAACATATTTAATGATGTCACAAAGAAAAAGGACAAATGAAAAACTTAAAAAGTCATGAGGCTAACTATGAATAATATAAATTTATAATATAACGTTTTAGGAAACTTCTTTTCTGATCAAATTAAATTCAAAATATACATGAAACATCTGCAACTCCACAAAAAATAAAATGCACAATTCCAGAATGATAAAATGAAAAGTTCCACAACTCGTCTAAACATATGTAATGTTAACAAAACTAAAATATATTCATAGACAGGGATAATAAAGGCAAATCAATTTAACACATGGTTCAAAGTCAAGGCCGATACCGCGACGATACGACCGAGTTGACTAGGTATCGGTGCCCACCGATCCGATTTCGAGTTACGAGTTGAATTTTCAATTATTGATGTGAATCGACCCTATATCGGTAATTTCTCAAGAGTATCGGTGATATAGCGGTAGAATCGGCCCATATCGGCGATATCGCAGTAGAATCGGCCATATCGGCGATATCGCGATGGAATCGGCCCATATCGGCGATATCGCAATAGCATCAACCTATATTGGTGATATATCGGCCGAGATGGTATAAGTTACTAAGCATCAATCTCCAGTGTTATGTTGGTAAGCGTGGTTTTTTTGGGGGGTTACGAAATACTAATTGTTTTTTTTAATTTAGTGTGCTCTGTGTGTGGGTTATCTGGTCATCGTGTGGGTTTAATTTAGTGCGTTGTATATTTGCCATTTTTTTTTTTTAAAGAATGCAAATGATCCAAATGTTATTTGTTATTATTTTTTATAATAATACTCCCAATGTTATTTTTTAATATGTTATTATTTATAAAAAAACGTAAATGTTATTCTTTTACAAACAAATATACAACTGTAATTATTGTAAAAATAATATTTGTATCCTCTAAACATTTGTAAAAATAATATTTGCAACACAAGTAAAAAAAAAATATTTGCATCCTTTTTGTAAAAAAATAACATTTCCATCAATTTAAAAGAAAACATTTGCAACCCAACAACAAAAAAAAAACATTTACATTCCTTTTATAAAAAAATAACATTTGCATCCTTTTTGTAAAAAATGATTGTAAAAAAAATGTAGTGTTTTGTCAAAATTACTATTTGTATCCTCTTTGTAAAAAAATAACAATACTAAAAAAGAAACATTTCTATCCTTTTTAGAAAAATCTAACAGACTTAAAAAACACATTTGTATCCTCTTACTAAAAATAATATTAAGAATATAATAATTGTATCCTCTTTGTAAAAACAAAAATTATCCTCTTACTAAAAAAGTAACATATGTTTTTCTTTGTAAAAATATAATATTTGTATCCTCCGTAAAAAAAAACATTGATTTATTATGGAACATTGAATCAGGCATGTTCGCAGCACGTCAATATAATCAATTGTACAATGTTATGCATATTAAATGATAGTTTTAAACTTATCTGATTGGTTTACATTGTTAATCGTATTTTTTTAAAATTTTCTAGATTTTTTTCGGAATTTTTTGCGCTCTCTAAATAGTGTATCTTTGCGTATCGCCCGATACCGTGACCGATACCGCGACCGAGTTGAAAATCGAGTGGCCGATACCGAGACTTTGAACTCTGATCTAACAACAATGAATCCCACAAAATATATTCATGAACAAAGTGATAATTAAAGCCTATGTTCTGAGAACTTAAGGAAAATTACCAAAAACCCTACATTTGGATGCCTTTTTGTCTACTTCATTCATTCACTTCCACAAAGCTTATCATCCTCCTAATTCACAATTCATTCTTTTTTTTTTTGTGAATTCATGGATCGGCTTGAAATTGAGCAAGAATGAGTCAATAGATTTTTATCCAACAAAATGGTTAAATGTGGAAATTGAGCTATAACGAGTCAATAGATTTTTATCCAACAAAATGGTTAAATGCTAAATACAAACCTGCCATGGTAAAAAATATGAACACGATGTACAATTTGTGTTTCTAAATTACAAACCAAGTCATTAGATATGAATAAATTACAAAATAAAATAAAGATCTGAGTTTAGAAATGGAACCTCAATCGATGAAATCCCAAAATATCTCTAATATTTTACCAAGCAATTATAATAGGGTATGCCCGCGCCAATGGCACGGTGCATTACATTGTTTTCATCAAACAAATCCTTAGAAACTACAAAATTTATGTTGTACTTTTTTTTATTGAAATTAACATTTGACGTTTTCCAGATTTCAACGTTAACACCCCCATCCCAACCAAATAACCACCACCAACATCATCTTGTCCTCATCCACCCAAACAAATCACCAGCAACAACCCTCACCACTCAAATCAACAAATTATTATCACAAATTCACCTAAAAATACCAAATGCACTCAAACTTGCACAAAGTAATATATAATAGGCAAAATTGATTCATATCTGTAACGTTCATAACATTTCAGTTATAATTATATTTATAGAACAAATTAAAATAAAAACATGTGTTTAAGAAAGAAAGTTTTCTGGATAACTATAAAATACCCAAACATATATAGCCCAACAAACAGAATTCATCTTAATGAACCAAAGCACTTGTGCAATCTAACCTAATGGAAACAATCCGAAGAGGTAACTGAAAGTTGTTATATTCTATCATGTTGCCACATAGTTCACACTCAAATTTATCATACTCAGAGAAATTATAATTTTCTAGGTAACTTCATAAAATATTACCCACATCATCCTATTTGGCCCTTGATATGCCAACAAAACCCATTGATCCTATGGCTCATCGTTGCAAGTCATGCCTTGGTACTCCTTGTGTATGAATCAAATTGGACAGTATTAAAAAGCACTCAAATGGTTAGTGAAGCCTTAAAAAACAAATAGCAAAGCATATTTAGTTGGGTTTAAGAAACTCACACCCAAAAGCAACTAAATTCCCTTCATCACTTTGATTCTAAAAGAACAAAATTTAGAATCCCATGTAAAAATCACTTCAGTTTAAAAATGCCAATTAAAATCAAATATACAACCTTCAATTCAGATTCCTATATTGAAAACTCACTTTCTAAATGTAAATATCTATCTATCTATCTATCTATCTATCTATCTATATCAAAAAGTACAAAAATATTCAATGAGCATGACTATTGAACATATAAGTGCATCTTAATACAATTTATGTTGAAAGAGGTGGACTTTATGTTGAAAGGTTTGCAGCTTTGAACATGACTATTGAACATATAAGGGTATCTTAGTACAAAGTAGTTACACCAAACTTATTAAGGACTCCAATCAAGCAAAAAATAAATGAGAGACCAACTTAGAAAACAAAAATAAACACAAATTCAAATCAGAACCTCCACAAATTTAAATATAAAATCTCAAAATTTCTAGTCAATACAACCTTATAATCCAAAATAAAAATCAAAACATCAAAGTTGAAGCACTAAAACTGAACCCATACACATAAATGAGAAAATAAATAAAAGAATCCCAGGACCCAACCCCATATATTCTCAAACAAACTGGTTGCATTCAAAGAATGGTTAAGCAACAAGCCATGTTTGCATTCAATCACATAAACTTAAATAAATCCGTAAAGATAACGTTAGATTTCAATCCAAACAAATCAAAATAAGAACTACCAAAAAGTGTATGAGAAATGTATACGTTTGCCTTCAGATGGATGGAAACCAGAACCCTAGATTAAAAAAAAATTATAAACCCAAAACAAACCTCATATGAAATAGGAAAAAGCAAAAGGAAAACCTTGAACCCCCTTAAATCCGTAAGAAATCCAAAAGGGCCAAAACCCATAACACAAACCCTATAATCCCGACTATGAGCTATCGTGTTCCTCTGCTTTCAATAATAATTTTGCAGGAAATAACAGAAAAGCAAAATCAATTCTTTGGTGCTGTGTGAAAAGTAAACAAATACTAACAACCAAATATACTCCAAATAGCAAATAGCTGGGCACCTGATACCTTTGCACATAGGCACAAAATAACCGTGAACCTTGAAAACCAAATCAAACAGGTTACAAATTCATAATCTGAATACCAAAAAATAATATTCGAAAGCCTACCTTTTAACTTCAACATCCATTCCCCTGTGTGGGAGAAATATTTCAAACTTCAAGCCCAAATATTTACAACCTCTGCAAAAACAATGCACAAACATGAGAAATATAAAAATCCCATAAGACTGA
The DNA here is from genome assembly GCA_949130495.1 of Sambucus nigra. NCBI lineage: Eukaryota > Viridiplantae > Streptophyta > Magnoliopsida > Dipsacales > Adoxaceae > Sambucus > Sambucus nigra. Next base: position 121,972,016 of record OX422209.1, read on the forward strand.
AATGATTTAGCCAAAATCATCACTGATTTGTGATAAGAAATCAGTAAACCAAAGTCAAAGTGATTTCTTGTGGAAGAAGGTGTTGTAGGGAGGGATATTTTGAGTATGAGAATAGGGGGTAATGGTGTGCTTTGGAGATTGTGAGACAGTTAAGTGTTCAAATTAAATTGAGGAGGATAGTTTGGGTGGGAGAATTAAAAAGTTGCAAACAATTTGGACCATTAGATTAATATGTGAGGACGTGGAACTAATATTAAGCATTGATATGCTTTTACATTTTCCAAATTCAAAAACCTCCTTATCATATCATATAGATATAAGTTCTGCATTCTATTGTGGTAGGTTATCTACGACATGCTAGCAATTAAATTATTGTTTTTCAGTACATACCAAGTATACATATCGATTTTTTAAAATAGTAAAATCAATATTTTTGAGTTGAGTTTTTTTGTGTGATATTTAAACATTTCAAGGGACCCATATAAAAAAAGTTAGTTCAAGATGACTTTTATTTATTTATTTTTTTTTTCCGTTTTAATAAAATTGGTCAAACTTTCACACCTTTTAAAGCATTTTAAAAGATGTGAAAGTTTGACCATTTTTTCGACATAGCAAAAACATTTATTCTAAGTTGATTTTTTTACATGGGTCCTTTGAAATGTTTAAATACCACATAAAAAAATTCAACTCAATTTTTTTTAATATTTTAGAAAAATAGGTTTGCGCCAGTATGTATATAAAAGTTCCTTTTTTGAGGGTACTCACGGGAACAGATCCAGTGGAGACGGGGTGGGACCTGTAGCTCAAAGGATTAGAGTACGTGGCTACGAACCACGGTGTCGGGGGTTTGAATCCCTCCTCGCCCACAACCGACCCAAAAGGGAAGAATCTTTCCCCCTGGGGGTATGGGGGGTAGGAAAATCATTATCGGGATATATGAGGGCATCTCTCTCTCTTGATATATATATATATATATATATATAAAAGAGTCTCCTGGAAGGACCTCTTATATACATACCCTCATACAAACTATTTTTTTTTAAATAGTGAAAATTAAATTTTTTGATGAAACTTTTTGTAAATAATGTCCTCGAAAAATTCATTTTTTTACTATTCTAAAAAAATAACATGTAAAAATGATGAATATGTGTATTTTTGCTGTTGAAAGTTTTGATGATCATCGAACCCCCTTTTGGATTGAATTTTTTGTTCATATTCTCGTCATTACAGGGATAATCTCCAAGAAGTTTCATAAAAAAAATTATTTTTTTACTATTTAAAAGGTCCGCATGGGGTTCACACCATCTGAGATGACTTGATATATATATTAGTGTATGCTCGTGCTGATGGCACGGGATTAAGTTTTGGGTACGTGTGCTAGAAATATAGGGTGTGGCTATGGTAGTTTATTTTTCCACTAATACTACCACCAACCTAAGTCATCAAACCCTACCACCAAATATTAATATATGCACACCCTAATATCAAATAACGCAAAGCAAAAGAATAAACAAAAAAGTCTATACGTTATATTGCTTCATTGTTGGATCAACTTAAACAAATTAAATTCACGGAATCCATAACTAACCACGGTACCCCTAAGTCCCTATACATAAATTAATATATCCAAATATAACATAACTATAAGAGTAGTTTCTAAGGAATAAAGATTGATTGGCCAATGCAATAGAGATACATAAAGGTGCTGGTAAAAATGTGTCAATAAATAGCGTCCCAATAAAATTATTAATGGCTAAAAGAAAAATATATCTTTTCCAATTCTCAGGTGTTACCTTGATGCAGATATATGTGCAACTTGTTTAATTAAGGAGCTAAAGACGATGAATGTCAAATAAGAAATTAAAATTCAAAGACTCAAATTTCACACACAATCTACCTGCTCACATACCTGACACGAACAATACCAACTGTGAATTGTAACTTTGCTTTGATATATTTGTTTATATCGCATACACTAAGGCCGTGTTTGGTTGCGCAAATTGGTCATTGTGAATTAGTGAACTGTAAATGAGTGGATTTGTAAAACCACTTTTACACAAAGTTGAGGTTCTATGAGAAAAAAAAACAAAAATAAATTAAGAGAGAGAGAAGGGGAGGGGGGGACGGATGGGGAGGAAAAAGGAGCATGCGCTTGACGTGACACTTATTTCAATGGATTCATTTCACGTTTTTTGTGAAATGATGCAATTTCAGATTTTACACATAAGCTAAAAATGGGCAATTAATGAATCTGATGGGAATGAGAGTTTATTTTAGTATTTTCTTGCTTTTATTGTAATTTTCCTTTATTTTAGAGCTTTATTAGTTTCCAAGTATGTTTGGGACTAATATGTCATTTTTAGATATTAGTTGCCTTTAGTCTTTTTGGGTAATAGCTTGTTTAGCAAGCTAACTCTTCCTATAATTAGGCCACTTGGCCCTCATTTGTACTCAACTTTTAATATGGAGAATAGAGAATAGAGAGAGAAAGAAACCCATTTCATGTCTTTAGTTGTTGTTGTTGTTGTATAGATGTTGTGTAGATTAGTTGTTGTGTAGAACAACTTCTTCTTTTTACGCTTCCGTACCCAAATTCACATCAAATTGGTATCAGAGCAGTGTTCGTTCTTGGCGCGAGGATGATTATCAAGTACGAATCAGATTCAGGATGGGATCACTCCAACTTCATTCTACGTACAACAAGTCCCACCATCGAAACCCTAATTCTCCAAGATCCACCCATTCTACATCTTTGCCCCCCCCCCCCAAAAAAAAAACCCTAACCCCAATAAACATTCTTATTCAACCCCGGCAACCTCTCACCACATCACATACCCTAATCAAATTTTCCCACCGCTAATTTCTACACACTAATCCCCAACCAATTTCTGAAAATTACAATTCAGCACCTGCATTTTTCAATAATTACAAATTTGCTTCAAATCTATCATGGTCCTACTATTTAATCCTTCCCTCACCCGAAGAATACCTTTCTTACAAATTCTCGTGGGACGGTACCCAATACGGCCTCGATATGAATGCATGTGCCGATTTTGACAAGGTTAATTGTGCCATCATCAAGGAACTCCAAAGTCTTCAAGCTTCTTGGGTCGAGACGGACTCATCTCTCTCTAAAAAACTTCACACATTGGAATATAGTGCTTATTCTTTCGGAGAGTATGAGATGTACTATCAACACCTACATAGATGTCGAGCCAAGTATTATGAGATGGAGATGGCACGTGAACAATGTATACGGGCACGAGCGAGGTATTTGGTCCCATATTTGGAGTACTTGTCTATCGGTGTACCTCCTCCTACATCCGATGTCATTCCCACACACACCGATGATACTATCTCTTCGGATATGCTTCACGAGGATGTCTTCGAGGTTGTTGAGACCCCGACGATGCTTGTTAGTGACTCCGAGTTCCTTCCTTGTGACTTTTTTTCCATATTCGAGGAGGATGGATGGCTCAACTTTTAATATGGAGAATAAAGAATAGAGAGAGAAAGAAACCCATTTCATTTCTTTAGTTGTTGTTGTTGTGTAGTATATATATTGTGTAGATTAGTTGTTGTGTAGAATAACTTCTTCTTTTTACGCTTCCGTACCCAAGTTTACATCAGAATCATTTCATTAATGAAATGAAACACAATTAATAGGTCAATTTGTAAATGGACCAATCTATTAACGAGTCAATTTACAATTTTGGGAAAACCAAACGGAGCTCAAGTCTTGCCTAAGACATGATCACAATTTAGTTACAGTCGTTCATCATGCTTACAACAAACCCTTGCATAAAACCAAAGGCAGGTCGGTGCATACGACATGTCTAAGTACCCTATAAGGGAGAGCAGTACAGTACTTACCACCTCATCGTTACCTATCTCCTCTAATCCTTCACCTCGGCAAAAAAATAAATAATAAATAGCTACCAAAACCCAAAGACATCATGAAAATCTAAAATCTAAGTTTATTGAAATGGGAGAGCAATACAATACTTACCACCTCATCCTTGACCCCAATTAATTAACATTTTTGTTTGGACTCTTTTTTTACGAAGCTAATTTTTTTAAGAATGCGAGGACCAATTATTTAACATGGATGGATCAATTTATTAATAAGAGCTTCCCAATTTAGTTCATTGCCTTTTTTTTACCTAATATTTTTTTCGTCACCAAGGTCCCTCATCTCATCCCTTAATGTATACATAATATGTTAGGGTATACACAAAATATATATGTACGTTGTAAAAATTGATGTGGACATTATAAAATTGTTCATATAAATCACAAAAAACTCGTTTATAGATCACAAAGTTAAACGCATACATAATTGAAATAATCAGGTATACATAACACACAAAGACCTCACTTAAAATACTTTTTCATCGTGTTATAAATCCACAAAAATGACAATTTCTAGTTCTTTATGATTTTTATGAGCCGCTCTAGATATCTATAAATCTAGCCGGGGACTTAATCTTTGTTTTTCTTAATGATATAAGGGTTCCATTACTCTCTTCTTTTCTTTCTTTAATGAAACAGCTCACTTGGTCCTCCCAAGCTTGAGATTTTATGAGAAAAGATTCAAAAAAAAAAAATCTCTCTGGATTGGCCATCTCTATTATGGGTGGTTACTGTTCGATTTTTAACCCTATCGTACCGTTTTTATCCCCCCAAAAATATGATTTTGGTTTACTATATTTCAATACCGTAAACTGAAATCACCATAAATTTTGTGGTTGGTTTTTGTTTAGACATATGAAAACCGATTTACCAAAATACCATACCAAAAGTTAAAATACAGAAACAACCGTTACAAAATATCAAATAAATATGCTAGAATTACCAAATTTTTATTATATCAGTAAATTAGTTCTTATTCACATCTTCATACATCTTTGTCGGGAAACATTAAACAGTTACATTGTACTAACGTGTTTTGAAACGGAGCCGGAATGTTCACAAACCCACTCTAATCTGCACAAACATTAAATAAAAGAGAATACAAGGAAAAAAATTGACATCAAATATTAAATGCAAGAAGCTATTGCAACTACGGAGAGAGGGAAAATTCTTTACGGAAGCTAATGTTGGACGTCGGTTTAGTGGTGATGAGAGTGATAGGCTGTTAGAATATATATATCGAGAGAGAGAGAGAGAGAGAATATAAAATGTAGGAGAGTTAAAGATTTGGTCTCACTAACATCATTTTCAGTCGTTAGACATAAGTCTCCTAAATTCTCACACATAAAATAGTCCCAGTAGATTTGCAACATCAAAACGAAAAATAGAAATGATAAAATCCAAGAAGAATACCTAACATATATGGCAACGATGCCCACCCGAAAACTAAAAAGCGAAATCCAGCCATAAAAAAACACAAATAATATCACTAATGAAATGAAGCTGCAAAAATCATCCATCTCCCTCTAGAACTAGAACTGGTTTGTGGGTAAACAACCAAACATATCACTCAAACAACAAACTCCCTACGCAATATACTCACCAAGTTGCACACAGTGGTTCTTGAAGATTTTGAAGTGAGATTACTTTTGTCATATAAGTAGAATTGAAAGTACTACAATGGCTTAACAACACTTCTCTTTAAAATTTGAAAATACTGGCTATTTTTTTGAAACCCGTGAATTGTACCACCATATCAGGTTATTTCATTGCATTTAGTTTCCACTCGACGAACATGTACTTTTTTATCCCGTATTTGATGAAGAGCAATAGATTTTGGTGACGATGACATAAAACTCAACTTTCAATCTCAGGCACCAGTTGGGGGACACCAAAAGTCCCTCCTCCTTTATTTTATATATATATAGTCAGACTTTCCAACATACCTTACTTAACATACCTATGAACAAACCCATTTTTTTTAAAATAGTAAAAAATTTTTTTTTTTTAACCAAACTCGGTATATATGATCTACGTAGTGAGGAGATCATCTACAACAAAAAAATCATCAAAAAATTCAATCCGGAAGTGGATGAGATGATGGCAAAAATTTGAATGGCTGAAAAATGTAGTATATACCCACTTTTCATTTCACCCATTTCCGGGTTGAATTTTTTGATGATTATTTTTGTAAATGATCTCTCACTATGTAGATCATATATACCGAGTTTGGTTAAAAAACACATTTTTTTTACTATTTTAATAAAATAGGTATGTTCATAGGTATGTTGCTAGGAGGTGTATATATATATATATATATCGTCCACACCGCTTTCTCTCTACGTTAAAGCAGTCCGTCATTTAATCTCCAAAAGATTTTTTAGGGCTTAGAACTAGGTGTGATGTAGGAGAGCCTTCCTCTATATTCTGCATTTTATAGTAGCTCGTATATTTATATGTATACATACATAAGAGGAGAAAAGTCGTATGTCATCAAGTAACTCTGAACTTTGTACCAAATTCAACACTACAGCATTAAGTTTTCAATTAGGGTAATGCTAGAGAAGCCAGATTTTTATACATAATTTGAGGTAAGATATAGGCTCAAGAGGCAGCCGGGTTGAGTGAAATATTTTAACCCCTACGTGAAAAGAAGTCAATTATTTGGATATAATTTTGTTAACAATCTTGTCTAGCGCGTGCAAATATTGTGCAATAATTAATTTTAACAGATTACATGATTATAGCGCGTGCAAATATTGTGCAAGAATTAATTTTAACAGTAAATAGGTGAAAATACTTTTTACTTTAATTAAAAGGATTTCACCCAAAATCTAACTGGTCTTAGAAGTCTCTATGAATAAGGTAAAATATATGTATGTTCTAATCATGTAAGATATTAATGTAACAAACATCAACCATAAATGACAATATGTCCTACTTGTTCAACTTCCTAATATGCAATTTGGGAACAGTAGGAAAATGGTATAAGCACATGATCTAATCATGCCAATACTCCTCATTCATCTACTTGCTTTCTTTTCTTGTCCCTTATCCAGGAAACCAGCCTCTTTAAATTAATTGATATTAAATTGCAGACGACACAACCAAAAACAGGATTCAGACGAATATGCCTAATTGAATTAGAATTCTAGGCACGAAATACACAAGAAGCTTTATTACGAAGACTTCTTGTTCAAGCAATATAAATAAATTAAAAAAAAAACATCTGATGCAGTCACATATGGCCATGTAAGATTGTATGAATGGTTGATAAGACTTAGAGATATTAAGGCCTATATTCAGGCCATATGCAGTTTCGAACAGCAAGCAACCGTCAACCTATAAGATTATATACTTGAACCCTAGAGAATATTTTCTCTAGAGGGTTAGGTGTAGTGTGAATTTGGTACCCATATGGTTCGAGTTTTTGTATTTTCCTTGAATTCCAAAATGGTGAATTCAGATGAAGTTTCATAATTCTTTTTTAATTTTTTTAGAGGTTATGATAATGTAAGTCAGAAGTTGAAGTGAAGAGGAAATTTTTTTAATTCCTAAAATTTAATTTGATATTTGATGAATCTAGGAATCCAAGAAACCACGAAATGTGAACCAAATGTGCATTTGGAATAGTAGGCAACCATTAAGCTTAGTCTAACAATTAGCTTCTTTTTATGCATCCAAAAAGAAAAGCTTCTTAGTATTCAGATTACCTTACTAAAGAATACCCCCATCCCCACTGCACCCCCACCCTCAAATTAAGAGTTTTGTATTCCTTTTTGGGATATCCCAAATTTTCTTGTTTCCAAAAAATAGCATGTAAAATAGCATGAAATTCTAATGTTGCACCTAAGTTATTGCACGTACGAGCTTTGTGTACAATTAGATATTAATTGATCGTCAACTTAAAGATACATGTAGTAGGAAAGTTTTGGGGTGGAAAAATTCCTAGAAAGTCGTGAATATTGACAAAATCCTTGGATAGAGGGAGTACTATAACTTGTATATAGCAATGCAAATTATTCCAGTTTCCAGATCTATGCCTACACAAATTTCATTTTTCTGATGTTCTCTTCTATTAATTTTATTTCCAGGTCATTAGGTGTAATATCCGGGATAACAGGAGCTGGAGGAAACGTAGGTGCAGTTCTTACGCAATTAATTTTCTTTAGAGGATCCCGATACTCAACAGAAACGGGGATAACTCTAATGGGTGTCATGATGATATGTTGCACCCTCCCAATATTGTTCCTATACTTCCCACAATGGGGAGGGATGTTTTGTGGCCCATCATCTAAAGGCACCACAGAAGAAGACTATTATGCATCTGAATGGAATTCAACAGAGAAAGAGAGAGGTTTTCACAGTGCAAGCTTGAAATTTGCAGAGAACAGCAAGAGTGAAAGAGGTAAAAGGGTGGGCTCAGCAGATACGCCCAATGATGATACCTACATATGTTTGATTACAAAATTTGGCCTCCCTAAATGTTCTATACTATCTGCCACGAGCACTTAAAAGTTAACGTATTTCTAGATCATTCAATAGCATGTTTTTGGGATAAATATCTCTATATATTTCAACTCCAACTAAGTGGAACCCCTTTTCACTTGAGTGAAAAATTACACCCCAAAGCAAGAGCAGAGCTCTTTGTTTTCCCTATTTTCTTGGGGTGTGGGTAGAGGTGTTAATTATTTTCAAACTTCCAAAATTTTCGATTTTGGCATCATTTTTAATTTTCCGATTTCCGAAATAAATTGGAATGGAATTGGAAATCATATATAAAGTTCCGAATTTCCGATCTGAAAATTCGGATATCACGCCGATCCGATTTATCCAAACTATTTTCCGAAATAATAATATTTTTATTTATTTTAATAAGTTTTTACTTATCATTTTTACTACCTTTTTATATAAAAAGTTCATTTTTTTAGTTTAATCAGGGCCGTCCATTTATTCCAATCACAATCATTAATTTATACCCATGTATATACTAAGTTACTAACTTTATACACTCTCTAAACCTAATCGCACGATGACTACTTCTCTCTCTCACTTTAACCCTCTTCTCTTCCAATCACCTCCAAACACCTCAGCAGATTCGTTGATAACCCCTCTCACTCACACCGGAAACCTCAGGCACTCACGGCGCACTCACGACCGTCGCACTCATCTGTTAACACAACTCACGCTGTTAATTTCTCACTATACCACGATTGTTAGGCATTTAAGGTTGGTATGAATTTTTGGAATGTTGATGTGTGTACACATATATTAATACATACATCTCTAGCTCTTAATTTTTTGAATGTTGATGTGTATAAACAAATCTTTGTTTATATAAGATTTTTTTTTGTGTGTTAAGTTATGGTTACCTCTGTGTTAACTTATGGTGTAAATTTCAGTGTTGAAATGTGTTAAATTAAATGTGTTGAAACTTTTCAGTTTATTCAGATTTTTGTTTGTTAATTTCTAGAATTTTTGACACCCTTTGTTTGTTAATTTCTAATATGTGTTACCTCTGTTTCTTCATTGATCATATGTCTGTTTTTAAAAAATGATAGTTCCGATATCTTCCAAAATAGATAAAATTGATATTTTCGATTTTTCCTAATTTCTTCCAAATAAGAAAATATCCAAAAATTCCAAATATTCTGAAGTCGCCGACATGGAAAAGAAATTGATTTTTCGAATTTTATATTTTCGATTTTGGAAAAGATTTTAAAATTCTGAAAATTTTGGAAAATTTTGCAAACACTCCTATTCCCATCCGATCCGGTCGAAACACACCCCTAGGTATGGGATATTGCTTCTAGTGACCTCCAGCTTGTTTGTGCTTATTGCAAATCTTCTGTAAAATTGATTAAATTTTGAGGAATTACTCCCCCCATTGTAAATTATGAGTTCTGTTTACTTTTCAATTGCCCCAAACTAAGATATATATACTAGCGGATACTCGTGCTGAGGGCACGACAATAAATTTTCCTCCGTGATAAAAAATAAAAATTAAAGAAAAAATAAAAAAATATTTTAAAAATATAAATATTTTAAAAAAATATAAATTAAATTATTTCCCTTTTTAAAAATAATAATTTCCCTTTAAAAAAACAAAAACAAAATCCTTTTTATATATAAAAAAATACTTTAGCATGACATTTCATGTATGGACATGAAAGAGGAAAATATTATACATTCAAAAAGTGAAGATATTTTTAAAAAAATTTCAAAAATCATGCTATCATATTATGTGGATATATATATATATATATAAAATAATGCTCTTGTACGGATTAGTCAATATTTTAAGAATGTGGACTGGACACGTGTCACCTTACGGTGCACTTAGAAATTATCGCCTAAATTATATACGCACTCTCTTTCTAATCTGGGCTCACTGTCAGGTGACACATGTCCGCTTCGTATTTTTAAAATACAGACTAGTTCGCACAAGAGTAGAACTGTATATATATATATATATATATATATATATATATGTGTGTGTGTGTGTGTGTTTTCAAATATTACTTTGTGATCAATGTTTTAAATCCTGATCACACGTTTTGATCACAGGATTGCATCGTGCAAGCTATTCGTATTTGATATTTATAATTAAAAAATATAAAAACTATACATAAAGTGCACAAAAATTCATAGTCACATTCTAAATAATTCACTACATTTCAATTAAAGTCAAACAATCGTAAGGTATATTATTCCTAAAAATGTTGAACAATTGAAATAAAATTGTATTATCATCACAAACACATAAAATTTCAAAACATTAAATTGAAAAAGAAATGAGAATTCAAAAAATCCCCCTCATCCAACATAAAGGAAATTGAACACAAAAAATAATTATATAAAATTCAAAGATTCACTTTAATGTAAGTTAATTACGCCCCCAATGGTATTTAACTTTAATGTTGAATCTAATTTTATTTGAAATAGACATTATGAGTGTATGATGTAATTGTTAGACCTATAGACATTACTTTGATTAGTATATGTTGGGTAGAAGTCTTTTGTTTTTTGTATATTACAAAACTGTTTAACGATTCATGGTTTTGGATTTTAGCGTTTTTAGTAATTGGATTCGTAATTGAGATTTTGACGTTTTTCGTAATTGGATTTTGGCGTCTTTTGTTAGACTTGTAAACTCTTTTACTTTCATTTAGTTAAGATTTTATTGTAATCAATCATGGTTTGTCTAATTTGGAAGGTGTTACAATGGTTTGGGGTTTGTTCGATTAGAACTCATGAAAAAAATTACGAAAAAACTTCACTCCAGATGCTGTAAAAAAATTTCACTCTACCTTTTATTACAATAACATAATCAAGTACCAAAAATGATTTGAGCATTGAAAAAAATGTGAATTACCCTACAGAAGCAAATAGGTGTATTTTCATGTCTAGATGTGCCTATGTGGAATACCAATGTCGTCAACTGTGAACTGATGAGGCGAGTAAATTTGTTCACTGGTGGCATAACTTTGTTCATTGATATTAAATGATACACGAAAAAAAAGTTAAAGGAATGAGTATTAACCAATGCGTGGATGTTTCAAGGAACGAATACCAATGTAGTAATTAGGCATTCATCCTAAATGTTTAATGTGTTAGTTTTGCCTAAGCGACTAAGTTTTCTTCCTAAATAGGTTTGTTTGTTGATGCGGTGTTTGAAGTCTATTTCTATAATTTTATTTTGGTCTAACCACTTTTGAAATAATTATAGTATGATCAACTATGAGTTGTAACTTTTCCTTTTCCATCTTCTACTTATTTATAATCATCTTATCTATTTCATTTTTCGTATGAAATGTAGATTAGTTGAACGATCATATGTTAAATGGTGACCACAAATTTCATTGCATATTAAGTAATCCCATGTCTATGGTTTGTTCCTTCACTTGAAAACACATATCATGTGTAATATATGGTTTTGCAAACATAGAATTAGGATATGACCTTTTTAAGCAGTCTTTAAAAGAAAAGGATTTAAGAATCCTCTGCCACCAGGTGTAGATACATCTCATGTGTTTCTTCTCCTTTGTTTTAGATATTCAAGTGTAGACACTAATAAAAGTATCCGACCATTTTTACTAGATCAAAAACCTACAAACTGTTATTGCAATTCATCATCTAATGTTAATTATGTTTCTCTCTCTCAGCCTGCAATTTGTTATTGCAATTCATTATCTTTATAGTTGGGTTGGAACTCATTTTGTTGCCCTTCATCATCCTAGGACGTGTTATAGCCATCAGATTGTGGCTATAAAGCTGCATAGAGGACGAGTTGATGGATTTGTTAACACTGTGAAGAAGCTACAGAGGACAGTGATTTGTTCGAAACATAATTAACCTTTTAGTACGACTGATGCTCCCGAAAGGTTTAGGAACATCTTATTGCGGGTTCAGTTTTATTTCGTTTCGGTGCTATTTGTTTGCATTGAAGCTTGAGTTTTATAATTACATATAATGGCCATATGTAAATAAACAACTTTGAGCAGTTGTGCAAATCATCGGTGTAGGAACATACCTCCGTACTTTAATAAGTTACTGTTATACATGTCATTAAATCTCTGTTGAATAATAAACTTGCTTTTAAAGTTTGAATATTTGGTGTTACTTGATTTATAATCAAAATTAGATATTATTTATCATTTTTTCAACGCTGTTTTGTAGTTGATGATATTATTTATCATTACTTGATTTATGATTAGACCTCGATAAATGTTCTGCGATATGTGTGACTATGGAAGGTGTTCGTCTGGTTTGCATTTAAAGTTTAAATCTCTGGTTTGGAATGTAATATGACTTGCAACACATCGAAGATCTCATACGTTCTAGATACAAAAGATTTTTTTAATCGCAAAAAAGGAAGAAAACTGTCAAGGAGCAGATCTTCACACCATAATCAGGTGTCTTGATTTCTTTTAGTGTGGGGTGTTCGTGGTACGGTAAAAACTCGTACCGTACCGTTTTGTACCGATAAAAAGTGGTAATGGTTTACCTTTTTTAGTTACCGAAAACCAAAATTATCGAATTTTTTGTGGTTGGTTTTGGTTTATGCATTTTAAATACCGATTTACCGAAATTACCGTCCAAAAAATTACCTAAATTGCCATATTGAAACTACCAAAATGGGAATACGAAAGATAACATACCAAAAATACCAACTTATATAAACCAAAACAACCAATTTAATAAAACCAAAAGAGACGAAATGCTATCCTGGTGTACTTGAATAACCAAACTTGTGGGCTGTTAAGAGGGTGAAGTTTTGTCCTTGGTTTGGCCTTTGTTATGAGAAAAGAAAAATAGAAAGACTGTCCCACATCGATAATAATAGGACATGGACTGTTTATAACATCCTATAAATAAACCTCAACCAAATATTGCACTACTGAGTGGCCAAGCAGTAACTATTAGGCTGTGTATGAGTTTAACTCTTTGGTCTCATTAATATTTGAGTCAATAAATTAATGATATGATAATTTTTTTTAATTTTCATGGAAGTATTCTTCTATATTGGCCGGCTGTAAATAACGGGCTTATTGGAATTTTTGGGTGTCCATCATTATTTTGGTCAAAGTAAATTTGACTAAATAGAAAATGGTGATTTATAAACCTATTTTTTTATATTTATAGAAGATTTTTTTTATGCTCGGTTTACCGAAAAAACCCAGTCTTATCGACGTACTGCACGGTACGGTATTGGTATACGTGAATACGCACCGATCGGTAAATTCGGTATTTTCGGTTTTCATAAAATAAAATTGGTTTGGTATTGTTATGGATCAATTACCGACCAAACCGACCGATAATCAGCCCTACTTTTAGTGCTACATGTTATATTTTTATTAATATAATGCTAATTAGGTAATATCGGATTTAACTTATGATCAATATTTCACTTACTTTATTAATATAATGTTAACATACCAGCTTATCATTGTTTGGTAAGCTCTCTACCTCATACAACTTCTTATTAGCGTCATTTTAGGGAACTTTGTTGTTAAATATCAACTCCTTAACCATGTAATGTTCTGCTACTTCGTGGAAATAAATATGTTTACTTCTGTATTTTTTTATTACACTTGTATTACTGATTTCTATATGACTTTGTTCAGTATTGTTGTGGCTTATCAGAGTGAGACCAAACTTTTGGGGCAAATGATTTATTATGTTTCAACAACGGGGACATGCAACAAACACTAGGAGAAGAACATTGCGACATCAATTCGTCAATTTTCAGGTTGCCGACAGAATGAAGACCATTAAGGACACTAGAGAGAGGTTCAGAATGTTCTTCTACCGATTCACCGAGGGAGAGTCCGTTGATGATGTCTTTGATTGTTTTTCAAGTTTTTCTTGAATTTGTGGAGGGATATAGACATGAATAGGCTTCACCATGAACCCTTGGATGATCTAAACCTGATTATCGTTTCCCACAAGCTAGCCTTGCGTGTCTTACTTGAAGTGGTTCAAGTGGACCGTTGAGCAGTTTGAGTATCTAAACAACCTCGGTACTTACAATTTTCGAGTAATGCAATTGGGAAAAGGGGATGAGTACAACCTGGAAATCCATACGTGTGTTTATGAGGAGAACCAATTTAGATCCATTACTTGAATCAGATGCTGCAGAAGATGTCGACGATAACAAAATGAGTTTATTAAAATTCACGTTTTTCAAGTGGTTATATCAGTTTGTGGAGTGGCAATGGTAGCAAAATAATTTGATTATTTTGAGTAGGTGTTTGTAGAAGGCTCGAGAATTGGGTTTAAGATTGATTTAAATGGTGAAATTGCAGATTCTTTTAGTTAAATTTTTTTGTAAGAACCTATATGAATGTGTAGAGTTACAGTCTACTAAATTGGTAAAGAGTGCTTCGAGTTACAATCTACTAAACTCATCACTAATTCTTTTCTAAGGAAGTAGAATTTTATGAGAATACATTCATTTTTTTTCCAGGAAAAGAAGGATAAGAAAATCCAAGATTTACGCGATGAACTTCAGTAGGAAAGAGAAAGATCTGCAACACGTCAGAGACATGTCCAAATGGTTATTAAAAATATCGAGCAACATGCCAAGTCCATGTCTATAAGAGTCGAAGACATAGTTAATAGCTTGAGAATTGTACATATTAAAGGTACTTATGCTCAGTTACTAGAGAGTTATTTTGTTTTCATAAATATTTTTGTCCCCATTCCTTCACTTATGTCACTGTATTTGTATCAATTTTGTATGGATTAGCATTCTGTATTGAGGATAATTTCATGAGTCATCTAATTTCTTTATCTTCTATCTAACCAATTATTTGGTAGTTAATATTATTTTTTATGCCTCTTCTATTGTTTTTTTTTTACCTAAAACATCTTTATCTTTTTAAAAACCCCGGTTGGCAGTCATGGAGCATGTTTTTGTTTAAGATGGAATGCGTCTGAAAAACCCGGTTATCTGTTGTGAACTACATATGGCGTATGATCCTATAAACAACGTACACTTTTGAAAATTAACGTCGTGCATTCAGGCACGGGAATACCCTAGTGCATATATATATATTTGAATAGGATAGAGTTACTTTACTATGTTACTTCTCCATTATTGCTGAATTATGAAAACAAGTTGGTAATCATTTTCAATTTTTTGATCTTTTGTAATGAATTTTTTATATTTCATGGTCTTGGATTGTTATCTTATATCTTTTTAAGTCAATAATAACATTTTTATGTTTTGTTATTGCGTCTGAGCAGGTGATAATCATTATGGAATTCATGGTCCCTCAACCCAATTTGGAGTTAATGTTGTCGTAATGTTGTTGTAAGTTTGTGTCAGCTATGCTATGTTTTACCATTTCAAAATATTATTCAGTTTGTTGAAAACAGTTTCAAAATGAAATTTCTTTTAGTTTGATGGATGTAGAATATTTGGCATCACCTGATAAATATAAAGAGAAATGAGGTGGTAGGATAGAATACGATATAGTAAAATAATAAGTATCACATGGCTAAATTGCAAACAACACTATATCAAAGGCATATCGATTCGTATCGTAGTCGTGACGGTATCATAGTCATATTGGTCCATATAATCAAGTCTTGAGATTTGTATCGTAGTCGTGGCAATATCGAAGGCTATTTTAATTGACTAACTATATTTTTTGTTTTGTATTAGGTCGCAATTTGAAAACTACGGACAATCATTACAGTGGAACGCGTGGGACATCCTCAATTGATATATATATGTGTGATTTTTTTAAAGAATTTTTTTTCGTTGAAGTATTTGTTTGATGAATTTGGACTTTTTGAATATTATACGATTGATTGTTACCCCTTAAGCAGAGTGGATAGTCCAATAAGCGGAGGAGACTATGCCAATTTTTTTTTAATTTACACTTTGTTAATTTGATTCACAATTTTGATTGGTGAATATTGTATATTTCATGTTACATTTGAGTTTATGTGATGAATTTAAACTATTTGAATGTTGCTGGACTCTTTGCTATTTGTTAAGCAGGCTGGATGGTTCTATAAACAAAGGAGATTAAGGCCAACTTTTTTAACTAGTATATTTATATCTATTTATTTAATGAGAAATTAATATATTTTTAAAAATATATTAATATTTCTAAGGGACTTTAACCGTTACAAATTAAAACATTCTTTACGAATATATGACACTCCCAATCCATTACAATGTATTTTGTAACGGTTTGCATCCGTTACAAACTCCATATTTATAACGGATAAATGTCGTTACAATTTAGTAAATCCGTTACGAATATATAGTATGTGTACCAATTCTAAATCCGTTACAAAATAAATTGTAACGATTTTCGTCTGTTACAAAATTCATTTTGTAACGAGTTCTATCCGTTACAAATTCTGTTAGTAAAATAAATAACGCCAATTTTTTAACGGATTTAATCCGTTACAAATATTTTTTGTAACGATTTTTTCCCATTACAATTGACCTGTTTTGGTGTAGTGTGTACCCCGCCTAGGCCTGTAAACGGATCGAATTTGGACTGGATCAGGAAAATCCAAATCCATATCCGTTTATGTTAAACGGATTAGGATCCGATCCATTTATTAATCGGATCGGATCAGGCAAATCCAAATCCCTATCCGTTTATGTTAAACGGATTCGGATCCGATCTGATTATCTAACTATCCGTTTATGTTAAACTAAATTGCAACATTTTTATTTTCAATTCTTATTTCATAAATTTATTTTGCAAATGTTTCAAAAAACAGATAATGAAATAAAGAACTATTATAATAAATATTTAAAATATATATTTATATTATTAAATACAATATATATTAATTGAAAATATATTTTATATGTAATATATATATTAAAAATATTAATCGGATCGGATTATTAACGGATCGAAGTATATGAATCCAAATCCGCTCAATTTAATAAACGGATAATCGGGTAATCGAATTTTAGGCATGATCCATATCCGCTTAAATGGATCGAATTCGGATTCGGATTAGGATAAAATCAGATTCATTGATAGGCGGTCCCCGCCAGCTCAATTTTGGACTCATAGCCTTCCCCAGTCGGAGGCTGCTAAAAAATTTCTTTCCTTCGAGGTTTCTCCCTAGCAGCCTCACGGGCTCTAATGACTGCCTTCTCCTCAATGAAATAAAAGTAGCGGATGACCTCAGAGTAGGTGCACTTGTTATAAGTGACCATACAATCCTTCACAACGACTTCTAACTCGTTCCTCAGAGTTTTCTCCTCACTAGAGACAGCCTCCTCGAAGAAGGTGTCAAATCCAGTAATTTTCAGTCCCAACAGTTCGCACACATCCTCCGGGGTAATAGTAAACTCACCCCAGGCGGCCACGAAGGTGTGTGACTCGTGGCTCCACCTGGACACCAACAGTTATAAAGCGGTGTTATTCTTAGCTAAGGTAAGATCACCCAACCACATGGAGCAAAATAAGCCTACGAGGGCCTGTTAAACAGAGTACTTTAATGAATATACTCCGTCCAAGGGCCCAACCCTTCACTCACCAAAGGACGCCTCAAATTCCACCTTAGAATAGGGGAAATCACCACGCTCTATGCGAAAATGGGTAACAATAACGGTAGGGATATAAGCGCAGTCTTCATCATCTTCACCTTCTTCCATCAGCAAGTTTGGCTCTTCAGTTGGCACCAAAGAATCGGGAAACAGCTGTAACGTCGCCCAGAAATGATCGTTCTCTCCAAAGTAAGGGGCACGACGGTATCGTGTCCACTGAGCCTGGCATGCCTGGGTGGCAGGAGATGCACCCCTGACGAAAAGAGTTCTCTTTACTGGTTCCATAGAAGATGAGAAAAAGAGAATGGAAGATAACTAAAAGAAAAGAAAAGGGGTCAAGAAGTTGAAGAAGGCAATAACTTATTTGATAAACTCTCACAGAAAAGCTTGAACTCAAAAAGTTAAACCCGAAGGATTTTGAACTAAAGGTGCGTCCCCTTTTTATATGGGCAACACGAATTCCAAAAGACGACAAGAAAAGTGACGTTTGGAAAAATGTAATGATGGAATTTTAGAATTATGTGGCTGGCGTGTTGGCCAAACGCGCATGGTCACGAAAGATCAAAGGTTTTTATGATGATGATTCGGGGAACGACGCGTCAAATGGTTGCGTCATCTCCACGCGCTCGCCCTGGCACTGCCACGTGTGACAGACTGAAACGCAAATGACAGTTGCATTTAATGAAGCATACCTGGGGGTCTTGTCTACCTTGGGGAACGAAGGGCTCTGGGGGAAATTTGAATAAATCTCTTCATTTTACCTAAGAAAGAAAATCATAGATAAACGGAGGTTTTGTATAGATTTTTCTTCATGTAATAAACAAATATCTCTACGAAGGGGTAAATGTAGGGGGTGTCCCCCCACGTGGATGATTAACTTAGCCAAGTGAGCTGATTATTCACAAAGAAGCATGTCAAGCAAACTCATTTTGAATATTCTTCACAAGCAAGTAGCTCGTAGCGCTCTACCTCGAAGAGTCTCCACAGACCTGGCCCGAAGGATCTAGTGCGAAGAACAAAAGGTCACCCGAATGACAATAGTTTGTAATAAGAAATAGAATGTTGTATTATGTATTTTATCTTACGAATGTATATGTTGAGCGAGGTCGTTTGGTTCCCATGAGGGACCATGCCTGACAGGGCTTTCATGCTCTATCAAGCAACCTCCTCTTGGAAACTTCGCAGGGACATGGTTTTGAGGATTGAGAACAAGGAAATGTTGAGAATTATTACCAACCCTCTTGGCACACTTGGACAAAACTTCACCCAGGACAAATTTCACTCGAGCCTACTCATTTCTTACCTATTCAAGTGAACCTCCCCAAGTCATTCAATATCCCTCAAATACTTGCACCCTCAAGGTCAACTTTTCGAGGTACATTGGGTGCTAACCCGCCTGACTGATGTGACCAGATATCTAATAATATCCACTGTTTGAACCACTTCCTGACGTCACGACGTCTGACGGCCAGGGACTCAAGAGCCTTTACCCTTAGGATGGAAGGTTTACTTCACCAAATCTGACCATATAGCTATCCTAGAATAAGCTTCGAGCTGTCAAGTAATATCTCTCCTTAATGCCCTCAATATTTCCAACCAATAGAATGTTTTCCTGCCAAAATTACCAGATCCCATACATTAAATGCAGTATCTCATGCATTTAATGCACCATAGGGATCGAGGGCATGATGACTCGAGTAACCTCTCCCCCATATAAATAAGACCAAACAAACAAATCAAGGGGAGAGGAGCCAGAGCCCAGAATTACTGTCCAAATTTTCTTATACCAGAGAACTCTTGCGAGAGCATTAACTCCCCCCCCCCCCCCCACACACATTCAATGGACCCATCATTGGGCATTAAATGAGCTTGAAGTTCCTGCCTTGTCTTTATTGTGCCTAGAGCGCTTGTTCTTTCTCCCTCTGGCCACGCTACTTGCCGATCCCATTAATTTATTGTGTTTGCCAGAGACTGCTCATGTCAATATGTTCTTTAATGCAACTTTGAATATTGAATCTCTCTGTCTCTGATCTGCTTGTGGCTCTGACCTACATTCTATATCTATCAATGTTAATCTTGATCTTGATAAGGGGTTACGTCACACTTAATACTAACGGTATGTGAGTAAAATGTGTACGATTCTACGTATCTCCTAATAGTGATATAAAAAGGATACGCGTGAAAGGTGAGATATCCATTGAATGATTTTCATGAAGCTTCGCCTCAATGACCCCAAGGACAAGACTCAAAGCAAGAAATATGTGGAAAATCTAGTTCAAAAAGTGATTTTTTTTTCTAGACATAAACATATCATCGGGGTGTCGTTGCAGTAAGTTTTTGTGTCACTGTGGCGATCCTACAACGAGAATACAAGGCAATCAAAAGAGAAAAACCTCTCAAATATGGAGTGGCCAGTGAGAAACTGTCGCTCTAATGAGAAAAAACCTTGTTGATGCGAAGGTCTTATGTGAGAGTCCTCAACAGTCTTTTATGGAATGCATTTTTAAGATTTCCAAAAATGTTTTATTGCATGTCATAAATAAGTCCAAAGATTTATATCAACACACACGCATACAAAGTATTTTCTATAAATAAAACACGTGTGAGTAAAATGTGTATGATTTTACCTATTTGTTTACCTTCCTAATAGTGGTAAAAAAAGGATACGCGTGAAGCTGAGATATCAACTGAATCATTTGCACGAAGCTTTGTCTCAACGACCCCAACGACAAGACTCAAAGTATATTTTGGCTAACGGAATAAGAAAATTTAGTTCTATTTGGGTACATGAGTAAAATACATACTCATACAATCATCCCATTTATTTATTCCTTGACAAAATATACAAAATGAAGATTACAAGTATTATAGGAAAGTCTAAAAACTTATGATAAATAGACAAAACCCGGACAAAGGCATAAGACAAACCTATACTACGAATCTTCTAAGGAAATAGTTCTGAATATATGTTTTCAGTCATTCGAACGAATATTATTGTGTCGTTCAATTATCAAAGTTGTTCGGATGTGTTGTATTAAACGAGAAATAGGTTTTAGTTCGAAGAACATCAAGTGAGAAGTTTATTTTAAGAAGACAATTTACATTCTTTGCTTTTTCGAAGTTTGTTCAAATGAGTTTAGTAGGTTCGTTCGAACGAGATTTATTTCGTTCAAACAAGAATGCTCAGTTCGTTCAAATGACCCTGTGTTTTTCGTTTGAACGAGGTTTTTTTATTTTTTCGCCCCCTCATTTTTCGTGTTTTCTATAGATACTAGGGTTAGCAAAGATTATTTAAGAGTGCCTTGCAAAAAAAATTTTTAGAATAAAATATTGAGCCTCCCAAACCCTATTTTACACCCATAGTTTGAGATCCAATAATCTATATACATATGTCTATTTGAGATATCGTGTGTTCTTGTACCAAGACAGTTTGCTCTTCATTTGGTACTCGTTTCTTTCGGTGTATACCATGATTGTGTTGTTCAACGGTTGGACCAGTTTAGAGGCAAGTAAGATCGTTGGGATACCAAAACGTGGGAAAACACTTGCATTGTGTTGGCTATTGGAAGGCACCCAAGTATGGCTGCGAAGAAGGTAATAAGGAATGAGGAAGCGCATAAAGGCTTGAAGGTATCGACTCGTTGAGTAAGTTTAAATTATTCTTATACATAGACTTATATCGTAGTGAACTTGTGCGGCTTGATCGTCCGAGGTTTTTCCCGTTATGGGTTTCCTCGTATATCATCGTATTGTGGTTTGTAATTATTTTATTCTTGTTATATCACCTAGATGCATACTGTGGTGACAATTATTATTCAACACAAATAGATAAGAGAAAGGCAATTACCAAGTAGGAAAAAGGAATGTAAAATGACAATCACACAACAAAGGATGTACGTGGTTCAGCAAAGAAGTGCCTACGTCCACGGTGGTGCAGTCGATGCTATTTCTATGTACTCCGGAGAGTGATTACAGAGAATACAACTTGTCTTTTTGCCTTGGACCTTGGGTTCAATATATACATTTATGTTCAGGTAAGTGGGGGTGTTGGATTCTCCCACGTTTTCCATCTCTCCCTATAACCTCCCTTAATGGGAGCGTGGGAAGAGATAGTATAATTAAATGAGAAATGGGGGGCCTGGACTTTGGGCCGCCAGAAATGGGCTACTCGTTCAGGCCCATGGTCTTAATTCTGGGTACCCACAATTGCCCCTAAGTTTGTTGGGTCATGCTCTTGGGCTCAATAAATTTATATGATTAGCCATAATGGCTTTTTTGCAATTCTTCGAAAGCTGTGAAGTTGATTTTGGCGGCACCCGCTTCGTTTCTTGTGCACTATGATTAGCATAATTTGAAGGTTTGTTGGAATAGCCACTTTTCTACCGTCGCTTCAGTCTTTCCAGCAATCTTCTATTTTCTGTGAGCTCTAGCACTTCGTACCTTCTTCTCTCAATCTCCATTCTCATCGCTTCCTAGTTGTTTGGGCTCGTGCTCCTTCATCGCTTGAATCGATCTTTTATTTTATAAGTTTCCTGTGCCCTTTCTTTGTACTTTCTCTTTGAGTTTGTAGCTTTTCTAGGGTTTTCCAATGGCGAAGATTGGAAATAGGTCAATCTTTGAATTTAGGAAGTTTTATAACGTCCCTGATTGGGTGGATATTGAGTGTCGCGTTTCCCCTCCTAAAAATGTTAGAGAGATAGATGACACCCACTGGATCCATGTGTTGTTGCTTTCTCAGGGGGGACTCACCTTTCCTCCTAACGATTTGTTCTTACATTTCTTTGGCTATTTCAATATTGTTCCTGCACAATGCTCTCCCAATGTGTGGAAAATAGTTAATGGCGTACATAGAATAAATCAGTTGTATGGCACTAGGTTAGGACTCGCCGAGGTCTGTTTTTGATATTCCTTCTCTCTAACTAGCTCTGGGGTCCTCTATCTCAAAGCTAGGAGCCCTGACAAGGTATTGGTAGTAAACCTACCTGATTCCCATAAGGACTATTGGCAAGAAGGCTTCCTTGCCAGAAACTGGCAGTTTTCTCCCCAGTTTGAGGGGTTGAGATCTGAGAGGTTCACTGTTCCCTTTTATGGGGAAGAATACATAGGTAAACATTGCTCTTGTTGCTTCGATTTTTGTTGATTTGTGATCCTTCTAATTTTTCTCTGTTCTTCTTTTGCAGCGAGGTCAAAGAACTTGGAACCTTCTCTTAGCGAGGTTCGTCTTTTGGAATTGATCAAGGCTTGAAATATCAGGGAGCCTTTGGGTGACGGCGAGCATCCCAGATCTGCTTCTTTTTTGCTCGAGTATAAGAATGTTGGCTCCAGCTTCATAGCAAGGCCTATGGACAGTATCCCAGAGTTCGGCTTATTTGAAGAGACTGCTGCGGGTCCTACCCATTTGGACGAGGAAGAGAGAAGCTCTGAGAGTGACGTTGTAGGAGCTGTAAGTGATTTACGGGGAGAGAGCTCTAGTAGTAGCAGTTTCTCTGATCGTAGAGAGGTTTCTGAAGCTCGAGGGTCGTCGAGCACTTCTAGCAGTTCGAGCGAGGAGATGGTTCCTCCAAGGAAGAACTTGATCAGGGATGATGATGATGAGGACCACGTGCTTCTTGCACAAAGATCAAAGAAGCAAAAAATCTAATTCTGGGGCTGTGGCTACTGGTTCCCGGTCCTCTGCCCAAGAGCAGGAGAGAAAAAGGAAGGAAGAGGAGCAGGTGAGGGAGAGAGAGAGAAAAAAGGAAGAAGAAGATGGAGGAGAGGAGGAGGGCAGAGAAGAGGAAGAAGAAAGAGAATGAGAGAGAAGAGGAGGTCTGAAGCGAGGACAAAGGCTGGGCAGGCCTTGGTCCCGGTATTCGCACTGCCTGAGGGGGCTTCTATTGTAATTTCCCCTCAGTTGGCCCCCGCTTTACTCGAGAGAGCTGTCCTCCCAGCTGATCGCCAAAGGGCGGTAGGGTCTGAGCAATTGGCCCTTAAGGCTAGTCAAAGGCTAGCTCTGGTAAGTTTTTTCCCTTTTCTCCCATGTTTTTATGAACTTCATCATTTTTTCTCTCTTTTAACATCTTCTTCTTTCTGCAGTTTGTTACTGACTTTGTCGTGCTGTATCGTTCACGCGATGAGCTGGTGAAGAAAAACAACGAGCTGGAGAAGGAAAACGTTGCCTTGAAGCTGAAGGGTAAAGAGCTCGAGGCTAGTTTTAAAGCTGTGGACTCTGCTCGAATTTCTTCTGACCTGGCTCTTGCTACTGCCAATAAGGAGAAGGATGCCGCAGTACAGGATCTGAAGGAGCTGAGGCAGGCCTACGACTTGGTTTGCTCGAGCAAACTTGCTGTTGTGGAGGAGAATAAAGTCCTCTCTAAAGAGCTGAAGAAGAAGGAGTCTGAGGCTGTTACTGCCAAGGAGGACTCCTACAATTCTGGTTGGGCTGCAGCATACGAGGATGCTGAAATTTAGATAGGCTATATTAGCCTTCTGAACTTCAAGAAGGGCTGGAATAAGGCCCTTATAGCTGCTGGAGTGGATATTGCATCTCCCCTTTTTGACGAGCAGGACCCAGGGACGAGGCCAGTCGTAGATGAGGACCCTACCCCAGCTGTTGAAGGCTCTGATCTTGTTCCTTAGGTGACCCCTGCTGACGTTTCTCTTGTTGAGGCGACAGAGATCACCCCTGCCGAGGGCAGAGCTCCTATTGATGCTGATAAGGGGAAAGGTCCATCAACCTCTGGGCCACCTGAGGTCGCTAATTAGTTACCTGCTAGGATTGCTTTGTATTTTTGGTTTTTTCTGTCTGTAAACTTTCTTTTTTCTGTTCGATGTAATTTTAACCTTCATTAATGAAAAAGGCTTCTATTTCTCTGTGCACTGATATGTCTTCTTCTCTCCCTTATTTTCTCATTGTTTGTAGTCGATTGATGTTGATGATTACATTCCTACTACTTCTCAACTGGGCAGGACCCTTGGTCCTAATGCGAGTCCTGAGGTTCACCAGGACTTTGTTAGACTTTGCAAATCCCTTCGGTCTAGGAATCTGAAGTATAAGGAGCAATCTGAACTTGTGGCCAAGCTGAAGGATAGGCTCCAGGAGATGGAAGAGGTTGGGGCTTCAGTGCAAGAAGAAGTGAATGCGTTGAGAGCGAAGCTTCTTGATGCTTCCGAGATCAACCAGGTTGGTGAGATGCTTCAGCAAGAGAATGAGGTTCTGAGGAGAGAGGTCTCACATCTTAAGGAGCAAGCGCCGAGCACTGCTCTAGCAGTATTACAGGGTTCTTCGTCATCGTGAGCCAGAGCTGGTAGGAGTGATACTCCTGTGCTGCGGGGTTCCACTGGTCCATCTGTTCCGCGAGCTAGCAGGACCACCAGGAGCTAGAATAGGGAGGTAGAAGAACTTCGAGAGAGGGAAATGGAAGAGATCCGTGGTGATGTTCAGCGAGCATATGTTATTGTTGCTGGGCTTCAGAGGGACGTTACTCGGTTGCGGCACCTGTTCAAAAAAGGTCCCCGATAAGTATGGGCTGATGGCTACGACCAGGGTTGGTCAGATGCTCCAACAAGGTTGACAGAGTTCGAGGAGCTTTCTTTTATCACGGGGTGGCTAAGTGCCTTGAAGGAGCTGCAAGTCCCGAGGAACTCGATGCTCTGGTATCGCCATGAAATGTCTCCCTCTACCCTGATGCCTAACCCCTTCCGGAGGGATGATCGATGGATCCCCATCGATGCCATCCCTCGAAAATTGTTGGAGGCGGATGCGAATGAGGTTATGGAAGAGTTAACTCCTGCTCCTGATGATGGACGAAGAGCTCGAGTGGCTGATTATCTCGCTCAGAGGCCTCCCCCCCATTGAGATTTTGCCAGTTGTTTTTACTTGTATTTTTGATAATGTAAATGCTTTGGGCGAGTTTTCCGACTAAGCATGTATCACCATTGTTGTAAATATGATTTATTAATAAAAAGTTTATTTTTTGGGCAATTTTACCGACTAAACGTGTGCATCATATTCTTTATATTCTTGCTGTTTTATAATCTTCTAAGTTTGTTTTGTCATGCAAGTGTCCTCCCAGTCCTGTATAATACCGAGATATCATTGTGCACCACTTTACCTTTTAGGTTGTGTCGTCATTCTCCCTTAGGCCTAAGTGGGGCAATTGACGAGGACACACTTGGTGTTGGATGCTTTATCCGATCAGGGTTTTGCTTAACCGAGGTAGGTTTGATGACCAGTATAAAATTTGGTCATATTGCCTAAGGATCCCCTGTAGGGCTTCATATATTGCCAGGGGCAATGCTAAGAGGTCTTTCGTGTTTCATAACGATGACTTGAGGAGGGATATTGCCCTGCTATAGTGTAGTGGTCAATGTGCCTGTTATTTGGAAAAGATGTGTGATAAATGCAGCTAGGGGTCGAAGCGGTACGGGTTTTTACCGTACCGTACCGTTTTGGTCCGAAAAAAAATGGTTTTGGTTTCATATATTAAAATACCAGAAACCGGTCTTACCGAAACCGAAATTACCGCAAAAAAGTTGGTTGGTTTTGGTTTTAATATTTAAAAAACCGATTTATCAAAATTACCGTACCGAATTTACCGAATCCAGAAAAAACCATACCGAAATTACGACATCGTACCGAATTTATTGAAACCAGAAAAAACTGTATCGAAATTACCTTACCGTACCGAATTTACCAAAATTACCGTACCGAATTAACTGAAACAAGAAAAAAGTTAGTTTTGGTTTTAATATTTAAAAAAATTGGTTGGTTTTGTTTTTGGTTTTTTGGGGCTTTTAGTGTTGTTTACCGAAACCAAAAAAAACCAGAATTTATCGAAACCAGAAAAAACCAAAATTAGCGAAAAAACCGAAATACGGCCGGTTTGGTTTTGGTATTGATTTTGGTGTACCGGGTGGTAAACTGGTACGGTTTGGTTTCACCATCCAGAGTTTGGTTTTGGTATTGGTATCTACTATTTACCGACCAAATCTTACCGCTTACACCCCTAAATACAGCTGGTACTCATTAGAATGTAACTAATTAAATAACTTTCATTAATGATAAGGGAAATGATCTTATAGCTTCATAACAAAAGAATAAAAGAAAGATCTAAAAATAGAATCTCTTGAGATTGGCTGCATTCCATGCTCGTGGTATTTCTCTGCCTTCCATCGTTTCCAAGTGATAGGCGCCCTGTAGGTCGTCTCTGGTTACTTTAAAGGGTCCTTGCCAGTTGGGGCCTAGCTTGCCGTCTGATGGTTTTACTGCGCTGCCCAGGACTTTCCTTAGAACATAATCCCCAATTCGGAATGCCCTCGGGTTAACCCTTTTGTTGTAATGCCTCGTGAGCTGTTGCTGGTAGCTCGCTAGTTTCATTAGGGCTATCTCCCGGCGCTCGTCGGCTAGTTCGAGCTCAGCGAGTAATGCTACATCATTATGGGCGTGGTCGACAAGGTTGGACCTCATTGTCGGCAAACCTTCTTTGAGTGGAATGACTGCTTCTATGCCGTATGTCAGCGAAAATGGGGTTTCTCCTGTTGCTCGCCGAGGAGTGGTTCGATATGCCCATACGATGTGAGGTAGTTCATTTACCCATGCGCCTTTGGCTCGCTCCAATCGCTTCTTTAATCCATCGATAACAGTTTTGTTGGAAGCCTCAACTTGGCCATTGCTCTGAGGGTAGGCTACCGAACTGAAGTGGTGTCTGATACCGTGTTCATTACAGAAGTTCTGAAAGGAGTCGCTTTCGAACTGTGTTTTATTATCGGTGATGATGGTCCTAGGGATGCCAAAACGAGTGATTATATTCCTCCATATGAACCTCATCATATCAGCGTCTCGGATGTTCTCCAGGGGTTCCGCCTAGATCCATTTGGTGAAGTAGTCAGTTGCGACCAATAGATATTTGCGATTACCGCTGGCGGTAGGTAGCGGTCCCACGATGTCCATTCCCCATTGGGAGAATGGCCATGGGCTAGACAGGAATTTTAGATCGCTAGCGGGTTGGTGGACCATGGGAGCGCGAAGTTGGCATTTCAGGCATTTGTGGACATATACGGCAGAGTCCCTTTGCATATATGGCCACCAGTAGCCTTCCTTCATTGCTCGAAAGGCTAGAGATCTTCCTCTGATATGGCTTCCACAGACTCCTTCGTGAAACTCGTGTAGCACTTGCTCGACATCTCCTGGGTGGACGCATTGGAGGTAGGGTGATACGGCGAAAATATTGCGTATTTCACCCGTTAACCTACGCGTTATTAGCCCCCTCGGGTATCTTATTCCCTATATTTATGCTCGTTAACCAGACAACCCTCGGATTTCTATGTTAACATGTTTTGCAGGGGTTAATTGAGCTTTTGTAGGTGTTTGGATGCTTAGTGTGAACTTCGGATGCGTTTCGCTCGATTTCTGTACACTATCGCACGCGCAAGGGCATTTTAGTCTTTTGACAGCTTGGGCACCTGGACCGACATCTACATGAAAGTTGTAGCTCTCCTCGCTAGCTTCGCGTGGCCGCGAACGGTGCGCGATTCCGATGCATAACGACAAAGTTACGGCGATTTGAGCGACGTTGGATTGTATGCCAATGCAGGGGGAATAGCAGGCTGCCCCTGCTTGATCGATCGATCGAGCCTGGGGGTCGATCGATCGAGCATTATTATTTTTGCCACGTTTTTCACTGTCGATCGATCGACACCAGAGGTCGATCGATCGATCCCCTGTTTTTCCCCTGCAGATATTTTCTTTCTTTTATTCCAACTTACTATATAAGTTGGTTTTTGTTGTAACACTTAGATATACATACTTAGAGATATTCTGATTTAGATAGTGGTAGTTAGGGTTTGGCTTTGGAGAGTTCATTTCTCTCTTCTTCTTGGATTGACAACCCATGGGTTTGTAAAATTGAACTATTCACTTCCTCTCCATTAATCTAGTTTGTTCTTCTTCTCCTCTTGCCTTGTAATTTAGTTTCAATGCTTTCTAACTAGCTTACATGTTTTAATTCTTGCTTTCTTAGTCTAATTATCATAATTTAGTTTAACTCACCATGCACCCTTAGATAAATAGGGTCGGGATTTCATTTCCGCCATTTTCGGGCCCCGAGCTTCGAAAACTAGGTTTAGTGCAAAAATCGCGTTTAATTGAAACCGCGCGTATCAAAGTTGGATTGCTAAGCGTTTATCTTTCTTTGTCACGCAACGTTAGAGTTTATAGCGACAATCCGAGTTTAATCCGCGTGCGACCATTTTTCCATTAAATGTTTAATCTCGCAACTTTGGGTTAAATTCCTTCTTGTGTGATGTTTATGCTTAATTGATTATGCTCGATTAAATTGCTTTCGAGCCTTAACTCTAGTTAGTAGTTGTTTCGATCCGTTTGGTAGAATGCAATCCCGATCCTTGCTTTCCTTTAATCTAGCATTAACTTATTCTTTCCTTTTGTCACCATAACCACCTATCATCTTTTACACTTTTATTCCTGAAGTAATTAAACAATTAACATCTAAAATTTAATAACTCCCTGTGGATTCTCGATACCCGACTTACCGCTGTACTTGCTTGTCAAGTGTAGCTGTAGCTTAGGTTCTATCTTTTGTTTCGCGGCGGCGAAACACACGACGATTGTGTCCTCACACGAACACACTTTTTCCGCCCGATCACAAATTGGCGCCGTTGCCGGGGAGTTTGTTTTAGATAGTAATTGCTTTATTATTTCGTAGTATTTTTCCTTTCCTATTTGTATTCTTTCTTTTAACCTTTCTTGCAGGATTTGCATACTTTGAGCGCTAAGGAACTTTGGTTCGCGGTTGCTCACTTTATTTCTTGGATTCTCCATCTTTCAACAACGAGGTAACCATGTCTTTCTTTTATAGTTATTACGGGTATTCTAATGATTCATACTTTGGGGATAGTTTTCAAGTTTTCCATTTTCAAGATTTTCTTGAAAATGAAAGACTTGAAAACATTTATCGGAATGAAAATCGTTATTGGGAGCTTGAGTTGGATTCATTATTCGAATCCAATGACGATCTTCATTTCATTACTTTCGAAGACGAGTTTCAACCAAATGAGGAGTCCGAGGCTCTTGAGCCGAGGAAGCCTACTTTGGAAGAGACTTTTCTTCTTTACTCCCAAGGTTTGGAAGGCTTAAATGATGATGGAATGAGATTTGGTTCACTTTGCGATGAGATGAATTCTTATGCACAAAACAACGAGGAGGTGGAAACTTGTGTTTCACCTCAATTCTTCAAAGAATTTCTCATCGAGTGTGAATCTCTCTCCCTCGAAATTCAATCTCCTTATGACGATGAGTCGATTGAGATTGAATTTGTTTAATCACCATATTCGTTTTCCGTGATCGAACCATTAGAATCACCGGTTGATTCCTATGAGTCGGTAGAAACTTTTAAAATTTCTACACTTTTTGCCGACGAGGACTCTTTACCGGACTTGTTGTCGATGGATGTTATCCCGACGTGTGCACCATCTCCCATTCCCTTTGAAAAACCTTTGGGTGATGAATTAACTTTTCTTAGACCTCAAGTGTACTTTTCCCCCTTGTTATCCAAATCCCCCATCGTCCGCCTAGAATTTCAAATTGACGATGGTTCATTTCTTTTACCGCCCACATGCCTTCCGTTGTTCAAACGGAATTCCTATTTTCCGGGAGGCATGCATGCTCGGGAGGGTCCACCGTTGATCCTCCAAAGTCAAATCGTGTTTTGGATGGACCCTCAAAAATTTCAACTTTTGGTATATAGTTAATTGCACATCCAAAGTGTAGGTTGTATATACTAACTTCTTTATTTTTGTTTTTCTTGATTTTAGCCAAGTGTAATTAGCTAATCACTTTTTCTTTCTTTTTGTATGCTTGGTTCTAACTCTCTTGTAGGTTCAACGTACTTGAATTTGCGGAGATATGCGCCCCGGCACACATTTGTTAAGAAAACAATCAAAAATCACAAAAACATTTTTTTTCCCTTTGATTTTCACACACGCATCCTCACGCATTTGCATTTGTTTTTATTTTTTTCTTTTATTTTATTTTTCATTTGTTGTCGTGAATATGCGTGTGCGTTGCTCATTGTACATATTTTTATTTTTATTTTTATTTATTTTTATTTTCTTTAGCTTAGGCCTTTTTGGTGTGTATATTTAGGCCTAAGTGTATTTTATTTTTATTTTTATTTTATTTTTTTATTTTTATTTTTCTATTTTTATTTCATATTTTTATGTGTATATATATATATATATATATATATATATATATACATACATACTATATTTATAGTTATTTTGATTTTATACCCCATAATTGTCCCCAAATTACATTCCCCCCCCCCCCCCCTTTAAAAATTTGGATGCAGTAGGCTTTAACCTGCTCGATCGATCGATCGAGCCTGGGGGTCGATCGATCGATCGACCAGATTAAAGCCGAGGGCTGCCTTTTCTTTTCCCCCATTTCTCTTTTTCTCTCCTTCCTCTCCCAAAATCGTTTGTGCCCTAGTTTTCCCCTCACCACATTTAATCATTTTTCTTCCAATCACTACACTTCCAAGGTATATTCTTGACTAGTTTTACTTGAATTTGTAGTTTTTGGTAGAATTGTGTCACAAATTGCATGTTTAAACCCTTGTTTGACACATTGTTTGAATGTTGGTTTATCCCCTGATTTCGATTTGTTCCAACTGAAATTTTACATTATTCTTGTTATAAATCCACTCATGAACATGTTTTGATTGCTGCATTGTTGGTTGTTCATGAGTGGGGTGGTTTTGTTGGTTCAAACTTGGTATTTTCGACCTTGACGCACATTGCGCACGCCAAGTGTTCGTCAAAATGCCTAAAATATATTTCAATCCTTATTTTGACGCACACTTGGGTGATTTTCATGCCTAGTCGCATTTCGACATTTTTCATCGCATTGTTGCTTTGTTTTCACCTCGGTTTTGCGCACTTGCACCACCATTTCAATTTTCACACTACTAACCATAAATTGTGCTTACACTTGCTTTGTATTGTGTAATTTGTGTTTTGTAGGTTGAAATGGCTCCAAAAAAGTATTCTTCTACTAGGTGTGTGCCCGCCGAGGGCGTCGATGGGTTCCGCTCAGAACAGGAGCGTGATTGGTTCCGTGCACATTTCTACACTTCTGAGCGACCGCTTGGTAATCATTTTGCATGGGTCCTTGAGCACATACCGAGAGAGGCTCGGGTTCTGTTGCGCCGTCAGGGGTGGGAGCCCTTCCTTTCTACTAACGGGCGCGTCAACGAGGAGTTGGTACGGATTTTTTTACGCGACGTTAGTAGAGGTGAAGAGCAGTGATGGGCCGACCACATATGAGGCCATGGTTCGTGGGGTGAGGATTCCATTTACTATTTCAGACTTGGCAGCCTTTATGGATGTTCCTCTCCCCGCGGATCCAGTCAGCTTTCTCGATGGGTCTATCTTCGGCCGTGGGACATTGATAGAGGCCCTTGCACCGAGAGAGCCGTGGAAGAGGGGTGCTTTCCGCTCGGCTGCGATGGAGGACTTGCCTAGACTACTACACTACATCAATGTCCATTCTTTCATGGTGACGAACAACCGGTCTGAGGTTCGTCACAAGCATGCTGCACTGATCTACACTATGCTGAATGGATTGGGCAGTATCAGTTTTCCCGCTATTTTTCTAGATATGATGTGCGCTACGGCGAAGGAGGTCGCTTGGAGATATTCCCTTCCTTTTCCTGCCCTTATCACGAAGATATGTATTTCTCATGGTTGCCCGGAGATGGACGCAGACCGTAAGCATGTGCCACTCGGGCTTCTCTCTAAAGACAACATCGCAAAAATGCTGAAGCGCGAGTGGGGGCAACCGGATGAGAAGAGACAGAGGGCAGAGACACCTGACTTGCCTGATGACGACGAGGAGGATGAGATCAGAGAGATGGAGACGGGTGAGGGTTCTCACGCGCCACACACAGAGGATGATGCCCGCTTTGCGGCATACCAGGCCGTGCAGGACCAGCGCTGGGAGGAGACCCAGCTCAGGTGGGCGACTTGGGAGTCGCGCCTGGACCAGTTGCAGGCCGATCAGCGGCAGCAGTGGGATCAGCAGCAGGCTCAGCAGGAGCAGTTTTAGGCCGAGCAGTGGCACGAGTGGGCTTTGCAGAGGCAGGCTAGGGCACAGAGCAGACAGGATTACCGGATGATGAAGCGGATGATGAGAGATCTTTATCTGCAGCGCAGTGATTCCGACTCACTAGTGCCTCCTCATTTTCAGGACCCCTCCGATCCTAGTGGTTCTGGCCACTAGGCTGTTGCTATGCTGGGTTTTCTTTTGTATTTTTGGGATCGGATAGTATATTGTACTTTTTATTTTTATTTTTATTTGTATTTGTATTTCTTTTATTTCAGAAGTTGTAATGTATTAAGTAATTTTGTATTGAAGTTATGAAATGAGAAATGAAAATGTAGTTTGTGGTTGTTTATTGGATTTTGATGTGTGTGACCTTCCATTTTATAAAATCAAAAAGTTCACCATCAATTTATCTAGTATTTGCACTTCAGCCCCTCTATATTATTGTGACTTGTGACATAGATTCTCTTGACTTAATACATCGGTACATATTCTTCATATGCTTTGTACTAACTTGTTTTGCAGCTTCATTTGGACTTGTACTTATGGAGATCGCTCCACGTGTGGGTAATATCATTCTTTTCCTAGCTTTGTGTTGTGTTCTTTAATGGACGCATTGGGGACAATGCAACATTTAAGTTAGGGGGTGTAGGATATTTTATCCATTTTGCTGTTTAGTCCTTGGAGTTGATTACAATTTAGTTACAAAGCATGTTTTTGTTAAAAATTTGAAAAATTTCAAAAATATTTTTTTTTTCTTTTTTCTCCTTTATTGGGCATTTTGCCTTGTTTCCGATGATAAATTTTAATAATTGCCCGATCAAATAGACAATTCAACTATGCATGTTCTCGATTTTAGAAGTTATTAGATTTTAGTCCCTAAATCATTGATATTATGAATAACTTCATGAATTAAACTTTATCCGTGAACATATGCACCATTCTTGTTATATTGAATTGGCTTAAGATTTTTATAACTCGGTATGCTTTTGTTGCATTGTATATACTTACACCGAGTGAGATTAGAGACTTATCTTCATTTGTGAGTGTATACACTATTCTTTCTTCTTTGAAAACGTTGAAGTCGTTGGTAATCTCTTTATTCTTTCATTGATCGTTCATTAATTGAGTCCATACTTGAAATGTGTTACTTGAGCATGATTTTCATATGTTGTTTTGACTCGCGAATTGCTTATACTTTGTGAAATGATCATAGGCCCTCTTTGGTATATCACCCATATGACCTTGACCTCACCTTTTATATGTTCCCTAGTCAACCCACTTGAGCCTAAATACTAGCCTTTCTTTTCATTACCCAAAATCCCATAACCAACTCCAAATTGGAGTTTTATACCATATATATATTACCTTACATACCCTTGTTTGGATTGTTGCTTGGAATTGAATGTTATTATTATTGTGTGGTTGCAATTTGAGTATGAAAAGAGTAAGAAGTGAGAAAAAGAAAGAAAAAGAGTGAAAAAGAGAAAGCAAAAAGTGAAGAAAACAAAAGAAAAAGTGAGAAAAAGGAAGAAAAGAAAAAGAAAGAGAAAGTTGTAAATATTGTTTGTAGTGTTTCAATAAGCTTTGATTACTCTCTCGACTGTTATATCTTTGCTCGTTTGAACATCTTTGTCCAACTTTTGATATTGCCCACTTTTTACATTATTCCGAGTTTCATCCCCAAACACTTTGAATCCGTAGATACATCCCTTTCATTTCGTACCTTAACCTAGCCATACATTACAACCCGATTACAAGTCCTATGTGATCTTAGGTTGATGTAATTCAAAAGTCATAATAGTTGTGATAATCTGTGAAAATGCATCTCGCCTCTTTTAGTGTGCGGTATCCTTTCATTGAGATTACAGTTTTTCAGTTTATATATAGCGTTCTTCTTTTGTGACATGTGCGGGTCCTAGCTTCCATTTACATTTACTCCTTATGCCCGCATGTCCCGTGTATTACCTCCCTTTTCATAGTGAATTCATTTGTTGAGCGTAATGCCCGTGAGGATTGAATGTATGCATGCTTTGATGTTTAGTATCCGAATTATTTAAGTTTTTCGCCAAATCATGCTTTGCATATGCTCACTCCCCTCCCACATGTTAGAGTTTCAATTCATTGAGGTGCATTCGATAATGTTAATCACTACGGACTTCTCATGCGAATTCGTTTGCTATGCTAATAACATGTTGAAATCTTGTTCGCACTGATGAGTTTGTCTTACTTGATTGGGCATATTTTGAGGAAACTTTATGATGTTTGTGGGTTTCATCCCTGAAAACCCTCACGAGACGACACTCGTCCACTAGGGTAACCTAGGGGTTTAACGGCTTATTGCATACGCTAAATGCAATCGAATCGCCCGCGTAAGTGGCCTTATCTTTTTTTATTTCTTTTATACCATACTTTTGTACTCTCTCCTGTGTTGGTTTACTAGTTCTTCTAGTTGCATCCTATTTCATTACTAGGGACTAGCAATGTGTAAGTTAGGGGGTGTGATACGGCGGAAATATTGCGTATTTCACCCGTTAACCTACGCGTTATTAGCCCCCTCGGGTATCTTATTCCCTATATTTATGCTCGTTAACCAGACAACCCTCGGATTTCTATGTTAACATGTTTTGCAGGGGTTAATTGAGCTTTTGTAGGTGTTTGGATGCTTAGTGTGAACTTCGGATGCGTTTCGCTCGATTTCCGTACACTATCGCACTCGCAAGGGCATTTTAGTCTTTTGAAAGCTTGGTCACCTGGCCCGACATCTACACGGAAGTTGTAGCTCTCCTCGCTAGCTTCGTGTGGCCGCGAACGGTGCGCGATTCCGATGCATAATGACAAAGTTACGGCGATTTGAGCGACGTTGGATTGTATGCCAATGCAGGGGGAATAGCAGGCTGCCCCTGCTTGATCGATCGATCGAGCCTGGGGGTCGATCGATCGAGCATTATTATTTTTGCCACGTTTTTCACTGTCGATCGATCGACACCAGAGGTCGATCGATCGATCCCCTGTTTTTCCCCTGCAGATATTTTCTTTCTTTTATTCCAACTTACTATATAAGTTGGTTTTTGTTGTAACACTTAGATATACATACTTAGAGATATTCTGATTTAGATGGTGGTAGTTAGGGTTTGGCTTTGGAGAGTTCATTTCTCTCTTCTTCTTGGATTGACAACCCATGGGTTTGTAAGATTGAACTATTCACTTCCTCTCCATTAATCTAGTTTGTTCTTCTTCTCCTCTTGCCTTGTAATTTAGTTTCAATGCTTTCTAACTAGCTTACATGTTTTAATTCTTGCTTTCTTAGTCTAATTAGCATAATTTAGTTTAACTCACCATGCACCCTTAGATAAATAGGGTCGGGATTTCATTTCCGCCATTTTCGGGCCCCGAGCTCCGAAAACTAGGTTTAGTGCAAAAATCGCGTTTAATTGAAACCGCGCGTATCAAAGTTGGATTGCTAAGCGTTTATCTTTATTTGTCACGCAACGTTAGAGTTTATAGCGACAATCCGAGTTTAATCCGCGTGCGACCATTTTTCCATTAAATGTTTAATCTCGCAACTTTGGGTTAAATTCCTTCTTGTGTGATGTTTATGCTTAATTGATTGTGCTCGATTAAATTGCTTTCGAGCCTTAACTCTAGTTAGTAGTTGTTTCGATCCGTTTGGTAGAATGCAATCCCGATCCTTGCTTTCCTTTAATCTAGCATTAACTTATTCTTTCCTTTTGTCACCATAACCACCTATCATCTTTTACACTTTTATTCCTGAAGTAATTAAACAATTAACATCTAAAATTTAATAACTCCCTGTGGATTCTCGATACCCGACTTACCGCTGTACTTGCTTGTCAAGTGTAGCTGTAGCTTAGGTTCTATCTTTTGTTTCGCGGCGGCGAAACACACGACGACTGTGTCCTCACACGAACACACTTTTTCCGCCCGATCATAGGGACCGGAGAAGGATTTCTTATACAAGCTGCCTTCTGGGGATAAGTGAAAGCGAGCATCTTTGACTCTTATCTGGTGGGAAGTCTTCTTGTCACCCGGGAGCGTGCCATCCTTTAAATAATCCCTTAAGGGGTCCATCCAGCTGGGGGCTGATCCCACCTGGAGTACCTGTTCGACGTTTGGTGGCTTGCTGTCGCGATTGATGCTCGGGTGAGTGAGGAAATCAATGGGGATGGTTCGTTTTTAGGCCGGAGTCAATTGCCGAACTCAGGGCTGCTAGGGCGTCAGCGTGACTATTTTGCCCCCTGGGAAACTGCTGGACGTTGATTTCTTCAAAGCTCGACATTAGTTTTTTTACTAAGGTGAGGTAAGCTGCCATCCTTTCATCTTTTGCATCGTAATCTCCGCTTATCTGATTGGAAACTAGTTGGGAATCGCCGAACACCTGTAAATATTTTGCTCCCAGAGTATGCGCTTTTTGGAGGCTAGCTATTAGGGCTTCGTACTCCGCTTCGTTGTTGAAGGCTGAAAATCCAAGCCTGATTCCTTGTTCAAGGATTGTATTTTCTGGAGTAATGAGGACAATGCCTACCCCTGCCCCCTTCGAGTTGGAGGCTCCATCAACAAAATGTTTCCAGGTTTCCTCTTTTGCTTGTTTCCCCTTTTGTCTTGCTGGTTGAGGTTGGTCGGAGGGTTCCTCGCCCGTGAATTCGGCTTTGAAATCAACGAGGATCTGACCATTGACAGTTGTCCTTGGTTGAAATTGGATGTCAAATCGTCCGAGCTCGACTGGCCACTTAGACAATCTGCCCGACAAATCTGCTTTCTTTAGGATTGCCTTATGGGGATGCGATGTAAGGACGATGATAGTGTGAACTTCGAAATAATACTTCAGCTTCCTCGAGGCTACTACTAGTGCAAAGGCGAGCTTCTCCAATGGTAGGTACCTTTGCTCCACGTCCAGTAAGGTTTTGCTCGTGTAATAAACGGGGTGATGGATTCCTGTAACCTCGTATATTAGCGCAGAGCTGACAGTGTGATTGGACACGGAGAGATATAGGTACAAAGAATCTGTCTGCTGTGGTATGACGAGCAGCGGTGGAGAGCTTAAGTAAGACTTGAGTTCGATCAATGCTTGCGAGCAGTCTGGGCTCCATTCTACTGTCTTGTTCGCCTTTAGAAGCTGAAAGAAAGGCTTGCACTTCTCGAAAGACTTAAAGATGAAACGATTTAAGGCAGCGAGCATACCAGTGAGCTTCTGTATGTCTCGAATTGTGCGAGGGGGTTGTACCCTGCTAATGGCATCGATCTGGTCTGGGTTAGCTTCTATGCCTCTTTTACTGACCAAGTACCCAAGAAATTTTCCTGATTGGACACCGAAAGAACACTTGCTTGCATTAAGTTTCATTCGGTACTTCCTGAGGATTTCGAAGGTGTTTGACAGGTCTGAGAGGTGATTCTCCTTTTTCTTGCTTTTAACGAGCATGTCATCGATGTAGACCTCCATGGTGTCTCCCATATGATCTTTGAACATCTTGGTAACCAACCGCTGATATGTTGCCCCTGCATTCTTGAACCCAAAGGGCATGACTGTGTAGCAGTATAACCCAACTGTAGTGATGAACGCTGTTTTGTCCTGGTCTGGGGCATATAAGGGGATTTGGTGATACCTCGAGTATGCGTCCAGGAAACTCATTCG
The DNA here is from genome assembly GCA_949130495.1 of Sambucus nigra. Taxonomy (NCBI): domain Eukaryota; kingdom Viridiplantae; phylum Streptophyta; class Magnoliopsida; order Dipsacales; family Adoxaceae; genus Sambucus; species Sambucus nigra. The sequence continues at coordinate 122,010,722 of OX422209.1, forward strand.
CTCGTGAGCTGCGATAGCGTGTACTAGTTGGTCTATTTTTGGTAGGGGGAAACTATCTTTAGGGCATGCTTTGTTGAGGTCAGTGAAGTCGATGCAAACTCTCCACTTCCCATTGCTTTTCAGAACTACTACTGGGTTGGATAACCACTTGGGGAATTGTACTTCCCGTATGGATCCTGCATCCAGCAGTTTTTCAACTTCTTTTTCGATCACCTTAGCCTTCTCGGGAGCAGTTCGTCGTGCCTTCTGTGTGACTGGCTTGAAGGTGGGGTCGACGTGCAGCTGATGACAGACCATACTAGGATCGATTCCAGGTAGCTCGTATGGTTTTCCCACGCAAAAACATCTGCGTTGCGCCTCAGCAAGGTTGTCAGTTCCTTCTGTTCCTGGTTGGTAAGAGATGCTCCAATCAAGAAGACTCTGTTACTGTCGCCATCTCCAGTCGTAACTTCTACCAGGTCCTCGACGACCCGCTCGGAGGGGAGGAGCCTGGTCTCATCTACTCCAGGTCTCCCATACTTTAATTGTTATATAGAAGGTGTCAGACCTTCTTCAATTTTCTCGCTGGGCTTCTTATCTGGCTTTGGATGGATGGCTGCTATGAAGCACCTTCTCGCCATTGCCTGATCACCGTGGATTTTCATTACTCCACGTTCGGTTACGTACTTGAGTTTTTGATGGTAGGTTGAGGAGACTGCCTTCATCGCATGAAGCCATCCCCTGCTGAGAATGGCCTGGTATGGTGAGTCGATGTCAACTACCAAAAACTCGATCATCTTGGAGACGTTTCCAGCACGCATTGGTAATACAATCTTTCCCAGAGGCATAGTTATTTTTCCAGTGAAGCCAACCAAAGGTACAGTAGCCTCCTTTAGGTCGGCGACGCTTAACTTCAATTTTCTGAATAGATCGAGATACATTACTTCGGACGAGCTGCCTTGATCGAAGAGCAGCTTGTCGACGTCAAAATTAGCTATCCTGAGTGTAATGATCAGAGCATCATGATGTGGGGTCCTCACTCCCACCAGATCTTCATCTGTGAAGACAATATGCTTGTTATAGTTGATGTCATCTGCTCGTCGACGTTTTCCTGACTGTGACTTTGCTGGATCGATCTGAAAAGCCTGCATTACTACTGTAAGTTTCTTCTTCTCCCTTCGACCTGAATTTCCTTGTATCAGCCTGGCATCAGATACCCCGTGAATTACCGCAAATTCGTATCCAGCGTCATCTTCCAGCACGTTGTCAGGTCTCGCCTCTTTATTGGCAGCCACTTTCTCTGCCCTTTTCTCTACAAACTCGTTCAAATGCCCAGACTGGGCCAGCTCCTCGAGGTGAGACTTAAGATCTTTGCAATGCTCAGTCTTATGTCCTCCCTCTTTGTGAAAAGCACATCTTAGCGCATTGTTCCTCTTCGAGGGATATCCTCCCATCTTCCTGTGCCACTTGATGAATGACTCATCTTTGATCTTCGCGAGAAGTTTGTAAATTGGTTCTTTAAAGACTGTGTTAACCGCCTAGAATGCTTTCGACGCATCGTTGTTCCCTCCGTTCTTAGAGCCGTTTTTGCCCCCGTTCTTTCCTCCTTTCTTCTGGTTCTCAGCTTTGTCACTTCCCTTGGTAGTGAGTTTAGCTCGACCGTTTTCTCCTGTACTGAGGCGGGTGACATCCTCCACTTTAGCGTACTTTTTGATGCGAGCCATTAGGTCGTCAATAGTCATAGCTTCCTTCTTTGTCAGGGGCTGGTAAAGAAAGGAAGAGCTGGGTAGCCCAATTTTGAAAGAGGCCACTGCCACTTGTTCCGAGCAGTCCTCGACCTCGTTGAATAACTCCCAGTACCTCTTCGCGTAGTCTTGGAGTGTCTCTTGAGGCATTTTCTTCATTGTTAGTAAAGCATCCATCCTTTTGGGATGGGAGCTGCTAGTGATGAACCGGGCTGTAAAGAGCTCGGCCAGGGATTTGAAACTTCCGATGGACCGGTGGGGGAGTCTTTCGAACCATTTCTGCGCCACATCATGCAGGCTCGAGGGGAAAATACGGCACATCAGTGCATCCCTGTTATTCCAGAGGTTCATGGCCTGTCGGTATTGCCTGACGTGATCGATGGGATCAGTCTTACCGTCGTAAATCTTGAACCTTAGAATGACAAATTTCTTGGGGGCTTCTTCTTCTTCGATCTCCCTCGTGAAGGGTGACTTCATCTGGGTTTTGAGAGCTCGCCTAGCGAGTTCTCTGGTCGATCTGGTACCGTGGTGGGCAGGATGTTGGTCCATTTCCCTACGGACCAGGTTTCGTATGTTCTTGCTGCTGGGAGTAGGGCTCTAGTAAAGGCGAGCTCTTCGCAGCTGCTCGTGGAGGTCGTCGTCTGATTCGCCTTCCTCCATCTTTTGAGATCCTCGCCTGGGGCTCCTTCCTCGGCTGCGAGCCTTGCTCGCCTGAGGGCTATGAGTGCGGTACGGACGTCTACTGTTATCATAATGAAGCTCTTTCTCCAACCTTTCCAGTCTTCTTTTCAGGCGAGCATTCTCAGCCTCGTATTTGCGAGAAGACTCCCTTTGCTCGTGGAGCCTTGTCTCGTATACATCAATTAGTCTGGATATCTGTGTGGACCTCGCTGGTCCTTGGCTTTCTTCTGAGGCTGGCCTTTCCAAGCGAGTCCTTTGATCTGAACGTCGAATTTCAGACCTAATCCTACGAGGAGCAGGTGGTTCTTGGATATCTCCTTCCTGGGGGGCATTGCTGCTGTGACCAGACATCTCAAATTCCTTCCTTGGTGTGGGCTCTTCTCAGGGAAAGATGAACGTTTCCCACAGACGTCAATTATGGTGACAATTATTATGCAACACAAATAGATAAGAGAAAGGCAATTACCAAGTAGGAAAAAGGAATGTAAAATGACAATCACACAACAAAGGATGTACGTGGTTCAACAAAGAAGTGTTTCTATGTACTCCGGAGAGTGAATACAGAGAATACAACTTGTCCTGGACCTAGGGTTCAATATATACATGTATGTTCAGGTAAGTGGGGGTGTTGGATTCCCCCACGTTTTCCATCTCTCCCTATAACCTCCCTTAATGGGAACGTGGGAAGAGATCGGATAATTAAATGAGAAATGGGGGGCCTGAACTTTGGGCCGCCAGAAATAGGCTACTCGTCCAGGCCCATGGTCTTAATTCTGGGTACCCACACATACCCGAGACATGACAAAAATCGATAAAAACAAGTTTAATCGGTGCAAATACTAAAATCTATTTAATTATTTTGAAAAAAAATTAAAGCGTTGCTTGTTTGTTAATCCATATAGATACTAGGGGCTTTAGAGCACTTTCAAATAGCCTTATGTATGCCATAAAAATTCCCAAGGAGGGGGCAATTTATCAAGTTAGGAATGGCATTGATTTCGACATTTGGGACTTTAAATAGATTGGAAAAAACCTGGCCCCACCACCAATAATTCCCACTAATGTAGCCATTATTATTTGTGATATTCCCCTTCCCTATATTGACATTGCTATCTAGCGTCACTCTCTTGATGGTAAAATTACTATTTGGACTGCCCATCAAGTTTAAAAAATTACCAAGGTTAAAACCCATGCTACTGTCCTATTTTCATCTCCCCAACACTCACTAGTAAGAAAATGTTAAATTAATGAAGATTTTATATTGTGATTGAGATATTGTCGTGGCTAATTTTAAACTTACATCGATGAAAAACTATTTCGCAATGGAATATGTACCCTGCTAATTTTTAAGAGGAAAAATTAAATTTTGTCAAAAAAAAAATAAAAAATCTTGCAATGAAATATGGTGGACTTTTTTCTAAGTAGAGCCAATTTATTGATGACAAAATAAAAATTTTTGGCGGCTACTTTTTTGGCGGCAATATCGTTCTTTTTACATTGCCCGATGAGATTAGAAGATATACATACATGGTCACGTGTCTGCAACCTCTACACATATTTCATTTAGAAGAAAAAAACAAATGCAAACGGTGTCGTCTGATAAAAACCCACTCCTCGTTTTCATTAAACCCTCACCTGATCTCTCTCTCTCTCTCTCAAAAGCCTTAGTAAATCTCTCTCTCCATTGCAAAACCCTCACACGATTTGATACAGGTACGTCTTTTTTTTTATTTTTAAAACTGAATGATGAAATTTTCTATTTCTGTAGTTTATTACCAATTTCTGAGATAATAACTCAATTCTGTTTAGAGAGTGAATATTAGGGTGCCACGTCAAACTTGAGAATCCGTGCGATTTCTCCTAGCTTTCTCATTAAGAGAGAAACGTTTTTAACTAAACCCACACGTGTCCCTAACTCAAATTGTTAGAACTCTTCTCTCTAAACCCTACCCAACTCATATGCTTCTTCTCCCCTTTCTCTCAACAGCAAAACTCCAAACTCCATCTTCACCTTCTCCCACCCAAGCCAAAATCTTTTGAGACTCCCTCATCGAAGCTTTCTGCACTCTCAATCAAACACCATAACATGGTATTTATGGTGCGTTTCATTATCCATATTCCCTTGATTTTAATTTAGGAGCAGCTCACATTGATTCCGTGTTTTTTCTCTATTCTCCATACTCAGGTGTCTATTCAGGTTTTGTAAATTTTTCACTCTTTAGATGGCCGGAGTGATATTGGTTGTTGGCATGGTTCAAAGTCAAGGCCGATACCGCGACAATACGACCGAGTTGACTAGGTATCGGTGCCCACCGATCCGATTCCGAGTTACGAGTTGAGTTTTCAATTATTGATGTGAATCAACCCTATATCGGTGATTTTTCGGTAATATCGGTGATATAGCGGTATAATCGGCCCATATCCACGATATCGCAGTAGAATCGGCCCATATCGGCGATATCGCGATGGAATCGGCCCATATCGGCGATATATCGGTCGAGATGGTATAAGTTACTAAGTGTTGTGTTGGTAAGCGTAGTTTTTTTTTTGGGGGGGTTACGAAATGCTAATTGTTTTTTTAATTTAGTGTACTGTGTGTGGGTTATTTGGTCATCGTGTAGGTTTAATTTAGTACGTTGTATATGTGCCAGTTTTTTTTTTAAAGAATGCAAATGATCCAAATGTCATTTGTTATTATTGTTTATAATACTGTTCCCAATGTTATATTTTAATATGTTATTATTTATAAAAAAAGTAAATGTTATTCTTTTACAAACAAATATACAACTGTAATTATTGTAAAAATAATATTTGTATCCTCTAAACATTTGTAAAAATAAGATTTGCATCATTTATGTAAAAATAATATTTGTAACACAAGTACAAAAAAAGGGGAAAGTACTCTTAGCTCCCTCACAAATAAATTTTAAACACTAAAGGAATTTTGACAAATATTAAACACTTAGGTCCACTAATTCTCTTCTTGTAAAAGTCCACGCTAGTGGCATAACAAGTGGACCTAATTGTAAATTGTCCTTAAATGTTTAAAAATCTTTACCAAGGGACCTAATTGTAAATTGCCAAAAAAAAATATTTGCATCCTTTGTAAAAAAAAACATTTCCATCAATTTAAAAAAAAACATTTGAAACCCAACAAACAAACAAAAAAATAACAATTACATTCCTTTTATAAAAAAATAACATTTGCATCATTTTTTGTAAGAAAATAACATTTGCATTCTTTTTGTAAAAAACGACCGTAAAAAAATGTAGTGTTTTGTCAAAATCACTATTTGTATCATCTTTGTAAAAAAATAACAATACTAAAAAAGAAACATTTCTATCATTTTTAGAAAAATATAACATACTTAAAAAAACACATTTGTATCCTCTTACTAAAAATAATATTAAGAATATAATTGTTGTATCCATGGTTCAAAGTCAAGGCCGATATCGCGACGATACGACCGAGTTGACTAGGTATCGGTGCCCACCGATCCGATTCCGAGTTACGAGTTACGAGTTGAGTTTTCAATTATTGATGTGAATCGATCCTATATCGGTAATTTCTCAGGAGTATCGGTGATATAGCGGTATAATCGGCCCATATCGACGATATCGCCGTAGAATCGGCCCATATCGGCGATATCGCGATGGAATCGACCCAAATTGGCGATATCGCGATGGAATCGGTCCATATCAGCGATATCACAATAGTATCGACCCATATCGGTGATATATCGGCCGAGACGGTATAAGTTACTAAGCATCAATCTCCAGTGTTATGTTGATAAGCGTGATTTTTTTGGAGGTTTACGAAATGCTAATTGTTTTTTTAATTTAGTGTGCTGTGTGTGTGGGTTATTTGGTCATCGTGTGAGTTTAATTTAGTGCGTTGTGTATTTGCCAGTTTTTTTTTAAAGAATGCAAATGATCCAAATGTTATTTTTTATTATTTTTTATAATAATGTTCCCAATGTTATTTTTAATATGTTATTATTTATAAAAAAAACGTGAATGTTATTCTTTTACAAACAAATATACAACTGTAATTATTGTAAAAATAATATTTGTATCCTCTAAACATTTGTAAAAATAATATTTGCGTCCTTTATGTAAAAATAACATTTGCAACACAAGTAAAAAAAAATATTTGCATCCTCTTTGTAAAAAAATAACATTTCCATCAATTTAAAAAAAAACATTTGCAACCTAACAAAAAAAAAAAAAACATTTACATTCCTTTTATAAAAAATAACATTTGCATCATTTTTTGTAAGAAAATAACATTTGCATCCTTTTTGTAAAAAATGATTGTAAAAAAAATGTAGTGTTTTGTCAAAATTACTATTTGTATCCTCTTTGTAAAAAAATAACAATACTAAAAAAGAAACATTTCTATTCTTTTTAGAAAAATCTAAGATACTTAAAAAGCACATTTGTATCCTCTTACTAAAAATAATATTAAGAATATAATAGTTGTATCCTCTTTGTAAAAAAAAAATTTATCCTCTTACTAAAAAAGTAACATATGTTTTTCTTTGTAAAAATATAATATTTGTATCTTCCGTGAAAAAAAACAATGATTTATTATGGAACATTGAATCTGGCAAGTTCGCAGCACGTCAATATAATTAATTGTACAATGTTATGCATATTAAATGATAGTTTTAAACTTATTTGATTGGTCTACATTGTTAATCGTATTTTTTTTAAAATTTTTAGGTTTTTTTCGGAATTTTTTGCGCTCTCTAAATAGCGTATCTTTGCATATCGCCCGATACCGTGATCGAGTTGAAAATCGAGTGGCCGATACCGGGACCGATACCGAGACTTTGAACTCTAATCTAACAACAATGAATCCCACAAAATATATTCATGAACAAAGTGATAATTAAAGCCTATGTTGTGAGAACTTAAGGAAAATTACCAAAAACCCTACATTTGGATGCCTTTTTGTCTACTTGATTCTTTCACTTCCACAAAGCTTATCATCCTCCTAATTCACAATTCATTATTTTTTTTTTGTGAATTCATGGAGCTTGAAATTGAGCAATAATGAGTCAATAGATTTTTATCCAACAAAATGGTTAAATGTGGAAATTCAGCTATAACGAGTCAATAGATTTTTATCCAACAAAATGGTTAAATGCTAAATACAAACCTGCCATGGTAAAAAATTTGAACACGATGTACAATTTGTGTTTCTAAATTACAAACCAAGTCATTAGATACTAATAAATTACAAAATAAAATAAAGATATGAGTTTAGAAATGGAACCTTAATCGATGAAATCCCAAAATCTCTCTAAGAGTTTACCAAGCAATTACAATAGGGTATGCCCGCGCCAATGGCACGGTGCATTACATTGTTTTCATCAAACAAATCCTTAGAAACTACAAAATTTATGTATGTACTCTTTTTTTTTATTGAAATTAACATTTGACGTTTTCCAGATTTCAACGTTAACACCCCCGTCCCAACCAAATGACCACCACCAACATCATCTCGTCCTCATCCACCCAAATAAACCACCAGACCCTCACCACTCAAATCAACAAATTATTATCACAAATTCACCTAAAAATACCAAATGCACTCAAACTTGCACAAAGTAATATATAATAGGCAAAATTGATTCATATCTGTAATGTTCATAACATTTCAGTTATAATTATATTTATAGAACAAATTAAAATAAAAACATGTGTTTAAGAAAGAAAGTTTTCTGGATAACTATAAAATACATAAACATATATAGCCCACAAACAGAATTCATCTTAATGAACCAAAGCACTTGTACAATCTAACCTAATGGAAACAATCCGAAGAGGTAACTGAAAGTTGTTATATTCTATCATGTGGCCACATAGTTCACACTCAAATTTATCATACTCAGAGAAATTATAATTTTCTAGGTAACTTCATAAAATGTTACCCACATCATCCTATTTGGCCCTTGATATGCCAACAAAACCCATTGATCCTATGGCTCATCGTTGCAAGTCATGCCTTGGTACTCCTTGTATATGAATCAAATTGGACAGTATTAAAAAGCACTCAAAAAGCTGACTGTAATCTATTACAAATGGTTAGTGAAGCCTTAAAAAACAAATAGCAAAGCATATGTTCAATAGTCATGCTCATTGAGTATTTTTTTACTATTTAAGAAGTTTCATCAAAAAATTTATTTTTTTACTATTTAAAAGGTCCGCATGGGGTTCGCACCGTCTGAGATGACCTGATATATATATTAGTGTATGCTCGTGCCGATGGTACATGATTAAGCTTTGGGTACGTATGCTAGAAATATAGGGTGTGGCTATGGTAGTTTATTTTTCCACTAATACTACCACCAACCTAAGCCATCAAACCCTACCACCAAATATCAATATATGCACACCCTAATATCAAATAACGTAAAGCAAAAGAATAAACAAAAAAGTTTATATGTTATATTGCTTCATTGTTGGATCAAAACTTAAACAAATTAAATTCACGGAATCCATAACTAACCACAATACCCCCAAGTCCCTATACAGAAATTAATATATCCAAATATAACATAACTATAAGAGTAGTTTCTAAGGAATAAAGATTGATTGGCCAATGCAATTGAGATACATAAGGGTGTTGGTAAAAATGTGTCAATAAATAGCGTCCCAATGAAATTATTAATGGCTAAAAGAAAAATATCTTTTCCAATTCTCAGGTGTTACCTTGATGCAAATATATGTGCAGCTTGTTTAATTTAAGGAGCTAAAGACGATGAATGTCAAATAAGAAATTAAAATTCAAAGACTCAAATTTCACACACTATCTACCTGCTCACATACCTGACACGAACAATACCAATTGTGAATTGTATCTTTGCTTTGATATATTTGTTTATATCGCATACACTAAGGCCGTGTTTGGTTGCGCAAATTATTTGATTATGTAAATTGGTCATTGTGAATTAGTGAACTGTAAATGAGTGGATTTGTAAAACCACTTTTACACAAAGTTTTTGTAATATGAGGTTTTATGAGGAAAAAAACAAAAACAAATTAAGAGAGAGAGAAGGGGAGGGGGGATCGGATGGGGAGGAAAAAGGAGCATGTACTTTACGTGACTCTTATTTAAATGGATTCATTTCACGTTTTTTGTGAAATGATGCAATTTCAGATTTTACACATAAGCTAAAAAGAGGCAATTAATGAATCTGATGGGAATGAGAGTTTATTTTAGTATTTTCTTCCTTTTATTGTAATTTTCCTTTATTAGTTTCCAAGTATGTTTGGGACTAATATGCCATTTTTAGATATTAGTTGCCTTTAGTCTTTTGGGGTAATAGGTTGTTTAGCAAGCTAACTCTTCCAATAAATAGGCCACTTGGCCCTCATTTGTACTCAACTTTTAATATGGAGAATAGAGAGAGAAAGAAACTCATTTCATGTCTTTAGTTGTTGTTGTTGTTGTTGCGTAGTATAGATGTTGTGTAGATTAGTTGTTGTGTAAAATAACTTCTTCTTTTTATGCTTCCGTACCCAAATTCACATCAAATTGGTATCAGAGCCGCGTTTGTTCTTGGCGCGAGAATGATTATCAAATACGAATCAGATTCAGGATGGGACCACTCCGACTTCATTCTACTTGCAACAAGTCCAACCATCGAAACCCTAATTCTCCAAGATCCACCAATTCTACATCTTTGCCCCCCCAAAAATCCTAGTTTCACAAACCTTAACCCTAATAAACATTCTTATTCAACCCCGGCAACCTCTCACCACATCACATACCCTAATCAAATTTTTCCACCACTCTGACCTCTTTTACACACTAATCCCCAACCAATTTCTGAAAATTACAATTATGCCCCTGTATTTTCCAATAATTACGAATCTGCTTCAAATCTATTATGGTCCTATGATTTAATCCCTCCCTCACCCGAAGAATACCTTTCTTACAAATTCTCGTGGGATGGTACCCAATACGACCTCGATATGAATGATGTGTCAATTTTGACAAGGTTAGTTGTGCCATCATCAAGGAACTCCAAAGTCTTCAAGCTTTTTGGGCGAGACGGATTCATCTCTCTCTCAAAAACTTCACACATTGGAATATAGCTTATTCTTTCGGAGAGTATGAGATGTACTATCAACACCTACATAGATGTCGAGCCAAGTATTATGAGATAGAGATGGCACGTGAACAATGGATACGGGCACGAGCGAGGTATTTGGTCCCATATTTGAAGTACTTGTCTATCGGTGTATCTCCTCCTACATTCGATGTCATTCCCACACACACCGATGATACTATATCTTCGGATATGCTTCACGAGGATGTCTTCGAGGTTGTTGAGACCCCGACGATGCTTGTTAGTGACTCCGAGTTCCTTCCTTGTGACTCTTTTTCCATATTCGAGGAGGATGGATGGCTCAACTTTTAATATGGAGAATAAAGAATAGAGAGAGAAAGAAACCCATTTCATTTCTTTAGTTGTTGTTGTTGTGTAGTATATATATTGTGTAGATTAGTTGTTGTGTAGAATAACTTCTTCTTTTTACGCTTGCGCACCCAAATTTACATCAGAATCATTTCATTAATGAAATGAAACACAATTAATAGGGCAATTTGTAAATGGACCAATCTATTAATGAGTCAATTTACAATTTTGGGATAACCAAATGGAGCCTAAGTCTTGCCTAAGACATGATCACAATTTAGTTACAGCCGTTCATCATGCTTACAACAAACCCTTGCATAAAACCAAAGGCAGGTCGGTGCATACGACATGTCTAAGTACCCTATAAGGGAGAGCAGTACAGTACTTACCACCTCATCGTTACCTATCTCCTCTAATCCTCCACCTCGGCAAAAAAAATAATAAATAGCTACCCAAACCCAAAGACATCATGAAAATCTAAAATCTAAGTTTATTGAAATGGGATAGCAGTACGATACTACCACCTCATCCTTGACCCCAATTAATTAACATTTTTGTTTGGACTTTTTTTTTACGAAGCTAATTTTTTTAAGAATGCGAGGACCAATTATTTAACATGGATGGATCAATTTATTAATAAGAGCTTCCCAATTTAGTTCATTGCCATTTTTTTACCTAATATTTTTTTCATCACCAAGGTCCCTCATCTCATCCCTTAATGTATACATAATATGTTAGGGTATACACAAAACATATATGTACGTTGTAAAAATTGATGTGGACATTATAAAATTGTTCATATAAATCACAAAAAAACCGTTTATAGATCACAAAGTTAAACGCATACATAATTGAAATAATCAGATATACATAACACACAAAGACCTCACTTAAAATACTTTTTCATCGTGTTATAAATCCACAAAAATGACTATTTCTAGTTCTTTATGATTTTTAGCCGCTCTAGATATCTATAAATCTAGCCGGGGACTTAATCTTGTTTTTCTTAATGATATAAGGGTTCCATTACTCTCTTCTTTTCTTTCTTTAATGAAACAGCTCACTTGGTCCTCCCAAGCTTGAGATTTTATGAGAAAAGATTCAAAAAAAAAAAAATCTCTCTGGATTGGCCATCTCTATTATGGGTGGTTACTGTTCGATTTTTAACCCTATCGTACCGTTTTTATCCCCCAAAAAATATGATTTTGGTTTACTATATTTCAATACCGTAAACTGAAATTACCATAAATTTTGTGGTTGGTTTTTGTTTAGACATATGAAAACCGATTTACCAAAAGTTAAAATACAGAAACAACCGTTACAAAATATCAAATAAATATGCTAGAATTACCAAAATTTTATTATATTAGTAAATTAGTTCTTATTCACATCTTCATACATCTTTGTCGGGAAACATTAAACAGTTACATTGTACTAACGTGTTTTGAAATGGAGCCGGAATGTTCACAAACCCACTCTAATCTGCACAAATGTTAAATAAAAGAGAATAGAAGAAAAAAAATTGACATCAAATATTAAATGCGAGTAGCTATTGCAACTACGGAGAGAGGGAAAATGCCTTACGGAAGCTAATGTTGGACGTCGGTTTAGTGGTGATGAGAGTGATAGGCTGTTAGAATATATATATATATATATATATATATATATAGAGAGAGAGAGAGAGAGAGAGAGAGAGAGAGAGAGAGAGAGAGAATATAAAATGTAGGAGAGTTAAAGATTTGGTCTCACTAACTTCATTTTTAGTCGTTAGACATAAGTCTCCTAAATTCTCACACATAAAATAGTCCCAGTAGATTTGCAACATCAAAACGAAAAGTAGAAATGATAAAATCCAAGAAGAATACCTAACATATATGGCAAGGATGCCCACCCGAAAACTAAAAAGCGAAATCCAGCCATAAAAAAACACAAATAATATCACTAATGAAATGAAGCTACAAAAATCATCCATCTCCCTCTAGAACTAGAACTGGTTTGTGGGTAAACAACCAAACATACTCAAGCAACAAACTCCCTACGCAATATACTCACCAAGTTGCACACAGTGGTTCTTGAAGATTTTGAAGTGAGATTACTTTTGTCATATAAGTAGAATTGAAAGTACTACAATGGCTTAACAACTCTTCTCTTTAAAATTTGAAAATAGTGGCTATTTTTTTGAAACCCGTGAATTGTACCAACATATCAGGTTATTTCAGTGCATTTAGTTTCCACTCGATGGACATGTACTTTTTTATCCCGTATTTGATGAAGTGCAATAGATTTTGGTGACGTTGACATAAAACTCAACTTTCAATCTTAGGCACCAGTTGGGGGACACCAAAAGTCCCTCCTCCTTTATTTTTTATATATATATATATATATATATATATATATATATATATATATATATATATGTATATATATATATGTATATATATAGTTAGACTCTCCAACATACCTTATAAGTTTAAAGGGCCCTTCGATCGACATCTAAAGCAAATGATCCGTCTTCCTTCCAGAGTCAATCTGTCTCACCCCTATCTCTAAAGGGCGATGGATGTCTGCGCAGGTATCAAACCTTCCATTCTGAGCCCCTTGTCATCCCGCCTTCCCCAGCTGGGTATTTCAACTCCAATATCAAGCCCCGTGGCACTCTTCTACAAAGCGCATGATTTCCTTCTTCATCCCTTTCTAATGGAAGGCTCGGGAAATGCGTTTGTAAATGCGTAACCCCGAGTGACCTGCTGATGGTGAAACATACCCATTTCTTTAAAATAGTAAAAAAAATATATTTTTTAACCAAACTCGGTATTATATGATTTTCATAGTGAGGAGATCATCTACAAAAAAAAAATCATCAAAAAATTCAATCCGGAAGTGGATGAGATGATGGCAAAAATCTGAATGGCTGAAAAATGCTAGTATATACCCACTTTTCATTTCACCTATTTCCGGGTTGAATTTTTTGATGATTATTTTTGTAAATGATGTCCTCACTATGTAGATCATATATACCGAGTTTGGTTAAAAAACATATTTTTTTACTATTTTAATAAAATAGGTATGTTTCTAGGAGGTAAATATATATTCCTCCACACCGCTCTCCCTACGTTAAAGCAGTTCGTCATTTAATCTCCAAAAGGTTTTTTAATGTTTAGAACTAAGTGTGATGTAGGAGATCCTTCCTCTATATTCTGCATTTTATAGTAGCTCGTATATTTATATGTATACATACATAAGAGGAGAAAAGTCGTATGCCATCAAGTAACTCCGAATTTTGTACAAAATTCAACACTACAGCATTAAGTTTTCAATTAGGGTAATGCTAGAGAAGCCAGATTTTTATACATAATTTGAGGTAAGATATAGGCTCAAGAGGCAGCCACGTTGAGTGAAATATTTTAACCTTTACGTGAAAAGAAGTCAATTATTTGGATATAATTTTGTTAACAATCTTGTTTAGCGCGTGCAAATATTGTGCAAGAATTAATTTTAACAGATTACATGATTATAGCGCGTGCAAATATTGTGCAAGAATTAATTTTAACAATAAATAGGTGAAAATACTTTTTACTTTAATTAAAAGGATTTCACCCAAAATCTATCGGGTCTTAGAAGTCTGTATGAATTAGGTAAAATATATGTATGTTCTAATCATGTAAGATATTAATGTAACATACATCAACCATAAATGACAATATGTTCTACTTGTTCAACTTCCTAATATGCAATTTGAGAACAGTAGGAAAATGATAAGAAAGATGCTCAACAAATATGGATTAGCAATGAATAAAACGTAACAACACGAGTACGAATACTCAAATCAAAATGCAAATCTCAATAGCATTTCATCACTATAATTTCTCAACAACACTTTATCCGGGTCACCAGGCCTCACCACATCCGTATATGCTTTATCAAGTCGTAGCTCGGGAAACAGGAATTTTGGCGGGTTCAAGACATCCGTGCCAACGATGGTCGTAGACCTCGGGTGGCCGAATACCTTGCTCAACGACCTATTCCTCTTTAGGTCTAGCACTTTGTATTATAAATGTAACTCGAGTAGCCATAATAATTTTGTAATTGTGATAAAGTAATGAAGTATTTAAGTTTTGGGCATTTGCCGACTAAACATGTGTTTGTGTTACTTTTGACTTTATTCACATTCGATTTATCTTGAGCTCTTATAGCTGACTAGATTTGACTTATGTACAACATGAATTATGTACAAGTGAGTATCCTTCCAGTCCAGTACATTTAAGTTGTACCACTCTGTCTTACATTACCTTTTAGGTTGTGCCGTCACACTGCCTTAGGCCTAAGTAAGGCAATGGCAAGGATACACCTGGTGACGGATAATCGATCCGAGCAGGGTTACATGATCTAATCATGCCAATACTCCTCATTCATGTAGTTGCTTTCTTTTCTTGTTCCTTATCCAGGAAACCAACCTCTTTAAATTAATTGATATTAAATTGCAGAGAAGGACACAACCAAAAACAGGATTCAGACGAATATACCTAATTGAAATAGAATTCTAGGCACGAAATACACAAGAAGCTTTATTAAGAAGACTTCTTGTTCAAGCAATATAAATAAATTAAAAAAAAAAACTTCTGATGCAGTCACATATGGCCATGCAAGATTGTATGAATGGTTGATAAGACTTAGAGATATTAAGACCTATATTCAGGCCATATGCAGTTTCGAACAGCAAGCAACCGTCAACCTATAAGATTATATACTTGAACCCTAGAGAATATTTTCTCAAAAGGGTTAGGTGTAGTGTGAATTTGGTACCCATATGGTTCGAGTTTTTGTATTTTCCTTGAATTCCAAAATGGTGAATTCAGATGAAGTTTCATAATTCTTTTTTAATTTTTTAGAGGATATGATAATGTAAGTCAGAAGTTGAAGTGAAGAGTAAATTTTTTTATTTCCTAAAATTTAATTTGATGTGATGAATCTAGGAATCCAAGAAACCACAAAATGCGAACCAAATGTGCATTTGGAATAGTAGGCAACCATTAAGCTTAGTCTAACAATTAGCTTCTTTTTATGCATCCAAAAAGAAAAGCTTCTGAATATTCAGTTTACCTTACTAAAGAATACCCCCACCCCTACCCTCAAATTAAGAGTTTTGTATTCCTTTTTGGGATATCCCAAATTTTCTTGTCTCCAAAAAATAGCATGAAATTCTAACGTTGCACCTTAGTTATTGCACGTACGAGCTTTGTGTACAATTAGATATTAATTGATCGTCAACTTAAAGATACATGTAGTAGGAAAGTTTTGGGGTGGAAAAATTCCTACAAAGTCGTGAATATTGACAAAATCCTTGGATAGAGGGAGTACTATAACTTGTATATAGCAATGCAAATTATTCTAGTTTCCAGATCTATGCCTACACAAATTTCATTTTTCTGATGTTCTCTTCTATTAATTTTATTTCCAGGTCATTAGGTTTAATATCCGGGATAACAGGAGGTGGAGGAAACATAGGTGCAGTTCTTACGCAATTAATTTTCTTTAGAGGATCCCGATACTCAACAGAAACAGGGATAACTCTAATGGGTGTCATGATGATATGTTGCACCCTCCCAATATTGTTCCTATACTTCCCACAATGGGGAGGGATGTTTTGTGGCCCATCATCTAAAGGCACCACAGAAGAAGACTATTATGCATCTGAATGGAATTCAACAGAGAAAGAGAGAGGTTTTCATAGTGCAAGCTTGAAATTTGCAGAGAACAGCAAGAGTGAAAGAGGTAAAAGGGTGGGCTCAGCAGATACGCCCAATGATGATACCTACATATGTTTGATTACAGAATTTGGCCTCCCTAAATGTTCTATACTATCTACCACGAGCACTTAAAAGTTAACTTAACGTATTTCTAGATCATTCAAAGAAAGAGCATAGCTCGTTTTTCCTATTTTCTTGGGGTGTTGGTAGGGGTGTTAATTATTTCCGAACTTCCGAATTTTTCGATTTCCGATCCGAAATTTTCCGAAATAAATTGGAAATCATATATAAAGTTCCGAATTTCCAATCCGAAAATTCCGATATCACGCCGATCCGATTTATCCAAAATATTTTCCGAACTAATAATATTTTTATTTATTTTAATCTTAACATTTTTACTACCCTTTTTATATAAAAAGTTCATTTTTTTGTTTAATCAGGGCTGTCCATTTATTCCAATAACAACTATTGATTTATAGCCATATATATACTAAGTTACTAACTTTATACATGTTGGATGATTTTAATATTAATGGGTATTAATGGTTAGAGAAAATGAAAGGTTAAAACCATTAATTAATTGGAATAAGAAAAGACAAAGGGAAGTGGGAAAATCAAAGTCCCACATTGGAAAAGTGTGAAAAAGTTAGTGGGTTAATAAATGCTTTTGTGTCATAAGAGATTACTTGTGTGCATTGAAGTGTATGCTACTAGTGTACACCTTAGGTCCAAGGATGGTTGATTAAGTGCGAAAAGTAGCTCGTGTAAAGTCGCTAGTCGTTGTTTTAGTTTCGCCAACTTAATACAAAAACCTAAATTACTACTACACTTGCAAGGAAAGCACAACGGTAAGTCGGGTATCAAAAATCCACAGAGACGAGTTGCTAGAATTTATAGGATTTAATACTCTTAAAATAAAAGTGTAAAAGGTGATAGGTTGGAAATAAAGAAAAGGAAAAAAATAAGAAGTTAAGTCTAAACTAGAATTAATAAAACGAGAGTCGGGATCGTGTCCCCACCATGGGCTAAACAACTAATAATTAGAATTTTGGTTCGAAAATATTTAATCGAGCATTTTCAATTAAGTATAAACATCACACAATAAGGAATTTAACCCAAAGTTGCGAGATTAAACATTTAACAGAAAATGGTCACACGCATCTTAAATTCGGATTACCGCTATAAACACTAACGTTGCATGATAAAGAAAGTTAAACGCATAATAATCCGACTTTAATACGCGAGGTTTCAATTAAATGCAATTTTATACAAAACCTAATTTTCGGAGCTCAAAGCCCATCAATGGCGGACACACGACCCAAACTCTATGTAATTACTCACTACACATGATTAATCTAATTACATAACTAATTAATAAACAAACCAAGAAATAAATAAACTAAACTAATTTATCTAGGCTTGAAATAAATAACAAAGCATGAAAAATAAAGGAAAACAAAGCTTAAGGAAGAAGATGAATAGTAAAGCTTACATTAATGGGTATTACCCAAAGGGAAATGGAGGAGAGGGGATCTCCACAAATAAAATCCCCAAAGTCTTCTAACCCTAATTAAAATGAAAAAATATATCCAAAGAAAAGCCCCTAACACTCTATTTATACCCCAAAACAAACCCCCAAAAAAACCAAGCCAAAAAAACCCAAATAAGTCAATTTTCGTCAATATCTGATGGGACCGGTCGACCTCTGTTTTGGGACCGGTCGACCGCACTTTTGGAATTTGCCTTGGGCTTGAGGCAGCCCCCTTTTCCACTCCAAACCAATTTTGATGCGTTGCACGGAAATGGCCATAACTCCCTCATACAGAATCGAAATGAGGCGTGGTCGGAATCGACGCGAAGCTAATTCAATTATATACATGATTATATTTTGAAACCCTCCAAATTATGCAGTATGAAATTACCAAAATGCCCTTGAAGTAGAAGAAAATATCGAAACCTTCTAGAAATGGGCATAACTTCCACATACGGAGTCAGAATGACGCACGATCAGTGGCCACGGAAAGATAATTTGAAGATCTACATGTTGGTAACTTCATTCCATAAAAAATAGTGAGTTTAAAAAGACCAAATTGCCCTTGAAGTAGCATTCGATGACGAAACTTCTCCGAAATGCAACCGAACCTCACTTTTAGCGTTCCAATACCTACAAAAGTACAAATAACCTTTGCAAAGCATGTATATATCCAAATCCAAGGTTGTCTGGTTAATGAGCATATTTATAGGCATTTAGGACCGTAAACGTGCTAGAATGCATAAAGATAACGGGGGAAAATATGCAATATTCGATATGAATCAATGGTGCTTTGCACCATCCGCACACGCACACGCGCGCGTGTGCGAAAGTCCGATTGGGCGCTTTGGGCGCTTTAGAGGCGCACTTTGCACTTCGCACGTACGCATCGTCGCGAGGAGCAGTAGGAGCCTTTGATTTTTGACAACGTCAAGAGATCAAACGGTCCAGATTAAATCCATAATAAATGACACATAATTATGGCGCGAGTGGATCTGAACCGTCGAATTTTGGCGCCACTTCGTTAAGTATTAATCCGTACAGTCTCACCTTTTTAGTTCAAATCTGGAACGTTCAAAATATAGTTATATATCCAAGGGCCGTGATTAAATGACCTTTGGATGTGGTGTCTCTTCATGAACATACACCACAAGAGGCTATATATAGAAGGCAAAATCCTGTCATAATTAATTCCAAAAATTCTCTTTCTCTCTATTATTTCTTCTTACCAATTTCATAGAGTGTTCTGGGTTATTATTCAAGTTTTCTACTTGAATAAAAATGTGGATTTGTTGTATCTTGGAGGTAATTTGCCTAGACCCGTTAACAAACTCTGTACGAGTGGGGGCAAATAACACCTTAAGGACAGTAATTTATTACGCCTCAAATCCAATCATCTGTTCATATTTTCTGCATAATTAAAAAATTCCTCAACAATCTTAAGGTGTTATTTGATGGAGGCAGAAAAGAATATGAATATGTTTCTGAATCCCAATGTGCATTTGGACCACTTTGACGGAACAAATTTCACTCGCTAGAAAGGAAAATTATTTTTCCTTCTCACAGTTTTGAAAATTGCATATGTTCTGGATCCTAAACTAGAAGCAATTCCGGAACCAAAAGAAGACGATAATGAAACTGTCAAAGAACAAAGGAAGAAACGTGAAAAAGACGAATTGGTGTGTCGTGGGCATATTCTGAATACACTATCTGATCGATTATATGATCTTTACAACTCTATGCAGTCTCCGCGGGAAATCTGGAATGCTCTTGAATATAAATACAAAACAGAGAAAGAAGGTACGGATAAATTCTTAATTCTGAAATATTTCGAATTCAAAATAAGTGATAACCATACTGTTTTAGACCAAGTACATGAGTTGCAAATCCTTGTCACAAAGCTTCGTGAATTAAAGGTGGAAATTTCTGAATCGTTTCAAGTTGGTGCAATTATTGCAAAATTACCACCAAGTTGGAATGATTGTCGTAAGAAACTCCTACATAGGAAAGATGATATAAGTTTGGAGGAATTACAGAAACATTTAAGAATTGAAGAAGAAACCAGATCCCGTGATCAAACAAATGTTTCTCATAATTCCACCAAAGCTAACTTTGTTGAAGGAAAGAAATATCATAAGAACTTCAAAACTAATGGTAAGAAGTTCAAGAAAAATAATTCCAATAAGAAACAGTTCAATGGGGCTTGTTTTAATTGTGGCAAAAATGGCCACTATGCCCGTGATTGCAGAAACAAGAAACGAAAGATAGATGCTACTAAATCCAATAATACAAACAATGCAAATATGGTGGAAAATAAGATCGAGGATCTTGTAGCAATGGTATCGGACATGCAAATTGGTATGATTACCGAACTAAACATGGCGGCAATAACGAAGTCTTCTGATTGGTGACTCGATTCTGGGGCTACCATACATGTCTGCAATGATAAATCATTGTACTCCGCATATGAAAAAGCAGAGGACGGTCAAGAGGTTCTAATGGGGAATCATAATTCTGCCAAAGTTCTGGGAAAAGGAAACGTTGAACTACAATTCACATCTGGAAAGAAGTTGACGTTGACAAATGTTCTGCATGTACCAGAAATTCGAAAAAATCTAGTGTCTGCAAGTTTGATTTGTAAAAGCGGCATTAAAGCCGTCTTTGAGTCTGATAAGTTAATTCTGTCTAAGAATGGGGCATTTGTTGGGAAAGGGTATGCTTGTGATGGAATGTTCAAACTCAGTATTTTGATTAATAATATGAATAATTCTGCTTATATTGTTGAGTCTTTTGATGTTTGGCATTCTAGATTAGCACATTTAAATTTTAGATCATTGAAATACATGTCTAAACATAAATTAATAACTTGTGATAGTACTTCTGATGAAAAATGTGAAATCTGTATTCAAGTAAAATTAACAAAAAGACCTTTTCCTAAAGTCGAACGAAGTGCTGAATTATTATAAAAGGTTCATTCTGATATATGTGAATATAATGGTATTTTAACTAGAGGCGGAAAAAGATACTTTATTACATTCATTGATGATTGTTCAAAATTCACATATGTATATTTGATAAGACATAAGAATGAAGCTTTTTCAATGTTTAAACGTTATAAAGCAGAAGTTGAAAATCAAAAGGAAAAGAAAATTAAAATTCTTCGTAGTGATAGAGGGGGAGAGTATTTTCCAAATGAATTTGACTCATTTTGTGAAGAACATGGAATAATACATCAAAGAACTGCCCCTTATACTCCCCAACAAAATGGTTTGGCTGAAAGAAAGAATATGACTCTTACTAATATGACCAATTCTATGTTGATTAATTCAAACTTACCAAACAATTTGTGGGGAGAAGCTTTACTCACCGCTTGTCATTTACACAACAGAATTCCATCAATGAAAACACATGTTTCTCCATACGAGGTATGGATGAATCGAAAACCAAATCTGGACTACCTAAGGGTCTGGGGTTGTTTGGCTTTCTATAGAATTCATGACCCGAAAAGTTCAAAGTTGGGTGCAAGAGGAATTAAAAGTGTTTTCATAGGATACGCGGAAAATTCTAAGGCATATAGGTTGTTGGACTTAAATTCTAATGTTGTAATTGAATCAAGGGATGTTGAATTTGTTGAAAATAAATTTTATAAAGATTCATGTGTCGAATTAGATGCCAATCCTGATACATCCACTAAGTTGATTCCTAGACCATAAATTAATAATAAAAGGAATGAACCCGAAACAGAAATAGAACCTAGAAGAAGTCAGCGTGCTAGAAAAGAAAAATCTTTTGGCCCTGATTTTATTTCATCTCAAGCCTTAGCCTTTTTGGTTGAAGGAGATAGAGATAATATTCTTAATAAAATGCCTATTTTACTTAACGTAGAAGAAGATCCTAAAACCTTTAACGAAGCAATGACT
Organism: Sambucus nigra; assembly: GCA_949130495.1. Classification (NCBI taxonomy): domain Eukaryota; kingdom Viridiplantae; phylum Streptophyta; class Magnoliopsida; order Dipsacales; family Adoxaceae; genus Sambucus; species Sambucus nigra. The sequence goes on from OX422209.1 coordinate 122,032,757, forward strand.
TCAAGAGATGCTTCTTTTTGGAAAGAAGATATTAATGATGAGATGGATTTAATTCTATCAAATCAGACATGGGTTTTAGTGGACTTGCCACAAGGATCACAACCTATTAGTAGTAAATGGGTATTTAGAAGAAAATACGACACCGATGGTTCTATTCAAACCTTTGAGACTAGATTGGTAGCAAAAGGTTTTAAACAAAGAAAAGGGATGGACTACTTCGATACTTATGCACCTGTTGCTAGAATTACATCCATACGTGTTTTAATGGCAATTGCATCAATTTATAATCTGTTTGTGCATCAAATGGATGTTAAAACAGTATTTTTGAATGGTGACCTAGATGAAGAGGTATATATGGAACAACCAGAAGGGTTTGTTTTGCCCGGAAATGAACATAAAGTTTGTAAATTAATTAAGTCACTTTATGGGTTGAAACAAGCACCAAAGCAGTGGCATGAAAAGTTTGATACAATCATTCTTTCTAATGGTTTCAAACATAACAACGCTGATAAGTGCATTTATTCTAAATTCACCGATGACTATGGTGTAATTATTTGTCTATATGTTGATGACTTATTAATTTTTGGTACAAACATGAGAGGTATATACGAAACTAAGAAGTATCTTAGTTCATAATTTAAGATGAAAGATCTTAATGAAGTGGATACCATCTTGGGTATTAAAGTTAAGAAACATAGTGGGGGTTATGCATTATGCCAATCTCATTACATTGACAAAGTTATTCACAAATTTAATCACTTGAAAATAAAAGAAGCAAATACCCCATATGATTCTAGTATAAAATTATTAGAAAATTCTAGCAGAGCAGTTGCACAACTTGAATATGCTAGTGCAATTGGAAGTTTAATGTATGCGATGCATTGTACAGGGCCAGATATTGCATTTGCAGTAGGTAAAATGTCAAGATGCACTAATAATCCAAGTGTGGATCATTGGAAAGCAATTGGGAGGATTTTTGGTTACCTCAAGAAGACCAAAGAATTAGGTCTATTTTATTATGACTTTCCTGCAGTTCTTGAAGGATACTCTGATGCTAGTTGGATAACTAGTGCAAGTGATAATAAATCCACATCTGGATGGATGTTCACCTTAGCGGGTGGGGCGGTATCTTGGGCATCCAAGAAACAAACTTGCATTACACATTCAACAATGGAATCTGAGTTTATAGCACTGGCAGCAGCCGGAAAAGAAGCAGAGTGGCTAATAAATTTATTATTGGACATAAAGTTATGGCCAAAACCAATGCCATCTCTTTCTTTATATTGTGATAGTGAAGCTACATTGTCTAGAGCGTATAACAAAGTATATAATGGAAAATCTAGACACATAAGTTTAAGACATGAATATGTCAAACAATTAATAACTTATGGAGTTATTAATATTATATATGTTCGAATAAATAAGAATCTAGCTGACCCTCTTACCAAAGGACTTTCTAGAGATTTGGTAAATGACACATCTAGTGGAATGGGACTAAAACCATTTTTTCAATAGTCACCGGTAATGGTAACCCAACTTTGTAATAGCATTACCACTATTCCAAAGTTTAATGGGTAATAACAAGTTACTGATAAGTGATTAGCTTTGCACTGAAATTTATTCAATTTCATGTCCCTTCTAGGATGTTCAGTGCATATTGCTACGTCAAGAGGACGAGTTTAACTCTTAATGAAGTTTGTTGTCTAAAGTAGCAAGGACATGCAAGAGAACTTCACCTATATGAATATAGGAAGTGGAGCCGCTTCTAGCAAGATTTTGGGTTTATTCTTGTAAATATTCATGAAGCCAAGATAGTGCACATGGCCATAATAGTGCTAAAAACATATTGAACATCTCGTAGAGATTGGGATATCTCATGTGTGATATATATCCGGTTCTAAATAATAAGACAAGGTTTAATGCATGGCACACCATTGTCTTATTAGAACTTTGATATATATTCACTAACTGAAGGTTTAAATCGAAAGATACCTCCTTGTATGCATGAGAATATCACAAGAAGAAATTGCATTAATATTAAAATCTAGTGGGGGATTGTTGGATGATTTTAATATTAATGGGTATTAATGGTTAGAGAAAATGAAAGGTTAAAACCATTAATTAATTGGAATAAGAAAAGACAAAGGGAAGTGGGAAAACCAAAGTCCCACATTGGAAAAGTGTGAAAAAGTTAGTGGGTTAATAAATGCTTTTGTGTCATAAGAGATTACTTGTGTGCATTGAAGTGTATGCTACTAGTGTACACCTTAGGTCCAAGGATGGTGCTTTGCACCATCCGCACACGCGCACGTGTGCGATTGGGCGTTTAGGGAGCTTTAGAGGCGCACTTTGCACTTCGCATCGTCACGAGGAGCAGTAGGAGCCTTTGATTTTTGACAATGTCAAAAGATCAAACGGTCCAGATTAAATCCATAATAAATGACACATAATTATGGGCGAGTGGATCTGAACCGTCGGATTTTGGCGCCACTTCGTTAAGTATTAATCCGTACAGTCGCACCTTTTTAGTTCAAATCTGGAACGTTCAAAATATAGTTATATATCCAAGGGCCGAGATTAAATGAGCTTTGGATGTGGTGTCTCTTCATGAACGGACACCACAAGAGGCTATATATAGAAGGTAAAATCCTGTCATAATTAATTCCGAAAATTCTCTTTCTCTCTATTATTTCTTCTTACCAATTTCATAGAGTGTTCTGGGTTATTATTCAAGTTTGCTACTTGAATAAAAATGTGGATTTGTTGTATCTTGGAGGTAGTTTGCCTAGACCCGTTAGCAAACTCTGTACGAGTGGGGGCAAATAACACCTTAAGGACAGTAATTTATTACGCCTCAAATCCAATCATCTGTTCATATTTTCTGCATAATTAAAAAATTCCTCAACAATACACTCTCTAAACCTAATCACACGACGGCTGCTTCTCTCTCTCACTCTAACCCTCTTCTCTTCCAATCACCTTCCCTCCAAACACCTCAGCAGATCCGTTGATAACCCCTCTCACTCACGCCGGAAACCTCTCACACTCACGCCGAAAACCTCAGGCGCTCACGAGCGTCGCACTCACGGAGCACTCCCGCCGCACTCACAACCGTCGCACTCATCTGTTAACACAACTCACGGTGTTAATTTCACAGAAACCTCAGGTATGGATCTAAATTGGATCTCCTCACAAACACACATATATTAATACATACATCTCTAGCTGTTAATTTCTCACTATACCACTATTGTTAGGCATTTAAGGTTGGTATGAATTTGTTGAATGTTAATGTGTGTACACATTAATACATACATCTCTAGCTGTTAATTTTTTGAATGTTGATGTGTATAAACAGATCTCTTTGTTTATATAAGTTTTTTTTTTTTTTTGTGTTAAGTTATGGTTACCTCTGTGTTAACTTATGGTGTGAATTTCAGTGTTGAATGTGTTGAATTAAATGTGTTGAAACTTTTCAGTTTATTTAGATTTTTGTTTGTTAATTTCTAGAATTTTTGACACCCTTTGTTTGTTAATTTCTAATATGTGTTACCTCTCTTTCTTCATTAATCATATGTATGTTTTAAAAAAATGATAGTTCCGATATCTTTCGAAATAGATAAAATTGATATTTTCAATTTTTCCTAATTTCTTCCGAATAAAAAAATATCCAAAAATTCCGACATGGAAAAGAAATTTATTTTCCAAAATTGATTTTTTCGATTTTGGAAAAGATTTTAAAATTTCGTAAATTTTGGAATTTTTTTCGAATACCCCTATTTCGATCCGATCCGGCTGAAACACACCCCTAGGGATGGGATATTGCTTCTAGTGACCTCGAGCTTGTTTGTGCTTATTGCAAATCTTCTGTTGTAAAACTGATTAAATTATGAGGAATTGCTCCCTCCATTGTAAATTATGAGTTCTGTTCACTTTTCTATTGTCCCAAACTAAGATATATATACTAGCGGATGCTCGTGCCGAGGGCACGACGATAAATTTATCCCCGTGATAAAAAAATAAAAATTAAAAAAATATATTTTAAAGATATAAATTAAATAAATAAAAAAATATTTTAAAAATATAAATTAAAAATATAAAAATTATAAATATTTAAAAAAAATATATATTAAATTATTTCCCTTTTTAAAAAAACAAAAACAAAATCGTTTTTATAAAATAAAAATACTTTAGCATGGCATTTCATGCATGGACATGAAAGAGGAAAATACCATACATCCAAAAAGTGAAGATATTTTTAAAAATTTTTCAAAAATCATGCTATCATATTATGTGTGTATATATATATATATATGTGTGTGTGTGTGTGTGTGTGTGCGGGTGTGTGTGTGTTTAAATATTACTTTGTGATCAATGTTTTAAATCCCGATCACACGTTTTGATCACGGGATTGCATCGTGCAAGCTATTCGTATTTGATATTTATAATTAAAAAATATAAAAACTATACATAAAGTTCACAAAAATTCATAGTCACATTCTAAATAATTCACTACATCATTTCAAATATAGTCAAACAATCGTAAGGTATATCATTCCAAACAATGTCGAACAATCGAAATAAATCCATATTATCATCAGAAACGCATAAAATTTCAAAACATTAAATTGAAAAAGAAATGAGAATTCAAAAAATCCCCCTCATCCAACATAAAGGTAAGGGTGACAATTTTAGAAACGACACGAAAAACGACACGGAACGATACGAAATTGACTCGAAATTGACACGATATTTCGTGTTCGTGTCGTATCGTGTTCATGTCTTAATTATGAGTCGTGTCGTGTTATCGTGTTTTTTACCCTGAAATTTAAGAAATTCTGGTTGTCGTGTCGTGTTATTTTTTATTCGGGTCGTGCTCGTGTCAGTTAAAAAAAATAGGAATTCGTGTCGTGCCGTGTTCGTGTCTAAAAAAATCCTTGTCGTGTCGGCTCGAAACACGACCCGTTGACCCGAATTGCCACCCCGACATAAAGAGAATTGAACACAAAAATAATTATATAAAATTCAAAGATTCACGGACCCCAATACATTATATAGACCAAATAAGACCTTAACCCCACAACAAGACCTTAACCCCCTGCGTGATTCGTGTGAAGCAAGATGTAATTAAACTAAATAAAAATAGAGATGTGGCCGAATGTTAAAATATACAAGTGAAAACTTACAACATATGTGACTATATCAATTGGGGGTGGGGGGTTATCTTTTTTCATTGCATCATGTGGCTTTCCCTTTCCCTTTAAACAAGCTTGTTTTGAAAAATGGGGGTAAAAATAAACAAAGCACGAATAACGGGTGAATAATGTGAAACAACACAAATAGTGGAGCAATGTCGTGAAATAGTGTCGTGACAAATGTTATTCCAAATGTGCAATATTGCATATTAGTAGCGCAAATGAAATAACACGCAATTTAAAACATTGTTTGTGATGTTGACTTGCTGCTTCAGTTGAGAGGCGAAAATTGTAAAACAAAATTTTTATATAATTTTTTAATTTTAAACAGGTTTTTAGATTATAATGAACCTTTGTAATCCGAATATGGATCCATACAATTAAACAATTAAACTATGATGAGCTTAAGCATGTCTCTCTTTAGATTTTCTAATTCTTTTTTCTACGTCTAGAAAGCTTTTATCAAATAGATTTCCCCCATGGCCACAAGTTTGTGTCTACCATTAGAAGACACCACCAACGATACCAAGTGTAAAAAAGATACTTTGATCAATGTTTGAAAGCATCAAGTTAAGTGTCCAAATTAGTGTATGCAAGCAAAATTGTCTTTCAAGGTGTACTTAAGGTGAATATAGTCACTAAATAGTGTGTGATTGTTTATAATATTAGTGACTTCTTTGAGTGTAAATTTTTATTCTAAAACAGTTGGTGATGGAACTCCCAATAATTGTACAGATGTTCAATATATAATGAAATTATTATTTTTTGAGTATTTTGTCTATTTTTACTCAATGGTTAGGGATAGTCATTGAGGTGCTGTTAATGAAATGAGGCGTTGATGGTAATCACCAAGTGGACTCCAATTGGTTCGGAACCAATTCATGTAATGTATGTGATTATGAAAGAGTTCAGTACATCAAAAATGCTAATCTGGCACGCTTGGATGAGGAGAATCCAACACGGTTTAAAACCGTGTCAAAATTTGAAATGACTTTTTATCATACTAGTTTTGCCCACGTGCGTTGCACGTGTGTCCGTTTCCCTATATTAATCTTCCACTGCAAATCTGTGAAGGACAAAGTAATAAAAATACTTACAACATATTATGTAGAATTTGTTTTGTTAGAATATAACATAAAGTACCTAGTACGAAGCATCAATTATTACCCCCCAAAACCAAACCTCCATTCAACTGTAAACTATACAAGATATTCCTGTGAATACTCTAAATCTATCACAAACGAACTCAGAACTCCTCCTCAAAAGCAGGAAGAAATACACACAAACATATATGTATATATAATCCAAATAAATATATCACAATGAAATTATATTGAAATGATTTATAGGAAAATATCATTAAAAAGAAGTTGAAAAAGCAAATTCCAAATCGCAGTTATTGAAAGATGACATTTGATAAAAAGAGTATGTAATCCTAAAAATTAAAAATTTAATGCTTAAATATGTTGTTTTTTACGTTTGTTAGGATTCAAAGGTTCTTCTTCCTCTTCAACTTTATAAGCGACGAACGTGGATGACATTATCCGAAGAACCTTTGTACAACATTGTTGTTCAGTTACATAATCCAATTGATGGATTTATATTGCGTAGAAGAATGATTCGACAATTATGTTTAAGTTTCAATGTGTGTGGTGGTAATCCATTTGGCATCAAAGAATTCAAAAATTCTTCTTGGTAATAGTTGTGTATGTCATCCACAAATTCATCAAAGCTATTTAATGTCTTCAATTCTCTTAGGAACATATAAATCATCATATCATTGAGTGAGTCTATGTGCTCATTTGTTGTTGGAAGAATTGCTTGATCTGTCAAGAAGTTTGGTGAGTTGACATTTATATTTAATGATGGGAAGATAACGTTAATAAGAGACTGTTCGAGGCCCTCATCATGTGTTGATGCTTCCATCCCATTGCCAATCCTTAGAAGCAAATCGCTAAGTGAGGAATTAATACCCAAATGTTTAACTACTTAATCATCACTATGAAGTTAAACAGGCATTAGTTCTTTTTAGTCATTAAATTTACATAATATGATGGATGGATTATCACTCTTAACATATCAATACAATAACTTCCAAAGATAAATTACGTGAGACAGAGAAACTGCATTCATGTTTATTGAATATAAATTATAAAATAACAAAGAGAATCCATCTGGTCCATAAGTATGGCCAAACCTAAGTTTCCAAGAAATTAAAACAATTTACTCAACAATAAGATTAATTGAGAACAACAATTGTAAATTAATTTTAAAAAATTAAAAAAAATTATGAAACTTGAATAAGTGCAATGTATTACATAAGTCTACATATACCATAAACTAAATAAGTAACACTCGGTACTAAATATTAAGAGCGGAGGAGAACAAACTGAAATTCTTTGAACACTATGTATCTAAAGATGGTAAATATATGGTTTAGAGTGTGCGTTTGAATTACAAAGATAATTCAACCAAAGCATGTAATTGCAGCTTTAGTAAGGTAATTTGGACTCATTTTTCTCGATTATTTGGTTGTTCTTGGAAGTTATATTTTTCTTAGCTGTGGAGTTACAACCTGAACCGACGTAAGACTTAATAAGAAGAATATATGTATGTAAAGAGATAAAATGAATACATTGAACCATACAATGTGAAAAAATTCCAACACAAAGGAAATTGGAATTAAATTAGATTACAAAAACACTATCAATCAAAAGATTTGAGATTTTGAATTCTAAAACCAAAAAATCTAACATCATGGTATCTATTTTAAATAAATAGAAAACCAAAAATATTCCTTTTATTCCTCTTCATTGACGATTTTACCTAAACATGTTACGTGTAATCTGAAAAAGAACATTAAACTTAAACAAAGAGTAATAGTAGCTACTTAAGAAATATTATTACTTTATAACACAACTATACACCAAATTACAAATTAATTATGGAGTTGAGTTTATATCAAACATGAAACATGTAGGAGTTTGTGTTTGGTACATTTGATCAAACATAGCATACACACATGATACATATAACATAAACCTAAGACATATACAACAAGATAGTAAGAAGAGCGAACTGAACATCATTATCTATCGAATAATCACAAAAAATGTCAATTGAAATTAGTTTAAAGCATATGATAGTTTAATGCCTCCAGTAGAAATAACTCACAATCAATCCTCAAAATTTTCTCCTCGACAAGTCACAATGAGACATTTAGAATCCTTATAACTGCAACAGAGGTAGTGCAAAAACTCTGGTAAAAATACCTCTTTCGAGTGGTTGAAATGATTTATGTGGCTCATCAAATGGGTAAAAAATTAGAGGATGTTAATATGTAGTATAAAATTTGTTTGTACTTAGATCTTGGAAATGCAATTTTCTCAGGCTTAATAATGACTCTAGAATTAAGGATTTGTTAGCAAACAAAAGCCCCTAGAGATTCGAAAATAAACCAATCTCTTGTTGAATTGGCCCTGTAACCCCACAAAGTCAATACAGGTAAATTTTGGCAGTTTGAAATTCCCCTAGGTTATTATCCTCTGAAATCATTACCGACGGGTCCAGAGTTTGTAAAGTGCAATTTTCGTGAGTGACACTATGCTACCTAATATTTTCTCCGATTCCCAAAACTCTTTCAGCTTCTCGAATTCAAACCGTAAATCTACACTCAATTTATTAGCGCTCACATCAATATACTGAATAATAGAGCATACATCAAGGGAATTTCCTATCTCACCAGTTAAATTATTACTCCAAATATTCACAACAACGAAGTTGTCACAAATTCTAGGAAAATGTATAGAATTTCACCACGAATTATATTAAGTGAAAGATGCTAAGCTCAATAGTAAACCAACTTAGAAGACAACACATTATTATATTATGCATCAACTAAGGTTGCTTTTGCTGAAAGAATCCTATATTTTCTCAATAAAATTCTAGTTACTGCAGAAGCTACTATTCTTACTTAGTCATTCATACATGCTTATTCCTCTGTGCCAGCCAGCTGACAGGTATCTATAAGCAACAGCAACAGCTGATGTTGTTGCCAACCTGTCATGCATGTGGGCGATATCGACTGATGACTAAATCCTATTTAGGACTCGAAGGCCTTCGTGGTATGACTAAATCCATGTGTGGGACTTTGTCTTCAGATGCTTTTTCTGTTTGATCGTGTCCGTAGAGTGGTACTAAGGTTTATTCTGTAATTTCAGCCTTGCACACAGGGCATTGAGGTTGTTGGTGATCTTGGATTTCAGTAGATACACTTGGGTAATGAATCCATTTGTAAATACAGGGGCAACAATAGAGGTGGTTACAGGGTCTTGAATCATGTCTTGGCAGATGTTATAGTCGAAACCATTGGTCGCATTATTTTCTGTTAAGTTGGTGGATTGTTTTTTAACGCTTTCGACTTGATATTGGTCTACTTTTCTACCGTACCAAAAAAATAGGATTCTCATAATTGACTTTATTAGTTGGGTACCTAACCACTTGTCTATTTTTCTTACTACCATAAAAAATTAAAATGCTATTCACCATTTTTATAAGTTACCAATCAGATGTACCCTACACTAATCATGGGGGAAAAAAATCTTCTCTCTGATGTAGGCGAAAGACGATGGTATTTTGCCAAGTGCGAAATTTTCACGGCTAAATAAATGGAACAATATGTGCCAAATCTTCATTGTACTCAACAATTTAGGTCGCAATCTATAAAACCAATGCCAAACCCATCCCCATTCTCTTTATATAAGTACCCATCTAGTCTCCCATATATATGAATCCAACAATTATGACATAATGAAAATAGTTTGAAAAATGTAGGTTAAAAAAATATATATTCGGATAATATAAAAATAAATTATGTATCAATACGTAAATTTGTGCATGAATGTCATTTTAAACTTAGTGCCCCCAAAATTCAACTCATTGAGTACCTAATCGCTCCAAAAAAGCCCACTAAATAATGAATCATTAGAGTCTTTGATTATTTTGGTTCATAGGTTGTTTCATTTATCATGATATTAGAAAGTTTAATATGTATATTGCAATGACATAATTTTGTTTATCCAAACAATTATGTTCTTCCTTATTTTATAAAAATTTGGGTGTCTACTTGGTTCTACTCTATAATTTGTTATACACGCGTAGTTTGTAAATACACCCCTTTTACAAAACTATATCACCTGCATTTCTTTCAGTATTAGGTACCATGCATGAATACATTTGTATTTTATAATTCGCAAATCATATACCCAAAACAAAAAATGGAGATAAAAATGCTAAAAAAAAAGACATAGATGAATATTATCAAACAAATGATATGCAATGGATTTCATTCATGCTAACAAATTTTAATTGTCCAACACTCATAAAACAATAATACCTAATTGGATCAAAGCATATACTCCAGCCATGTATATAATCATTTATTTATTTTGCAAAAAGGTATTTGAGATTAGAAAATTTTTAGGCAAACGTATGAATAATTATCATCACGGTTATGACGGACCTTACTTTTTCATTTTTGTCAACATAAGAGAATCTTATATAGACCAGTGTCTAAATGATAAGTAAAATAGCAATGATACATTAATCAATTGCAATTAGCTCGTAAACCAAAGTGAGATTCCTTCACTATGAGATGGACAATCCAAGCTTTGACCACAAATATTGACAATATCCTAAAAAGTTTCAAAGGAAATATATGGCCATTTCGAATATAAATTATAGGAAATATTTTCAATGTGGTATTAACGGTTAAAGCTAACCACGCTCCAAAAAATCTTAAAACACTCCAAATAATTTTTGAAAGACAAACTTGCCCTTTGCTCTAAAGATCAAACAAATACTCTTTTTTTTGTTAATTTTTTTCAATAAAGAATAGTATTTAAAACTATTTTTTAAATATTTTTTATTTTTTAAAATTAAAAAAATAACTGTTTTTTTTATCAAAATTGTTATGATAGTTTTAAAAAAAAATTTATTTAAAATGCTGTTATGATAGTTAAAAAAAAGTTTTTTTAAGTCAGATTTAAGAACTTTTTTTTTTCAAAAAAAATATTTTTTACATAAAATTGGGAAAAAAATTATCAAATAAAAAAACTCTTCTTTATCTTGAAAACTGTTTTTTATATTGAAAACTATTTTTTATATTTTTTAATTAACACGATCACGACCCATATAAAATGCGACGTGACATGAAGTCGTTATTTTTTTTTATACCGGTGACGAAGACCATTATTTATTATTTCAAAAATAATTTTTTTTTCTATTTAAAAAAATGGTCCGCGTTAGCGGTAGGCATAGGCCGTCCAACCACCTATACATATCGCTGGCGAGGACAATTTTTTTAGTATGTTGGTCGGTGTCAGCAGTATGTATAGGCGGCATTATAAAACATTTTAAATAAAATGTTCAAAAAGAACAGTTTTAAACAATTTTTTAAGTCCCTAAAGATTTTATTTAAAAAAAAATGTTTTAAGTAAATCCAAGCATGGGAGTGTTTTAAGAAAATTGTTACAAAAATTCTAATAGTTACAAAAATTATTTTATAAAAATAAAAAGTCAGAAGTTCCAAAACAGTAACTATTAGAATCTTAATTTTTTTTAAATAAAATCTTTAGGGACTTAAAAAATTATTTTAAACTGTTTATTTAAAACTGTTTCTTTTTTTACATTTTATTTAAAATGTTTTATAATACGTGACAAAAATAAAATTAACACGATATGGCACGACACACATCAAAATCTTACTTTTACGTAAAATGAATATGACACATATGAAAGTGACATGACACGACACAAAATCCCTTTTTTTACGAAATGCGAACGCGGCCCACTTGTGTTAGTATTTGGTAAAACAATGAGATTTCGTGTTGTGTTATATTTACTTTTATTAGTGAAAATAAGATTTTGATGCGTGTCGTGTCATTTTTATTTTGGTTGGGTTCATATTTGGTTAAAAAAATAACATATATTGTGGCGTGACACTTTTATTTGGGTTGCGTTCGTGTTTTATAAAAAAATAATATTTATTGTTGTGTCATGTCACTTTTATTAGGATCGTGTTCATGTTTGGTTAAAAAAAAATTTGTCGTGTCGTGTTGTGTCGAGTTGCTTTTATTTGAGTCATGTTCGGTTATAAAAACAATTTTCAATTTAAAAACAGTTTTTTATTTGTTAATTTTTCCCAATTTTATGTAAAAAAATTTTTTTTTTGAAAAAAAAAATAGTTTTTAAATCTACCTTAAAAAACTTCTATAAAAGTATCATAACAGTTTTTTTTAACAATTTTTATAAAAAACAGTTATTTTTTAATTTTAAAAATTAAAAAAATGTTTTAAAAATCAGTTTGAAATACTGATTTTTATTAAAAAATATTAAAAAATAAAAATGTATTTGTTTGATCTTTAGAGCAAATGGCAAGTTTGTCTTTTAAAAAGTAATTGGGGTGTTTTAAGAATTTTTAGAATCTTTAAGAAATAAACATGAATACAAACATGTCCAGCTGAGAAATTATATTTGGAAGTTTTGTTAGATGAATGTGTTAGGAAAGAAAACCTATCAAGTTAAGATTCATTGAATGATTTTAATTTAATGAATGTGTGAGACTAATATTAAGGATATAATAGGAAATGTTAATTTAATGAGGATAGTTTAGTACTTTGAGATTTGAAGAGAAACTTTCCTCTTTTTAAGTAGTAGAGATTTAAGTAGTAGAGATAGAGATTTTGGCACGGTCTATTTCCGTTGTATACAAAATCTGCTCGTTTCTAGTTTCTGGTATCACGAAAATAATACACAAACAAAAAAAGGCACATCACCTTTTGACTCCCATCCTCCCGCTCCCCCCAAATCATCTCCCGCTCCACACCCTCTCCTGACCCATTTCACCAATCGCCAATCCGACATGGAAGCGCTGGAGGCCAGTGGTTTGGAAATGGAAGACGTATTCTACCAGCACGCAGGCCACACCGGAGCACCACCCGAATTTGAGTTTTTGCTCAAGATTCTCTATTTATGTCTTGATTTTAGTTAGTAGTGATTTTTTTTCCTCCGATTCAAAATCAAGATCAAATAAGGGTTTTTAAAAACTTCAATATCACTTTATGATGTTTTGTAGATCTCTCAACTGTGGATTCACCACACCACAGTGTTCTAAAGGTAACTCTATCTCTCCCTCATAATATTTTCCGTTTTGACATGTTTGGTATACTAGAAATATATCATATTTGCTAATATTCTTTTTATTTGTTTATTGACATCATTTTAAGTGTTGTGTAGGTTGAATCAACAAGTTTATTATTTTGGATTAAGTGTTTTGGGGGAATTGAATTTTTTTCTTAGTTGAATGCTGTGTGTGTGACAAAATGCTCATGTGATGATTTTAGTGTTCCTGGCCTAGATTTCTTCACAGCTTACTATTTTAGTATTTTGTTTATGTCTTGAAAGATATTATCTTTACTAGTATTCAACTCGGGGAGACGAGTCTTTTTCTCAAACTCACCATAATCGAAGATATGAGGATAATATGAATTACCTACAAATTGTTGTGTATGTTGAATATTGGGTGATTTCAAACCAATCTTAATCTTATGGTTGTATTATATGTCCCCTATTTTTGCATTCTCAAGTAAAGTGAAACTGAGTTCTCAGATATTATAATTTTAGGAGGTTGATTATAAAGCTGTAAAAAATAATTTAAAAATAATTTTATTTTTAATTAATAGTTGGGGGAAAACAGGATTAAGAGTTAAGAGTATTTGGTGACATGTTCTCTTAGGATGCGCATTTGTGAACCTCAATACTACGACACAGAATTGGAATTGAATTTAAAATTTAGCTTTTTCTTACTCTGTCCTGTTTTGACAACTCAGTTGTGTTAAAAACCTCATTCCATTTTCTTTTTATTCTGATTCCCGATATTTAAATTGTTCACAATTGTAAAATAATTCATTCCTAATATTTCCTCAATCCCGCTCTTTTTTCTCTCTAAGCATGGTTTTACACCAAAAGAACAGATTGTGCAGAGATATCTCCCCTGGTAGACATACAAGGCTGCAAGTTTTTGGGGCTGGTTTTGTGATCTGGACATCCATTGTCCATCGGAGGTCCCTTGCGCCTTGGACGAATATAGATTTGAGGCCAAAGAAGAATATCCACTGAAGCCTAATGAGGCTTTATATGCCTGGTTCCCTCACTCATTTTCTTTTTCGCTTAACATCTGTATCTTTTTTATGTATTCGATTAATGTTATATGCATTTATGCATCTCTTTTTTATTATTATGTCTTCAATTCTTTTTCAATATACATTTGTCATTTTTTTTAACATGTCTTTGTAACTTTCAGTTTTGAATCTTACAATTTTTTTGTTAAATGACTGCAGATTTTCAGTGTTAAATGGCTTTAAAGTCTGTTTTAAATGAATACAGAGCTTTTAGCTGATCGGACAATTTAGGATATTTTTGTCTCATGAAACATGAGATACGATTTCTATTTCACTTAATCTAAGGCCATCTTGTTTGATGGGAAGGATAATGAAATGGGATGGGATAATTTTTATCCCATCCCATATTTGGTTTTGGATGGGATGACACTTAGGTTGAGATAATTGTTTCGGCTCTTGAGGAGGCCTCTAATCCCATAAGGTATAAGATAAAGCTATCACTTACTCCATATTTTCCTCATTTTTCTTGGAAACATATCTTACCTATCATCAAAGTATTGAATCCTATTGAAGTTCGAGGAATTCAAGTACCTGTTTCTAGCAGCTAGAAGTCCGTTGAAGGGAAAAGTGACAAGGTCAAATATAAGAAAGAAAGAATGTTGAAGGTATTCAAATGGAATTTCACTTCCTAGTTTGTGATGTTTGTCATTTTTGTTTGTATTAGATGTGTTTTTTTAACTTCACAGTCAATACTAGCAACTCGCTATATTTTTGTAGGACTACAAGGCATCGTCGCAGAATATTCTAAGGATTTTGCATTTAAGGATGTCATGAAATGGAAAATCACTGTAGCAACCTAACTTATTTTGTAATAGTTTTGAACCGTTGTAAATTCCATTTGAAAGTGTTTAAAACACTTGCAAATTACCCTTTTTGGTGTAGTGACACACACCGACACTGGCACACACATACACGACAATTTGGGACAAACTTATGTATTTGTGGTTGGTTCGCCTTTCAATTTTGTTTAATAACCACATGATGTCTTTCAATATTGTGACATTTGTTGTTTATTAGTTTGCTATGAGTTCTTTACTTAATTTGCATCCAGTTGCACGTGACTGTTACTGGTAGTAGTTATTATGGTGTACTTTTAGTTCTTCTTTCCGGTTGAATCGGCTCCAAAAGTAAAGTATAATCCTCTGTTATGGTTATTCTGTTGTTCGTTTTAAGTTGATTAATCCGATGCGTTCAATCTTTTTTTCAGGTACAAAATATATGTCTGGGTGCTTTAATGAATCTCCCTTCAAAGAGCTAGTCATGGCATGTTTGGAACGATGCTAAAGCCCTCTCCCTCTCTCTCTTTGTGAAAGAAACTGCATATAAGGTACTATTTAATGAATCTGGAAAGCACTCTAGTCCTTATATAGAACTAATCAAACTGCGTAGTAGTTTATGGTTGGGTTGAATGATAACATGAAAGTTGAATATTGGGTTACTGCGGTGATAAATAAAATAAATCAATTTCTAAAATAACAAATGGTCCAAAAGAGGCACAAAATCTCAAGAGACACTGATTTAACTTGCCGGAACTGACCGTGTCCTTATCGGACTCTCACCTTTAATAATACACAAGAATATGCAAGTTTGATGTTAAAATGGAGTTTTAAAGGGAAAAAAAATACAAACAGAAACATAATGTCCCATATAGAGGCATGAACACCGTGAGAGGAACGAAAGTAAGTTGTAGGAACTGACTATGCTCGTATTAATCTCCCGTTTTATCATAAAAACAAGTATACACAAGTTTTAGGTAAAAAATGGAGCGTTGGGGAGTGAAATATCAAAAAAGCAACCAAATGGTCTGAAAATAGGCACGAACACCTCGATACAGACCATTTCAACATATGTGAACTAGACGTGTCCTTATCGGACTCTCGTTTTGACAAAAGAACAATTATACGCAACTTCTTCGTTAAAAAATGGGGTTTTAGAGGGTAAAATATCAACACAACAACCAAATGTCCTGAAAAAAGTCACGAACACCTCTAGTTAGACGATTTTAACATGTTTGAACTAGTCGGGTCCTTGGCGAATTCCCGGTTATAAAAAATGATGATTGATGATAATTTGCAAATATTTAGTCTTAGGCTTAAAAACATGCCGTTAGAGAGCGAAGATCCAAAGCAACCCCCAAACGGCCTGTAAGAGGCACGGATAGCTCGCATGGCATTTAGGCTTAACTCGTAGGAACTGACCGTGTAGTCATGGAACTTCCACTTTAAGATTATGACGATAATTTAAAATTTCTATACTTGGGATTACGAACAATCCAAAACATTCCCCAAATGACCCAGTAAGAGGCACGAACATCTCGTACGCGATCAATGTAACTCGTGGGAACCGATCGCATAGTCACGGGACTCCCAATTTGAGAATATGATGATAATTTTTAGATATGTAGATTTAGGCTTAAAAACATACCGTTAGAGTGCGAAAATCCAAAAAACCTCCAAATCGCCACCTAAGAGGCATGAACACCTCACACGTGACCAATGTTCCTCATAAGAACTGACCGCATAGTCATATGACTCCTGATTTGAGAATTTGACGTTAATTTGCAAATATGACAGTAAGTATATGTAATTTTTTTGTTTGAATACAACTTTTTAAAAGTATATGATTACTGATATCTTTTTTTTATACCCTATTTTTTTGCAGGATAATATTTTTGGGTTAGCTTTTATCCACTTGGAACACGCGAACAAGTCAATGGTTTACAACGACATTTGGGACAACTATTTTTGATGTTTTATAGCTGTGCGGGCTTTTGTAAATTTTATTGTTTAATTTTATGGCCGTGAGGGCTTTTGTAATTTTTATTGTTTAATTTTACGACCGTGCCGACTTTTGTATTTTATGACTGTGCGGGCTTTACCTTAAAGTAAGTTTTATAGTAACAGGTTTCAGAATGTCCGGAAATAGAGGAAATTTTGTCCAATTTTTTTCTGTGAACTATTTAAGACTTGATATTTTGAATTTTATTATGTACATTAGTTTTATCAATAACGTGTCAGATTTGTAATTTGTGAATTTTCATAATTTTTTTGCCAATATTTTTTATCCTCCCAAATTTATAATTTGCCGATTTTTTGGATTTGTTTTCAAATACTATTTTTTTTATAATTCGAAAAATCTAGTATGGTTTAAAACCATGTTAAAAGTGTATCAAATTAAAAAATATGAGTATGCTTATGAAATAATCTGGTACGTTTTATAACCGTGCCAAAAGCGTGTCAAAAAATGAAAATCTGGCACGGTTTAAAATCGTGTCAAAAGTGTCTAAGATTCAATATCTAATACAGTTTGAAATCGTGCCAAAAGCGTGCTAGATTTGACAATCTGACACGGTTGTAAACTGTGCTAGATTGGGTTTGACGATTTTAAACTGTGCCAGATTACTGTTTTTGGTATAGTGGTTAATTAACTTAGTAGGTATGATTAGTAAACTTCATCACACTAGTTATGAATTTTGGAGGGTCTTCATGTTGTCCTACTTAAAAGGACAACGCTTGTGGAAGATACTTAGTGTTAGTGATATAACACCACCCTCCCAATGAAAAAATAATGATGGTATGAGGATATGAAAAATTAAAGCGCGTAGAGTTACATGTGCATTCAAGATATTAGTTGAACGTAAATTATTAAGGCACATCAAGGTTGTTGAGAGCCACATACAAGCATTGCTTAGACATATGATCATTTTAATTATTAGTTTATGGAGTTGCTGCTTTAGGTTGGGGCCTTTGATAGTTCGAGACTGATGCAAGGGAGTTGGACTTGACACGATTTTTGATACGAGAAATGATTATGGAGTTAGAAAGCAGAGACCTTTATAGAGGCTGCTAACTTTCGATAACTAATAACCAGTGATATAAACCAATTAGATTATGAATTGGGGGTAAGATTTGGGTGCCTCTAAAAGATTCTACACTGCAGAAATTTTGAGTACTGAGGCAAAAATCTAAGAAACCCCAAAAATCTTACACTACAAAAAAGGCTAAAATGCCACCCTTGTCACGGTCAAAGGTCGTGACAAAAAACATGCGTTTTTTTATCATGATTTTTGATCGTGACAAGTCAGTGACAAACAATTGTCATGGACTTGTCACGGTCTTTGACCGTGACAACCTTGTAAAGTTGTCACGATCAAAGACCGTGACACGTTCGTGACAACATTAAAAAAAAAAGACTAGTCGCTTAAGTTTTTTCTTTCTTTCATCTTGTTCCCTCCTTTATCTCTCTCTCTCTCCCCCCCTTTGTGTGTGCGTCAATGTGTGCACGTGGATAATGGCGATGGTGGGTTAGTGTGTGTGTATGTGGGTCAGTGTGTGTATGTAGGTCAGCGTGTGTGTCTGTATGTGGATCAGTGTGTGTGTGTGTGTGGGTCATTGTGTGTGTGTGTGTATGTGGGGTATTAATTTTGTTTTTTATAAAATTGAAATTAGTAATGTAATTGTGTGTGAGTTTTGGGGTCACTGTGTGTGTGTGTGTGTGGGGGGGGGGGGGGGGGGGGGGGAGTATTGATTTTTTTTAATGAAATTGAACTTGAAATTGCTATTGAAATTGTGTGTTTTGGGGTCATTAATGTAATTGAAATTTGTTTTTTCTCTCTAATTGCAGCAACGACGACCATCTCTCTTTACACACACACATTTCGGTACATCTCTCTCTCTCTCTCTCTCTCTCTCTCTCTATATATATATATATATATATATATATTGTTGTTGACTGGTGGATTTGAACATTTAGATAGCCATTGAGTTGGTTGGCCCTAGGAATTTCTAATATATCGCATTATTATTTGCAATGTTGTTTGTGATTCTTAAATTATTGTTGATTGGTGGATTTGAATACTTAGATGGCCATTGAGTTGGTTGGCCTTAGGCATTTTCTAACATTTATGGTTGTGATTAAATCGAATATAAATAAGTAATCATGCATTCACATGAGAATACATGCATGCATGTAGCCCGCAAAGCAAGTGTTATATAACAAGTAACTAGGGTAAAAGATAATAACGGGAACCGTAATAGATAGCCATTGGCTATCTATTGCGGTTCTCGTTACTATAATCTAGGCATGACTGTGTAAATTTACATTAAGTCAACTTATTATATAACACTTACTTTGGTGGTGGTGGTGGTGGTATGTGAATGCATGACATAAGGGGTTTGTAACATTTATAACTACTTTAAATTACATATAGTGCGCATAGATACTAGCCTTCTAGTTCTTATGTGTATGCACTCAATAGACCTTAGATCCGTTCGAGAGTCATTACCCCTGTAATGAGATCTATCGAATTGTCATGTTTGGACAGTTTGAGAATGCATAGTTTTTGTATAATAATATTCTTAGTGGCTTAAACTTGTTACTTTTGGGAGAAGTCCTGCTGCCTTATTTTAATGTTCTCTGGGTACATACTAGTTGATGCGATGTTAAGTGTTATTTCAATTGATAAATTGAAAAAAAAATTACACTTGCGAATCTATGTCGTGTACTTGGAGAACTATGGGGATATGCTGCCGAATTTTCCTCAAATCAGAACAATGTGTATAAGTTGTTAAGTATATTACAAAAATATGAGGTCTTGAACGGGATATGACCACTCACCCTTTAGACGAGATGGAGGAAATATGAATTATATTATTTTTATAATATAACACCGAAAGATGAAATGTCAATCTTGTAGTAAATTATTTAATGAGAATTAAATGTTCACACTTTTGTTTATACTGATCCATGAATATATGCTTCTTACCCATAATAGGTGATTGTTTGTAGTAGCTGTGATGGGATATCCTAAATACAAAGAGTGGATGGGTGAGACAAATAGATTAGGGGATGTGTTTCGCAGAGGTGCTAATGAATTTGTGAAATACGTAAAGAGATGTCATAATGATGAAAAGTTCCCATGTCCGTGTACTAAGTGTAAGAATGGTAAGGTGTTTGAGTGAAAAATAGTTGAACTATATTTGTTAAGATGGGGTATGCAAGGTAGTTATCAATTTTAGATTTTTCACGGGGAATTGAAAGTTATTTTTGTCCCCGAGCAACCTTCACAACAACCTTCAACAAGTAGGATAGATGTACAAGGGAAGGAGGACAATGTATATCATAATATGCTAGAGGATTTAGTTGGTGACGCTTATGGAGTTCATGAATGTAATACCCCACATTTTTGATGATTTAAATAATTAAGGGATTATTTATTACAGAGGGATTAATTGAATTTAAATGTGAAGAATTAAATTGTTAATTAATCCGGATCTAATAAAAATAAATATTAACTAGCGTGCTAAGGGTTAATACTTATTAGTTTAATATTACTGTGCGATATGTAATATGAAACTATACACTTTGATAAATTGTCGAGAGATAATAATACGACAGTTTAGTGAATTAAGTCAGACGCGCGTGTGAGTCGTGTCGGGACTAAATTGGTGGAATAAATATATCAATTATTTTTAGTAGCTCGTATGATGATTTTGAGTTACCATTGAGTCCGGAAGGATCGAAATAGTCAAAATAGTATACTCGGGTGTTTAGTTTGGGTCCCGGGGCAATTTTAGGCCTAACCGGCAACCCGAAAGGGCATTATGGTAAATTGAATTTTTAGGCCTAATTAATGGACGAAAATTAGGAGTTAATTTATCAGCCAAAAAAATTGCATTAGGGTTAGAAAGCTAGAGAAAGTAAGAACGACCATAGGAAGTGTGAGGGAGAGCTTTTGCCAAGAGAAGAGGGATAAATCGACATCACCTTGCACAACCACCACCACCATCGTCTAGATCGGGACAAGGGGAACACACCCATACCAACAACATCAAGAAATCAGACTACTCACTCAAGGCAAGTGTTTATAACTTGTTGTATTTCGGTATTCATCATATTCATGTTAGTGTAGGATTGTTATGAATATGTTATAGGTTATAAAAATGGTGAAATTGAGGAAGTTGAATGTGTAATTTAATTCTGAGTTCTATTAAATTGAAACCCTTCATGTATGTAGATTAGAAATCACGTTTGGAAGAATTTATGTGTAGAACAAATCTGGAAATTTTGGCTTTTTGAACATGTATTGGAAGAACCAGGGTTTTGATAAATTTAAATTAGGGATTTCGTGTTTTATGAATGAATCATCATGAATTAATGATTCTAGGATGTTAGAATCCATGTATTATTGATGGGGTTCGATGTAGAACTGTTTTGTATGGAGTTTGGGGTGTTGAATGAGGAGATTTGAGGTTAAAAATGGTGGAAAACGTTGAAAAATCTGGGTAGGAGACGAACAACGAAATCTCGCGCGAAGTCGCTCGAAGTCGTTTGATCGAGATTGCAATCTCGCGCGAAGTCGTTCGAGCGACATGTGGCAGTCGTTCAAATGACTTGCCATCTCGTTCGAGCGACAGAGTGAAATTTTGATAATTTCTTTTAGGACCCAGTTTTGAGTTTATTAGTTCAGAAATGAGAAAAATACTTCCAAATAATAAACATAAGTAAGGCAGAATTTCGGAAGAAGTATGAGGGACTAAATACTTTAATGAATTCGGTACGGAGAGAACATACCGTAGAGATTACGAGAGGGATAATAACCAAATAACTATTACTGAGCGTTGAAATCAAAATGCGTAAGAGAAGCATATATGTAAGTGAGGGAAATACCTATTTATTATAATAGGACGTGTGTATGCCTATTATGTATCATTATTATTAAAGGCACCAATGGGTGATAACCCGGGTGTGTGAGAATCTTATTATAATAAGTGTACTAATGGGTGATAACCTGGGGGTACAAAAATGTATTGTAAGTGTACTAATGGGTGATAACTCGGGGGTACAAGATTATTTAAATATGTGTACTAAAGGGTGATAACTCGGGGCTACAGTATGTTGATTAGGTGCGCTAATGGGATATATCCCGGGGGTGCAGTATCATGTTATATATATATATATAGGGCAGATGTGACTATATGTATATATGTATGAGAGTTGTGAATCAATCTAATGTGTATAGTAATGAATATGGGTATGAAAATTTGTTAAGAAAATTCTAATCGAATACTTGAATTATTATGAAAATGAAAAAATGTATTATTAGCTTTTCGTCATAGGCTAATTGGATAACGTATGGTATGGGCGATAAGGGTTTACTAATAGTGAGGGTAAATACTATTAGGATGGATTCAGACTATTTATATGGGGAGGTATAGCTAAGGAGAAAATTTAGATACGCGTTAGGCGTGCACAATAGAAGAGAGGTGAGAATATCATGTGAGAGTTCGAGCTAACACGCACTTGATACTTGCTTTACTGCAAATTTTAAATACTTGCTTAAACAAATATTTTTACACATCGGGCTCTAACCCGTTTCTTGCATCTTCTATCTCTTGCTATATATATGTATTATATCAGGTGCTCAACCACAAGGACATCAAGCTTAGAGTTTCGGATTGCGTGGCATGCTGTAGCTGTTGTGGGAGCTGCAGGACTTTGTTTAGACGCCTCGATTGTTTCATTCCTATTCGTTATGACATTTTCTTTAGGGAATGTGTTGCCCCTTCCTTAGACAGTTTCATAGATTATGTTTGCTCTATTTCTCGTTCATTTTCATTTGGATTGATGGCTACTATTGTTTTGGTTTAGAGTTTTGAACTGGGATGTTTTATCCAGTCTTATTTATTTCAGCATGCGATTCTGATTCAGTATTTGTATTAATTAATTGTGCGTGGATGTTTTATATTAAATTACTTGGTTTGGTAATTAAATGGTTTTTAATTAATAAGAAAAATATTTTGACACTTAGCTTAATTATATTAGGTGATTAAATAAGTTGTTGCGTTTTCGACAGTGATGCTAAGAATGAACCAACCGAACATTCTGTTTTAAATTTTATAAAGGACTGATCACCCGATATTTAATTGGGCGGGGTGTCACAATGAAGTGGAAGAGAATGAGGTCACTAACGATGTACAAGGTTAAGGTGCTGATGAAGATATAGGGATAAACCTTGACGATGACTACCAAAGTTTAAAATTGAAGGTGATTCAGCCGTTGTACTCTGATTATGAGAAAGATCAAACAACTTTACATGTCATGATTGGTTTGCATAATTTGAAGACCCAATATGGTTTGTCTGGAAATAGCGTGAATTTTTTTTGAATTGGATGAAGGGCTTGCTACCCAAGAAAAATAAGCTTCTAAATAGCTATCCTACTATGAATAATAGTTTGAAAGGTTTGGGAATGAAGTATAAATCAAGTCATGCTAATGTGTATGACTGCATACTATATCGAAAGGAGTATGAAAATGTTGATCGATGTCCAGTATGCGATGAACCTAAATATGTCCGATCTACTGGAAAGGAAGGCATGTGATCAAAGTGCCTCAAAAAGTGTTGAAATATTTTCCCATTGGTCCTAGATTAAAGAGTTTTTTCACAGTACTATGGATAGAGGAGGCAATGACTTGGCATGCTAGGGTAGAAGTAGGGGATAATCTCATGCATCATCCTATTGATTTTACAGCTTCGAAGAGGATGAGTTTTGAGTATCCCGATTTTGTTCGAGAACAGCGTAACGTTCGTTTGAAAATATTAACAAATGGTTTCAACCCATTTGTAAATATAAGGCCAATCAGAGTGTACGACAAGTGATCCTAGCTCCACTTAACCTCCCTCATTTACAGTGTACGAGACCTAAATTTTTAATGATGTCATTGTTGATACCTGGGCCAAAGGCACCAAGTGAGGACATCGATGTCTACCTGGATCCTTTGGTAGAAGAATTAAATGATTTGTGGAAAGAGGGTGTGCAAGAATTTTACTCTTTTAAAAAAGAAGAGTTTACGCTAACAGCTATGTTGATGTGGGCAATTCATGATTTTCTAGCTTATGGGACATTATCCTATTTTGTAGTACATGGTTATTTGGGGTGTCCTATTCGTGGAGAGGAGACTGAATCTCTTCGTTTCCCCGCTAGCTAAAAATTTTATACCATTGCCATATGAGGTTTTTACCCCCCCGCTCATAGTTTTAGATTTGAGAAAGGTTCTAATTTTTTACCGGACGGGGTTGAACATAGGTTACTTTCATGAAAACTTTTAGGCAAGTGTTTTACTCAGAGTATATCAACAACGAGCCGTGGTCAATTATCCTACATGCATCAAAGCATCTAAACAATAATGTTGATGACTTGGCTGCTCCTACCGAATATAAATCCATTTTTTATGATAACTCGAATTTGAAATAATTTTTAGATTTGTAATAAGTATTCCAATTATTTGTAATGACTAGTGGGTGTATTTTTCTAGTGCTTTATTATTATCGAACGACAGTTTAATGCTTTTAATTCATTTAACCAGTGGGTGTATTCTTCTAGTGCTTTGTTATTATAGGAATTTTTGGTTTTTTGGTTAGTGAATATGTTAATTTGGATTTTAATTAAATTAAGCATTAATTCAAAGTCCATGACATGACCTGATATTGAAATATTATTTAGATTTATAATGTCGTTAACTGGTATTCTTCTAGTGCTTTGTTATTATCGGATTTGAATCAAAATTGGTTTTTTGATTAGTGAATATTAGGGGTGGTAAATTGTCATACGACCCGATAACACGACACGAACCACACAATTTTTTAGCGGGTTTGGGTTAAGCCTTAACGAATACGGGTGCTTGATGGGTGGACCCGCTAAATACGACAACTTAATGAATTGGGTTTGAGTTTAGCCATTTAATGTAAATACACGACATGACTTATTTAAAACACGATCCAAACATGACACGAACCCGATAAGACATGACACGGTACACATGAAAATCTTAACGGGTCGAGTGGTTAGAGGTGATTTTAACACGAACCCGAATTAGACCCAACACGAAACCAACACGACACGACCCATAGCCACCCCTAGTGAATATGTTAGTTTAGATTTTAATCAATTTAAGCATTAATTCAAAGTCCATGACATGACCCGATATGGAAATAATATTTTTAGATTTATAATGTTGTTAACTCGTACACTATTATAATTCATTTGGATTTGATCACTTTCTCATATAAATGTTTGTACTAATAACAACGATTTCTGCAGAAATTGTCTTCATCAGGGTATCGCGGTAGCGGAGGCAACGAAGGATCATCTGCCACTAGGCCCCCAAAATAGGGCAAATTGGGGTCCGTCGTCGAGAACAAAACGACAATACTGACTAGATCATTGGAGTTGCTGAAGGCGATCATCGGCTCGAGGTACACTGATTAGAGGAAGGTGCCAAATGAGCTTAAGATAACATCTGAGGGCACTACATGTAATGTATTTATATTTATATTTTATAATTTGACTACAACTAACATTTACTTTCTTTTTGGTTTGTATTTATTTGATAGGATCAATTCGGCCTATCCCCACATATCTGCGACTCCACGTTGGAACAATTGAGATATTATTATAAGACATGGAAGAAAAATACGCGGGCATGGTACTTTGGACGGAGCCGGGAGTCCATGATCAGAGTGCACGACACTGTCCTGCCGAAGGAGCCGTTCTCAGTGGCACAGTGGTAGCAGTTTGTCGACAATGAGATTGAGGAGAGACAATTGACATCTCGTCAATTGGGGAGGTCAAACTGGGTAAAAAAGGTGGACGTGCACTACTCCGGGCGGATGTCTTACGCCGAGGTGGAGCACAGGATGATAAGTTTTTATTTCTCTTTAATTTTATTTTTATGTTATTCTAATTTAGCATTACTTTGCGTTACTTACTAATTAAGAATTATTTTATTTTAGGAGACGGGGAGTGGCCTTGGGGGTAGGCCACATAGACTGGATGTCTATGTGGCAATCCAGACGAAGAAGGGCAAGGATAAGGAGGTGTCCCCGAGCGTGGCGGCCACGATTACAAGTTATAATTATTTAATTTTTT
Organism: Sambucus nigra; assembly: GCA_949130495.1. Lineage (NCBI taxonomy): Eukaryota > Viridiplantae > Streptophyta > Magnoliopsida > Dipsacales > Adoxaceae > Sambucus > Sambucus nigra. Next base: position 122,059,118 of record OX422209.1, read on the forward strand.
TATTAACTTAATTAACTAATTGTGTACTTTTTGTCGTTTCAAGCAAAGCTAAGGAAGTGCATGAAAAGCAGTATGACGCTGACAAAGCATCTTTGGCTACGGACGCCCTCAACCAAGTGCTCGAGCCAGATCACAAAAGGAGGACTAGGGGGTGAGCTCTCGGGTGGGAAAGTCGAAGATCATTAGGATAGAGACGAGCAACACCGAGTTGGCTAGTAAGGTGGACACCCATGACGATAAGCTAGAAAGGTTGAAATTGACGGTTCTAGATATGTATGCCTTCATGAAGCATGAGTGGGGGTCCACCTTCGATAAGGGCACCTCCGATAAGTGCAAGGGGAAGGGTAAGGGGAAGGGGAAGGGGAAGGAGGTGGACGAGGATGCCGCTGCTCCATCGCCGATATGATTCATTTCCCATGTTGACCTCCGTCGAACGACCCATGTCAATAATCGGTTGGCCGAGCGTATTTTTAATAGACGTATATTTGGTGGCACGCCGATAGTAGGGGGTTGAGGGACCTGGGAACCCTCCTGGGTATGTTGGTTTATGGACGTGCAAATAAAGACTTTGAGGCAAAGGTTCTCGTCACACATATTTGGATCGAAAGGGAGAATGCACCTTTGTGGTTGCAAGAACAATGCGGAATTCAATGAATTGATGGGCGTCTCGATTCATATGTTGTGTGGCTTTCCTTCCTCATCCAATCTACTGTAGACCATACTCTATGGCATTATTTGTATTTATTTTATTTGGATATTGGATATTATTTGTATTTTTTTGATTTGGTTATGGATATTTACATGTTGGTTTGGTTTTGGTTATGGATATATGCATGTTGGTTTGGTTTTGGTTATGGATATTTGTATTGGTTATTAAATATTGAATGTTTCTTGATACATATGCTATTTGGATAGGTTAAAACTTGCTATAACAGGTACAAATATATTGCTGGGCAGTGGCAGTGGCTATACCACCCAACAGTTTTTTTTAAATCTGCCTAGATTTGTCACGGACTTTGATCGTGAAAAGTCCGTGACAAAGAAAATTTGTCACGATCAAAGTCCATGACAAATTTTTATTTGTCATGGACTTTAATCGTGATAAGTTTTCCTTTGTCATGATCAAAGTTTATGATAACAAACTTGTTAAGAACTTTGACCCTGACAAGTTCGTGACAAAGTTCTTTGTCACCCCCAAAGTTATCACGATTTTAGACCTTGATAAGTGGGCAGTTTTGGTTTACTGTTAACACTATAGACATAAATGTTGACTCATTTGTCGAGGTTGCAAGAATTGTGGAGAGAATCCTTACAAAGAGAAATTATGAGAGAGAGAGAGAGACGATGGACATGTATGGACGACGCACACATATGAAGGCTAAGTAACGAGAGAGAGATTAGCTGTGGAGTACTACGAACATAAGTCCTTGAGGTAAGCATCTTCTTATTCGATTAAAACCTTGAATCTTGAGTTTCTATTTATGAGATGAACTTCCACTACTAAATGAAAAATTTCTCTAATTCTGAATGATAAGCAATGCCTTTAACTTTTCATGAACTTGCATTTGATATCCTAGGCCTATTTGATTGATTATATCCTTTTTCAAACTAGCTCATATCGATTATTGCATGGTTAAATTGTAGTTCCTTTTTGTGTTATTCATAATCTTGAGGGTGATGCTAAATCCTTAAAACATGTTTTACAATGTGTAGATGGTTAAGCTTTCTTAAAATTACCTTTTCAACAACATGATCAGAATACTTATCTCATTCTTATTGTCCACGAGCTCTAAGGCAAACCTCGTTACGTGGTTTCATTCTTTCTTACAGTTGCTCTTGTACTCTTGGAAAGTAAGATGGTCAAAGACCTTGAAGAGTCTCTTAAAGGCCGTTTCACTTTGGGATTCACTTTTAGCCTTCTACTTCATGCATAATGTTATGGAAAAGAGATGATGAGTTGGATCAATTCACCTCCTTTGTACTGGAGGTTGGGAAGCGAGCTGATTTTAGGTTTGCTTCTTATGTAGAGCACGTCCACGATTGAGAGGTTAACGGTAGAACGCAGATGTATCGATAGAGGGACGCCCTCCAATTGTGACTAATGATTGTTGAAGATATCGATTGTTGATGGTTGATATAATATTAAGACATTTGAGAGCTCATTATCTTTATTTTCATGTTTTTTCTCATGACAGTTAAGTCAATTGTGGAGTTTAAGATTACAACCACCATAGAGGATGTCGAATCATTGGTTCCGCGTACTATAACACTTTACATTTATTGCTTTCACCATATTCTTATACTCTACCAATGAGTTTAGGGATACTTTTAAAAGTTGATGTGCTTTGATATAATTTTATGAAAGTCGAGGTCTTTTTGTTATTAGTGTTTAATGCATATTGTTATGCACTTTAATTATGTGGATGCATGATCAATAGTTTAATGCTATTAAAATAATAATATTATATTATGAGATGGAATGGGATCTTGTGAAAGAATATTTATAAGCCCAAGGAGTCTGAAATATAAATCAAGGTCTTAGTAAACCTTAGGTTTGCCCGTTGAATCTTTAACAAGTGAGTGAGTTATGGCAAGAAATCACGTCACGACCTCATATGAGTTTATCAACAAGGGCCTTAAATTCGTACTCTCAAAGATAAACATTGCTTGTCTACAAATGTTTCTTCTTTGATCACATCAACAATAATGCCACTAATATGAGCATATCCACGATGGTTAGCCCTATGATTTGAATACACATCAATTCTCGATCCCCGCTACACTCCGCTACATTCAAATGGGTATGCCTAAACAATTTCTTTAGGTGATATTTTAAGTAAATTAAATTTTTATATAAATAATTCTCTTGATTTATCTTGACTTTAAAATAGGTAAACAAAGATGGGCTAAATCTCGAATATAGCGGATTTGTCATAACAATACGTGGTTGGAAAACTCAACCTGCACTTATTGAGTTGGAAAATATATTAGCAAACCAATAGACCTCGATGAACAAATTAATAGGGTCTCACTAATAAGTGAAGAGGATGCACTCTTCACAAACGGGGACAAAGAGCTATATGACAAAATGCTGCAAAAGGCTCACAATAAAAGAAAATGTTTGCGAGAGCAAGACTTAAGCTCACAGGAAAGGATCTTACATGCATGGAGAGCTTAGGTAAATAAATAAGAGATACAATTTGCCTCGAGAAATCTAGGTTACAAAATATTGTGTGCGATAACCAATGCCAAAGACTGTTGGCATTAAAAGAAGCTAACACAAGGAAACTTGGTGACATCTAAAACCCAAGAAATGACCGATGAAAATGATTAGGAATTAAAGCATCCTTCTTAGTGTATGAGTCCACCGAAGCATGACCTTCAAAATAAGAATAAAAATCTATGTACGTCGCTTATAGAAGGAAGAAATTTTGCATCAACATACATAAATAGACTCAGAATGTATTAATGAAGTTTAAAGATTTCATGAAAAGTTGAAGGCAACACAAGGAGAAAGATACGGTGCTTGCACTGTGATAATGGGGAATAATATACTTCAACAAAATTCTTTGATTTTCTTTGATATTATAATATGGGTTCCTGAGAGGAAGATCTATCATCTTGAAAGACTTGTCAGAGAAAATTTCATGTTAAAAATTTACTGAGCCATTTTTGGGCCGAATGAATGAAGACAACAATCCATGTGATCGACAGACTACCGTATGTAAGGTTTAAGAGCTTGTCACCATTCCATAAGTTGTAGAACACCCAATAATTATAAGTCACTTTTGAGTTTTTGGATATGTATGTTATGTGTTTGCACAAGACCACCTACGTACCAAGTTTGATAAGAATGCAATATATTGCTCCTTTATTGGACATGACAATGGAATAAATGGTCGAAAACGATGTAAACATACCACCAATCGTTGCTACACATCTCGAAAATTATGGTGTTTGATGAAGCTTCTTCATGGTGATAATCAAAAGAGACAACAATGTCAAACACCTATGAGTTAAAAGTTAAGATTTAAATAGAATACTGGGGAACAACTTAAAGAAAAATAATTATAGATAAGTTTAGAACTTGTCAAGGAAGAAAAGTTAAAATTTAGTTCATTAAAGAACATGAAGTCCGTGGAGAAGATGAGTCCAACATATAAATAATAACTATAAGGTGGAGGATTAGAAGTTGTACCATAACCGTAATTTAGGTGGTCTTAGTAGCTATGGAAGCGTAATCCAAAATATGTAAATTTTCCCCTGTGGAGAACGGTGGAAGAGATCCCTCAACCTTTGAAAAGGCTTATTGAAGAAAGGAGTGGAGGGAAGCAATGCAAGAGGACTATCAAGCACGTAGGATTTGGTGCCTAAGCCTAAGGATGTAAGACCCACATCATGTAAATAGTTTTACAAGGTAAAAATCGCTCAGTTCTACAAGGTAAAAGAAAAGATCGTCCAATTGAAAGATATAAGGATTGATTAGTCGCGGGAGGTGTGACACCTCGCCTAAATAAATATCGAGCGATTAGGCCTTTATTAAATTAAAACAGGATTTACAAAATGGTCCATTCTTAGCATCACTGTCAAAAACCAAATTAATTACTAATCACCTATCAGTTAATTAAGTGGGTGTCAAATTTTATCCTGTATTAGATACAACAAAGAAATATCGTAAACAAACTAACTTAAACCATTCACAACATATAGATTCCAAACCATAACAAGATATAATAAAAAACCAATGTCGATATAATCATCGACCATAAAAATCCAAAACCTACTGATAATCCAAAAATGAAAACAAACTAATGTCTGAACTGAAACTGAATAAGTACTGAAGGACAACATGTCCATAATGAAATATTAAACTAAAATCCTACACTAGATCACAATGAATAATGGAAGCGTCTAGACAAAGTCCTGTGAACATCCACCTGTATCGTAATTGCGTTTCCTCGGAACAGAATATCAAGTCTGGCGCCCCTGTGGCTGGACACCTAAAAGTTTTTATTTTTATTTTTGTATCAAGGAGTTAGAACTCAAAACATTTTGAAAATATTTAGCAAGAGTTTATAACAGTTCAAAAATCAGTTATTGATTACACATGTTAGGTTAACGTACACCCTCTTGAGTTTTCCTCACCTCTCAGCCATTGTGCATGCCTAACGTTTCTACTTAGCCCACCTGCTATGCTACCCAAGCTAACTAGAAATAAGAATCAAACTGGACTATTCGCTATCTATAAGTCCCCATACCACCCATACAGTATGCTAATCGATTTAACATCCCTCGTATGTTATATCATTATAAGTGACACTTCTCAAATATCCTCTATTTATAATTTAATTAAGTTTCTCTACTTAATTTGCTACTCAGATACATATCATATAATGGTCTACTATTACACACAAGTATATTATTTGTGTGATATATATATTTCACATACAATATATACTATAAGTGTATACTTTGCTATAATGTCCCCGTATCACACATTAAGGACTATTAGTTTGGATTGTCCTCTCGAACTTGGTTCAAAATGTCTCATCGAACATGGTTTGGAATGTCTCATCGAACTTGGTTTGGAATGTCTCATCAAACATGGTTCAGAATGTCTCATTGGAGTTATCAATCAAGTATATAATAGGTATTCACTCAACCTATGATTAAATTAGTAGGTATACACACAACCTAATTATTCATACTCGTACGTGGTAGATCTCTCTCGAATACTCACCGTACATACTATTTTCCAATTTACCTCACTTTCGTATTTATTTGAGTATTCACATAACTCTAACGGTCCTAGTTACCCCTTCGTTAATTTTCAGTAGTCAACTCAATATTTACCTTACTGGTCTACTTATTAATTCATTTGAAATTCCCGTAATTTGTTATCTTTCTCTTCGATAAATACCGATATTATTTCATCCCATATATTTCTTATCTTAATCCCCTCAATAAGACTAATCACTACCCTAACCTAGGCCCTATGCAATATAATAAATTCCTTATTATATTATAATAAAATTCCAAGAGTTTTCCACAACAACTGTTTAAAAATGCTAGGCCAAAAAGGGGAATTTTATGTATTCTGGGAAACCAAATCTATTCTCCATGAGGTCGAATCGATTCTCTTTTTGAATTGATTCGCAAATATGCCGGATCAATTCGAAATAGTACATATCGTCTTCTTCTTCTTCTTCTTCTTCTTCTTCTTCTTCTTCTTCTTCTTCTTCTTCTTCTTCTTCTTCTTCTTCTTCTTCTTCTTCTTCTTCTTCTTCTTCTTCTTCTTCTTCTTCTTCTTCTTCTTCTTCTTCTTCTTCTACATTCATGCGCTTGTCCCTACTTTTCTTTATCAAACTCATATGATAAACCACTAAACTCACATCCAATTGCCCAAAAGACGTACTACATGTATGGGGATGATTTCTAACATGATTAACTCATCAAAACATAAAAATCCTAATCATACATGAATCTAATCAATTATTCATCCAAAAACCTAGGTTTTAATATCCGTAATTAATATTCAAAATGAACCCATATTTAATTCATGTACATAAATGCATAACTGTATGGTTCAAATAGCTTATTGTCCCCTACCTCAGTAGGCGAGCGAACGACAAGGTCTCCCATATAATGCCTCGAACGGTGCCATGCCAATGGTAAATTGGTAAGAGTTATAATACGCAAACTCTACCAATGGAAGGTATCTCTCCCAATCTCCCCCAAAGTCTAGGATGCACATCCTCAACATTTCCTCTAACATTTGATTCACCCTCTTGGTTTGATTGTTTGTCTGTGGGTGATAAGTCATACTCAACCTCAAGTCTGTACCCATGGACTCCTGAAAGCTCTGCCAGAAATGGGACACGGAGATCTTATCTCTTTCAGACACAATATTAATCGGTATCCCGTGCAACTTAACAATCTCTGAAATGAATAGCTGCGCATACTGCATTGTCTCATAGTCGGTATGAACTGGAAAGAAATAGGTTACCTTGGTCAGTCGATTCACTATCACCTAAATGGAATCGTGACCTCGCTGCGACGTCGATAGCTCTGTAATAAAATTCATTAAGATATTTTCCCACTTCCACACGAGAATCTCTAGTGGCTGCAGCATCCATGAAGGCCTCTGATGGTCAACTTTCACAAGCTGACAAGTAACACACTTTGAGACAAACTCTGCTATGTCTCGCTTCATCCCTGGCTACCAATATTGTTTTATTATGTCTTGGTACATCTTATCCCCACTAGGATGTACCATAAATCTCAAAATGTGAGACTTAGTCATCATTGCATGTCTCAGATCCTCATCCTCTGGCATTATATTTCTTCCATTAAAACGTATCCGCCCTGAGCTAACCGAATATGACTCTGTACCCTCGGGTAATAACTGACGTACGTGGTCCTGACAGAACTGATCCCCTGTCTAAGCTTTCACTACCCTCATCACAATCTCGAGAGTGATAGTCAAAACTGCCATACATGCTCTATCGATCTCATCGTCATGCCAAAGTTCACTCCACTTTGCTTTCCAGACCTTTGCTAACTCCCCCGTAGTCCGCCGCCTCAATGCGTCTGCCACCACATTAGCCCTACCAGGATGATACTGGATATCAAACTGATAGTCCTTCATGAATTCTATACACCGCCTCTGCCTCATATTAAGATCCTTTTGTGTGTAAAGATGCCAAAGTGACTTATGATCCGTGAATAATGTGAACTGCTCTCCCATCAAATAATGTCTCCATATCCTCAAAGCAAAAACGATCGCTGCCAACTCAAGGTCGTGGGTGGGGTAATTTTTCTCATGGTTCTTAAGCTTTCGGGATGCATAAGCTATAACCCTCTCCTCTTGCTATAACGTAGCCCCAATTCCCTACAAAGATGCATCCGTGTAGACCCGATACTCCACCCCACTCCTAGGCAATGCTAGTACCGATGCTGATGTTAACTTATTCTTCAACTCATTAAAGGCTAGATGCAATGATCACTCCATACAAATGGTACTCCCTTACGAGTCGGGTTCGTCAAAGGACCCATAATCTTTGAGAACCCTTTACTGAATCGGAGATAATACCCGGCCAACCCCAAGAAGCTGCGAATCTCTATCGGTGTCGAGGGCTATCCCCACTCCCTCACCACCGACACCTTACTCGAATTCACTGCAATAACTCTCTCCGATACGATGTGTCCGAGAAACTATACCTCTCGTAGTCAAAACCCACACTTCTTGAATTTGACAAACAACTGATGGTTCCGAAGTGTCTGCAAGACCTGAGAAGAGTGCGCTTGCGTTCAAATAAGGAAGTTATTTAATTAAACACAGTTTTTACCACTTAAGTCCTAAACATGCATCTATATGAGATTAAATACGATGATGGAACATGCAAGAACACATATATGAGGAAAAATCCCCCAAAGGGGCAAAACCTTTTATTTTCACAATAATTTTGTAAGAGAAACGGCTTACAACGGATTACAATGAAAATACAGTGACACAGAAATACCCTTGGGTGTCGGTTCTGTTGTCGGCGGCTGGAACAATCCCTTTCCAGTAGGGCAGCAGTGACGAAGAGAGCGGCTTCCTCACAAATTACTCAAGATGAGTAAATGATCTTCTTGAAGGTTTAAGGATTCACACACATATATGGGAATGGTTTTGTGAATCAAAAAGGTTTATAAAACCTTAAAAGGTGAAGTCTTATTCTGGGCTGATTTCGTAGAATTTCGAGATTGCAGAAAGACTTAAAAAATGTGTAGAAGGAGATTAGATATTTATAGAAAAATCGAGGCGGCGGCTCGTTCGAACGAGATAACATGTCGCTCGAACGAAGGACAGAAGTTGTTCGAATGATATCGTGCGACATGCCTATCTCGCGCGAACGACATTCAAAGTCATTTGAGCGAGCTCGTCGATCGAGCCCATTCGCTTCTACACTTAGAAAAATTATGCTTTTGATAAAAAATTAATCCAGACTTCAAAAATAATTTTTAAAAACAATTCCCAAATATTTATGCAAATATTTAAAGCTCCAATAAAACATTTTACTGATAGAGCGTAGTAGAGTAGTGGGAATGAGCTGAGCAGCACGTTGCATGTAGCATGATGCACGTGGAGAAAGTGGCTGCATTGAATTCGAATACAGGCCGTCGAGGATGGTCGTGTTGACGTGACGAATGTAGCGGTATCAGACATATGAACTGTGATCTAGGAGAAAACAGAAAATTCCTAGAATCTACTCCGGACATTTATAAAATTATGTCCTTACAAATCTCCCCCTATGTCTATGCCGGTACATACATAAAAAATCCGAATTATGCAATCAAATGACATATAAGATAATATCCCCATTAAACCCTCAAACTGAGAATACTAAATGACATGTCTTCCAATTCTTCAGCTCTCCTGTACTTTCCAAAGTTTTCTCATTAGAGTGTGTAATAAATTAATGAGCAATGTTGTACCTAAACACATGAGATAAAGCAAATACCCGTGACAAGCAACAGATTGAAAATGTAATGATATGCAAAAAATGATGATCAATTAAACTTAAGCAAATCATTCATAAATCAACCAAACAACAAATTCTCCCCCATAATTCTTCTCCCCCTTTCTATGATGTCCCCAAATAGACAGATATGAGAAGCAGAAATGAATGCACATGGAGAATGACACACGGGAATAAACTGCTATTTTTGTATTTTTAATTTTTTTTTCACACATAGTATACAACAAAGAATCACACCATGGAAGATCACAAAAACAACCAAGTCAATGATAGCGAAAATGAAGTGGTGTGATAAAATGCGATAGGAAAATTAATGCATACAAACATGACATATGTGCACGGTGAATATCGGATACTCCTAACGAATGAACTCAAAGTCTTCCTTTGGTGTAAAAAAGTGGTAATATGAGACATTGACTCAATCAAATCAACAAATCAAAGATCAAAGTGATTTCCACACCAATAACGTCCAAAACTATTTCATGCTTTTTCAGGACTGTCAAGGAAGTGCAAACCCGTTTATATTCTCCAACCAAACTCCCTCAGATTTTTATTTTGAATAGAGGCTTTCTAAATTCTCAAACTTTGGAGAATTGATGGTGAAATCTAATGGCCCATATTTGGCATGAATTTCTTTTTATTGCCTTTACATTTTTTCGGGGGCTCTTTTAACCTCTTTGGACCTCGGATAATAAAATTCCTCCATTTTTTAGGTCCTTTTGAACGGTGGCTTTTGCGCAAAGAATAGATGATAACCTTTCGCAGCCCCTCCCCGTTCTTAAACAAACACTCAACCTCACAAAATAACGGTTTTTACATGCATTCCAATCTTGTCAAGTTTTATCGCATATTATTAGTTGTATAGGCAGAATTGAGATGGAAACACTCAAGCCAACATGTGATAGACAAGTGCAATAATCAAATAAAGCCGTGCATGTGTGCAATAAACGAGATAGGAGTCAAACATGTAGAAAAGATATCAGGAATCACATCTCAAAGACTCCAATCAGTGTAAAGCACGTGGATGAAATGATGTAGCGTCTCAAATCTCTATCAAACAGTCACAGGAATAAATGGAATGAAATTGTGACTTGGCTATCTTAAATGTTCATCCATAAAAGGTGCATAAAAAATACAAAAATCTTTTTGGGCTTTTCTGAAATTTTTATATACAAAAACAAAAATCTTTTTGGATTTTTCAAAAGAATAAATAAATAGCTGTACAACAAAACAATGATACATATAAACAAACTAGCAATAGGAAGAATATGATATGAACATGAAAAAGCATCTTATTCTAGACATAGACCAACCCCTCAGTCAACTGTGCAAATTCCCAAAGACTTCCTAAGACTCTCAAATCTAGGGGTATCTAAAGGTTTTGTGAAAATATCGGCTAACTGACGGTCGGTGGGAACAAAACTCAGGGATACGACTTTCTCCTCAACTAACTGTCGTATAAAGTGCTCACGTATCCTGATGTGCTTTGTGCGCGAATGCTGAACTGGATTGCGGGATATGTGTATCGCGCTCGTGTTATCACAGGAAATGGTCATGGTGTCCTGTGAAATCCCATAATCCTCCAGCATTTGCTTCATTCGCAAGAGTTGCGTGCAACAACTCCCGGCGGCTATGTACTCCGCCTCCGCAGTGGACAAAGAGATGGAATTTTGCTTCTTGCTCATCCAGGAGACAAGAGCAAAACCAAAATAGAAACACCCACCAGAAGTGCTCCTATAGCCATCTACATCCCTGGACCAATCGGCATCTGAATAGGCAGACAGACGGTCATCGATATCAAAGGAGTACCAAATACCGTATGAGAGAGTCCCACTCACGTATTTAATAATACGTTTTAGAGCAAGTAAATGAGACTCTTTCGGGGACGCCTGATATCGCGCACAGACTCCAACACTAAAGGCTATGTCGGGACGACTGGCAGTCAAGTAGAGAAGACTACCTATCATACTCCGATACAAGGTTTTCTCTACGTCCTTGCCTGAAGTATCCTTACTAAGCTTGGTAGTGGTACTCATAGGTGTACGTGCATGCTTAGCGGAGTCTAAACCAAATTTCTTCACTAGGTCTCTAGCATACTTGGATTGGGAGGTGAATATCCCATCCTCTAGCTGACGAACCTGGAGACCAAGGAAGAAAGTAAGCTCACTAACCATGCTCATATCAAACTCACTTTTCATTGCCTCTTCAAAGTGATGATCATGGTGAGAGCACGTGGATCCAAAGACTATGTCGTCCATATAGACTTGGGTAACCAAAATTGCATCGTCATCTCTCCTGATGAACAACGTCATATCAACTCCCCCTCTCTTGAAGCCACGGGCTAAGAGATAGGAAGTAAGCCTCTCGTACCAAGCACAGGGTGCTTGCTTCAAACCATACAAGGCTTTCCTCAGATAGTAGATGTGATCTGGGTGCTGAGGGTCTTCAAACCCTTTTAGTTATTCCACGTAAACCTCCTCCTGTAGAATGCCATTTAGAAAGGCACTCTTGACATCCATCTGATATAACTTGAAGCGCAGATGACATGCGATGGCGAGTAGTAGATGGACGGAATCAGGCCTCGCAACAGGAGCAAATGTCTCCCCAAAGTCAACACCTTCTATTTGTGTGTAGCCTTGAGCGACCAACCTAGCCTTATTTCGGATTATGGTACCATTTTCATCCATTTTATTCTTGAAAATCCATCTGGTACCTATCATATTAGTCTCACTAGGTCGGGGGACAAGTTCCCAGACATTATTCTTTTTAAACTGAAGCAACTCATCCTGCATAGCAGAGATCCAGTGTTCATCCTTGAGTGCTTCTTTATGATTCTTGGGATCGACTATGGACATGTAGAAAAAATGGCTAACAACGTTATCTAGCTGAGCACGAGTCTTGACCCCTAGAGTGGGATCACCAACAATGGCAGAAGGATCATGACTCTTGCGAACCCAAGCGGGTGTGTCCACTAACACAGGAGTAGGGTCCACAGAGTGTGAGTGAGGAACAAGTAAATCACTGCTAGAACTATACTCAACCTCACACTGAAGTTTAGAGTCAATAAACGCCGAAGGTTCATCATCTTGCACGGTGACGTTTATTGATTCCATAACCTTAGAGCTCTTCAGGTTAAAAACCCCGGTACGTTCTACTATTCGATGAATATCCCAGAGTATTCCCTCGTCGCTTCGGGAGTCAAACTTTCCTAATTGCTCTCTATCCCGTAGGATGTAGCATTTACTCCCCAAAACACGGAAATATGCAAGGTTGGGCTTCTTGCCAATCCACAACTCATAAGGTGTCTGAAGTGTGTATGGACGCAGATAAACCCTATTCACCGTGTGGCATGTAGTAGACACTGCCTCTGCCCAAAATCTCCTAGAGACTTTACGACCTAGAAGCATAGATCTAGCCATCTCCTGGATCGTTCTATCCTTTCTCTCAACAATCCCATTTTGCCGAGGAGTCTTCACAGCAGAAAACTCATGTTTGATCCCAAGGCTATCACAATACAGATCTACTTTTGCTTCCTTAAATTCAGTGCCATTGTCACTACGTATCCTGTTAATAGTGACTCCGTGTTGATTTTACAGGACACGACACTTGGTCGTTAAAAACTCTACAGCATCGAATTTCTCTCTTAGAAAACCTACAATGGAGTATCTGGAGAAATCATCGACCATCACGAGGATATACCTCTTACCACCCAGACTCTCGGTACGAGTGGGACCCATATGATCCATGTGTATAAGCTCAAGAACACGAGAGGTGGTAATGGAATGCAACTTCCTATGGGGACTTCGAATTTGTTTTCCCAACTGACAGGGTCCACAAACCATCGAAGTTGGCCTTTCAAGAGATGGTAAGCCACGTACTAGGTCCTTTTTAACTAAGCGAGTGAGATCTCTAATATTTACGTGAACTAGACGTTGGTGCCACAGATCCATAGGAGTGATTGTGGCGCTGTTGCAGACAAGTGAGGAAGTAGGCACAGTCCCATAACAATTATCCTCGGTCCTCAACCCTTGCATCAAAAGTTTACCGGCTTGATTGTAGACATTACACGCATCCCGGTCAAACTTTACTGCAAAGTCAGTGTCGCACAGCTGGCTAATGCTGAGAAGGTTTACTTTTAAACCTTTGACGTACAACACATTCTCTAGCATAGGAAATCCTGGTAACTACCTCATCCTACAATGCTAGACTTGCTCCCATCTCCAAAGGTGACTCTACCATCCTTATAATCCTCAAGGTGGGTAAAAAATGAGACATCACCCGTCATGTGTCTGGAGCATCCACTATCAAAATACCACTGTGAGGTATTATGTGCTTTGAGAGCAACATGAACAACAAGGGCTTTCTTATCTTTCTTAGGCACCCAAGAAGTGGTAACCTTTTGTTTACCCTTGTTGTTGATGGTTTTGGCCGGAATCTGAGAAGCATTTACAGACGGTAGTGACATCCGTCGTAATTCCTCCATCAAGCTCTGTGATGTGGCGTCTAAAAACTCAACACGCTCTCTCAGACTAGAAAACTCATCAGTATGACGTGGTGGAGCAGTAGTACGTCGTGTCTGACCCATGCTATAGCAAAACTCCCTGAGGTGGCCTTTTCTTTTGCAATAAGTGCAAAAGAACACAGTCAAAGGCGGACCTTGGTTTGCTTTTCTTGGTCGAACTCTCCTTCGAGGTTTTTGACGATGACTATAAGGAGCCCAAGTGCAATTTGGGAAGTGGAGGCACCATCATAACCAATTCCCTGCCTTTCACCAAAACCTAAAGCGGGACGAGGAGCATCTTTCCCATTTTCCCAGATCTGTCCTCGATTTGTACCTTGACTTCTCGTGCTTTCTCAAGATCATGAGTCAGCTGGGCAACAAGGGCTTCAAGTTTCTTCCGAGTCTCCACGGAGGAATGGAGCTCACTCTTAAGACTAGCCACTTGTTTAGTCAAGTCCCCTCTCTCTTTCTCAAAATTACTCTCTCTCTTTCTAAACAAACTCTCATTCTCAACACAGGCAGATTCTCTCTCTCTCAGGGCAGTGCAGGTGGAGGACTCTCTTTCTCCCGCTTTTCTTAAATCTTCCTCTAAGCCGATGATCTTAAGAACTAACGCTTTTTTACGCTTTTTAGTTTTAAATGACTCAGAATATAACTCAGCGTAGGCGCGTTGAATATCACTCTCACTCTCACTTGTGTCATCCTCCCCCTCACTCACATCGATCTCACTGTCGAGGTGTCCCTGTGAAGCAGCATCCTCATCGTCGTGAGAAGAACTAGAAGTGCTCACATGACTAGCCATGAATGCGGTGAAGTTACACTCATGCGGTGACTCGACTCCAGAATTCACCGACTCGACCTCACTGTCTTCGCTAAGGGTAGCATTAAGGATAGCTTTCCCTTTCTCTCTGTTCAGACGTGTGGCACACTCAAAGGCTCTATGACCCCTACTGTCGCACTCAAAGCATCTCTCACTTTCTTTCTTAGGAGGATCTTTAAAAACTTTTTCATTTTTCTTTTCAAACTTATTTTTCTCAAAATTCTTTTTATCTTTAAAATTACCATTTTTCTTAAATTTGAGAATCCTTTTAAATTTTTTTGCAAAAAGAGCCAAATCATCTAAGTCAAAATCACAATCAAAATCTGACGTGTCAGTCTCTCTCTTTCTAGATGACTCTACCCACTTTCTAGCCGACCCCTCACTCTTTCTCTCTTGGGCATTAAGTGCAATTCCCTTATATTTAGACCTAGCAGTTTTAGGGAACATATCAATTTCATATGTTTGCAAATCTCCTCAAGTTCTTCCAATTTTAGAGTATTTAAATTACCCATAGAATTTAGCACACTGAATTTAGGGATAAAACGCTTAGGCAAAGAGCGAATAATCTTTTTAACAACTCTAGCATTAGGAATATGTTCACCCAGATTAAAGCTAGTATTAACAATGTCAGAAAGCCTAGGATAAAAATCATCAAAACATTCAGTCTCATGTATGGTGATGGTTTCAAATTGAGTTGTCAAATTTTGTAATTTAGACTCTTTCGCAGCATTAGTTTCTTCATGGGTGAGTTGTAAAACATCCCATGCCTCTTTTGACGTGGTGCACGTCATTATACGTTTGAACTCATCAGGTGTGACAGACCCAGAAATAGCACTTAGACCCTTAGAATTGAATGATGACCATTTAAATTCGTCTTCAGTCCAAAAAGTGACAGGTTTTAAATTGATCATATTATCAACAGTGACGGAGGGAGGTGTCCACCTTCTTTCAACCAAAATCCAGACACGTCCATCAATGGCTTTTAATGCAGATCTCATGCGGGTTTTCCAATATGCATAGTTTGTCCCGTCAAAAACTGGCATTTTATTATATAACTTCTCCATAATGAACACACTCGTTTTCAAAGATCAATTTTTCAAAAAATTGATATCTTAGAAAATTTTTGCAGAAAATTACACGGTAAAATTGTGTAACTGGCTCTGATACCAATTTGAGAAGAGTGCGCTTGCGTTCAAATAAGGAAGTTATTTAATTAAACACAGTTTTTACCACTTAAGTCCTAAACATGCATCTATATGAGATTAAATACGATGATGAAACATGCAAGAACACATATATGAGGAAAAATCCCCCAAAGGGGCAAAACCTTTTATTTTCACAATAATTTTGTAAGAGAAACGGCTTACAACGGCTTACAATGAAAATACAGTGACACATAAATACCCTCGGGTGTCGGTTCTATTATCGGCGGCTGGAACAATCCCTTTCCAGTAGGGCAGCAGTGATGAAGAGAGCGGCTTCCTCACAAATTACTCCAGAAGAGTAAATGATCTTCTTGAAGGTTTAAGGATTCACACACATATATGGGAATGGTTTTGTGAATCAAAAAGGTTTATAAAACCTTAAAAGGTGAAGTCTTATTCTGGGCTGATTTCGTAGAATTTTGAGATTGCAGAAAGACTTAAAAAATGTGTAGAAGGAGATCAGATATTTATACAAAAATTGAGGCGGCAGCTCGTTTGAACGAGATAGCATGTCGCTCGAACGAAGGACATAAGTCGTTCGAACGATATCGCGCGACATGCCTATCTCGCGCGAACGACTTTCTAAGTCGTTTGAGCGAGCTCGTCTATCGAGGCCATTCGCTTCTACACTTAGAAAAATTATGCTTTTGATAAAAAATTAATCCAGACTTCAAAAATAATTTTCAAAAACAATTTCCAAATATTTATGCAAATATTTAAAGCTCCAATAAAACATTTTACTGATAGAGCGTAGTGGAGTAGTGGGAATGATCTGAGCAGCACGTTGCATGTAGCATGATGCACGTGGAGAAAGTGGCTGCATTGAATTCGGATACAGGCCGTCGAGGATGATCGTGTTGACGTGCCGAATGTAGCGGTATCAGACATATGAACTATGATCTAGGAGAAAACAAAAAATTCCTAGAATCTACCCCGGACATTTATAAAATTATGTCCTTAAAAGACCCTACACAGATGCTCCGCGTGCTTCTTCTCAATACGAGAGTAGATAAGGATATCGTCTATGAACACGATCATGAACTGGTCTAAACTCCCTAAATAGTCTGTTCATGAGATCCATGAACACTGCTGGTGCATTGGCGAGCCCAAACGGCATCACCCTGAACTCGCATGACCCATCCGTGATAGGAAAGTGGTATTGGGAACATCCTCCTCCCGAATACGTAGCTGGTGATAACTCGATCTCAAATCAATCTTTGAGAAGTAGGAATCCCCTCTCAACTGATCAAATAGGTCATCAATCCTCGGTAACGGATACTTATTCCGTATCGTGACTTTGTTCATCTCCCTATAATCCACATATAAGCAAAGTAAACCATCCCTCTTTTTCACAAACAACACCGACGCACCCCACGTCGATGTGCTCCGTCGAATGAAACCCTGACCCAAGAGCTGCTGAATGTGCTCCCTCAACTCCCGCATCTCTGAAGGGGTCATACGATACGATGCTCTGGCAATCGGTCTTATCCCCGGTGCTAAATCGATGACAAATTATATTTCTTGTCTCAGTGGCAACTCGGGTATCTATTAAAATACGTCCTTGAACTCCCTCACTAACAGAATCGAGTCTAATAATTCCATTATCTCCCGCGAGGTCTCCTCTTCAATGTAGTACAATTGGGTGCGCGATCCTCCCTCGGGTAGAGGCATCGCCACCAGAAATATCTCCTACCCCAGAATGGAGAACATTATGGTCCTCTTATAGCAATCTACTGTTGCTCTGTAGCCGACGAACCAGTCTATCCCTATAATAACATCATGCCCCTCCATATCTAGAACTAGGAGGTCTACTTCTAGACTCAGTCTCCCAATCAAGATGTCTACCCTCTACACACCGAGTGAATGAGTGACCCATTACCCAACGGTGACTCCACACACATAAGGCGAGTGTCGGTTGCCAATAAAAGACCGGCAACTCGTGCAAATCTAGTGGCAATAAAAGAGTGCGACACTCTCGTATCAAAAAGTACCCTACTCTCAGACCCATGGATAGAAAAAGTATCCTTAACTACTAGCGGCGCCTAAGGTGATGGAGGCATAGGTACATCCAGGACGTTATACACACACACATAGTGCATCTGACCCTGCTGCTACTGTGGGGCCGGTGCTGGAGGTAAAGGAGCCTGCTAACCCTATTGGGCACCCTGCTGTTGTGCCCCGCCCTGCTGTGGGCATTGTCTCCTCTTGTGACCCTGCTGGCCACATATAAAGTACTGCCCCAAAAAAGGTCTCCTCTGGCCCTGCTGTCCCTAATAACCACGACCCTGCTGGCCACCTTTGTTGTTCCTTGGACCTGATGGCCCTAAGGAACCTGATGTTGCTGATTAGGACCCTGTTGGTCGTGTCTAAATTCCCGACCCTCTGGTCGTTGATCCCCATGTCTGAATCTCTTATTCTGATTTCCTTATCGGGAATCCTGCCCCTAGTGTCTCACTGTGTGCTGTTGTGGGGGTGCCCCACTGGTACTACTGCCCCCTGACCTACTAGGCTGACTCATCTCCCCTGATGTCTTGCTCCATCTCAAATGGAAGCGGTGGTCCTTACAATGTAATAATACAACATTAACAACATCCGTATAAGTTGCCAATGCATGGTTGCAGATCAGATGCTGCCTGATCCTCCAGGATAAAATGTCCATGAACTGTACCTTCTTTAGATCCTCATTGCTCACCTCGTCTGGCACAAAATTTTCCAAGTGGGTGAACTCCTCCTTATATTCTACTACTAAGCGATCTCCCTGTGTTACCTCCCCGAATTTTCTTCACATCTTTGCCTCCACTGCTGGTGGGAAGTATTTACGGTCAAATCGTACCCAAAACTCTGTGATAGTCGTCCGGTCTCTCTCATCGGCTGTGGTAACTGAGTTCCATCACTACAAAGCGGCTCCATACAACCTGAACATCGCTAACATTTACTTCTGCATCTCCGTACAATCCACCATGTGCAGGTGGCGCTGTATATTCTTTTTCCACTAGCAAGCCTCAAAAACATTGAAACTGCCCTGAAACTCGGGCGGGTGACCCTTATGGAAGGTCTCTCTAACTCTCTACCAAGTGGACCCAGGGCTGGCTCTATAGTTTTCGGGTCCCTAGGCGAAAAACCATAATGGGGCCCTTTTGTATAAAAAAAATCAAATTAAAGAAAATGTGTTCTTCTCGCATTTTTTTATGCAAAACCATTTTTTATATAGCAAATCAATTTTAATATACTAATGTCTAATACCATCACTAGAATTTTCATCAAAATGTTTTTTTCTATAAATATTACATTTTTCACAAAATACGGGTTCGATTTCCACTTCTTTAGCCATATCTATAGACATATTCACACAACACAACACAACAACAAGTGTAATTTTCTAGTAGACATATTCACAAAACACAACAACAAGTGTAATTTGAAAAAATAAAAATTAATCACACAATCACAAGATTCTCAATAATATTGACAACCCATATTAAAGAAAAATGCTAAAGGGGAACAATATAACCTGATTTGAGTGCCAATTTGAGAGCAATCTCAAATTTTAATTTGTAAATGCCCAAATAACAAATTGAAATCTACAAAAACACACACACACAACACAAATATTAGTAGTAACACAAACAAATTTATATAGTGGGATATAACAAAGCAAATGAATAACATATACTTACACAAACAAGCTCCAACCAATCTCCAAACAAGCCTTAACTTTCTGAAATTGAAGAAATTGAAACCCTAGATTTTTAACCCTTATTTTGATGAGGTTAATTCAAGAAAAAAAAGGGGGGGGGGGGAGGGTTTGAAAGTAATGGTTATTTTCTTGCTTTGGTTAGTAGAGATAAAGAGAGTAGTGTGAGTGAGAGAGAAGAAGATAGTGAGAGAAAGTGGGTGAGAGAAATGATAGAGTTAGGGTTGGAAATTCATAAGTAAATGGGTTGGTTTTGGGTTGGTGGGTTTATTGTGTGGGTTTATTTTTTAGTGTGTGGGTGGGTTATTATGTTATTGTTGGGCTTAGTGTGTGTGTTTATTTTAAATAGAACAAATTTTATTTTTTGGGGGCCTTTTTTTAAGTGATAACTCTAATTTTTTTCATAACTAATTTTTTTTGGGAGCCCTTTTTTTTACAACTAATTTTTTTTTATACCTAATTTTTTTTTTCCGGAAGGGCCCCCTATTAATTGGGGGCCTTAGGCGGAGGCCTAACTCACCTATGCCTAGAGCCGGCCCTGGACGACCCTGCCTGGGCTTGGATTTCTGGTGCCACTGGTGGCTGTGCCTGGGGCTAAGGGAAATGGGTTGTAATAGCTCTCATGGCTGTGTCGACCGCCTGGGCCACTATCACTGCCACCTGTGCAGTCGAAATCATCTATGGTGGTGGCTGTGGTGGCAGTACCTGTGGCTCCTGATGAGCCTCCCTCGTCTCATCCCTGGCCACTTCCCTCTCATCTCGCTGTCTAATCGGTGGCATCTGAAAACTTATCGAATTTGTATCAGTACATGATTTATGCAAAAACCTAATTGTAGAATCACGATATCTCAAACACGCAAGGATATAAAAACAGTTCTAATAATAGGGCTCTATATCATAAGGACGAAACGTTGAAATCGTAGTAAGCAGTACAGATCCTATTGGATACTAGAACCCGATGCTCTGATACCATCCGTGACACCCCGCCTAATTAAATACCGGGTGATGAGGCCTTTCTTAAGTTAAAAATGGATTTACAAAATGGTCCATTCTTAGCATCACCGTCGAAAACCAAATTAATTACTAATCACCTATCAGTTAATTAAGCAGGCGTCAAATTTTATCTTGCAGTAGATACAATAAAGAAATAACGAACAAACTTACTTAAACCATGCACAAAATATAAAATCCAAACCATAACAAGATATCATAAAAATTCCATGTCGATATAATCATCGACCATAAAAATCCAAAACCAACTGATAATCCAAAAATGAAAACAAACTAATGTCTGAACCGAAACTAAATAAGTACTCAAGGACAACATGTCCATAATCAAATACTAAACTGAAATCCTACACTGGATCAGAATGAATAATGTAAGAGTCTAGGAAAAGTGCTGCGAATATCCACCTGTATCGCAACTGCGTCTCCTCGGAACAGAATATCAAATCTGGCGCCCCTGTGGCTGGACACCTAAAATTTTAATTTTTTTTTATATCAAGGAGTTAGAATTCAAAACATTTTGAAAATATTTAGCAAGAGTTTATAACAGTTCAAAAATCAGTTATTGATTACACATGTTTGGTTAACGTATACTCTCTTGAGTTTTCTTCACCTGTCAGCCATTGTGTACGCCTAATGTTTCCACTTAGCCCACCTAGCCATGCTACTCGAGCTAACTAGATATGAATATCAAACTGGACTATTCGCTATCTATAAGTCCACATACCGCCCATACAGTATGCTAATCGATATAACATCTCTCGTATACTATATCATTATAAGTGACACTTCTCACATGTCCTCTATTTATAATTTAATTAAGTTTCTCTACTTAATTTGCTACTCAGATACATATCATATAATGGTCTACTATTACACACAAGTATATTATTTGTGCGATATATATATTTCACACACAATATATACTATAAGTGTATACTTTGCTATAACTTTGCTATCCCTACACACGTGTATTATAACTTCAGAAACACTGTATATAAACCCTTGTCTTAAAACATGGGGTCTGATTTCATGATGGTGATGATGGATTGTTGATCTTCTCTTCAAATTCACCCTCCTTAGATGATTAGGATTCAAGAACAAAGTCTAATTCTTCAAGAACACCCCCTTAAGCTTTGACAAAGGTTTATTTCTTCTCTCTAATGGCCTCTCTTAACACTTTTGTGTTATTAACCCTAACTCCAATCTCTAATCATTAGATATAGGACTCTAAATTTCGTAGGCCCCTTAACCTCTATATTTCAAATGACTAAAATACCCTCCATAGGTGCCAATTTGGTCTAAGATTGACCCAGGACCCAAACTATACCCCCGGGTATACTATTCCGACTATTTCGATCTTTTCGGAATCACTTGTGACCTATAAATTATCATCTGAGTCACTAAAAATATATTTCCTATCTCTGCCTCAATTTAGTCTACACGCGACTCCCGATTGAGATATAAACAAATACGCCCATATCACTCGCTATGGCGTAAGTCAATAATCATCAATTATTTACCATTTATACTTAGTAAATTCATTCCATAATATTAATCAGTATTTATTTCTCGATTAATATCTAATAGTCACATTTATTAATTAATCACATTAAATTACTCCACTCTCGTAATTTAAATAAAATATATTTTTTCAATCAATTCCCAATTAATTTTTGAATTAAATTAAATTTCAAATACGTAAAAATACGGGGTATTACATGAGGATTCTCAAAGCAATATGATTTAGGTTATGATGCGATGTTCATTTTAATATAAAACATTACGACAGGTAGGATGTCTTAGATGATGTGGCATATGGCCTTATAGAAATCTTTCCTACATAAAGCTAGATAAATAATTATACATAGAGAAATCATAGGGATTTGAGAGTAAATCCAATCAGAGTTCTCTACAAGCTGCAAAAAATGTTAAATGGACACAAGCAAGCCTCGAGAGAGAGAGTCTAATAATGCAAAGTGGATAATGCGTTGAAACCTTCAATTTCCAGCCCATTCACGAGGAACAAAGAGGATAACTAAGTGATACTAGGATACATTTGATTTATTTGGGGTAATAATGAAGAATCCCATGGAGAAGAGTTTTTAACCAACTTTTACTGACTTTAATATGTGCGGGAATGAAATTTTCCACCTTAACATTTCCATAACTTTTCCATCCTAGTTTATCTCTTAGAGAGAATTTGAGAGCAAAAATGGTTTAGGAAATTGTTCATGTTTTGAGTGAGATTTTTAGAGAAATATTTTCATCACTCTAGTGTTTACACCCAATTGAGTTTATTCCAAGTTCTATATACTTATCAATTGCGTGGAGTTTGGCACCGATTTTCTCTACACCGAATTGAAGAGAAGTTTTGGGTTTTACTTCCACCACCCACAAAGAAAGAAGAAGTGTTTCTATGTTGATTTACCCACACGGAGAAAGGCTCCATGCTCGGGTGACGGTGACCATATAAAGTCCTATCGGTGGATTCCGAGACCGCGGTGGTGTTCCGAGGTTATCCGCTAGGAAGAGGTTTCTACGAGAAGAAGCGTCGAGGCTTGAGAGGGATCGAGTCAGTCGTTGTAAGTCTATCTGTCTTGTAATTGTAATTTCGTATCTAGTGGATTTGTGGCTAGGGCCGTCCGAGGTTGTTTCCCGTCTTGGGTTTTTCCTCGTACATCGCGGCGTAGTGTGATTGGTTTATTTTATCTTGCATAAATAACGTAGAACGCATGCTTAGACTAATTCAAGATAAAATTCGGTTTGAATCATCACACTCAATTTAATTTGGACTTATATTAAATTTTGGTAAAGTTAATTTAGTTCAAGTCTTTTGCAAAAATTTGGTTTCGCCTAATTTACTAATATTGATAAATATGACTTAGGAAAATTCTAGGACTTGGATTAATTAATTGGTTTAAGTGAATATATTAATTGATTAATTTTACTTCACTTGGTGGAATTTTAATTTGTTTAAGAAATTAAAATTTGCTATTTTATTATTGTGAACCATCATTCAACGCTTCCGCATCTCTTGACTTTATAAAAAGGAAATTATATTTTATTTGCGTTTACACTTTCCATTGCCCCGAATTGATCAACTGGTGGATGCTACCTCGGGACACGAGTTGCTGAGCTTCATGGATGTTTATTCTGGTTATAATCAGATCAAAATGAAACCTGAAGACAGGGAGAGTACTTCTTTCATTACCCCTAGGGGAACTTATTGTTATAATGTTATGCCTTTTGGTTTGAAAAATGCAGGTGCGACATATCAGAGGCTGATGAACAAGGTCTTTGCTGAACAAATCAGTGACAATATGGAAGTCTATGTTGACGATATGCTGATGAAAAGCAAGAAAGCTGCCGATCATCTAGTTGACTTAAGTCAGACTTTTGATCAGCTAGATAAATATCAAATGAAGCTGAACCCGACGAAGTGCATATTCGGAGTACGAGAAGGCATGTTCCTCGGGTACATTGTCAATCAATGAGGCATTGAAGCAAATCCTGAAAAGATCAAAGCTCTATTAGGGCTGCGATCTCCAATGACGAAGAAGGAAGTACAGAGTCTCACAAGACGAGTAGCGACACTCAACAGATTTGTGTCGCGAGCAACTGATAGATGTCTCCCATTCTTCAAGACACTCAGAAAAACTTTTGAGTGGAATGATGAATGTGAGAAGGCTTTTCAAGACTTGAAGAAATACTTGGGAGCACCTCCACTGTTGTCCAGGCCGGTGATGGGAGAAAAATTGTATTTGTACCTTGCAGTGTCCGAGAATGCAGTTAGCTCGGCGTTGATCAAAGTGGATAATGGAGTGCAGAAACCAATTTACTACACAAGTAAGGCCTTCCGAGGAGCAGAGATCAGATATCCAAGGCTGGAGAAATTGGCACTGACACTGATTGAGGCGAGTAAGAGAATGAGGCCATACTTCCAGGCTCATACTATAGTAGTATATACCGATGTGCCATTGAGACAAGCCCTTCATAAGCCATAAAAATCAGGGAGATTGATGTACTGGGCAATAGAGCTCGGTGAATATGATGTAATTTATGAACCCAGATCATCGTTAAAAGGGCAGGCTGTAGCAGACTTTATAGCGGAGTTCACCGATCCTGATACCCCCGAGGAGCAAAAGTTGCTCGCTGATCAACCTGTGGATGTTACAGGATCAACAAACACAAGCTCAGACCAATTTCGATTGGTAAAAGGGCGTGTGGATGTAACAGGATGTGATGCAGAGATAGTTATGAGGACTCCGGATGAGGAACAAGAGTTGCTCGCTGATCAACCTGTGGATGTTACAGGATCGACAAACACTAGCTCAGAACAACTCCGGTTGGTAAAAGGGCAAGTGGATGTTACAGGATCATTAAATTCGAGCTCAGACCAACTCCGGTTGGTAAAAGGGCAAGAAAAGATGATCGAAGAGGAGCGAGAAAAATACGGAAGGGATGAAAGGAAGCAGCAAATATTTCACCGAGGAACTCTGACTGATTCGAAATTTGAAGACGAGTTACCTATTTGGAGGCTATATGTAGATGGCTCATCTTGCACTGCAGGATGTGGCGCGGGGATAGTTTTGAGCACTCCGGACGAGGTCGACAAAGAATACGCTTTGTGTTTCCAATTCAAAGCTTCCAACAATGAGGCTGAATATGAGGCCATGATTGCAGGGCTTAATTTGGCAAAAATAATGGAGGCGCAGCAGGTTGTGATCTTCAGTGACTCTCAATTGATTGTAAACCAAATGATGGGAGTATATGCAGTTAGAGGAGAATTAATGATCAGATATCATGCAAAGGCAAAGGAGCTGGTGTCAGAATTTGTCGCTATTCAACTGGTCAGAATACCAAGAATGGAGAATGCGAGAGGAGACGCCCTAGCTCGACTAGCATCAGCTACTCGCATCGAGCTACGACGAACAATCCCAATTGAAGTGTTAGCTGGTCGGAGTATAGATGAAGATCTGACGATGAACTTTATCACCCTTGATTTAGGACCATCTTGGATGGATCCCATCAGGGCGAATATCGAGGAGGGTGAATTGCCAATTGACAAGCTCGCAGCCAAGAAATTGAAGTTCAAAGCTGCTCGGTATGTACTAACTAATGGTGTTTTATATAGACGAGGAATTATGGCAGGTTTGCAGAGATGCGTACATCCCTCCGAGGTGAAAGAATTGATTGAAGAAATCTATGAAGGGTCTTGTGGAGCATATGTAGCAGGTCGGACGCTTTTACAAAGAGTGATAACGCAGGGATACTACTGGCCGACTATGAGGGCTGATTGTATAGCTTATGCCAAGAAGTGTGACAAGTGCCAGCGCTTTTCCTCAATCCGAAGAACTCCACAAGCATTGTTGACACCCATAACTTCTCCTTGGCCATTTGCCATGTGGGGAATAGATTTGGTTGGACCACTGCCAACGACCCGAGGAAGGTTCAAGTATCTCATCGTCGCAGTGGATTATTTTACTAAGTGGGTAGAAGCTGAGCCACTCATTGACATGACATACGAGAAGGTGTACCAATTTGTTTGGAAGAACATCATTTTCCGATATGGTCTCCCTCATGCTTTCATCACAGACCATGGAACACAATTTGATAACAAGGAGTTTACCTCCTATTGTCATCAGTCAAACATTTTGAAGGTTCATTCAGCACCAGGCCATCCTCAAAGCAATGGACAAACTGAAGTGACAAACTGAACGCTGCTGAACGGTTTGAAGAAACGATTGGATGATGCAAAAGCAAACTGGATCAACGAGCTACAATCAGTACTTTGGGCTTACCGAACTAATCCCCGAGTAGCAACTGGAGAATCACCATACATGCTGGCGTTTGGAAGTGAAGCTGTCATACCTGCCGAGTTGGGCCTCCCAACACACAAGGTACTGAATTTCAATTCCCCTGTCAGCGACTTAATGAGAAGACTGGATTTAAACATGATCGAGGAAGTTAGAGAAGAAGCAGCCATTAGAAATGCTGCTTACCAGCAGCGAACAACTCTGTTCTACAATAAAAGGGTAAAGAAGTGCGACCTGAAAGAAGGAGACTATGTGCTGAAGAAAGTAATTCAAAAACACAATAAGCTGGAAGAAAACTGGCATGGACCATACCGAGTTACAGAAGTTGTTCGACCAGGAACTTATCGAATAGCAACTTTAGATAGCGAGGAGTTTAAGAATGCATGGAACGCAGAGCACCTGCGCAAGTATTATCAATGATGTATATGTAACACAGTTCCATCAGTATGAATAAAACGAAGATATTCTGCCAAAGTCTCTCCTTTTTATTGAGAATTTTTCGGGGAATACTAGTGCTACACACTACTCTGCAAAACTCAGCAAAGCTCAGGCTGCTCAGCAAAATATTCCTAAAAATGCCAACTTCGGTTGGTTAGGAAACAATATATTCCTAAAAATGCCAACTTCAGTTGGTTAGGAAACCATATTTTCCTAAAAATGCCAACCTCGGTTGGTTAGGAAACAAAATATTCCTAAAAATGCCAACTTCGGTTGGTTAGGAAACAAGATATTCCTAAAAATGCCAACCTCGGTTGGTTAGGAAACAATACATTCCTAAAAATGCCAACCTGTTTGGCTAGGAAACGAAATATTCCTAAAAATGCCAACCTGTTTGGCTAGGAAACGAAAGATTCCTAAAAATGCCAACCTGCTTGGCTAGGAAACGAAATATTCCTAAAAATGCCAACCTGTTTGGCTAGGAAACAAAATATGCTCGCAAATGCCAACTTATGTTGGTCGGAAGGTACGTACATTCTCGAAAATGCCAACTTATGTTGGTCGGGAGGTAAGATTATTCCAGAAAGTGCAAAAGTTGCTAACTATGGCTGGTCGGGGATAAAAACCCACCAACTGTAGTTGGTCGACAAAGAAAATTTACCGACCTTGGTTGGTCGAAAATATTTAAGAGAAAAATCTACCAAGTATGGCTGGTCGGGGATAAAAACCCACTAACTGTAGTTGGTCGACAAGCATAATTTAATGACCTTGGTTGGTTGGAAAAATTTTAAACATTTTTTATACTCGTGACTTTATTATTAAGTGATCGAGCAATATTATTAAAACTTGAAATTTTTATTACTGAGCTGGTCGACAAGCAACACAATATTGTTATCTTTTTAACAGATATGCATAAATATAAAGTGTTTGATAACTACAAGATAATAGCAAACAAAAATGAAAGTCTTTCATTGAATTCAAAATAAATTACATTGATAATGAAATTACAGTCACATGTATACTAACTATTACATCAAAAATTCCTATTCTACTGGTCTCTTTCCCTCTGCTTTTGACACAGGTTCCTCGCCAGCAGGCGGATCATTGAAAGACAGAGGAGAATTGATGAAATTAAGATCTTTCAACAACCTTGTATACATCACGGATGGTCGATCTAAAAGATGCTCGGTACGAGATACCTCGATTTGAGAATGTAAATTATAGTCACCGAGATACTTTGAAATTAAGCTCCGAGGAATGGCCCGGGCAGGGATCCAATCCATCTCCAAATTGTATGGTGGCATAGGAAAGTCGAGCAACCCGGGATCATGGCAGTCCCACAGATAATGACCTTGTTCGAGCTTCAGCACACCTAAGGCATTCAGCCAGCCTTGCTTGTAGCCCTCATTGTTGGCATTATGGATACGATCGTCCAAGTGGAATAGTGCTTCGTTGTATCCAGCCATCCAGAACTCCCTGGGTTGTTTGTGGAATTGATATGTTAGCCTTTCTAGCTTCTCGTGGAGATTCTTGATGAAAAGCTCATTATTCTCCAACACTGATTTCTTTGCAGAGAGCTGTTTTTCCAGGTCTGTAATCTTCTTTGACATATCAGACAACGCCTGGTTCTTCGCCATTAGTTGGAAGGCCTGGTTCTCTAAAGCAGATTGAGTCCTCTGTTCCTCGATAAGAACTCAAGCTGCTCTTGCTCGTCCCCGAGGAGCTCTTGCTCGACCACGAGAAGATGTAGAGGTGCCCAAGCTCTTCAAAGTCTCCAACTCGTCCCTCAACTTGTCATTCTCAACCTCTAAGAACGAGAATCCCTCGTCGGTCACTGGGATCAAGGCACTGGAAGTGGAGGCTGCACACTTCAATTGTGATAGCTCTTTTTGCAAGTTGTTGTTCTCTTGCTCCAGCAACTTGGCAATCTATCTGCATTCCTCGACCTCACCCTTCAAAGTTCTCTCCCTCAGATCATACCCAGCAAAAAGCTTCTCGTAGCCCTTGTCAGCCATGATCAGCTTGTACTTCTTTTCGTACCCCTCATGCAACAGGGCAGTTGATTCCTTGTATTGATTCTGAAGGTCTTAGAGGGTACAATGGAGATCCTCGATCATTTCATAGTAAGCCACATTATTGGCCACTGCTCGGTTAAGAAGACACTTCAGGTACTGATATGCTTCAACCGCCTGTTCTTAAGCATCATGACCAAGGATGTCGGCAACTTGTGCAGCACTCAAGTCGGTGTGACCAGCCTTAAAGTACTCATTGCACTGTTGCAGCAACTTGGTATCATGGACAGATAGCAGATCCATCCTGGCCAGAAACTAGCAGAGAAAGAAGAGCAATCATCAATAAGAAGAATAAGAAGAGTATGAATGAAAGATAGACAACAGTATGCAAAAAGTTCAAGTTTTATTAGATCATAATTCAGAGTTACATCTTCTGAGTTACATTTGATAAAGAGAAACAAAATAAAGAGAAACCCGAACAACACTAAACCTTTTCCTTATCTCCCAAAACCTTCTCGGGAGGCTGGGATGAATAGGTAGGTTGATCGGAGGGAAAAGATAGTTGCTCGGGTAGAGTGGGAAGTTGCTCGGAGGAAGAAACGATGTGCAGATTTTACTTGGCAACAGGCTGAATGGTTAGGGCATGATCTCCCATCACCATTGAAGACTCTTCAGAGGTAGCTTCGTCCTCTTCTAATTCTTCTGGAGTTGGGAGGGGGACCAGGGATATGTCTCTGGAAGAGCTCGGAAGACTCGTCGACCTTCATTTCCTGAAGGACAGCAACCCATCCATCCCTAAAGTATTTGAGACTTCCATAGTCCACTTGCGACACCATGGCAGTCAACCCCTTCTAGCTCTTTATTTGCCTTCTCCAAGGCATTCTTTTTCTTCTCCAACTCCTTGGAGGCATCAACAGTCCGAGCTTTTTCTTGCTCGGAGGAGGTAAGTTTCTTCTCCCAAACAGCTTTGTCATCAGCATATTTCTGGCGAGAATCTGCCAGAGACTTGGTAGCTTCTTCCAGAGCTCCCTCCACACTGGACGAGGATCAAGAAGCCTTAATCGCTTCATCCTTCTTCAGGATTGTATTAAAGCAGCTCGTCAACTGTGAACAAAAAAAGAAAGCAAGTTAGAAACGAAATGACAAAGGAAATATGAAAAATTCTAAGTAAAGAGACTTACAGAAGCAAGGTGACGAGAAGCTAGTGAGGTAACCATATCCCGAGTAAGATTTTCTTCAGTACCTTGAACCTCGGGAATGATCAAGGTCTTTACCGAGCTCATGTCAGAGCTCGGGGGAACAAAAGTGGGAACTCCAGTCCCAACAGCTGGGGGCTGAGTGATGGTATCAGCCAAATTAACTGAGGAGCCCTTCTTTAGCCTCCTCGGGGGAACATGTACAGATTCAGCCAAGGAAGAACCCTTGGTCGGTGATATCACAATCACCTCTCCAGGAGCAGCAAACCTGCTCGGAGCCACTGCGGGCTTCTCAGCAACCTTCTCGGTAATTTTAGCAGGAGCAGCTGGAGGAGCTGCATCAGTCTTCTTTGTCCCCTACCTTGGGACATCAATCCTAATCCTTTTTGCCTCCCCAGAATCGGAGGCAGTTTTCTCAAACAGGGTAGGAGGTATTCTCTTCTTCATCCTTTCACTTAAAGGAATATGAGATTTAGGCGATGAGCTGGTGGAAGCTGGTACTGGCTCTGATTCACTTATCACTGGATGAGCAGTGAAAGAAGTGGTGTGGCTCTTGTACTGGAGCAGATACGAAGCTGATCTAATGTGCTCGTCGGCAACACTTTGATGCAGACTCCAGATAAGTTTCAAATGCCTTATATTGACATCTGCTTCTTTTGGGCACTTTCTCTTGTTATCAACTGCAAATAAATAAACATTTGTTATCAGTGGCACATTTTATCAAACACAAAAGAAACATGATTTTAAAATAAATAAAATGAAATAAAGATAACCTATCCCATTTCCATAAGGAGGGCATCTGGGACCCTGGTAAACTTCATCTCCAGTTAATGGATAGTGTTGCCAATTTTTTATGACAACCCCGTGTTCAAAATAATCCCTATTGGCATCAGGGAGATTGACTACTAAGGCTCTATTTAAAAATCTAGTTTTTAAATAATAAATATTATCATTAACTGCCCATCTATAGCAGAACATGATTTCTGGGATTCCTATACGAGTTCCATGCACTTGATTTAATCTATGCAGCCCATTAACTATTCTCCATGTGTTGGGGGCTATTCGTGCAGGAACAACATCGAAATACTGACAGAATTCCAGACACAAGGAATTGGGTGGAAAAGAAAATCCACATTCAGCAAAAAAGAGACTGGGGAACCAATGTCCCTCAGCCAAATTGAAATAATCAGAAGGCTCAGAAAGTTTTTCCAAGACAACCCAAGAGGGGATGGAGAAATCAGAACGAAACTTCTCAAGAGACTCAACAAGGTAAACCATGGTGAATAAAGAAATGAAGAAGAAGGAAGAAGATCTTACAGAAAAAAGATTGAAGCTGTTGACAACGAACGACGGAAGAGATGAACGCACAAGAGAGTAGAAGACAATGAAAAACTCGAAGATAAAAATTTGAAAAGGTAGAAGACGATGGGAGTGTCTGTGAAGTTTAAATAGATTGCCTTGGGAAATGGTGAAGTAATGATTACAAAAAAAGGGATGATTACGTTACCGACGGCTAAAAAGATGAAAAGTCACGCTGGAATCAAAGCGGGCAACAGCGACTAAAAAGATAAAAAGTGACGCGGGATTCGAAGCACACAGAAAAGTCCAAAAAAGCATGATTCTACGAATTGGGAAGGAGAAATAAATATAAGGGAAACGCTCCTAAAAATCAGGGAGACTATTTAAAGCTACCATATTCCGAGAAAGAATGTTCCATACTCCTCAAATTTCGAACTATGAAACATTGGGGGCTTCTGTTGATATTAAATTTAATCTGCTGACGTGGACCAATCATATGAAGACACGTGGCTATCTACATGGAAACTACAAACACTTCCGAGGAACCCACACGCTCCGAGGAACAAGACTACAACGAGGAAGACTAGTTCCCGGAGGAACACTGCTTACCCGAGGAACAATACCTCTCCGAGGAACTCTTGAGTACCGAGAAGCTTAGGCGGTCCGAGCAACTCAGGTGGTTCGAGCTGCATCTCGAACAAAGCATTAATAGCTGGATAACCAACAGTTTAACTGATTCATTAAATTCTTATCATTCAGACGCACACGCAAAGAGGGCATTAAATGTATTACCCTTTCATATGTATATCATTTAATGTATTACCCTTTCACATTACAACCTCAGGGCTATAAATACATTGTACAACCCTCATTGTAGGGGGACCGAATCTAGAACGGAATTTCTTGTAATCGAGAATTCCTAAACATTCAGCAATAACACAACAGTGGACGTAGGCCATTCTTATAAGGCTGAACCACTTAAAAATCTTTTGTCTCATTTATTTATCTGTGATTGAATTATTAGAGTGATCTAATTTTTTACATCAACACTTGGGTTAAAAGCCTTAAAATATTTCATTTGTACAAGGGAGCAAATATGAGTAAATTCCCAAAATAGCCCAGCTTAAAACCCATTTTCTCACAATCTGACAGCCGTTCACTGCAACAAACATTAACCTCATGAAAAAACTCAAAAATGCTTGATCATCGAATATCCCTTCACTGCACTGCAACAAAGTCCAACCTTCGTTGATAGAGACAAAAGACAAATTAAATAATTGATGCAACTTATAAAATATTTGAACCATCTAACAACACTATGCAGTGTCACTATATTGTGACAATCATCATATGCTTGGCGGAGAACCTAGTATTTCATGCAATGGCCAAACGTTCTTCACCACTTCATAAGAGAGAAGTTACTAGGATAGATTGAGGTGAAAAAATCAATGTTGATGAGTTGATAATTGTTCACTAAAGGACTCAACGCTGTGAAGATTAAAAGACTTCAAGGGCAACTTGACATGATGTCTATAAATTATTCAAAAAAGAGAGTTGATGTTAAAGAGGTGTTAAACCCATAAAACCAACACCAACACCAACTCACTCTCATTCTTCAATTTTTCTAATTTGTCATTCACCTTCTAGAAGTCTCTTATCTAGAGATTTCCCTCAATCTTACCAAAAAACAACAAGTCAATAAGTGACCAGGACAGTAAATGAAAGAGAGAGTATCTTTAGAGGTTTCCTTAAGGGTATAGTCTCATACACTGAAGTAGTGTATAATTGTTGTAAAATTTATATTAGTGACTTCTTTGATCATAAAATATGTATAATAAAATAGTGGGAGTGTCATATTAGTGTGTGAGAACTTTGTGATCAATTATGGTACAAGTGTTAAACTTATAATAAAATTATTTGTTTGAGAGTATTAAGTGTCTATTTTTACACAGCAAGCCCTCTAATCTACCAAAGGAATTTGCTAAATGAATTGTTTGGTATTATTAATCTCTAATTATTGGTCATTTATGATATTTATTCTTCCAAAAGGTCTTTTCAACCAACAATGCGCACAGAAAATCTAAGGAACCTTAATATGTCATCAATGTAAAATTCAACTCTAGGAAAAGATAACCAACCCATGGAGAATTAATTCAATCAAATAAAGGATTCAATGATAAGTATAACAGATTCATTTCAAACTTAATAAACTAATTTGTAAATATGAAAAAAAAATAAGAAAATTATAAATAAAAGAAGAAATAAGAGAAACTAAAACAATAAAGAAACCTGTGTGGACTAGGAGAAGCATTATTGAAGAATTGGCATCCATGGCATAGTAAAGCTCAAGTACAAATATTATGAAGGGCAAAGTGATAGTCAAAACTTGAAGCATACATCTTTTGCAAGAAATCCCCCTAAACTAATTATTATGCAAAACACAACACCACTGAATTATTATAGTTTCAGAAAACACCTTTAGGGACTTTTAGCATTGATTTTTAGCGACACTTACGAGGTCCACATATGAGTTTTGCATTTAAAATATCTCAGGTTCTTTTTACAAAATGAGAATAGTTCAGGGGTATGTTTTTACTCATAAATAATATAGTTGTTATACATTACCAGTTATACATTACTAGTCAAAAGGTGTGACTATCGTACATTACTAGTTATTATTGTTGTTCCAAAATGATGAACCCTTCTTTATTGTTGTTACTTACCTTTACTGTTCGAACTCTGTTCTTATCTTTATCGTTCATAGTTTATTTGTTCGAAATATCTGTTAGAAAATAAAAATTTCAGAATGATTATATTAAAGTGCCAAGTTGGTAGTTTATTTTGTATCCCTGATGAAACTTAAATAATAAATTTGCGATTTTATTTATACTGATATATTAATTCTGAAATTATTTTTTTTTGGTGCTGAATTATTTATTAATTTATATTTCAGGTTCTTCTAATGAATATGGGTGATTATGATTGGGATAATATTGTACTGGAATGACCAAATGAAGAAATATGTGACAATAATGTCGAGGTTGATGATGAGAAGAGTGTGTATATTCCTCAAGTTGTTGATGAATTGAAATCTAAAATAGGTCAAGAGTTTCCAAACTTAGATGATGTCAGATATTTTTACAATGAATATGCCAAAAAAGACGGGTTTAGTGTTCGTAGTTGGTCTACTAAGAAGACAAAGAGTGGTGAAATTTGTAGGAAGGAGTATCTATATTTCAAAGAAGGAAAGAGTTTAGTAGTACCGGATGTTGAATCATCAAGGCGCCGGGGATCGTTGAGAGAGGGGTGTAAAGAGGCACTTGGTGTCAAGTTGTTAGATTCTAACTCATATATAGTGGTAAAATTTATTGAGGGACATTGTCATCCACTTTCACCCCCTCCCCTCCCCCGCGCGCCCGAAAAAGTCACTTATTGCGATCACACCGCAATGTCTCAAAGGCACATAAGTCCTTAGATCAATAATTTGGGATTGTTAATGTACCCGCAAGTCAATAATTTGATTTTTTAGGGGTCCAAGCTGGAGGGTACGAAAATATTGGTCTTACACAAAGATATTTGTATAATCATCAAAGGGATTTGCGCAATGCCATGAAGGGACATGATGGTCAAATGTTGTATGAGTATTTAAATATGGAACTAGAAAAGAATACGACATTCACTTTTAAAATTGAGGCTGATGATGAAAAGAGGATCATTCACTATTTTTGGGCGGATGCAAACTCTCGACGTGCTTACAAGTATTACGGTGATGTTGTTATTTTTGACATGACTAACAACACCAATCACTATAGTATGATATTTGCACCGTTGCTTGGAGTTAATAATCATGGTAAAACAATCGTTTTTGATTGTGCTTTCTTAAGTGACGAGACCATATAATCGTTCTTCTGGTTGTTCAAAATATTTTTAGAATCAATGCCAGGTGATGCCCCTGAAATGATTGTTACTGATCAAGATTTGACGATGACCAATGCAATTGCACAAATTCTCCCTAACACTTTTCACAGGTATTGCTATTGGCATATATTGATGAAGTTCTCTGAAAAGTTAGACTCGGTTAAATATGCCACTTATTGTAAAGACTTTTCCAATTGTATTTGGAACTCTGAGAGTATGGGCGAGTTTGACTCGAAGTGGGAGGACATTGTTTGGAAGAGTGGATTAAATGATAACAAGTGGCTACATTCAATAGATGAAATTCGTGGACGATGGATCCCGGTATATGTGAACCACACTTTTTTGGCCAACATATCAACTAGTCAACGAGCGGATAGCGCACATTCATTTTTCAAGAGATATGTTTCGAAGAAAAATTCGTTGATAGATTTTATGGTCCGATTTAGTAGAGGACTCCAACGTCAACGTCATGAAGAATTGATTGCGGATCATAAGGACTTGGTGGATAAGCCTAAAGTTCAATTGCAACACGATGTGTTATTCCAAATGATGGAAATTTACACTCGGGAAATTTTTTATTTGTTCCAAGATGAGTTATTGGAGTTTTGCAAGTACAAGTTTGAGCTTATTAGTGAGGGTGAGAGTCATTGTGTACAAAGTTCAAAGAAAAGTTCAAGTCACACGAAGGACACGAGAAATTTACTACGACAAAGACTTGGCTTTTGCATCGTGTACATGTAAAAATTTTGAGAGCTCGGGGATCCCATGTCGACATGTTCTTTCTTAGTTGGAAAAAATGCATGATTTCGAAAATTTTTCGAGTCAATACATAAGAAGTAGATGGACAAAAATGACAAATTCCGAAGTTGTCTTTGATGAGCGTGGAGTGGAGATAAATGATGACAAATCCTATCTCCTCAAAAGGAGTCACTTAATTCAATATGCATTGGATGTTATTAATAATGTCATAAAAAATGAAGAGTCGACTAAACTCTTTACCGATGCTTTGGATAGTGTGAATGAAAAAAAAATCAAACAACGAGTTGGTCATGGCAAAAGCCTGGAGGAAACCAATTATGTTATTGGTGGTATTAGTGCGATGCTTTCCACGAAAGTTAGTTATAATAATGATAATATTTTTAACAAACCTAGGAAAGTTCGGGCAAAAGGATGTGGGAAACGACTTGGGGGGGGGGGGGGGGGGGAGAAAGCGTTAGAGAGGGAAAAGTATGCTAAATTTCGAAAATGTCATGGTTGTGGTGAAGTTGGACAGTCACATGATAAAAGAAATTGTCCCAAACTTACTACCGGGTATTTTTTTTTTACTTATTTATGTTATTTTTTACTTATTTCTATTATTAATAAAGTTTACTTATTTCTATTATTTTATAGGCCAGGGGCACATGAAGAGCAAGTTATGACTTCAAGTTCGAATGATTACTTCTAATCGGCCCTACATGGATGAAGAACAAACTTTTATATGGAATTGGTATAAAATCATTCTTAAGAACACCCTAATATTAATCACAAACACATTAATATGATTAAACTTTAGCATACAATTGTTCTTAATAAAAGGATCTTGGATCTTCATGTTTTCACAAAATACGTCTAAAAGATAGAAAATAAGACTTACCTTGATCAAGGATCAATCTTGATTAATTGCTCCATCAATCTACGTTCTTGGAAAAAAATCACTCTAATGGAATCTCGGAGTTTCTCTCCCACCTCAGAAATAGTGTGTTATGAGATAACCCCAGATGGTGTAGGGCTCCTCTATTTATAAGGGGAAGAGGGTCGAAATCCTAGTCAAGGTGGGACTCTTTTTCAAGTCTTCCACTAAGGCCACTAACCATCATGTGACTAAAGGATAAGATTGACCCAATCTTCTAATATTCGTATTTATCACGTTCCTAATTAATTATCTGATATTTATCAAGACCACATAATTGAGAAATTCATAAATTCGGAATTTAATATAATTGAAATTAAATAATTAATTTCGACACTGAATATTAATTTTCAACAGTCTCCCACTTGGTCTTAATAATCCTCATAATTAAATTAGGTACCATAAGGTGCACAATACCTGATAAATATAGTTTGCTTAAATCAAACAATTCACGGATGCGAGTCATGGCGGTTCCATGCTATTCAAGAGCATGGTTCCTTCCATGTACCACAACACCAATGTTTCATTCAACTAAGCCTTTAATATTGGGTATCATAATGGCCTCATAATGTCCTTTTGAATAAGGACTATTTCTGTCAACAATAATTCATAATCATATGCATGCATTCACAAAAGACAGAAATAATTGAAATCAGAAACACTTTTATTGAATTCAAGTAATAGTGTCAAACAACTAAGCCAAATAGCAATCATAATTTTACTAATCGAGATCCATCTCTTTGACACGTTACATAAGGTCTTTTGGAGATAATCCTTTCGTAATAGGATCTGCTATGTTATCACTCGTATTAATGTGGTCAATTGACACTCTTTGTTTCTGAATTTCTTCTTTAACTGATAGGTATTTCATTCAACGTGCTTAGGTACTTTAGGAATACCTAACATTTCTTCATAAAGAAGATTGCAGCGACATTATCATAATATTTCAGCGACTTAATAATAGTGTCGATAACTCCAAGTCCCGAAATGAAGTCACGTTGCCAAAATACATAAGTTGTTGCATCAAGCATGCTACAAACTCAGCTTTCACAATAGTTAATGGATGGATTGTGTTGCACTCCTTCATTATATTGTTTGATAAACCAAAACAAATATTCTTAAGCAAGAGTGAACTTCATACCATCCATACAAATAGTAAATCTGAGTCACAATAATTGTTCATATTTAAATGAACACATACATCATAAATGTGAGCATATAATCCTTTAAGTATCTCATTACTTCATACACAACTTTTAAACCCATAAGATTATTTTGATTTTTTACTTTCTAAATATGTGCTTGAATATAGAGAAAATATATAAAATCACTCTCACGGATCTTAAGGTGTATACAAATATACATCGATTAAAAAAAATAATGATATTATTTCTTAAAATACGTCATGTGGGAAACTTATGTTTATAAAATGATCTCCTAAACATATACGCATGGTTTATAAGACTTCAAAAAGTAATTTTCACATCCACTTCATGTAACTCTCAATCATAATGAGCTACTAATGTCATAGGAATTCCATGTCCTTACATATAATTTAGAAGGTTCATTTATAACCTTTTCTTCATTAATAGTGAAATATTTTACTACAATTTAGCTTTATCTCGTTTAACTACCGTTAGTGTCGCGTTTGGTCTTGATGACCCCCTTATACCCGACTCTAGTGCATCAATTATGCAATTCAACGAGATTTCAACCTTAGTTGTAGTCCATTAATTTCACTTCTTATGACTTTTGAAAATAAAACCATGTCATTAATTATCCCTACACCAAATTCATGTTCATGCAGATACACCACATAATCATCGAGGATAGTAGACCTTTTAGGATCTTCTTAATACTATTCCTTATGATTTTATCTACGTTTCTCTCACGGTGACAATACTATTATTTAGTGGTTGATCATTTATTTGTTCTTTGTTATTTAGACAATCTAACGACAAAAAGAACAAGGATTCAAGAAGGTTATCGGTAATGGGATAAGTACCCTACCTTCCTTTATAACCATATTTCATGATTTTCTACTACCACTAATTTCACCTTTCATAATGAATTTGACTTTTAATGCAATAAATACGTGTCAATGACAATTATATGATCTATGTAGGTCCACTTTACGGGAAGTTTCTCATAATCTCCCACTTGGGCCACATAGGTCATCCTTATATTAGACATCGTAATACCTTAAGAGCACAACTCGACTATCAAAATTTGTAAGAGACATTACAAAAATCTTGTCCACGAAAATTATGAAAAAGAGTCTAGATTTAATTTGGCACAAGATTTAAAGAGTTTCATCAATAACGCTACGATTATGATGCAGGATCAAACAAATCTTTAAAGAACTATGTCCAAACTTTATTTTGTACAAAACATCAAAAGGAATATCATAACCCTTGAAAAAAAATATACATCAAAAGATTATTTAGAACATATCCCTCACGATCAAGTCTAGACAAACATTTTTTAAATTTTTTTTAAAATTGAGGGTTTATGAAAACAAATGGCGATTTGATTCCCCAAGAACAAAAGAAAAGAATCTTATTAGCATTTCTAGTTTGTTTTGTAAGAAATCCTTGCATCAAAAGTAAATACTTTCTATAACACAGTAAGTATAACTTGCAAACTCTACTGAGATGAAAAACTCGTTTCAAATCATAAAAGATCCATATTATCTTTATCATTATTAGTCCGAGTGTGCAATATGTAAACAAACTTAATTTGTTTAACCAAATTAAATATGAATTTTTTAGAGAAACAAAATAGTATACAATAATATGTCATAAGATAATGAGATAAATTGCTCACTTCATTAATGCTTTGATTTAACAACACACACATCGATTACATGATAATAAATTGAGTGCATAACCGTGAGTTTTCTTTAGTAGTAACCGTGAAATATCGATTATATGATGCTTGTAGATTACTTTATTGGGTTTAATGTTATTTCATTATAATGTATACGATATTTGTGCACAACTTATTTTCACTTACTATAATAATGTATGTGATCTATGATGTTCATTTAATCACTTAAAATTGATTCCCTGTAAGGAATAACCTTGCTTGAAGAAATAAACTCAATATACACCATTAATATCTTTACAATTATAAGCATCATGAGTTACTACTACCATCATCTTTACATTTAATATTTATTGCCATTTTAGTTGGGTCACTGTAGTGACTACTAAACATTTCATAATATGAATATTACATTACGTAAAGACTTACATACACAAGTCAATAAATTTGTCACTTATTTTCATTAAATATCGCATGATCAATAAACTAAATTATTCATGTTTATGGTTTTCATAAACTTAATTGGTGAAATGATTGTTGATGCAAAAAACTGGACCGAATCCCGTTTTTATGATCACAGATAAATAGATAAAAACAATCCAATCAAGCACATGAGAGACAAAGATTTTTAAAGTGGTTCGGTTATGAATAAAGCCTACGTCCACTGTTATTTTATTCCCAGGGGTTTACAATAGCACCATAGGGTGTAGAGAGAGAAAGGATGTGTATCTTGTGTACGGTGTTTCTAGGTTCCCCTCCCTTTTGGCTAAGGGAATACATGTATTTATAATGATGGGAGATAAAGAGATTCATTGTATTTAGACATTTATGTCTACATTCAATGAATCTAATTGTTGAATTGCTTGGTATGCTATGTGTTGTCATCTATTAATATAGTATAAATGTACTGTAGAAGGGTTTCTATCAATAAAAAAAGAAAATAAAATAAAAATGCTTCTTTTATTAATGACATCCGAGAGGTGCCTGCGAGGGTCACCCAGAAGTCCAAGATTGAGAGGTGCCATTGCAAGGGTCAGCGCCGCTTCAAGGGTCAGCGCTGACCCGCCACTGCAAGGGTCAGCCCCGCTACAAGCGTCAGCGCCGCTACAGCAATAACATTCGAGAGGTGCCCGCGAGGGTCACCACAAAAATCCAAGATTGAGAAGTGCCACCGCAAGGGTCAGCGCCGCTGCAAGGGTCACTACAGTAATGACATTCGAGAGGGTCAGCGCCGCTGCAAGTGTCAGTGCCGCTGCAAGTGTCAACGCCGCTGCAAGGGTCAGCGCCACTGCAAGCGTCATTGCCACTACAGCAAGGGTCACTACAGTAATAACATTCGAGAGGTGCCCGCAAGGGTCACCACAGAAATTCAAAATTGAAAAGTGCCACTGCAAGGGTCAGCGCCGCTGCAAGGGTCACTGCAGTAATGACATTCGAGAGAGTCAGCGCCACTGCAAGGCTCAGCGCCACTGCAAGGGTCACTGCAGAAATGTTATTCGAGAAGTGCCGATACAAGGGTTTCGGCAGAAACTCATATTGAGAAGGAACCCACCCAGAGTGGCCAAGATGAGGGAGTAGCTATCACGAGCAACTCCTCATCATGAAACATCAGTCTTTAAATGAACAACATTAATACTTTACTTTCTTGTACAGGTTGCCTAGTCGAGCAAGCAGGGCTCGAACAGGCGCGTTGGGACCTCCTGGGAGTTTTGGCTTGGCGGTTGAGGGATAAGGTATGTTGATCAAGCTCAACCACTTAGCACTATAGGATTGAGAGAATACTAGTAGGAAGACCCAGAAGTCACTCAAGACTACACACACTTCACACTTGGTCACAAGTGAAGTGAGCAGCCAAAGAGCTGGCTACTCACAAGAAATAAACTCTTTACAAGAAAACGACTTTTCTAGAAGAGGGGGTCCTCAAGGTCCCTCTCAAGAAAAACAACATTTTTTAGCGGAAAGGAGTCCTTAAGGTCTCCTCTCTCAAGATTTGCAAAATTGCACCACAAGTTATCGTTTCAAAAGATAACTACCAAATCTGATATTTTGTCTCCATTAGGGGACATATGTGGTTTTTGACTTTTGATCGGCGCCAGGTGGCGCCTGCAGGGGGGACAGGAAGGCTGCCTACAGGTAGGGACAAATGGTACACTTCAGACATTGTTCCCCACCAACTCTCTCAATTTTGGCGCCCAAAAAATGCCAACTCACCCCTAACGCCCTAGTATAAATAGACCTCTGGGTAAGGTCAAGAGATAGACAATAAAAATTTCACTGTTACTCTGCCAAAATATCATAAGACCTACCTAAGTATTCTCTTCCTGCTCATTCTCTTAGTGCTGAGTGCCTTGTTCCTTCCCTCCCCACTGACAGCCATCACTCTCAGGTGTTTCCCTTAAGAAAATTACTATTTTTGCTGTGAAAGTTCATCTTCTTGCAGGGAGTGAGTTGAAGCTTGAGTTCCATTGTTACCAGAAGGAGAATTTTTCTTCAGAAGTTGCACCAGGAGACCTTGAAGACCTTGCAGGCAGCGTCCATTGGAGTGGGTCATGCCTCACCCTTTCCAGTTATTCATAGACCCCAGTTTCACTACCCTCCTACATTTGGCGACTTTGCTGGGGAGGTATCCTCACTTCCATGGACAATGAAGGTTTCAATGTTTCTAAGAAGTTGGTTTTTGAGGACATTCCGTCTGGTAATGGAGCTCACAGTGACCAGACTACTCAGGAAGAAGTGGTGGTGATCGGAGCCAAGGCGCCTGCACCTCAGGGAGGGCAGACTAGTTCTCCGGCAGTGGCTCCAATGGCAGGTATGAATCTTATGGCAATGTTTTTTGACTTTTTAAAGCAAAACAACGTGGACCTATCAAGCTTGGGTCAAGGTTGTGTGACACCTGCTGCTGCCCCTTATGGAGGGGTAGCCACTCCTATTACGATTCTGGCACAGACGATTCCGTCTCAGAAGGCGGCGCCGA
The DNA here is from genome assembly GCA_949130495.1 of Sambucus nigra. NCBI lineage: Eukaryota > Viridiplantae > Streptophyta > Magnoliopsida > Dipsacales > Adoxaceae > Sambucus > Sambucus nigra. The sequence continues at coordinate 122,102,021 of OX422209.1, forward strand.
AGCAGGTCCTGGCGCCAACAGGTACTCCAGCTGCTAAAAGCACGTGTTTGGAGGAGTCACCCTCTATGGCTGTTAGTATGGAAGAAGTGAGGAAGCTCCTCTCCTCCTCTCAGAGAGAGGGTTCCCACCTATACGAGGAGTTACAAGACCCCTATCCACAGGAAGTAAGTGAGAAGCCATACCCTGAGGGGTATATTCCACCAAAATTTATCAAGTTCGGCGGTAGGGGGGAGAACCCTAGAGAGCACGTGAAGAGGTTTGTCGAGTACCTGGGAGTACATGCTGGCGACAAGAACTTAAGGTTGAGAGAGTTCTCTAAGACTCTCACTGGGAAGACTTATACATGGTATTCCCACTTGGCGCCTAACAACGTCCCTACTTCGGAAGAGATGCACAAGCAGTTCCTCCAGAAGTTTTTTGTAGCGGAGGACGAATTTACACTGAGGCACCTGGCGCAAGAGGTCCAGAAGCCAGGAGAAGAGTTGATGCACTACATCAAGCGATTTCGTGAGAGGGCTTTAGATGTCCATGAGGACGTGGCGGAGGCCAGGTTACTGCAGATATGTTTGGAAGGACTCTTAGAAGAGTACAAGCTGCACTTGATCAACGAAACTAGAGATGAAACTTTCAGAGAATTCACCAGGGCCGCCAGCAATATAGCTATGATAATCAAACCAAGAGCCTCGGGTTGGAGGATGGAAACTCCACTGACTCCTGGGAGGTTTCAAGTCTCGAGGAGGCAAGCGGTTAACTATGTGGACGGGAGTAACAAAGGGAAGAAGGGAGGCTCTGGGGCCATGAGTGACAGTCCCGGCAACAAGAAAGAGTTTGGGGAAGATGCCCCGTCACCACTACCATGCAGCGTAGCTGAGGCTATGGATTGTTATCGCACCTTAGTGCGAGAAGGTGTAGCAGGACCTCCCCACCTAAAAGGAGAAACCCCGACTGCAGCTGACAAAGTCAATCCAAAGTACTGCGAGTTGCATCAACGAGTGCAGCACTCTACCAAAGATTGTTACTACTTGCGAAGGATCATTGGTGAGAAGATGGCCAACGGTACCTTGCAGATACCCCCTGTGGACATTAAAGAGAACCCACTTCCTGCGCATCACTTTGGCACCGTCAACATGGTAGTTTCATACGATGAAGAAGCTATAAGAAGTCTTATGAAGTGGGAGAGTAGCGAGCAGTTATGCGAGGAGTTAGAAAATCTATCACTGAGCAGACTTCAGCCAGGTGGAACTGGCGGTACCTTCTGCCAGGATTTCTCTTAGCAATGGGATCATCCCTGACCCAAGGCACGTACAGCTGGAGGCGCTGGACGAGCATAGGGACAAAGCAAGAGAGAATTTCAAAGTCTACACTCAGCAACTGTCCAGGGCCTACGAGAACTTAGTCAAGCCTAGGGAATTCCAAGTGGGAGATCTAGTCCTGCGAGCATCAACTCACCATCTCCGTAGCATGTCGGCATCAAAATTCAAACCCAACTGGGAAGGCCCTTTTGTCATTAGAGGAGTGGGGAAGTCGGGCTACTGCCAAATATCAGAACCAGAGAGTGATTGCCTCCAGTCCATCAACTGCAAGTGGCTGAAGAGGTACTATGCTTAGTAATAGCTAACAAGTTTTGTTTGTGTTTTGCATGTCTGTAATGGATTTCGAGGATTTCTCCCATACCAAAAAAGTTTTTTTGTAAATTTTTTTGAGAGAAATACTACATTGTAAACAACACACAAAAGTAAAGAAATGAAATAGCAACACTTTCGATCATTGTTGATGTTTGCTTTTCTTACTCATTTATACATATATATACACTCCCTATTAAGTTAGAAGAGAGTACAAAAAAATCAGGAACTTTGCTCACTACACTTGGGAGGTAAGTCCATCCTAAGAGAAAGTATACTGAACAAAGTCCCCCAGAAATAAATTAATAGAAAATATAGAGGGAAGATTAAATTCCTCCTCCTTAATATTACAAAGAACAGTGAAACTCTTAAAGAGAATATAGAGCAAGGACCCCAAAGACTAGGGGCTAGCTAATTCAAATAGTTTTTTTTTTTAAATCAGGCTTTCGGGAAAGGGGCAGGGTTCACCCCCTCTCCAACCTAGCCTCTACGACTATAAGTAGTAATATGCAGGAATACTCCCACAGGCAGGAGGGGAAATCCAAGAAAGTCGCATGCCAATACCTCACAGCTACAAGAGGTGCATTTTCGAAAAAATATACAATATGTTAATACATAACTTTTCATATTAATGCAAATACCCCGCAGTACATGGGGCAGCCACTAGTAGACTAAATGCTCACAAAAATTAGGGTAAGTCATATAAAACAAACACCCACAGTATAAAGGGAGAACAAAGGAAAAAAAGAGTGCAGAAGAAACAAAGTGTCTCATTCAGGAATGATAAGTGATGTACACATAGAATTCAGAGCACTACAAAGCAAGAAGTAGCCTATCTGCTAGAAATTACAAAAAACAAATCATCGCAAGCGACGGCGCCGGCATATGACGGACCAGCCTCCCGCAGAAACTCTTCCTCCAACCTGATGAATTTAGCCTCGTCCTCCTCATCGCCAGACTCAAGTCATCTGATTCCGGATTCTCATAGCCTCAGCCTGTCGCTGCTCAACTCTGGACTGTCGGGAAGCGTGAAATCTCACTATCTTTCGGAAAGGAACACTCAGAAAAGGGCGAATCCCCGCATCAAGCCAATCCAAACGAAAATGATAGAACTGCTGCAAGTCGCGGAGAGCATCCAAGAACAGCAAAATGGAAGAGCTAGCCAACTTAGCAGGGGAGGTAGCCAAGAACTCATGAACATGGATGGCGAGAGCCCTCAGGTTGAAGGCCGTAAGACTGTCAACCTGAAGTATACTCTGAGAAGTGAATGTCTCGGGATGGTTCTCCAAGATAAGATCCAAGAGCTAACGCTCATGTAACCTGAATCGGCCTGGTAGCTCCTCACACCATAGCCTACTAGCAATAGTCGGCATCCTCTACTTCATCATCTCTATCGGAGTGGCGAGACCCCGCCTCAAAAGGAAGGAAAGAAGACTCTCCACCAGAATCAGCGTCACCGACCAAAGGAGTGAACTCAGAACTATGATTTCTCTCCACAGTCTCCCCACTACCAATCTCCACAGCCATCGGAGCACCCTCATGCACCTGGAAACAATGAGACAAGGGTGAAATGGGAACGCTTGCACAGCACGAGTAAAGGGGAAACGCTTACAGTAGCATAGCTCGTGGTCTGGCCATAAGGGAGATGGGTGGGGATAACTCCCCCAGGAGAATGGGATGCCTCATCATCGCTAGAAGACTCTCTCGAGACTGATAACAAAGCATAAGTGTCAGTACTGCTTTCTCTATGGAAACTCAGGCCGCCCATATCACCCGAAGAAGAACTATGGTCGTCATAGGAAGGGGTGCTTCCATAATAAACTAGTTCCTCTTCCAATGAAGGGGAGGGAGATAAAGAAGCTCCGTGAGAACTAGTTCCACTAAGTAAAGAATGTCGTGATATAATACCTTCTGCAATGGGAATAGACGCGATCCGTGCCTCCTGGGAAGCAAGGCTCGGTGAGGAGTAACCTTTCCCTTTCACTACTTGGAAAGTCTCCCCCACCCCAAGATCGCCAGTATCAGACTCTTGATCCACCGTAGAGGAAGCAGTCACGCCGGCGCCATTTCTTTTCTTTTTCTTTGAAGCCCGGGTCCTCACAGGAGAAGAGGGAGGATAAGAAGTAGTAGCAGGAACAAAGTTAGATACATCTGCGTCAGGGCATTTCCTTTTGCTTGTAGTAGATGTGTTCGCTTTCCCTCTGCTCTTTGGCTGGCTTCTGGACTTCACAGGGGGAAGCTCATTCGGCGGAGGTGGAAGTGACTCATCAATGAGAGGTTTCACTAAAATGGGGATGGCCTGTTCCAAGGGTGGCATAGAAGTGGTGCTGAGAAACCAAGGATCTTTCTGCGTCCGCCTGACCAAAAACTGAGCTTTGGTGTATTTAATGGGGTTGGTCTCATGAGGGGGGCCAACTACACATTCTTGAATAAGACGAACCTGCCGCTGCCAAAGAAGGAACCAAGATGAAGTGAATGAAGGATGATAATCGCAGGGAGGCACATAGAGACCACCCAAACCACTGACCCTACGGAATAATCCCTGAAGAGTAAAGCTAGCACACGCCTCTGAAAATGCCTCAGAATGACTGCTGTAGGTAGGAAGAGGAGGGGTGTGAACGCCCTGATCATAGCCAAACTGTCGTCTTACCCTCTCAAAATGATAATATTCAGCACGCGAACCTAACATGGTCCAAGAAGGGAGGTGGCATGGTAAGATCATCGTCGCCACATTTATATGAGGACATGTGGAAACTGACCCAACTGTTGAAGGGCAATAGAAGGTCCCGCCATCGCCAGGGAAAGAAAGCCAGCTGAAAGTTATCCCAGGGCGCTTGGTATAAGGCCGAAACTGAAACTCCTCAATATCTTCAATCAACATTCCCAGAGATTTCTTGGGAATTTTCTTATGCCACCGGAGAAGTCTCGCAGCATCGCTATGACAAGCGTGAGCCCCTGAAGTAAAATAGGGGAAATGCTCAAATAAAAAGGCCATTAAGAGAGGGGCGTTTGCATGATTAACAACATCATACCGACCGCAAGACCTCTCTACATCTATGTGTGCTCGGTCCATCCAGGTGTAAAGAGAACCTAAGGTCAAGGCGGCCATGGGTATCGACCTACCGTGAGACAATCGTACAGCCAATCTAAAAAGAAGTTCGCGAGGACAGTCTTTGGGCTTACCTGACAGAAGGAACCGAGTCAGAAATGTAACGAGGAAAGCGGCTAAATGTGCAGGAGAGTGGAGCTTAGGACCATCCTGGGATCTGGGGGCTGCGCGTGAAGTCTCCCCCTTTTGCAACTGCTCAAAATCTCTAAACCAGTATCTTTGCCATTTGGAAAAGGAATGATTGGAATGACCAGTTATATTTATAGCCACATACTTCGAGCACTCTCCGAGAGCTGACCGTAGCTCCCCCACCATCTCCTGCTCTAGAGAATCCTCGCAGTTATTAGAAAAGACCTGTTTCCCAAAGAAAGGAAGGGCGTACAATTCACATACATCTTCTAGGGTGAGGGTAAATTCGCCCCAGCCTGTGACAAAGGTGTGAGACTCCATACTCCACCGAGACAATAAAAGATTGAGTGAAGAACTATGCTTAAAAATGGAGCATGACTTCAGGCTGCTGACGGCGGTAAAGAGTCCCACCTCACTAAGAATAGCCACATAATCAGGAACGCTCAGAACATAATCAACCCAGCTAGCCCACTCCTCTGTGGGTCCCCCCGGGGCTTTAACTTCAACATTAGAATAGGGGAAGTCACCGCGGTCGACTCGGACTCGGAGAAGGGAATTCGAAGAAATGGTAGGGAGGTCAGCAGACTCACTTAACCCCACATGAGAACGCTCAAGAACAGCATCATAAATTTTTCCCCCAAACTCAGAAAGTGAAATCATGAAATTGTCAGCAAGACCAAAAAAAGGAGCGCGACGATAAATACCAAAGTCTTGCCCTTGGCGAATGTGCATATAGTCCTTCCATGCCTGAGAAGAGGATGACGTAACTGATGAACCACCAAGAGCCATTGGCTCAAGAAAATAACTCGTCCTAGTGGGGACTCCGAGCGAGGGACACTGGGTGTCCCCTGTCGCAAAAAAAGAAGTGGAAGTGGAAGCCCCCGCAAAAATCATGAGCGTTGAGACACCCGAGGTCGAGATACCCCCGTCAGCACCGACACATGTCGAGACACCCCCTTGTAACGACGAGGGACCCGTAGACGCGAGGCCAGGTCGCGAGACCCCCGACCACTGACGAGAGGTCATCATACTGTCATAGGCCGAGACCCCTTCTTCAGAAAAAATCATGGGCATCGAGACATCCAGGGTCGAGATACCCCCGTCAGCGCCAACATATGCCGAGACCCCCAAGGTCAAGATACCACCGGACGCCAACAATGGATTGGGCGAGGGACCCTCGACTATGGGACACAAGGAACCCCTAGTAGAACTCGCAATCGCCGAGACACCCCCAACCATAGACTGACTCGACGGAGTATTCCCCATACTTACGCCAGCGCGCGAGGAGCCGCTGCCAACGCCGTGATGTGTCGAGATACCTATAGAAGAGACATCATTACGCGAGGAACCTCTAGAAAAACTCATCACGGGCGAGAGACCCTCATGTGTAAAAATAGCAGCGAGGAACCCTAGGGCGCGGTGTCCGGGCGCGCGAGGTCTTGAATGGGGCGAGATAAGTCTCGTTGAAAAATGTTAACGGTGCGAGGTCTTGAATGGGGCGAGAGACCCTCGGATGGAGGGTCCACTCGCGAGGAACCCTTGTCGGCAGCTGTCTCAACCAAAAAATTCTAACCCATGTCCGGATTGGACGAGACACCCTGTTCCCTGTGCAGAACGCAGTCGGTCGAGACACCCCCCGCCGTCAGCAGAGGCTCGGTCGAGACACCCCTTACTACGGAGGAACCCAAACAAAAAGCCGTATGTGCCGAGTGGAAGGGCGAGGAACCCACGAGGGTTCTCGACCCAAAATCCGAAGAGGCAGGCATCGCGGATGAAGCGTCGATGCCACTGGTCGGATGAGACCAGGGGTCACCGACGACAGCAATACCGGCGATTGGAACGTTTAGAAAGAACGATAAAGAAGGCATAGAGTTTAGAGCCATGTGTGCTTTAGGGGTGTTTACATTTGAAGAAGCATTCGTTGGGTTAGAATCCATGAATGGGAGGCTATGGTATTTGAAAAAAGCTAAAGCAAAATGGGAGGCTATGGTGTTTTGAAAATCCCTTTCTCTCACTACAAATCCAATGGGTCTTATTTCTTTTTTTGAAGAAGATGAAAGAGCTTAAGAAGAGGGGCTTATGTTTTTACATCAAAATGGGAAAACGTGTAGGAAGGCAAAAAGGTGATGACCTTTTTTTCCCAAAATGATGAGATGACAGTTCCCACACTGACGCGTGTGTTCTCAAAAAATTAAAAACCTAGGATAAAGGGACACCGCAGTTAATGATCCTAGGGTACCTCGAAAAATATATATATATATATATATATAATTGTTGAAATCAAATTTATGGCGTACAAAGTTTTTTTAGTCTACCCAACCAAAAAATCTTTGCACGAGGGGCTAATGTAGAAGGGTGTCTATCAATAAAAAAAAGCAAATAAAATAAAAATGCTTCTTTTATTAATGACATCCGAGAGGTGCCCGCGAGGGTCACCCAGAAGTCCAAGATTGAGAGGTGCCATTGTAAGGGTCAGCGCCGCTGCAAGAGTCAGTGCCGCTGTAAGCGTCAGCGCCGCTACAGCAATAACATTCGAGAGGTGCCCGCGAGGGTCACCACAGAAATCCAAGATTGAGAAGTGCCACCGCAAGGGTCAGCGCCGCTGCAAGGGTCACTGCAGTAATGACATTCGAGAGGGTCAGTGCCACTGCAAGTGTCAGCGCCGCTACAAGTGTCAACGCCGCTGCAAGGGTCAGCGCCACTGCAAGCGTCAGCGCCACTATAGCAAGGGTCACTACAGCAATAACATTCGAGAGGTGCCCGCAAGGGTCACCACAGAAATCAAAAATTGAGAAGTGCCACTGCAAGGGTCAGCGCCGCTGCAAGGCTCATCGCCACTGCAAGGGTCACTGCAGAAATGTTATTCGAGAAGTGCCGATACAAGGGTTTCAGCAGAAACTCATATTGAGAAGGAACCCACCCAGAGTGGCCAGGATGAGGGAGTAGCTATCACGAGCAACTCCTCATCATGAAACATTAGTCTTTAAATGAACAACATCATTAACACTTTACTTTCTTGTACAGGTTGCCTAGTTGAGTAAGCAGGGCTCGAACAGGCGCGTTGGGACTTCCTGGGAGTTTTGGCTTGGCGGTTGAGGGACAAGGTATGTTGAGCAAGCTCAACCACTTAGCACTATAGGATTGAGAGAATACTAGTAGGAAGACCCAGAAGTCACTCAAGACTACACACACTTCACACTTGGTCACAAGTGAAGTGAGCAGCCAAAGAGCTGGCTACTCACAAGAAATAAACTCTTTACAAGAAAATGACTTTTCCAGAAGAGGGGGTCCTCAAGGTCCCTCTCAAGAAAAACAACATTTTTTAGAGAAAAGGAGTCCTTAAGGTCTCCTCTCTCAAGATTTGCCAAATTGCACCAGAAGTTACCGTTTCAAAAGATAACTACCAAATCTGATATTTTGTCTCCATTAGGGGACATATGTGCTTTTTGACTTTTGGTCGGCGCCAGGTGGCACCTGCAGGGGGGGACAGGTAAGCTGCCTACAGGTAGGGACAAATGGTACACTTCACACATTGTTCTCCACCAACTCTCTCAATTTTGGCGCCCAAAAAATGCCAACTCACCCCTAACGCCCCAGTATAAATAGACCTCTGGGCAAGGTCAAGAGATAGACAATAGAAATTGCACTGTTACTCTGCCAAAATATCACCAGACCTACCTAAGTATTCTCTCCCTGCTCATTCTCTTAGTGCTAAGTGCCTTGTTCCTTCACTCCCCACTGACAGCCATCACTCTCAGGTGTTTCCCTTGAGAAAATTACTATTTTGCTGTGAAAGTTCATCTTCTTGCAGGGAGTGAGTTGAAGCTTGAGTTCCATTGTTACCAGAAGGAGAAGTTTTCTTCAGAAGTTGCACCAGGAGACCTTGAAGACCTTGCAGGCAGCATCCATTGGAGTGGGTCACGCCTCACCCTTTCCAGTTATTCATAGACCCCAGTCTCACTACCCTCCTACATGTACATTAAGGCTCATTAAATGCGCTGTCATCTTTATTAATGCACATTAAATGCATAGTTATCCTTTGATCTTCCTGGTTGGTATGCCGTGCAACTCTCCTCGGGTGTCGACTATCTCTCCTCGGGTGTCGACTAACTCTCCTCGGGTGTCGACTAACTCTCCTCGGGTGCCGAATATTTCCACGTAGGATGCCATGTGTCCTTTTCTGATTGATCCTAGTAGATGGAGAATTTTTGTGTCAACAGAAGCCCCCAATACTCCATGCTCGATGGTTTACTGAAAGGATGGAGTATTTATTCTGCAGTATTGCTCGGTGCTCGTGAAATTCTTGATCTACCTTTTTGATTTGTTCAACATAAAGTGCACTATCTCTTGTATGATATATGATGCCGGCTGATCGATGGTTGCTAATACCTCTTTTGTGGAACTCTGTTCGTCAAGTGAACGTGTGCTATGTATCACCCCTGGGAATTTGGATGCATCCATGCCATAGTATGTAACTTGTATCTTGTCATAATCTTCAAGTATGTTGATTGGTTTGCTAGCCGACCAACTGCCTCCTGTGCCGAGCAACTGAGTGCTAACTTCACGTGCTTGATTCTTCTGATTTATGGTCCTCTAAATACCTTGTCGAGTAACATTCTAGGTTTTGAACCCAATTCTTCAATGTACCAATCTAGTGGTGGACTTCGAAACATTTTCATACAACTTCTTTTTCATTATTGGTCGGGATAGTAGTAGTAAACAGAAGCTTTCATCGGGATTGAATCTCGTCCCTATGAAATTTTAATAAGCTGCCCGAGCACCTGTCGAGACTAGAGAAAATAATTATTATCATGAGAATAATTATTCAGCCAAACAATATGTGATGTGTATCAGCATAAAATAATAAAAATTTCAAAATATGAAATAATATTTTTGTGCCACACGTGTATTTCATGAGCAAATTTTAATAAAAATGCTAGGCATTTTAATTTTAAGTAAAAGACCAAATATAAATTGGTTTTTTAGAAATTATTTATCACTTTAGGAATTATTTGAAATTCAGTAAATGCTCAAATATAATTTTTTGGTCTTGGATTATTTTTCACATAAAGTTTCTGTGGATTAGAAAATAACCAAGTATGCATTTTAATTTTTCTCCATGCAAATTTTCAATTAGGAATTTCATGTTTTGAATTAATAAAGGATAAGGATAAGAATAAGGGGATAGTCTTGTCCTTTGGTAGCGAAGTAGTGATTTTGTCAAAATCAAAAAGAGAGAACCAAAGGAATCGTCAATTTTTGAATTATGGTATTAGCTTTCTACTGCCTCCGACTAAGGTTGAGATGTTGCTGACCAACAATTGATTTTCTCGACCAACTATACACGCCGAACAATAATAGGTACATCCGAGTAGAAATAGATGTAGCCGATCAACGAATGTGAGCTCGGGAACTCCTCAAATTGCATAATATCCATCACCGATCATAATGAAATGCCTCCGACCAACATTTGATTTTTTCGACTAGTTATATATAGTGGACCAACACAATTGGTGCTGATGATGTTTATTGTTGTAGTACTGGTTGCCAACCTGCTCTCCAATAATCATTCAGCCATACTTACAATTATGAGGTGCCCCGACCTTTTATAGCCTTGATGACTGGAATTGGTAAACTGAAATTCGGTGGAGGATTGTTGCCGACTTGATGCCGACCAAGTGTATGAGAACTTCCGAGTAGAAATAGATGCCATCGACCAATAAATAGTAAGTCGTGGAGCTCCTCTTGATGTATAATACATGATAAAAGGATAACTGTTGGGGGTGAATCTTGTACATGAGGCATTTAATAAGTTGCTCGAACACCTGTTGAGATTGATTTTCATAGAAATTATCATTAGAAAAATTTTTCAGCTAAATATCATATAATATGTATCAGCTCAGACATAAGGCAATAAAAATTTCAAAATATGAAATAAAATGTTTTGTGCCAAATGTGTGTCAATGTGAGAAATTTTTTATCAACTAGATGTCATAAGGTTTGATTTGGGCTTTTTATAAAATAATTTTATTTTTAAATAAATGCTCAAATATGGATCGAAAAATTTATTCTAAGATAAAGTTCAGGGATATATTTTATTTAATTTTAAAACATTTATTTTGTTAGAGAAGTGTGAGAAAAATAAATAGGTAGCAATGGTAATAATTTTGACTTTGTCAAAATTAATAATCTGGGCAAATAAATTTGTCATCCCTCCATTCCAGCATTCCTCGTCAATAGGTGATAACCATCTCTGACCAGTGGTATCGCCGACCAGCATCGTGTGACGTCAGTGTTGGGATGCCTTTGTTTTGATCTGCCGATTATGTACATATGATCAAGAAGCCTTTGTTTTGGCTAAAACTTGTTTCCGACCAACTTTGGCCTTTTAAGTTGTTGACCAACTATTTCTTTGTTATCAAAAGTAGATGTCGACCAGATGTTCTTGTTTTGAAACAACCACCGAGGTGTTGCCGATCTACTCCAATGTTGCTGATGGATCTTCACAGCCTACCACCGACCAACAAAAATGGTCTGGTGAAATTCTCGATCAACAAATAGGTTCACCAACTAATTGCATACCACCATTAGATGTCTCCGAACAATAAAATTTCACCTAGTTTAGTTGGTCGGGAGGCATTTCAACCTGGGTGAAGCCCTCCACCGACCAATAAATAACTGCTGCCAACTAGAATCAGGTGCCTCCGACCAGAAGATTTTGTTGACCGTGATTGGAAAATTTAGTGAAGTTGTTCGTGTTTTCTTCACAAATGACCACCGACCAGCAAGGATGGTCCGGTAAACAAATTTTGGTCGGGTAACGACCAGATATCGCCGACCAACAGTAGATGGTGCCGACCAACAAAAATGCTGCCGACCAACCCATCAAAAGTTGTGGAATATGAATGAACATAATCAGCTATTGAGACCCAAACGTTCCAAACAGGTCTTGTCATTTGCTATTGATCAGTAATATAGATGTTGTCAATCGGTCATACATGTGGACGATCAACACATAAGAGGTTGGGAAACCCTCAACTTGTATAATACCTGGTGTCGCGGATCAGTCAGAGGGAAATTTGTTCCTCACCGACCAACAGATAGGAGGTCGAGACCACATAAATTTCAAGTCGCCGATCACCCAGTGCAAGTGAACAAAACTTTGGTACTGTGATCGCATTGGTAGGGGAGGTAATTGGTAAAAACAATGACTGCCGACCAATAACAAAAAAAATAAAATAGTCCGGCGAATCTACCGACCAACAATACTGGTCAATGAGATATACCAAGGAGATTACTTCTTTATTCCGATTAAGTAGAGCAAAAATTCACATAGTTTTTCACCGACCAGAAATACTCATCCGGCGACCTTCTTCTGGATTTTTCAACCTCACACAATTGATGCTAAACAGTAGTTGCAGATTCATGGGATCTTTGAGCCCAAGGCAGGCAGACTTTGAATCGGAGAGTAATATAATCCTGGGATTGAAATTTTTTGTTGATCTGAAGCCGAACCAAGTTGTGAGGTGGATGATCGTCCTTGAATTGTAGGTTATTTTTTTTATGCCGCCCAGTTTCATTATTTTTGTTGCTGTAGACGGTTGAAGTCAAAACGATTGATATGAATTTAATAAATCCAAAATTTCTTCATCTTCCTGGAAAAGTTTCTCCATTGCCCTTTCTTGAGCGACTGTTCATTTTTCATCTTCTTTACGAAAGTGGGTAAAGGTTTTTCAGGAGAGAGAAGGTTATTTTGGGTTTCCTTCCTATTTTCCATTTGGGGAGATAAAAAATACGGTGGATGATAAAAATCATTACCAAAAATCAATCATCGAACCAATAAATCAATCTTTATCAGAATTAATAAATCGTAACAAATCAAAATTCTTAGATCTAAGAGATAACCAATAGAAATCATCAGATCTAAGAGAAAATATGATCAATATCCAAGAGGAAAAAGAATGGTTTTGAATTTTTACACCCTTGTAGAAGATGTGAAATATGTGAATCAACATATGTCAAATCTTTTTCCTTGATGTAACTCATTACATAAACGTGTTTGCCCAGAACATTTTCAAGAAGAGTCATAGATGCTTAACGTTCATGATGAAAATTGTCTAACACTGAATATATATATATATATATATATATATATTATTTTTTTATGAATCAAATTGATGAGAACTTTTAAAGCAGATCTGGGTCAGAATTGTGATTATCGAGAGAGAGAAATTGTTCTTGATTTTAACTTTTCCCATTCTCTAATTAAAAATATGATGAGAATTTGAATAGACATCAAAGATCGTACAAACTTTATAATGAAAATTATCAAATCTTACCACCGTCATATATATTGGTATATGTAATCATTTAAAATATTTATTCCATGATATAAAATTGAAACTTGAGAATCAAGTAAAAAGTTATGATTTATGAAATCCATTATTTTTCAGATTTCTAAATAAGAATTAATCTAACAGTTATGATTTTAAAATCATGATATGCAATATTTTGCAGATAAAAATTGAACAATTAATTTATGTATATAAACATAAAAATCATGATTGAATCAAAAGATGTATGTATAATTGATTATACGTAGAGAAAATAAAAACTTAGCTTTTGATGGAGAACAATGCTTGTAACACGTTCCCACAGACGGCGCCAATCTGTTGATGCAAAAAACTGGACCGAATCCCGTTTTTATGATCACAGATAAATAGATAAAAACAATCCAATCAAGCACATGAGAGACAAGGATTTTTAAAGTGGTTCGGCTATGAATAAAGCCTACGTCCACTGTTATTTTATTCCCAGGGATTTACAATAGCTCCATAGGGTGTAGAGAGAGAAAGGATGTGTATCTTGTGTATGGTGTTTCTAGGTTCCCCTCCCTTTTGGCTAAGGGAATACATGTATTTATAGTGATGGGAGATAAAGAGATTCATTGTATGTAGACATTTATGTATACATTCAATGAATCTAATTGTTGAATTGCTTGGTATGCTATGTGTTGTCATCTATTAATACAGTATAAATGTATATTAAGGTTCATTAAATGCGCTATCATCTTCATTAATGCACATTAAATGCATAGTTATCCTTTGATCTTCTTGGTTGGTATGCCGACCAACTCTCCTCGGGTGTCGACTAACTCTCCTCGGGTGCCGACTATCTCTCCTCGGGTGCCGAATATTGCCACGTAGGATGCCATGTGTCCTTTTCTGATTGGTCCTCGTAGATGGAGAATTTTTGTCTCAACAATGACAGTGAAAGAAACTATGGCATCTGCGTTTGACGACCATTATTACCTTCCAAAAATATATATCACCACTGACATTTTGTTCAATTATTGTAATCACAATAAATGAATAAACAATAATATGTATGCAACATCATAAAGTATCATCATCCTAGCATTCAATATCATACATGGACCCGTAGGCAACCAAAATATGCATGATATTAATGCATTAGTCCAATATTTATATCTTCTGGAATGGAGCACTTTAATGAACACCAAACCTTATATTATATAAATATTAGAGATACGCATACATGTTCAAAATACTCGTAATACATGAATAATTATATTATTGTCTATTCCCTAACTTGAAATTCACGAAAAATTAGACATAATGTGAAAATCAAATAGACAAAGAGTTTACATGAGATATTACACAAATAATAGTAAATGGAAGACATAAATTATTTACTTTCGCTTCATCACTTATGTATGAGTAACAAATCAGAAATATTGACCCAAGTCATTCATGGTCATACTAATGCACAATACGGTTATAATCACAATTATCATACTAGTGGCATATGTAAATATGACTTTTTAACATTGATGCCAATTATTTAACATTTACAAAAATTCCAATGTTTATTTGATTCAAATTTCAGCATGTGTTGCGCTTCAATTTAACCTTATAAAAAATATTAGGATAATTTGAAATGACTACAAGTATAGTATCTTCACATGTAATCTTAGCCTGTATTTGGCATTTGATTAAACTGAATGAATACCTACTTATGAGTCTCAAAATTTGCAAGTTATACAATCAAATATGCATGTATGCAACGAATAGATCTAGTATCCACACATATGAATTATAGCCCGTGTTTGGCATTTAACTCAACTTAATGGGAGTACTAGCCTTAGAATAAATAATAATTCTGATTTTCAACTACATGAATCGTTGGCCTGTGTTTAGCACGAGACTCATTAAAACACGAATATCATAATATTCAACAATATGAATCATTGACCTGTGTTTGGCACGAGACTCATCAAAATATGAATATTAACAATAACGCAAGTCTAATATCCTACCATATGAAATATGTTGGCCTGTGTTTCGCACGAATATTCAACTAAAAAAGGATCATTAGAGCAAGGTTTTATCACAGTTCTAAATAAAACATACATGAAATATGAGAAAACTTAAATTTTTCCAAAAAAAAAAATGAGTTAGCATCATGGAACTGTAGGAAATTACTCCAGAATCTCAAATATTCGACGAAATTCAAAAATATTTTTTCTGTAAGTCAGAAACATTATTTATACAAAATCAATGCCCCCAAAAATATTATACTAAAAACTTAATGTATAATTAATGGTCCAAATATAGATGCATACATAATAATCAAATATTTACAATTATAGATTAAAACACTTTCATGTCTTCCCCATCCAACACTATATAAATATTATTGTCTAAACATCAATTCATAATACATTAGGACCTTTGGGCTACCAAATATAAATTATGCACAATAACCTAATATATCGAAATGTTATTGTCAAACACATAATCATACATCTAATATTCAAAATTTTATATTGAACTCTTTCATCAATACCAAATACTACATAACATGAATATTAGAACAATCATGAACATAAAAAAACAGCCCCCGTGGTGAAAAAAATGCATAATATTCGGAAAAAATCGTAATTTTTGCCAAAAATAGAAAATTTGAGTTAGCACCACAGGGATGTAGATAATTACTCCAGGATTTCAAAATAATTTACGGAATTCAAAAATCAATTTTCTGGAGTGAGATATTGACGTTAACATTATTACCAAAAACAGTAAAAACGCAATTTTAAGGGTCTTAATGACGTCAAAACGCAAAAGTAAGGTGGTTCCCATTGTATACAATGAGTTTTGTTTATTTTGACATTTCTAGTCGACCATGTCAGTTTCGTAAAATTTCGAGCAAGTTTTGACCTTTCATTCTCACCAGTGAGTATCGGCGACAAAAGAAAAACGTCACAGAAAATCTCAGACACACTTTAAGAGCAGATTTAATGACAGAAATAAGACGTCACATAAGGTCTCAGGCACAAAAGCAATTTAATGACATAAATAAAAATGTCGCAGAAAGTCTCAGGCGCATAATAAGGAAAATCATGAGATCTTAAACTTTAGCTCTGATACCACATATAAAATCATTCTTAAGAACACCCTAATATTAATCACAAACACATTAATATGATTAAACTTTAGCATACAATTGTTCTTAATAAAAGGATCTTAGATCTTCATGTTTTTACAAAATACGTCTAAAAGATAGAGAATAAGACTTACCTTGATCAATGATCAATCTTGATTAATTGCTCCATCAATCTACCTTCTTGGAAAAAAATACACTCTAATGGAATCTCAGAGTTTCTCTCCCACCTCAGAAACAGTGTGTTATGAGATAACCCCAGATGGTGTTGAGCTCCTCTATTTATAAGGGGAAGAGCGCCGAAATCCTAGTCAAGGTGGGACTCTTTTTCAAGTCTCCCACTAATGCCACTAACCATCATGTGATTAACGGATAAGATTGACCCAATCTTCTAATATTCGTATTTATCACGTTCCTAATTAATTATCTGATATTTATCAAGATCACATAATTGGGAAATTCATAAATTCGGAATTTAATATAATTGAAATTAAATAATTAATTTCGACACTGAATATTAATTTCCAATAATTGGTTGAAAGTTGTTGTAATGTGTTTGAGACACAATGCAATCTATTTGCCATTTTGTAAACTTTCATATGCTATTTTATTTGGCATGTTGTAAACTTCTTGGATGTGTTTGACAATAAGCTTTTCTTAGTTTTTTGATTGTATTTGTTTGATGACAATTGATAGCTTATTGGGTTTGATGACAAGCTTTTATAATGTGTTTTGATGACAATTGACAACAAATTGGAACCAAAATAAAATTTACTAACTCCGAATAAACCGTTACAATATCTACTCAACCTGATTACATTGACAAATATTACAATTCATGTCAACAAAAAATGAGTGATTCTACATGAAATGCCATTTGAGATCGCCTTAAAACCAGATCTCCATGTGGCACGTCGAGATTGGTTAATTCCGGTGTCGCGGATCCACATCCATAAGGGAATTAACCAATCTCGACACTCTAGTTATCTTCAATTTCAATTCTTTGTAATTCAACTTCAATTATTTGTAATTTTCATCTTGGGCTGCCAACGCTAGGGGTGTTCACGGGTCTGTTCGGGTCGGTTTTGGACCCTAATTCAAACCGAACCGATCGGTTCGGTTTTGGAAATGGTCAGACCGAAACCGAACCGACTATGAAAAAACCCGTCGGTTTCGGTTCATAGCGGTTTCGGTTCGGTTCGGTTTCGGGTCGGTTTTCAACGGTTTCATGTTTGGGCCGATTTTTTTAAGGGCGGTTTTCGATTTGGGTCGGTTTTTAAAGGTGGTTAATGGTTTTTGGATATAAAAATATAAGTTATTTAGTTTTTTTTTTTAATATATATATTGGTTTCGGGTCGGTTCGGTTTGAATCGGTTTTTCCCACGTATAAACCGACAACCGAACCGACATGGTCGGTTTTTTATATCCGTAAACCGTAGGCCGAACCGGGCTAAAAAAACCCGGCGGTTTCGGCTCGGTTCGGGCCGGTTCGATTCGATTTTCGGGTCGGGCAGTTTTTTTGAACACCCCTAGCCAACGCTATCTTCAAGTTGTCCGCTTTTTCCTTTTAATTGCCATACATTGATGCCATTTACTTGAAAATAAAAAAATTAACTGTGTTAATTTCCCATTTTCCAACAAAAGTTAAATGTGTTAATTTCATATTTTTCGAGGAGAAATTAGTACAACAAAAAAGTTTATGATTTCTTAAAAAAAAAAGAGTGAGCGTCTCTAAAAAAAAAAAATGGAACGAAGCAGGTGGGTTTTAACACAGGGGAAAAAAACAGGGCATCTCTCAAAAAAAGGTCATCTTTCTCTAAAACAACTTAAAAAACGATCAGGTAAGTGGGTAAAAAAACGGATTGGGGAAGAGAAGCAGGTGGGGCCAAAACGACAGCGTTCTACTTAGACCGTAAAATGGCCGTAAGTAAATGCCCGTATTTGATCCATTTCCAACATAAATATATGCCTTTAAGGTTGTAGATGCCATGGTTGATTATGTGTAAGGAGGGGTGTTATTGATAGGACCACTAATGAAGATTATGTGTTGACGTCTTTTCCTCAAACGTTTTAAAGCCCGTATCCGAAAATTAGCAAGTGAAAATGTATATTAAGAAATTCCTTTTTTTTATCAAATACTAAAAAGTTTCTCAAATATTTTTTAATATACACTTAGTCCAAGCCTTTTTTTTTGTATCAAAAAATTCCTTATTCTCTTATCTTTAAAGCTCCGCTCCAGCGGTAAGGTAAAGCCTTTTTTGACATGGTGAATGACTTTTTGGTGCAAAATAAAAAGTATTGAACTAAACGTATATTAAAAAAAATTTGAAGAACTATTTATTATAGGCCCTTTTTTTGTTTGTTTGTATAATTGTAATAATAATCTCCTCATCTTTCTTTGGTTTAACCATTGGGTTTCTGTTTAGTGTAGGGCTACTCTCGCTATATTTGGGCCTCAATCTAGCGGATAGGCTGGCATAAGCCTCCCAAAAGTGTTTTATAAAGTTTGACCAAGTTTTCTATTTTTTATTTTTATTTTTTACTAAAAAATTATAAATAACTTAGTCGGCATACAAAAAAAATTGAAAAGTTTATGGGAATATTCAGAAGAAAAAAATATTAGGATAATATCTGAATAACATTGAAATTTTTTCAAAAAAATCCTAATGGCCATTATTAACATTTTAAGAATAGTATAAGTTCTAAAAAAATCAAAAAGTTATTGATAAACTCAAAAATATTTTAGATGTTTTTAGAATTAATTTTGAAGTTTTTCAATTTCGACTTTTTTTCTTCTAAAATTGTTCTTATTTTTAAAAATCTACAATTTTTTCGATGAACATTTTCAATTTTTTAAATATATGACGATCAAGTGTTTTTCAAATTTAAATGAGAAAAAAGTGTTTTAGAGTAAAAATCAGTGTTGAATCACAGTTTGGATGAAGAGTTAACATATTAGATTTTGGGTGTATTGCGAATTACTAAAAAAGTGGGGACATTACAAAACTGATCACAAAAGTGACGAGGAGACTCAAAGTTAGCCAATATTTTATTTCCATTTGGCAAGTTGTTTGGCTATCTGATTGCTCGTGAACATTTTGTTTCTTCTAGACAAATAGTATTTGGGTAGTTTGGGGTAGATTTTAGGGGAGCCATCCTCTTCCCTGTCCTAGCATGAAATTCTATTTTCGTCATCGTCTCCATCTTCGTTTTAATTAGACGGAGGATCCTCATTTTTGAATCTTTTGAGGATCAGTCCTTTGTTGATTAAACTAACAAATTGTTAGTTATGTGTGGACGTGGATGAGTCGTAATGGTTGAGTTTAGTTTTGGTCGATTTAGAAATAGGTCACCATTTGTTGCGGTTCAGATTTAGTTTAAAGCGGGTTGGCTTAGGTGAACATTTTCACCTTCTGAAACAGTTGAGGTTTGTGTGTCCTCGTGTAGGTCGAAATTCTTAGAAATCAAAAATTTCATTTGGTACCAAAATAAGTGAAAAATCAATGTGAGTTGAAAATTTCATATCTTTATTTATCATCAACAACATTCGAATCTGAATTCTTATTTGAAAATGGTAAAAAAGACCAATTCGATGATCCCATACTCCTGATGTGTGGAATCATAAATGGAATATATAATACTCAATGCTATTCGAATTAATCCAAAATGAATTTCTTTTAAACATTTTTGTAGGTTTGCAATCATATAGTATATGAAGAGTTAATATGAGCTAGTGTGAGTAAACTAGGTCACATAGTTGTGTTAACTCAACTTGTCCTTTTATAACCCATGTTTGACTCACCAATCACCCACCTCGGATGTCATAGAGGGCCGATAAGTGCATTTTCAAATTGGTGAACAAATGGTTCGAAATTGATAATGTTATTTTGGGTAAATATCGGGTGGTATTATCTTATTAAAGCTGATGAGGGGTATATTTGGTCGGACCTAACAAAGTGCATTCGAAAGGGAAATCCATCGAACACTCCTCCCACCTCCACCCATTTGTTAGGCGATTGGGCAATCGGTTCAAGTAACTGGTTAACTAGCCGTTATTTGAAACACGTCATACGTTCCGTTCCCTATGAAGATGGGCCAATCTCCTGGTGAATAGAGAACGTGGAACATGCAAGACTACCGGCCGAATATGTGTCCCACTATGTAAACTACTCTCTCAAATTATGGGAGCAGAATGATAGGAGCCATGTGACAATGTAGTGAAAATTTCAAGATAAGTTGATTAATGTGTATGTAACCTTTATATCCCACGAGATAATGAAACTCCACCCCCTCTCCCTTCACCCAATTCACCCGTATATCTGGTGTATATTTTTCACTGCTCTATACTTATTTAGTCCCTTCGGGGACATCCGATAAAATTGGAACGATACTGAGAAGATTATTGTCACAATAATCCTATATTATTGTGTTGTGTGTGTGAACTAGATTTTTATACTAAGATAATTGGCTTCATCAGTGGGAACGACTAATTCCATATACATGAACAAAAACCAGATAACCCATATCATCAACGACATCGTGGAAAACCCAGAGGCGTTCCAGTCCTAGCTCGCTCAAATCTTGGACCGAGTCCTAACTCGTGCAATAAGTGTACCAAGAGTCGCCTATTGAAAACATCTAGAGGACAAGGTACCAAATTCTCCTCCTCCCTGACTCGCACTCTCATCCACCATACACTGAGCTTTGGTGGTCTGGATCCACTATTAGCGGCCATCAACAATGGTGATGTCAGATGTTCATCTCCATTTAGTAGGGAAGTTTTGGACTACCCAATGTCACTGGATTTTAATCTTCTGAGGATGGACTCGTTCGATGGCATGTTGGATTAGCGATACCATATAGATCACTATGAGGCCTATATGGATTTTTTTAGGAAGCTCGAATCCAATTAAATATAGGGCTTATGCTACAACTCTAAAGGGGTTATCCAGGACCTAGTTCAATCAGATTCCACATAATTTGATCACTTATTTAAGGGAGCTCACTGAATGTTTCATCAGGCATTTTATCAGTTGTCGGGTTCACAAGAAGACGACTGATTACTTATTCAATGTCCTCCACACTAAAGATAAGTCCATTGGGGAGTATGGACCGTAATTTCAAGTCCACACCTAAGTCGTCCTTACTGACTACCCTATTAGGCAAGTTCTCCATAGTTTGAAAGTTTCTAGATGATTATTAAATTGGTCGGTGGAGTTGGTGGAATTTGACTTGCAGTATAAACCACAATTATCAATAAAGGGCGAGGAAAAATTATAAATTTTATAGAAAAATTTACCAGTACTGAAGACAATGAGTTAGTTTGGAGGTTAGGTGCTCAATAACCAATATGCATTGTTTATATAGATGGGTCGTTCAACAAAGCTAGGTGTAGAGAAGGGTTGATAATTGACACTCTTGATGATTCGAGTGTGGAATATGCCGTATGGTTTAATTTATGGGCATTCAACAAAGCGGTCGAGTACGGAGGCATTGATCACCGAAGCACAACTTTTATTGTCCCTTTGGGTCGATCAAGTAGAATTATTCAGTGATTTAATTTTTATTGTTTAGAGGGTGATAAGAGAATTCGAAGCCAAAGGGAAGAAGATGCTGGCTTATCTCAAGAATTTTCAGGAATTGGCAGGCTGGTGAAAGGCATTCACCATCAGGTACAAACCACGAGAAAAAAAT
Source organism: Sambucus nigra (assembly GCA_949130495.1). Taxonomy (NCBI): domain Eukaryota; kingdom Viridiplantae; phylum Streptophyta; class Magnoliopsida; order Dipsacales; family Adoxaceae; genus Sambucus; species Sambucus nigra. The sequence continues at coordinate 122,124,038 of OX422209.1, forward strand.
AAGAAGGCCAATCACTTGGCCAAAATAGCATCTTCGAACGAGGGAAACTCCATTGTAGATATTCTATATCAACCCATTTTTTAGTAATAGGAACCAAATGGTAGTTAACGTAGAAAACTGGGGCTCCATTTAGATGGACATGTTCATACAATATATAAAACAAGGCCCTTTCATAAAGACCATGCAGAGGATAAGAAAGTCCGAGTTAAAGATATTGGGGTTTATTCATAAAACCATGTGTAAAACATTATATTATTGACAAATAAATGAGTGTTTTATTCATTTTGAATTGATAATCAAGCTTGTGAGAATGATTTATATTTGTTTAAATATATTATTGTATATATAAATGTCAGTCAATAGAGCTTAGTTGGAATTCCAGACTAGTGAGTCGGCTTTAGTTTAATCATAAGGAGATTTGAATCCTTGGAATTCTAGCACTATTGAATAGTTACAACCTAGATAGAAAGTTGACATACTATCGAAATAGTTATGATGCAATCCTAGTAGTTTATTTTAAATTACTGGAACCTGTAATGTGGTTCGAGAATATTTACAAAAGTTCAATAGAGGATTGTGATCAGTACATCCCAGGAATTTATTGAACAAGACCACCCATGAGATTTGAATATAAGGATTGTCTTGATGAAACTCAGGAAATCTTACACCATCTGCAGAGGGTGCAAATATTCTCAATCCTAAGAATTATAAGGATTGGGATGCTTATGTTATTGTTGCTTTGATTTCAATGGGTGCGATTCAATCTTAGGGTTTGAGAGGGGTGAATTACCCAGGCTTATATTATTATTGCTTATGTTATTGTTATTTTTTCTTTGAACCTACGGTATGAAGATTGTCATGACATTTGAGCTTGAATTACCCAGGCTCAGGGTGTACTTCTTTGAACAAGAGGAAAAAGACGAACAACTCAAGTCCAATATGGACATATTGTAGGGAAAAAATGGAGGAAACATCATTTAGAATGGCTGCTACTCAACAAAAGGCTGTTAGATACTAGAATCAGAAGGCAAAAAGAAGATCTTTCAAGTTTGGCCACCTTATCCTTAGGAAATCGATGCAATCAATTGGAAACCCAAGTCATGGTAAGTTATTAGACAATCGGGAGGGCTCCTATATTGTCACTAGTGTAATTCTAAAGAAAACATATGAACTGAATGATCACAAAGTCTGAACCCCACCCCGTCCCTAGAATATTGAAAACCTGAAGATACACTACTAGAGGTCAATCGAACAAGTAGGGACTCGGCCCAACAAAATAATCATTCAACATTTAACTTTTACCTATACATGAAGCTCGCTATATCCATTTATTAAGTTTATATTATTTTATTCAACTGTGTATTTCCATATTTTCCTTGTGATGTAGTTGCAGGCAATAATAGAACTTTATTATAATAAATCACATCTTTGTTCGGTAAGATTACATTCATTTAATTTTCCCACCTATATTGTTCGTTAAATACTTGATTATGCTCTAGTAATACGGTCGTGTGAAGGCTAACACATGGTCTAATCCCTGACACTTCACTCTACTCACATAAGGCCAGGAAATCTAAATATAGGATAAGATCATGGGATGCCTTTTCCAAACTTATAAATCTCAAAAAAACATTTGGTTGATCATTGAGTCATCTTTTCAACCCCCTTAGAACTGATCCGTCTGATTATTTTGGTCAGGTGTACGAGAAATCAAGAAGAGCACTCTAAGTCAATAAGGTAAAACCCGATCACTCAGTTCATTAATGTTTAAGGGGTGATACAATGTAGAAAAATTAAATATTCCTTAAAAACAATAACTACTTAAAGCAAATAAATTGATTATCGAGGATATGATCTTTAGCGATCGGTAAAACCTAACTCCTTAGTTTCATTTCCATGTGGGAATTCATTGGCTTAACGAGTATAGTCTTACTGATGGTCATTTGACATTAAACACCTCAGTTAGGATCACTTGTAGAAGACTTATTTAGCTATATCGAACTGACGATCGATTTTTGCCGAACACCTCAGTCTAGATCACCTATTAAAAGATTCACAAGTTATGATTAAACTGACAGAGACAATGAGTCTCTATTCATTTGGACAATCTATTAAAATTCGAAGAGCTATCATTCACACCATCCAAGAGCATAACCATTCAAAGTTTACACACAACAAACTATTAGAAAATCATTATCAGAAATGTTATTATAAAAATAAATGCCTAAAAATACAAAGTAAGAGGGAGAAGTAGATGGTTAAGTTCTTCACGCGTGGAGAGATTGTGATATTTATCTTCGTAGCCAGTCAAAGGATATGGTTCGTTGATTAGTCGACGGTACTTGTCATAACCCTCTGGGTTCAAGTAAGAGGGAGATGACATTGGATCTTGGTCAGCTCCTTAATAATCCATTGGATTGTTAGTGGAGAGGTCCACGTTCGGACGAGCAAATCATCACCTATTTTTAACTTCTTATGCCCATTAAGTAAGGATTATAATTTTAATATCCCTAAGTACGAATAAGTCAATTTTTTTAAATATCTGAACCGAATGAGTTGAGCTAATGCCTTTTATGTTTAAAAATATCCTTTATCTCTTTTTTTTCCTCCGTGAATTGTATTTTCAACTCGTCCACTTCATTATCGAGACGAGAATTTTTTCTTCAGTCTTGGTTTGATCATTCATTATAGTATCATTTTCTTTCCTCTTGGCCTAGAACTCAGTCTTGATGCTCAAAAGATCTTATTTTTCTTTCTTTCGAAGCTCTTTCTTAGCATTCATATCACTAGTTAGTTGGGATGGACCTTGCCTTATCTTTCTTGTCCCTCTACTTCCTGGACATAAAGAAACCAACGATACCTAATTGGAAAGATTAAAAGATATTTATAATTTAAAATATGGATAAGTGAAAATGTGTGGGGTCGAAAGATAATTTACCTTAGTACCCAAGTGGATAATCTCTTTAGCACAATTGAGCAGACCATAGTTTAGATCATTCATCTCCTCCCATAGGTTGTCCATAAAAGCCATGTAACTCTCATCGACATCATGATAACAGAGGTGATCAGCCTACTCCACTTTAGTTGGGCCTTATTCATTAATCAACCTCTGCCAAATGGATGTTGGGGTAATTTCAGACTTAACAGTCCTCTTCCCATCCCTCCTTTGCAAAGGTCAGGCTTCCACCAATATAAGGAAAGTTTACTGAACTTCAACCACCTGACGGTCAGTTTTAGTAGCAATAATCCTCGGGTCAAGGTTCTACAGATTTCGTTCAGTGACGACAGGGATGGATGGTGGGAGAGTCAGTGTATTGAAAGGAGTTAAATTTAACACTTGATTATCCCTATTAAGGGTTACTTAGTAAGATGCATGGGACATGGCACAACGTTTTTAACGGGTGGGATTTCTATAAAGATTTTCAAACCTTTTCCTTTCGGCCTTCAGAGATGCTCAAATAATTAACAAAATTTCTGCATATAAATGAAAACTATTACTACAAATAAATTAAATTCGAAAGAGTGTAAAGTTACATAAATGGATGACTCACTCAGGTCTAGATTATTCTAGTCGAGTGGAATAGGGAAAATATGACTAATGAGGTTATTCTGGCCGTCACACTCCCATCCCTGACAACGTATGAAGAGGAAACAATGTCTCTAGACACAATTGGACTATATGTGGGAAGTGCAAAAATCTATATTCTTGTTTCGACAAGGAAGGGTATACCACTCCTTGGTAGACAATAGGCGATATACAGTTACAAATTATGTCATAGTCATCTAGTTGTCATCCCCAAACAGGTTATGGAAGTGAACTATGGATTCAACTAGTATTCGCCAAGCGTTCGAAATGAGTTGATATGGTTCAATGTTAATAAATAAAAGGATATATAGTATGGATTTTGACAATGGAATTCTAAGGAAAGTTTAGAAATAGTGTTCATAGAAACACACCTTCCGGTCTCGAGGATTTGGAGCCTAATTCATCTCATCAGTCGAAAAAATTAAAAGAGGACTAGGGATGGAAAGGTGATCACCCCTTCGTTCGTTGTTTATTTAAACAAGAGGTTCACAAACTCCTGAGGGTCTGGAGGTTTATTCTTAGCACTGATAGACCTAACACGGGGTGGGTTTGAAAGGCCTACATCATGAGTGATGTTTTGGACTCTAACCGACCGATTAGTTATGGCAACAACATATAAAGAATCCCAATATATGGAGCCCCTCTATTCATTGTGCTTAGGGTCAAAGGCATCTACAATATGAACCATATTTTGCAAACGCTATTGACATCGACGCCTTTCTTGGTGGGCCAAATTGAAGTTGTGATCATAGGTTTGAATCCACATAATATATTTATGAAAGGGGGACTCCAGAGAGATAAACTCTTACATAAAATAGTTTCCATATAAGGGAAGTAATTCTAGTAAAACAAAAGAAAAAAAAATTAAGGCTTTCTGATGCTAGACTTGGAAATTTCATAAAATGGAAGAAAGAGGCATACTAGGGGTTATAACGATGATGAAGATGATTGTCGAAGAACTTAATGTTGAAGGAAATGGAACCTCATAAAATATTGGCGCACAGTAAAATAGAGAATTTGTGGAAGAAATAAGTATTAGGTTAAGAAAAAGACAAGCACAAGTATTTATCTGAGATTTCAGAAATTCAAAAGTTGCCAAATTAAATTCAACACACATGGTTCATGTAAGGACAAATTTCCAAGTGTGTCGATTTGTATGTAATTGACTTAATTCCGGACAAAAAAAAAGTTTAAGTAATAGGATTGTATTTCTAGTCACGATCCTTATTAAGTCTATGACGTTGTTTTGAAGACATAGTGACTAAGTTTCAAGGGATCATGCCGTGTTTATTGGTGCACGTTTCATGTCTTCATATCATATTATTCCGAGATACTCTCAGGTATGAACGCATAATGTTTATGGGACTCGAAAAATGTTTTAAGGATGTTATTTTATTCAAAAATGATTTAAATTGTTTTAACTTCGTTTATTTTGAGATAAATACGTTTTACAGTCGTATGGATCATTCCCTTGTGTTTTGGAGGATCAAACGATATTCACAGTCATTCGAACGACATGTGGAAGTAGTTCAAAGGACATGCAATTATCGTTCTAACGAGATTGCCATATCGTTCGAACAACAGGACAATATTGTTCTAACGACTTGTCGACTTAATGTTTTTTATTTAAGGAATTTTTTGCTCGAAATTTTGGGTTGTGTGGAACAAAATTACAGAAAAAAACCCTTACATTTTTCTGCACGCGTTTATAAAGGTTTCCAAAGTTAAAACATCATTTGTGTTTCAAGATCCAATCTTTCATAAACAGATGCTATAGATATCTTGGTTTAACACCATTTGGAGTTTGTTCATCTCTGTTGAAAATTATTTTCATCGAGTTTTGAGGTGAAAAAGCAGTGGACTTCATGTTCTGAATTATAGGTGGTTGCCAAACCTGTATCGGTGGATACCGAGGAGCACGTGGACTCGTGTGTTATGGATCTGGCATAGGTGGAGTCTTGCGTTGCACTATGGAGGAGAGGTTGAAGCATAGAATAATTTCAAGGCCTGTGGGGATCGGTTGTTGAGTAAGTCTACTATCTGTACTTTGTAAAAGCATATCATAGTGATTGTCTAGCTCGGGTCATCCAAGGTTTTTTCCCTTAGTAGTTTCCTCGTATATCGGTGTTGCGTGTCTTGTGGACTTGATTTATTTAATCTTGATTAACACTACACCAAATCCTGCGAATGGTCACGCCGAGTTGGTCACGGCCCAAGTCCGCGACCCGTTGGTCGCGGACTTGGGCCGTGACCAAGGTAGTTTTTGGCGTGACCATATTTATTATCACACTAGATAATGGATGCTTTGAAAGTGGTCACGGCCTAAGTCCCTGACCACTGTGGGTCACGGCCCAAGTCCGTGACCAGGCCGTGACCATCTTGGCGCCAAATTCGCGCCAAAATTCCCTCCAAACTGGTCGCGGATGGGGTCACGGCCCAAGTCCGTGACCAAAGGCATGACGAAGTAAATAACACACACATTAAGGGTCACGGCTGAGGGCCGTGACCATTTCTGGGTATGGGTCACGGCTTTAGGCCGTGACCATCCCTCATTCGAGCAGTGGTGGTGATGGTTTGCAGGTTGCGCACTGGGGGTCACGGGTTACGGCTGAGGGCCGTGACCATTTCTTGGTATGGGTCACGGCTTTAGGCCGTGACCATCCCTCATTCGAGCAGTGGTGGTGATGGTTTGCAGGTTGCGCACTGGGGGTCATGGCTCTGGGCCGTGACTATGTTCAATCGAGCAGCAGTTGAGTTTCATTTAAGGATCGCGCATGGTGGGTCACGGCAGGTTCAGTCCTTAAAAAAAAGAATCGCGCCTCCCTCATTTCATTTCTGTCGATCGAGGTCAGTGTCTAAAGCCCTAGGCGATTTGTGCGATTTCCATCCTTGAGATTTCGGCTCAGAAAGGTATTGTGTGTTTATTTGTGCGATTTCCATCCCTCATTTCGATTCTCGTGCATTTCGATTCTCATTGTGTTAGTATATGTGTGTGTATGTATAGATTTATGTGTGTGTATGTATATATTTGTATATATGTGTGTGTATGTATAGATTTATGTTTATATGTGTGTGTGTATGTATAGATTTGTATATATGTGTGTGTATGTATAGATTTATGTTTATATGTGTGTGTGTATGTATAGATTACTGTTTATATGTATGTGTGTATGTGTGTTTATGTGTGTAACTACAAACAAATTGTATTTTATTTCAATAAACCCTAGACATTTTATTTCAATAAACCCTAGACATTGTATTGGGATTTTTTTTTTGACAAAATATTATTCAAAATATAACCCTAAACATTATATTTTTTTTGACAAAATATTATTAAATGGATTCTTAATAAGTAAAAAAAAAAATTACATCTACCTCGTGGGATTTTATAGGGGTTATATGCGTGCCATCATACTATATTGGGGGTTATATGCATGTCGTGTTGGATACTATGTTGAATTTATTGAATTGATACTAGTGTCGATAAATGTATATGTTATAAAATTTGTTGGATACTACTTTTCTCAGGAAAAATGAGGCACGGTGATAAATACTGTCAACAAGAGTGGGACAAGTTGCAATTAGACCGCACACATAACTCTTTTATTAGCGTGCGTCATATAGAGGGTACTCCTATTTATAGGTACGGAAATAAAAAGATCGAACAATTTAACTACCTTATAAATCATGGATTTGATATCCAGCAAGATTACTTGTTCGATCGTATTCTATTTTCTCTACCAGAAAACTGGGATGACGTTATACAAAATATATTTCACACACATATCCCGACATAGCCCTGACCTTGGTTACGTTGTTGGAGAAGGCGAAAAAAAAAATCCACCCGTTATGGATACAACTGCGTACAGAGAGCATTGACATAGACTGTGATGTCTCGCGCCACATGCACGTAAAATTGAATCTTGCCAACAAGTTGAGAAATAGGGGATTCCGAGTTCATGTCACTGACATCTACACATTAATCATAGATACCCTTCCTTCTAGTTGGCCACGTGCAAAAATTTATAGGTTCTTAAAAACTAATACCGAATGGATGGAGATCAGACACATTGAACTTATTCTAAAGTCTTACTTTGAAAAGGTATCTATCTATCTATTTATATATATAAAACTAATTAAGCTTGATTAATTAGTTATAATTTCATATTACTATAATTATTTAGTCACTCATATTTTTTAATTTTTGTAGATAATGTCGAGAGGAAACAACCCTAGGGTACCAAGTGCCGATGTGACACCACAACGAGGTTCACCATCTTGTGAAGAACCCGAATTCTCAACACCAATGGCTGAGCAATTCACAACTCCACCAATGGTTCACTCCTCACCAAGTCCAACCCCAAGTGCTCCTACACCCCAATCCGGCACTCCCGTTGCTTTAACGCCCCAATCCAACACTCATGATGCCTCCCTCTCAAATGAAAAGAAGCCTATTGGATTCTCCCTTCTCGGGAATAACCCGATGGGTGATAGGAGTGACGTGCTGAACTTTAAAGCCCGGTGTTTGTCTCTGGGAAAAATGAATGTGGGAGTCGGTGGACCAGATAATTGGAACCTTGTTGATCAATCTGTCAAAGATGACATATATAACCAACTTTGCAAGCATTTCTCATTTCCTGACCGTTCCAAGAATAAGGTTCTATCTCGGGTTGCTGAAGGATTGAGGACATACAGGAGAAGCCTTCGGAAGAAACATTTCCCGAAAGAGGCAGCGAGCTCCGATATTTTGGATTTGAAAGAGAAAGTGCCTCCCAATGTTGAAATGCCGGTGGATCAGTGGAATAAGTTTTTGGAGAATGAGGCGAAGGAAAACAAGTTGGTCCAGAGGGAGCAAAATAAAAAAAATAGGGCACAAAAAACTGATATCCATAGGCTGGGATCCAAATCATATGAGGATTTGAAGAATGAATGGGAGAGTAGGACAAAAGATGGTCCAGATGCCGGTAAAAACCCAAATCGATCCAACTTATTCCTTCATGCTCGACGGGACAAAGATAATAAATTCCCCCTGCACTTGGCTAAGACACTGGAATCAATAGAGGCCATCAGCAGTCAATCAGATTCGTGCCCTACAGATGACTTTGACCTTGAAAATGATGCCCTGACTAAGACCTTTGGAAAGGACAAAAGGGGGAGGACGAGAGGCGTTGGCTCACATATGCCAAAAACAAAACTTCAACACATTGCACCTCTTGTGGACGAGCTATCTTCAGTCAAGAATTGTATCTCATCCCAAAAGGAGCACCAGCAGAAGACCGATGGGGATGTCCATGACCTTAAAAATTCCCTGGGATTATTGAACAATCAAATTGGGAAACTTGTGAATCTTATTGAAAGTTATAGGCCCCCAATGCCTCCTCAAGATTTCACACATCCTTCCCCTCCAACATTCCCCTCTCAAATGCCTCATCCTCCAATCACGGGGCTCGGATCATCGTCAACAACTCACAGTGACTATGGCGAAGAGTACTATATCAAGGATATGAGCAATTCGAGGTTTGTTGGCGTGTGCATACTCATCTCCAGGGAAAGGGGGACTCTAGTACATCGCCGACCTTTGGAGAAGGGTGAGGCTAAAATAATGGTCGATGAAATATACAACGGCTGCGGAGATGTACCTGTGTACGTTAACAGCGGGGATGGGATGGAATTGAGGAATTATGCAAAATCTTTTATTACTTGGCCACTTTATCTGTTGGCCAAGGTTTAATAATATTTTCTTTCGTTTCAGTTGTAATGATTTTTTTTTGTTTTAGTTGTAAGAATATTGGTTTTGCTTCAGTTGGAATGATTTTTTTTGTTTCAGTTGTAAGAATATTGGTTTTGTTTCGTATGGAATGATATTTTTTTTGTTTCAGTCGTAAGAATATTCTTTCTGTTTCAGTTGTAATAATATTTTTTAACCTATTACCACAGGACTGAAATTTGAAGATTATTACATGGATTTCCCACAATACAAAGAGTGGATGGGAGAGACTAACCGGATATCAATTAATCATGTAAAGGGCGTTTATGAATTTGTTAAATGTGCTTCCAAAAATCTTAAAAGTGAGAAGATTCCGTGTCCGTGCACTCATTGTAGTAACGGAAAATATAAGTCATTGGAAGTTGTTGAGTTGCATTTACTAAAGTGGGGAATCTGTCAAGACTATATAATATGGACATACCATGGTGAAAAAGTTGTACCTTATGTTCCAGAAGAATTACCGGGAGCCGACCGTGTAACGGAACCTCAAGGAGTAGAAGTGGTACATGATTCACCAACACATCGTCCATTGACCGACTTAATTGATGATGCTTACGGACTCCACAACCAACAAAACCATCAACCTATGGATACAAATAATGTGCATTATGACCAAGTAAATGAACAAATTGATGCTGAACTACTAGGAGATTGGGAATACATACGGTTGAAAGCAGATGCGGCTAGACCGTTGTATAAAGATTGCGATGAAGATCACTCGGTATTATATGCAATGATTGGTTTGCATAATTTGAAGAGTCAATTTGGTTTGTCTGGAAACAGCGTAACCGGAATTCTTAAGTGGGTTAAAGAAATTCTCCCAAAAGAGAACATGTTACCAGACAATTATCCTACCATGAAGAAGAGTTTGAAGGGTTTAGGTTTGAAATACAAATCTATTCATGCTTGCAAGTATGATTGCATATTGTACCGGAATGAGCACGAAGAGAAGGATGAATGTCCTGTATGCAGTGAGCCTAGATATATGGTTTGTGAGTATCAAAATATTATTTTATCCTCATCAATCTTATTTGTATCCTATTATGATATTGACATTGTATTAGCACTTTACATTAATTTATGAATTTCATCTACTTTTAAGTGTAATGTCCCGCTATTTTTTGGTTCTACCATTTTTTTAATTGAACATAACTGTTTGCAAAAAATTCATTATTTTTTCACTGTCATAGGATACATTGATGTTGGGGTCGAACTACTATCAAACATAATCTGAAATTGCATCCCTGCTGGCATAGAGAAGGTTCTGATTGGCGTTGGGTGTAACAAAATATCCAGGTAATGGATAGACCTATGATGAACTTTATTTTAAGGTTAAATATGCATTGATTGAATTTTTTAATTATTTTGGGTTTGGATAACTTTTGAACACGTAAAACAGCCTTAAAATAGCCATCGAACGGTGAAAACGTAAAACACCCACAAAACGGTCCCGCAAGAGTCACGAACATCTCGCACGGGACCAATGTAAGTCGTAGGAACCGACCGTGTAGTCACGGCGCTCCCGGCTTGTGTGTGTACGTGTGTGCATGTTTGTGTGTGTGCGCGTGTGAGTGGGAAAGGGGGGAGGGGATGGGCAGGGAGCGCGTGTGTGCGTGTGTGCATGTTTGTGTGTGTGCGCGTGTGTGAGTGGGAAGGGGGGAGGAGACGGGCAGGGGGCGCCCGCGTGTGTGTGTGCGTGTGTGTGTGTGTGTGTGTGTGTGTGTGTGTTTGTGTGTGTGTGTGTGTGTGTGTGTGAGTGGGGAAGGGAGGAGGGGACGCGGCATGTATGCATATATGCATATGCATATATGTAGTGAGAGTGTGCGTGCGTGCGTGCGTGCGTGCGTGTGTTTGTGTGCGCGTGTGAGTGTGTGCATATTGGTGATAAAATCCAAAATAATTTGAAGCACTTCCTCCTTTTTCAACAGTCCACACAAGCTCCAGATTTTTTAAGCCACTTTGCATCGAAACGAGATGTGTTTGATAGATTCCATCTCCTTGCCACAATTCTTGCAAAGAGCTGAGTGCAAGAGCTTTTTTACAGCATTTCCACCAGAAGGTACGAAGTTTGGTACGGCACCTCATTTTCCAAATTGTCTTCCAAGTAGCTATTGGGGATAAATGAAGTAGATGGAGATGACATCTTGGGGGCTTTGCTGATTAAATCATCAACCACGTCCCTGTGGTTACCTGGATCTCACATTATACTCACCATTATTAGAGTGATGCCAAATAACTCTGTCTGGGCATGCAGTGTGGCTCAAAGGGATCTTGAGAATTGCTTCAATCTCGACTCTAGAAAAGAGTATATTAAGTTTATCTTCTCCACGACCTGAAATTGGGATAAATTAAATCAGCAACGAACTTTCTTCACCATCTCTGGCTCTACGGGAGGAGATTTTTCCGCTGGGAATTGTGGGGACTCACACGTCCACCCAGATGTTCACGCACTCACCATTGCCAATACGCCATCTTAGACCTGATTAAAGAAGATCATTGCCTTCCATAAGACTGCTCCACACCTTAGATGGTCTGTGGCCCGTTTTTGCTTCTAAGAACAAACAATTAGGGAAGTAAATATTTTTGAGGATTTTAGAACACAAGGAATTAAGGTTTTTCATAATTCTCCAGCACATGTTTGCAAGCAAACCTCGGTTAAAACTTTTGAAATCTCTAAATCCCATCCCCCCCTCCACCTTGGGAAAAACTACCGTATCCCAACTAATCCAGTATATACCATTTTTATCCTGGCAGCCCCTCTACCAAAATTTTCTGACATGGGATGTGAGGCTATTAGATAATTTTTTTCGGGAGTAAAATGCAGGGCATGGCAAAGGTGGGGATTGCGTGCGTGCGTGCGTGCGTGTGTTTGTGTGCGCGTGTGAGTGTGTGCGTGCGTGTGCTTGTGTGGACTGTTGAAAAAGGAGGAAGTGCATATATATGCAGCCATATAACTGCTGCATATATATGCATATATATGCAGTGCATATATATGCATATATATGCAGCACTGCATATATATGCATATATATGCAGCATATATATGCCAACTGCTGCATATATATGCTGCCCACCCCAGCCCACCTGCTGCCGTAACCGCCCCCCTATGCAAACACCCTGACCTGACTGCCTTCGCACCCACCCTCCCTCCATCGCCTAAAACTTGCGCCCACCTTACCCCTGCCGACGCACCTCCCGAGCCCAAAAAAATAACCCCCCAGCCTGCATCTGACCCAGGACAGCCTCCCGAAATCCCCCCAACCACTTCCGACCCCTTCGCAGCTCCCCGACCTTCTTCCAATGGCAGCCCCTACCTTCATGTCCCCGGAAAATACCCATATTCCGGCAGATCTGCCCCAGACCCTAACCATCTCGTTCACACCTCTCATCCACACACTCCCGTCCCTCAACCTAGCCCAATTCAGCCCCTACACTACACAACCCCCAATCCCGCTAATTCTTTTTAGGGGTCCACCTCATTTCACCCACCCGACCCCCAAAATGATCCACATCCTTTTACGGGTTTCATACCTACTTCAAACCCCCACCCGACCTCCTATTTCCATGCTTCCACCCCATTTCACCCACCCTTATCATTTACCCGCACCACTTTTACCCCAAATCCTCGAACCGATGTACATCCCCAACCCCTCGTTACAGCCATTAACCTCGCAACCCTAAACCACCTCGAAATAGCCCCCGAACGGCCCCGTGGGTGGCACCAACACCTCCCACGGGTCCAACGTAACTCGTAGGAACCGACCCCGCAGCCGCGGGTCTCCCGGTTTAAGAATACGACGGTAATTTGCGTATTTCTACACTTAAGCAAAACATGGCGTTAGAGGGTGAAAACTCGAAACTACCCCCGAACGGCCCCGTGGGTGGCACCAACACCTCCCACGGGACCAACGTAACTCGTAGGAACTGACCCCGCAGCCGCGGGTCTCCCGGTTTGAGAGTACGACGATAATTTGCTTATTTCCACACTTAGGCTTAAAAACATGGCGTTAGAGGGTGAGAACTCGAAACAGCCCCCGAACGGCCCCGTGGGTGGCACCAACACCTCCCACGGGACCAACGTAACTCGTAGGAACTGACCCCGCAGCCGCGGGTCTCCCGGTTTGAGAGTACGACGATAATTTGCTTATTTCCACACTTAGGCTTAAAAACATGGCGTTAGAGGGTGAGAACTCGAAACAGCCCCCGAACGGCCCCGTGGGTGGCACCAACACCTCCCACGGGACCAACGTAACTCGTAGGAACTGACCCCGCAGCCGCGGGTGTCCCGGTTTGAGAGTACGACGATAATTTGCTTATTTCCACACTTAGGCTTAAAAACATGGCGTTAGAGGGTGAGAACTCGAAACAGCCCCCGAACGGCCCCGTGGGTGGCACCAACACCTCCCACGGGATCAACGTAACTCGTAGGAACTGACCCCGCAGCCGCGGGTGTCCCGGTTTGAGAGTACGACGGTAATTTGCTTATTTCTACACTTAGGATTAACATGGCGTTAGAGGGTGAAAACTCGAAACAGCCCCCGAACGGCCCCGTGGGTGGCACCAACACCTTCCATGGGACCAACGTAACTCGTAGGAACTGACCCCGCAGCCGCGGGTGTCCCGGTTTGAGAGTACGACGGTAATTTGCTTATTTTCACACTTAGGCTTAAAAACATGGCGTTAGAGGGTGAAAACTCGAAACAGCCCCCGAACGGCCCCGTGGGTGGCACCAACACCTCCCACGGGACCAACGTAACTCGTAGGAACTGACCCCGCAGCCGCGGTTGTCCCGGTTTGAGAGTACGACGATAATTTGCTTATTTCCACACTTAGGCTTAAAAACATGGCGTTAGAGGGTGAGAACTCGAAACAGCCCCCGAACGGCCCCGTGGGTGGCATCAACACCTCCCACGGGACCAACGTAACTCGTAGGAACTGACCCCGCAGCCGCGGGTGTCCCGGTTTGAGAGTACGACGGTAATTTACTTATTTCCACACTTAGGCTTAAAAACATGGCGTTAGAGGGTGAAAACTCGAAACAACCCCCGAACGGCCCCGTGGGTGGCACCAACACCTCCCACGGGACCAACGTAACTCGTAGGAACTGACCCCGTAGCCGCGGGTGTCCCGGTTTGAGAGTACGACGGTAATTTGCTTATTTCCACACTTAGGCTTAAAAACATGGCGTTAGAGGGTGAGAACTCGAAACAGCCCCCGAACGGCCCCGTGGGTGGCACCAACACCTCCCACGGGACCAACGTAACTCGTAGGAACTGACCCCGCAGCCGCGGGTGTCCCGGTTTGAGAGTACGACGGTAATTTGCTTATTTCTACACTTAGGCTTAACATGGCGTTAGAGGGTGAAAACTCGAAACAGCCCCCGAACGGCCCCGTGGGTGGCACCAACACCTCCCACGGGACCAACGTAACTCGTAGGAACTGACCCCGCAGCCGCGGGTGTCCCGGTTTGAGAGTACGACGATAATTTGCTTATTTCCACACTTAGGCTTAAAAACATGGCGTTAGAGGGTGAGAACTCGAAACAGCCCCCGAACGGCCCCGTGGGTGGCACCAACACCTTCCACGGGACCAACGTAACTCGTAGGAACTGACCCCGCAGTCGCGGGTCTCCCGGTTTGAGAGTACGACGATAATTTTCTTATTTCCACACTTAGGTTTAAAAACATGGCGTTAGAGGGTGAGAACTCGAAACAGCCACCGAACGGCCCCGTGGGTGGCACCAACACCTCCCACGGGACCAACGTAACTCGTAGGAACTGACCCCGCAGTCGCGGGTGTCCCGGTTTGAGAGTACGACGGTAATTTGCTTATTTCCACACTTAGGCTTAAAAACATGGCGTTAGAGGGTGAAAACTCGAAACAGCCCCCGAACGGCCCCGTGGGTGGCACCAACACCTCCCACGGGACCAACGTAACTCGTAGGAACTGACCCCGCAGCTGCGGGTGTCCCGGTTTGAGAGTACGACGGTAACTTACTTATTTCCACACTTAGGCTTAAAAACATGGCGTTAGAGGGTGAGAACTCGAAACAGCCCCCGAACGGCCCCGTGGGTGGCACCAACACCTCCCACGGGACCAACGTAACTCGTAGGAACTGACCCCGTAGCCGCGGGTCTCCCGGTTTGAGAGTACGACGATAATTTGCTTATTTCCACACTTAGGCTTAAAAACATGGCGTTAGAGGGTGAGAACTCGAAACAGCCCCCGAACGGCCCCGTGGGTGGCACCAACACCTCCCACGGGACCAACGTAACTCGTAGGAACTGACCCCGCAGCCGCGGGTGTCCCGGTTTGAGAGTACGACGGTAATTTGCTTATATCTACACTTAGGCTTAACATGGCGTTAGAGGGTGAAAACTCGAAACAGCCCCCGAACGGCCCCGTGGGTGGCACCAACACCTTCCACGGGACCAACGTAACTCGTAGGAACTGACCCCGCAGCCGCGGGTGTCCCGGTTTGAGAGTACGACGATAATTTGCTTATTTCCACACTTAGGCTTAAAAACATGGCGTTAGAGGGTGAGAACTCGAAACAGCCCCCGAACGGCCCCGTGGGTGGCACCAACACCTCCCACGGTACCAACGTAACTCATAGGAACTGACCCCGCATCCGCGGGTGTCCCGGTTTGAGAGTACGACGATAATTTGCTTATTTCCACACTTTGGCTTAAAAACATGGCGTTAGAGGGTGAGAACTCGAAACAGCCCCCGAACGGCCCCGTGGGTGGCACCAACACCTCCCACGGGACCAACGTAACTCGTTGGAACTGACCCCGCAGCCGCGGGTGTCCCGGTTTGAGAGTACGACGGTAATTTGCTTATTTCTACACTTAGGCTTAACATGGCGTTAGAGGGTGAAAACTCGAAACAGCCCCCGAACGGCCCCGTGGGTGGCACCAACACCTCCCACGGGACCAACGTAACTCATAGGAACTGACCCCGCAGCCGCGGGTGTCCCGGTTTGAGAGTACGACGATAATTTGCTTATTTCCACACTTAGGCTTAAAAACATGGCGTTAGAGGGTGAGAACTCGAAACAACCCCCGAACGGCCCCGTGGGTAGCACCAACACCTCCCACGGGACCAACATAACTCGTTGGAACTGACCCCGCAGCCGCGGGTCTCCCGATTTGAGAGTACGACGATAATTTGCTTATTTCCACACTTAGGCTTAAAAACATGGCGTTAGAGGGTGAGAACTCGAAACAGCCCCCGAACGGCCCCGTGGGTGGCACCAACACCTCCCACGGGACCAACGTAACTCGTAGGAACTGACCCCGCAGCCGCGGGTGTCCCGGTTTGAGAGTACGACGGTAATTTGCTTATTTCCACACTTAGGCTTAAAAACATGGCGTTAGAGGGTGAAAACTCGAAACAGCCCCCGAACGGCCCCGTGGGTGGCACCAACACCTCCCACGGGACCAACGTAACTCGTAGGAACTGACCCCGCAGCCGCGGGTGTCCCGGTTTGAGAGTACGACGGTAACTTACTTATTTCCACACTTAGGCTTAAAAACATGGCGTTAGAGGGTGAGAACTCGAAACAGCCCCCGAACGGCCCCGTGGGTGGCACCAACACCTCCCACGGGACCAACGTAACTCGAAGGAACTGATCCCGTAGCCGCGGGTCTCCCGGTTTGAGAGTACGACGATAATTTTCTTATTTCCACACTTAGGCTTAAGAACATGGCGTTAGAGGGTGAGATCTCGAAACAGCCCCCGAACGGCCCCGTGGGTGGCACCAACACCTCCCACGGGACCAACGTAACTCGTAGGAACTGACCCCGCAGCCGCGGGTGTCCCGGTTTGAGAGTACGACGGTAATTTGCTTATTTCTACACTTAGGCTTAACATGGCGTTAGAGGGTGAAAACTCAAAACAGCCCCCGAACGGCCCCGTGGGTGGCACCAACACCTCCCACGGGACCAACGCAACTCGTAGGAACTGACCCCGCAGCCGCGGGTGTCCCGGTTTGAGAGTACGACGATAATTTGCTTATTTCCACACTTAGGCTTAAAAACATGGCGTTAGAGGGTGAGAACTCGAAACAGCCCCCGAACGGCCCCGTGGGTGGCACCAACACCTCCCACGGGACCAACGTAACTCGTAGGAACTGACCCCGCAGCCGCGGGTGTCCCGGTTTGAGAGTACGACGATAATTTGCTTATTTCCACACTTAGGCTTAAAAACATGGCGTTAGAGGGTGAGAACTGGAAACAGCCCCCGAACGGCCCCGTGGGTGGCACCAACACCTCCCACGGGACCAACGTAGCTCGTAGGAACTGACCCCGCAGCCGCGGGTGTCCCGGTTTGAGAGTACGACGGTAATTTACTTATTTCCACACTTAGGCTTAAAAACATGGCGTTAGAGGGTGAGAACTCGAAACAGCCCCCGAACGGCCCCGTGGGTGGCATCAACACCTCCCACGGGACCAACGTAACTCGTAGGAACAGACCTTGCAGCCGCGGGTGTCCCGTTTTGAGAGTACGACGGTAATTTACTTATTTCCACACTTAGGCTTAAAAACATGGCGTTAGAGGGTGAAAACTCGAAACAACTCCCGAACGGCCCCGTGGGTGGCACCAACACCTCCCACGGGACCAACGTAACTCGTAGGAACTGACCCCGTAGCCGCGGGTGTCCCGGTTTGAGAGTACGACGGTAATTTGCTTATTTCCACACTTAGGCTTAAAAACATGGCGTTAGAGGGTGAGAACTCGAAACAGCCCCCGAACGGCCCCGTGGGTGGCACCAACACCTCCCACGGGACCAACGTAACTCGTAGGAACTGACCCCGCAGCCGCGGGTGTCCCGGTTTGAGAGTACGACGGTAATTTGCTTATTTCTACACTTAGGCTTAACATGTCGTTAGAGGGTGAAAACTCGAAACAGCCCCCGAACGGCCCCGTGGGTGGCACCAACACCTCCCACGGGACCAACGTAACTCGTAGGAACTGACCCCGTAGCCGCGGGTGTCCCGATTTGAGAGTACGACGATAATTTGCTTATTTCCACACTTAGGCTTAAAAACATGGCGTTAGAGGGTGAGAACTCGAAACAGCCCCCGAACGGCCCCGTGGGTGGCACCAACACCTCCCACGGGACCAACGTAACTCGTAGGAACTGACCCCGCAGCCGCGGGTGTCCCGGTTTGAGAGTACGATGGTAATTTGCTTATTTCTACACTTAGGCTTAACATGGCGTTAGAGGGTGAAAACTCGAAACAGCCACCGAACGGCCCCGTGGGTGGCACCAACACCTCCCACGGGACCAACGTAACTCATAGGAACTGACCCCGCAGCCGCGGGTGTCCCGGTTTGAGAGTACGACGATAATTTGCTTATTTCCACACTTAGGCTTAAAAACATGGCGTTAGAGGGTGAGAACTCGAAACAACCCCCGAACGGCCCCGTGGGTGGCACCAACACCTCCCACGGGACCAACGTAACTCGTTGGAACTGACCCCGCAGCCGCGGGTCTCCCGATTTGAGAGTATGACGATAATTTGCTTATTTCCACACTTAGGCTTTAAAACACGGCGTTAGAGGGTGAGAACTCGAAACAGCCCCCGAACGGCCCCGTGGGTGGCACCAACACCTCCCACGGGACCAACGTAACTCGTAGGAACTGACCCTGCAGCCGCGGGTGTCCCGGTTTGAGAGTACGACGGTAATTTGCTTATTTCCACACTTAGGCTTAAAAACATGGCGTTAGAGGGTGAGAACTCGAAACAGCCCCCGAACGGCCCCGTGGGTGGCATCAACACCTCCCACGGGACCAACGTAACTCGTAGGAACTGACCCCGCAGCCGCGGGTGTCCCGGTTTGAGAGTACGACGGTAATTTACTTATTTCCACACTTAGGCTTAAAAACATGGCGTTAGAGGGTGAAAACTCGAAACAACCCCCGAACGGCCCCGTGGGTGGCACCAACACCTCCCACGGGACCAACGTAACTCGTAGGAACTGACCCCGTAGCCGCGGGTGTCCCGGTTTGAGAGTACGACGATAATTTGCTTATTTCCACACTTAGGCTTAAAAACATGGCGTTAGAGGGTGAGAACTCGAAACAGCCCCCGAACGGCCTCGTGGGTGGCACCAACACCTCCCACGGGACCAACGTAACTCGTAGGAACTGACCCCGCAGCCGCGGGTGTCCCGGTTTGGGAGTACGACGGTAATTTGCTTATTTCTACACTTAGGCTTAACATGGCGTTAGAGGGTGAAAACTCGAAACAGCCCCCGAACGGCCCCGTGGGTGGCACCAACACCTCCCACGGGACCAACGTAACTTATAGGAACTGACCCCGCAGTCGCGGGTGTCCCGATTTGAGAGTACGACGATAATTTGCTTATTTCCACACTTAGGCTTAAAAACATGGCGTTAGAGGGTGAGAACTCGAAACAACCCCCGAACGGCCCCGTGGGTGGCACTAACACCTCCCACGGGACCAACGTAACTCGTTGGAACTGACCCCGCAGCCGCGGGTCTCCCGGTTTGAGAGTACGACGATAATTTGCTTATTTCCACACTCAGGCTTAAAAACATGGCGTTAGAGGGTGAGAACTCGAAACAGCCCCCGAACGGCCCCGTGGGTGGCACCAACACCTCCCACGGGACCAACGTAACTCGTAGGAACTTACCCCGCAGCCGCGGGTGTCCCGGTTTGAGAGTACGACGGTAATTTGCTTATTTCCACACTTAGGCTTAAAAACATGGCGTTAGAGGGTGAGAACTCGAAACAGCCCCCGAACGGCCCCGTGGGTGGCATCAACACCTCCCACGGGACCAACGTAACTCGTAGGAACTGACCCCGCAGCCGCGGGTGTCCCGGTTTGAGAGTACGACGGTAATTTACTTATTTCCACACTTAGGCTTAAAAACATGGCGTTAGAGAGTGAAAACTCGAAACAACCCCCGAACGGCCCCGTGGGTGGCACCAACACCTCCCACGGGACCAACGTAACTCATAGGAACTGACCCCGTAGCCGCGGGTGTCCCGGTTTGAGAGTACGACGGTAATTTGCTTATTTCCACACTTAGGCTTAAAAACATGGCGTTAGAGGGTGAGAACTCGAAACAGCCCCCGAACGGCCCCGTGGGTGGCACCAACACCTCCCACGGGACCAACGTAACTCATAGGAACTGACCCCGCACCCGCGGGTGTCCCGGTTTGAGAGTACGACGGTAATTTGCTTATTTCTACACTTAGGCTTAACATGTCGTTAGAGGGTGAAAACTCGAAACAGCCCCCGAACGGCCCCGTGGGTGGCACCAACACCTCCCACGGGACCAACGTAACTCGTAGGAACTGACCCCGCAGCCGCGGGTGTCCCGGTTTGAGAGTACGACGATAATTTACTTATTTCCGCACTTAGGCTTAAAAACATGGCGTTAGAGGGTGAGAACTCGAAACAGCCCCCGAACGGCCCCGTGGGTGGCACCAACACCTCCCACGGGACCAACGTAACTCGTAGGAACTGACCCTGCAGTCGCGGGTCTCCCGGTTTGAGAGTACGACGATAATTTGCTTATTTCCACACTTAGGCTTAAAAACATGGCGTTAGAGGGTGAGAACTCGAAACAGCCCCCGAACGGCCCCGTGGGTGGCACCAACACCTCCCACGGGACCAACGTAACTCGTAGGAACTTACCCTGCAGCCGCGGGTGTCCCGGTTTGAGAGTACGACGGTAATTTGCTTATTTCCACACTTAGGCTTAAAAACATGGCGTTAGAGGGTGAGAACTCAAAACAGCCCCCGAACGGCCCCGTGGGTGGCATCAACACCTCCCACGGGACCAACGTAACTCGTAGGAACTGAACCCGCAGCCGCGGGTGTCCCGGTTTGAGAGTACGACGGTAATTTACTTATTTCCACACTTAGGCTTAAAAACATGGCGTTAGAGAGTGAAAACTCGAAACAACCCCCGAACGGCCCCGTGGGTGGCACCAACACCTCCCACGGGACCAACGTAACTCGTAGGAACTGACCCCGTAGCCGCGGGTGTCCCGGTTTGAGAGTACGACGGTAATTTGCTTATTTCCACACTTAGGCTTAAAAACATGGCGTTAGAGGGTGAGAACTCGAAACAGCCCCCGAACGGCCCCGTGGGTGGCACCAACACCTCCCACGGGACCAACGTAACTCGTAGGAACTGACCCCGCAGCCGCGGGTGTCCCGGTTTGAGAGTACGACGGTAATTTGCTTAGTTCTACACTTAGGCTTAACATGTCGTTAGAGGGTGAAAACTCGAAACAGCCCCCGAACGGCCCCGTGGGTGGCACCAACACCTCCCACGGGACCAACGTAACTCGTAGGAACTGACCCCGCAGCCGCGGGTGTCCCGGTTTGAGAGTACGACGATAATTTTCTTATTTCCACACTTAGGCTTAAAAACATGTCGTTAGAGGGTGAGAACTCGAAACAGCCCCCGAACGGCCCCGGGGGTGGCACCAACACCTCCCACGGGACCAACGTAACTCGTAGGAACTGACCCCGCAGCCGCGGGTGTCCCGGTTTGAGAGTACGACGGTAATTTGCTTATTTCTACACTTAGGCTTAACATGGCGTTAGAGGGTGAAAACTCGAAACAGCCCTCGAACGGCCCCGTGGGTGGCACCAACACCTCCCATGGGACCAACGTAACTCGTAGGAACTGACCCCGCAGCCGCGGGTGTCCCGGTTTGAGAGTACGACGATAATTTGCTTATTTCCACACTTAGGCTTAAAAACATGGCGTTAGAGGGTGAGAACTCGAAACAGCCCCCGAACGGCCCCGTGGGTGGCACCAACACCTCCCACGGGACCAACGTAACTCGGAGGAACTGACCCCGTAGCCGCGGGTGTCCCGGTTTGAGAGTACGACGATAATTTGCTTATTTCCACACTTAGGCTTAAAAACATGGCGTTAGAGGGTGAGAACTGGAAACAGCCCCCGAACGGCCCCGTGGGTGGCACCAACACCTCCCACGGGACCAACGTAACTCGTAGGAACTGACCCCGCAGCCGCGGGTGTCCCGGTTTGGGAGTACGACGGTAATTTGCTTATTTCTACACTTAGGCTTAACATGGCGTTAGAGGGTGAAAACTCGAAACAGCCCCCGAACGGCCCCGTGGGTGGCACCAACACCTCCCACGGGACCAACGTAACTTATAGGAACTGATCCCGCAGTCGCGGGTGTCCCGATTTGAGAGTACGACGATAATTTGCTTATTTCCACACTTAGGCTTAAAAACATGGCGTTAGAGGGTGAGAACTCGAAACAACCCCCGAACGGCCCCGTGGGTGGTACTAACACCTCCCACGGGACCAACGTAACTCGTTGGAACTGACCCCGCAGCCGCGGGTCTCCCGGTTTGAGAGTACGACGATAATTTGCTTATTTCCACACTTAGGCTTAAAAACATGGCGTTAGAGGGTGAGAACTCGAAACAGCCCCCGAACGGCCCCGTGGGTGGCACCAACACCTCCCACGGGACCAACGTAACTCGTAGGAACTTACCCCGCAGCCGCGGGTGTCCCGGTTTGAGAGTACGATGGTAATTTGCTTATTTCCACACTTAGGCTTAAAAACATGGCGTTAGAGGGTGAGAACTCGAAACAGCCCCCGAACGGCCCCGTGGGTGGCATCAACACCTCCCACGGGACCAACGTAACTCGTAGGAACTGACCCCGCAGCCGCGGGTGTCCCGGTTTGAGAGTACGACGGTAATTTACTTATTTCCACACTTAGGCTTAAAAACATGGCGTTAGAGAGTGAAAACTCGAAACAACCCCCGAACGGCCCCGTGGGTGGCACCAACACCTCCCACGGGACCAACGTAACTCGTAGGAACTGACCCCGTAGCCGCGGGTGTCCCGGTTTGAGAGTACGACGGTAATTTGCTTATTTCCACACTTAGGCTTAAAAACATGGCGTTAGAGGGTGAGAACTCGAAACAGCCCCCGAACGGCCCCGTGGGTGGCACCAACACCTCCCACGGGACCAACGTAACTCATAGGAACTGACCCCGCACCCGCGGGTGTCCCGGTTTGAGAGTACGACGGTAATTTGCTTATTTCTACACTTAGGCTTAACATGTCGTTAGAGGGTGAAAACTCGAAACAGCCCCCGAACGGCCCCGTGGGTGGCACCAACACCTCCCACGGGACCAACGTAACTCGTAGGAACTGACCCCGCAGCCGCGGGTGTCCCGGTTTGAGAGTACGACGATAATTTACTTATTTCCGCACTTAGGCTTAAAAACATGGCGTTAGAGGGTGAGAACTCGAAATAGCCCCCGAACGGCCCCGTGGGTGGCACCAACACCTCCCACGGGACCAACGTAACTCGTAGGAACTGACCCCGCAGTCGCGGGTCTCCCGGTTTGAGAGTACGACGATAATTTGCTTATTTCCACACTTAGGCTTAAAAACATGGCGTTAGAGGGTGAGAACTCGAAACAGCCCCCGAACGGCCCCGTGGGTGGCACCAACACCTCCCACGGGACCAACGTAACTCGTAGGAACTTACCCCGCAGCCGCGGGTGTCCCGGTTTGAGAGTACGACGGTAATTTGCTTATTTCCACACTTAGGCTTAAAAACATGGCGTTAGAGGGTGAGAACTCGAAACAGCCCCCGAACGGCCCCGTGGGTGGCATCAACACCTCCCACGGGACCAACGTAACTCGTAGGAACTGACCCCGCAGCCGCGGGTGTCCCGGTTTGAGAGTACGACGGTAATTTACTTATTTCCAGACTTAGGCTTAAAAACATGGCGTTAGAGAGTGAAAACTCGAAACAACCCCGAACGGCCCGTGGGTGGCACCAACACCTCCCACGGGACCAACGTAACTCGTAGGAACTGACCCCGCAGTCGCGGGTCTCCCGGTTTGAGAGTACGACGATAATTTGCTTATTTCCACACTTAGGCTTAAAAACATGGCGTTAGAGGGTGAGAACTCGAAACAGCCCCCGAACGGCCCCGTGGGTGGCACCAACACCTCCCACGGGACCAACGTAACTCGTAGGAACTTACCCCGCAGCCGCGGGTGTCCCGGTTTGAGAGTACGACGGTAATTTGCTTATTTCCACACTTAGGCTTAAAAACATGGCGTTAGAGGGTGAGAACTCGAAACAGCCCCCGAACGGCCCCGTGGGTGGCATCAACACCTCCCACGGGACCAACGTAACTCGTAGGAACTGACCCCGCAGCCGCGGGTGTCCCGGTTTGAGAGTACGACGGTAATTCACTTATTTCCACACTTAGGCATAAAAACATGGCGTTAGAGAGTGAAAACTCGAAACAACCCCCGAACGGCCCCGTGGGTGGCACTAACACCTCCCACGGGACCAACGTAAATCGTAGGAACTGACCCCGTAGCCGCGGGTGTCCCGGTTTGAGAGTACGACGGTAATTTGCTTATTTCCACACTTAGGCTTAAAAACATGGCGTTAGAGGGTGAGAACTCGAAACAGCCCCCGAACGGCCCCGTGGGTGGCACCAACACCTCCCACGGGACCAACGTAACTCGTAGGAACTGACCCCGCAGCCGCGGGTGTCCCGGTTTGAGAGTACGACGGTAATTTGCTTAGTTCTACACTTAGGCTTAACATGTCGTTAGAGGGTGAAAACTCGAAACAGCCCCCGAACGGCCCCGTGGGTGGCACCAACACCTCCCACGGGACCAACGTAACTCGTAGGAACTGACCCCGCAGCCACGGGTGTCCCGGTTTGAGAGTACGACGATAATTTGCTTATTTCCACACTTAGGCTTAAAAACATGGCGTTAGAGGGTGAGAACTCGAAACAGCCCCCGAACGGCCCCGTGGGTGGCACCAACACCTCCCACGGGACCAACGTAACTCATAGGAACTGACCCCGCAGTCGCGGGTCTCCCGGTTTGAGAGTACGACGATAATTTGCTTATTTCCACACTTAGGCTTAAAAACATGGCGTTAGAGGGTGAGAACTCGAAACAGCCCCCGAACGGCCCCGTGGGTGGCACCAACACCTCCCACGGGACCAACGTAACTCGTAGGAACTGACCCCGCAGCCGCGGGTGTCCCGGTTTGAGAGTACGACAGTAATTTGCTTATTTCCACACTTAGGCTTAAAAACATGGCGTTAGAGGGTGAAAACTCGAAACAGCCCCCGAACGGCCCCGTGGGTGGCACCCACACCTCCCACGGGACCAACGTAACTCGTAGGAACTGACCCCGCAGCCGCGGGTGTCCCGGTTTGAGAGTACGACGGTAACTTACTTGTTTCCACACTTAGGCTTAAAAACATGGCGTTAGAGGGTGAGAACTCGAAACAGCCCCCGAACGGCCCCGTGGGTGGCACCAACACCTCCCACGGGACCAACGTAACTCGTAGGAACTGACCCCGTAGCCGCGGGTCTCCCGGTTTGAGAGTACGACGATAATTTGCTTATTTCCACACTTAGGCTTAAAAACATGGCGTTAGAGGGTGAGAACTCGAAACAGCCCCCGAACGGCCCCGTGGGTGGCACCAACACCTCCCACGGGACCAACGTAACTCGTAGGAACAGACCCCGCAGCCGCGGGTGTCCCGGTTTGAGAGTACGACGGTAATTTGCTTATTTCTACACTTAGGCTTAACATGGCATTAGAGGGTGAAAACTCGAAACAGCCCCCGAACGGCCCCGTGGGTGGCACCAACACCTCCCACGGGACCAACGTAACTCGTAGGAACTGACCCCGCAGCCGCGGGTGTCCCGGTTTGAGAATACGACGATAATTTGCTTATTTCCACACTTAGGCTTAAAAACATGGCGTTAGAGGGTGAGAACTCGAAACAGCCCCCGAACGGCCCCGTGGGTGGCACCAACACCTCCCACGGGACCAACGTAACTCGTAGGAACTGACCCCGCATCCGCGAGTGTCCCGGTTTGAGAGTACGACGATAATTTACTTATTTCCACACTTAGGCTTAAAAACATGGCGTTAGAGGGTGAAAACTCGAAACAGCCCCCGAACGGCCCCGTGGGTGGCACCAACACCTCCCACGGGACCAACGTAACTTATAGGAACTGACCCCGCAGTCGCGGGTGTCCCGGTTTGAGAGTACGACGGTCATTTGCTTATTTCCACACTTAGGCTTAAAAACATGGCGTTAGAGGGTGAGAACTCGAAACAACCCCCGAACGGCCCCGTGGGTGGCACCAACACCTCCCACGGGACCAACGTAACTCGTTGGAACTGACCCCGCAGCCGCGGGTCTCCCGGTTTGAGAGTACGACGATAATTTGCTTATTTCCACACTTAGGCTTAAAAACATGGCGTTAGAGGGTGAGAACTCGAAACAGCCCTCGAACGGCCCCTTGGGTGGCACCAACACCTCCCACGGGACCAACGTAACTCGTAGGAACTGACCCCGCAGCCGCGGGTGTCCCGGTTTGAGAGTACGACGGTAATTTGCTTATTTCCACACTTAGGCTTAAAAACATGGCGTTAGAGGGTGAGAACTCGAAACAGCCCCCGAACGGCCCCGTGGGTGGCATCAACACCTCCCACGGGATTAACGTAACTCGTAGGAACTGACCCCGCAGCCGCGGGTGTCCCGGTTTGAGAGTACGACGGTAATTTACTTATTTCCACACTTAGGCTTAAAAACATGGCGTTAGAGTGTGAAAACTCGAAACAACCCCCGAACGGCCCCGTGGGTGGCACCAACACCTCCCACGGGACCAACGTAACTCGTAGGAACTGACCCCGTAGCCGCGGGTGTCCCGGTTTGAGAGTACGACGGTAATTTGCTTATTTCCACACTTAGGCTTAAAAACATGGCGTTAGAGGGTGAGAACTCGAAACAGCCCCCGAACGGCCCCGTGGGTGGCACCAACACCTCCCACGGGACCAACGTAACTCGTAGGAACTGACCCCGCAGCCGCGGGTGTCCCGGTTTGAGAGTACGACGGTAATTTGCTTATTTATACACTTAGGCTTAACATGGCGTTAGAGGGTGAAAACTCGAAACAGCCCCCGAACGGCCCCGTGGGTGGCACCAACACCTCCCACGGGACCAACGTAACTCGTAGGAACTGACCCCGCAGCCGCGGGTGTCCCGGTTTGAGAGAACGACGATAATTTGCTTATTTCCACACTTAGGCTTAAAAACATGGCGTTAGAGGGTGAGAACTCGAAACAGCCCCCGAACGGCCCCGTGGGTGGCACCAACACCTCCCACGGGACCAACGTAACTCGTAGGAACTGACCCCGCAGTCGCGGGTCTCCCGGTTTGAGAGTACGACGATAATTTGCTTATTTCCACACTTAGGCTTAAAAACATGGCGTTAGAGGGTGAGAACTCGAAACAGCCCCCGAACGGCCCCGTGGGTGGCACCAACACCTCCCACGGGACCAACGTAACTCGTAGGAACTGACCCCGCAGCCGCGGGTGTCCCGGTTTGAGAGTACGACGGTAATTTGCTTATTTCCACACTTAGGCTTAAAAACATGGCGTTAGAGGGTGAAAACTCGAAACAGCCCCCGAACGGCCCCGTGGGTGGCACCAACACCTCCCACGGGACCAACGTAACTCGTAGGAACTGACCCCGCAACCGCGGGTGTCCCGGTTTGAGAGTACGACGGTAACTTACTAATTTCCACACGTAGGCTTAAAAACATGGCGTTAGAGGGTGAGAACTCGAAACAGCCCCCGAACGGCCCCGTGGGTGGCACCAACACCTCCCACGGGACCAACGTAACTCGTAGGAACTGACCCCGTAGCCGCGGGTCTCCCGGTTTGAGAGTACGACGATAATTTGCTTATTTCCACACTTACGCTTAAAAACATGGCGTTAGAGGGTGAGAACTCAAAACAGCCCCCGAACGGCCCCGTGGGTGGCATCAACACCTCCCACGGGACCAACGTAACTCGTAGGAACTGACCCCGTAGCCGCGGGTCTCCCGGTTTGAGAGTACGACGATAATTTGCTTATTTCCACACTTAGGCTTAAAAACATGGCGTTAGAGGGTGAGAACTCGAAACAGCCCCCGAACGGCCCCGTGGGTGGCACCAACACCTCCCACGGGACCAACGTAACTCGTAGGAACAGACCCCGCAGCCGCGGGTGTCCCGGTTTGAGAGTACGACGGTAATTTGCTTATTTCTACACTTAGGCTTAACATGGCATTAGAGGGTGAAAACTCGAAACAGCCCCCGAACGGCCCCGTGGGTGGCACCAACACCTCCCACGGGACCAACGTAACTCGTAGGAACTGACCCCGCAGCCGCGGGTGTCCCGGTTTGAGAATACGACGATAATTTGCTTATTTCCACACTTAGGCTTAAAAACATGGCGTTAGAGGGTGAGAACTCGAAACAGCCCCCGAACGGCCCCGTGGGTGGCACCAACACCTCCCACGGGACCAACGTAACTCGTAGGAACTGACCCCGCATCCGCGAGTGTCCCGGTTTGAGAGTACGACGATAATTTACTTATTTCCACACTTAGGCTTAAAAACATGGCGTTAGAGGGTGAAAACTCGAAACAGCCCCCGAACGGCCCCGTGGGTGGCACCAACACCTCCCACGGGACCAACGTAACTTATAGGAACTGACCCCGCAGTCGCGGGTGTCCCGGTTTGAGAGTACGACGGTCATTTGCTTATTTCCACACTTAGGCTTAAAAACATGGCGTTAGAGGGTGAGAACTCGAAACAACCCCCGAACGGCCCCGTGGGTGGCACCAACACCTCCCACGGGACCAACGTAACTCGTTGGAACTGACCCCGCAGCCGCGGGTCTCCCGGTTTGAGAGTACGACGATAATTTGCTTATTTCCACACTTAGGCTTAAAAACATGGCGTTAGAGGGTGAGAACTCGAAACAGCCCTCGAACGGCCCCTTGGGTGGCACCAACACCTCCCACGGGACCAACGTAACTCGTAGGAACTGACCCCGCAGCCGCGGGTGTCCCGGTTTGAGAGTACGACGGTAATTTGCTTATTTCCACACTTAGGCTTAAAAACATGGCGTTAGAGGGTGAGAACTCGAAACAGCCCCCGAACGGCCCCGTGGGTGGCATCAACACCTCCCACGGGATTAACGTAACTCGTAGGAACTGACCCCGCAGCCGCGGGTGTCCCGGTTTGAGAGTACGACGGTAATTTACTTATTTCCACACTTAGGCTTAAAAACATGGCGTTAGAGTGTGAAAACTCGAAACAACCCCCGAACGGCCCCGTGGGTGGCACCAACACCTCCCACGGGACCAACGTAACTCGTAGGAACTGACCCCGTAGCCGCGGGTGTCCCGGTTTGAGAGTACGACGGTAATTTGCTTATTTCCACACTTAGGCTTAAAAACATGGCGTTAGAGGGTGAGAACTCGAAACAGTCCCCGAACGGCCCCGTGGGTGGCACCAACACCTCCCACGGGACCAACGTAACTCGTAGGAACTGACCCCGCAGCCGCGGGTGTCCCGGTTTGAGAGTACGACGGTAATTTGCTTATTTATACACTTAGGCTTAACATGGCGTTAGAGGGTGAAAACTCGAAACAGCCCCCGAACGGCCCCGTGGGTGGCACCAACACCTCCCACGGGACCAACGTAACTCGTAGGAACTGACCCCGCAGCCGCGGGTGTCCCGGTTTGAGAGAACGACGATAATTTGCTTATTTCCACACTTAGGCTTAAAAACATGGCGTTAGAGGGTGAGAACTCGAAACAGCCCCCGAACGGCCCCGTGGGTGGCACCAACACCTCCCACGGGACCAACGTAACTCGTAGGAACTGACCCCGCAGTCGCGGGTCTCCCGGTTTGAGAGTACGACGATAATTTGCTTATTTCCACACTTAGGCTTAAAAACATGGCGTTAGAGGGTGAGAACTCGAAACAGCCCCCGAACGGCCCCGTGGGTGGCACCAACACCTCCCACGGGACCAACGTAACTCGTAGGAACTGACCCCGCAGCCGCGGGTGTCCCGGTTTGAGAGTACGACGGTAATTTGCTTATTTCCACACTTAGGCTTAAAAACATGGCGTTAGAGGGTGAAAACTCGAAACAGCCCCCGAACGGCCCCGTGGGTGGCACCAACACCTCCCACGGGACCAACGTAACTCGTAGGAACTGACCCCGCAACCGCGGGTGTCCCGGTTTGAGAGTACGACGGTAACTTACTAATTTCCACACGTAGGCTTAAAAACATGGCGTTAGAGGGTGAGAACTCGAAACAGCCCCCGAACGGCCCCGTGGGTGGCACCAACACCTCCCACGGGACCAACGTAACTCGTAGGAACTGACCCCGTAGCCGCGGGTCTCCCGGTTTGAGAGTACGACGATAATTTGCTTATTTCCACACTTACGCTTAAAAACATGGCGTTAGAGGGTGAGAACTCGAAACAGCCCCCGAACGGCCCCGTGGGTGGCACCAACACCTCCCACGGGACCAACGTAACTCATAGGAACTGACCCCGCAGCCGCGGGTGTCCCGATTTGAGAGTACGACGGTAATTTGCTTATTTCTACACTTAGGCTTAACATGGAGTTAGAGGGTGAAAACTCGAAACAGCCCCCGAACGGCCCCGTGGGTGGCACCAACACCTCCCACGGGACCAACGTAACTCGTAGGAACTGACCCCGCAGCCGCGGGTGTCCCGGTTTGAGAATACGACGATAATTTGCTTATTTCCACACTTAGGCTTAAAAACATGGCGTTAGAGGGTGAGAACTCGAAACAGCCCCCGAACGGCCCCGTGGGTGGCACCAACACCTCCCACGGGACCAACGTAACTCGTAGGAACTGACCCCGCATCCGCGGGTGTCCCGGTTTGAGAGTACGACGATAATTTGCTTATTTCCACACTTAGGCTTAAAAACATGGCGTTAGAGGGTGAGAACTCGAAACAGCCCCCGAACGGCCCCGTGGGTGGCACCAACACCTCCCACGGGACCAACGTAACTCGTAGGAACTGACCCCGCAGCCGCGGGTGTCCCGGTTTGAGAGTACGACGGTAATTTGCTTATTTCTACACTTAGGCTTAACATGGCGTTAGAGGGTGAAAACTCGAAACAGCCCCCGAACGGCCCCGTGGGTGGCACCAACACCTCCCACGGGAGCAACGTAACTCATAGGAACTGACCCCGCAGCCGCGGGTGTCCCGGTTTGAGAGTACGACGATAATTTGCTTATTTCCACACTTAGGCTTAAAAACATGGCGTTAGAGGGTGAGAACTCGAAACAACCCCCGAACGGCCCCGTGGGTGGCACCAACACCTCCCACGGGACCAACGTAACTCGTTGGAACTGACCCCGCAGCCGCGGGTCTCCCGGTTTGAGAGTACGACGATAATTTGCTTATTTCCACACTTAGGCTTAAAAACATGGCGTTAGAGTGTGAGAACTCGAAACAGCCCCCGAACGGCCCCGTGGGTGGCACCAACACCTCCCACGGGACCAACGTAACTCGTAGGAACTGACCCCGCAGCCGCGGGTGTCCCGGTTTGAGAGTACGACGGTAATTTACTTATTTCCACACTTAGGCTTAAAAACATGGCGTTAGAGGGTGAAAACTCGAAACAGCCCCCGAACGGCCCCGTGGGTGGCACCAACACCTCCCATGGGATCAACGTAACTCGTAGGAACTGACCCCGCAGCCGCGGGTGTCCCGGTTTGAGAGTACGACGGTAATTTACTTATTTCCACACTTAGGCTTAAAAACATGGCATTAGAGGGTGAAAACTCGAAACAGCCCCCGAACGGCCCCGTGGGTGGCACCAACACCTCCCACGGGACCAACGTAACTCGTAGGAACTGACCCCGCAGCCGCGGGTCTCCCGGTTTGAGAGTAGGACAATAATTTGCTTATTTCCACACTTAGGCTTAAAAACATGGCGTTAGAGGGTGAAAACTCGAAACAGCCCCCGAACGGCCCCGTGGGTGGCACCAACACCTCCCACGGGACAAACGTAACTCGTAGGAACTGACCTCGCAGCCGCGGGTGTCCCGGTTTGAGAGTACGACGATAATGTTCTTATTTCCACACTTAGGCTTAAAAACATGGCGTTAGAGGGTGAGAACTCGAAACAGCCCCCGAACGGCCCCGTGGGTGGCACCAACACCTCCCACGGGACCAACGTAACTCGTAGGAACTGACCCCGCAGCCGCGGGTGTCCCGGTTTGAGAGTAAGAAGGCAATTTGCTTATTTCCACACTTAGGCTTAAAACATGGCGTTAGAGGGTGAAAACTCGAAACAGCCCCCGAACGGCCCCGTGGGTGGCACCAACACCTCCCACGGGACCAACGTAACTCGTAGGAACTGACCCCGCAGCCGCGGGTGTCCCGGTTTGAGAGTACGACAGTAATTTACTTATTTCCACACTTAGGCTTAAAAACATGGCGTTAGAGGGTGAGAACTCGAAACAGCCCCCGAACGGCCCCGTGGGTGGCACCAACACCTCCCACGGGACCAACGTAACTCGTAGGAACTGACCCCGCAGCCGCGGGTGTTCCGGTTTGAGAGTACGACGGTAATTTACTTATTTCCACACTTAGGCTTAAAAACATGGCGTTAGAGGGTGAAAACTCGAAACAACCCCCGAACGGCCCCGTGGGTGGCACCAACACCTCCCACGGGACCAACGTAACTCGTAGGAACTGACCCCGCACCCGCGGGTGTCCCGGTTTGAGAGTACGACGGTAATTTGCTTATTTCTACACTTAGGCTTAACATGTCGTTAGAGGGTGAAAACTCGAAACAGCCCCCGAACGGCCCCGTGGGTGGCACCAACACCTCCCACGGGACCAACGTAACTCGTAGGAACTGACCCCGCAGCCGCGGGTGTCCCGGTTTGAGAGTACGACGATAATTTACTTATTTCCGCACTTAGGCTTAAAAACATGGCGTTAGAGGGTGAGAACTCGAAACAGCCCCCGAACGGCCCCGTGGGTGGCACCAACACCTCCCACGGGACCAACGTAACTCGTAGGAACTGACCCTGCAGTCGCGGGTCTCCCGGTTTGAGAGTACGACGATAATTTGCTTATTTCCACACTTAGGCTTAAAAACATGGCGTTAGAGGGTGAGAACGCGAAACAGCCCCCGAACGGCCCCGTGGGTGGCACCAACACCTCCCACGGGACCAACGTAACTCGTAGGAACTTACCCTGCAGCCGCAGGTGTCCCGGTTTGAGAGTACGACGGTAATTTGCTTATTTCCACACTTAGGCTTAAAAACATGGCGTTAGAGGGTGAGAACTCAAAACAGCCCCCGAACGGCCCCGTGGGTGGCATCAACACCTCCCACGGGACCAACGTAACTCGTAGGAACTGAACCCGCAGCCGCGGGTGTCCCGGTTTGAGAGTACGACGGTAATTTACTTATTTCCACACTTAGGCTTAAAAACATGGCGTTAGAGAGTGAAAACTCGAAACAACCCCCGAACGGCCCCGTGGGTGGCACCAACACCTCCCACGGGACCAACGTAACTCGTAGGAACTGACCCCGTAGCCGCGGGTGTCCCGGTTTGAGAGTACGACGGTAATTTGCTTATTTCCACACTTAGGCTTAAAAACATGGCGTTAGAGGGTGAGAACTCGAAACAGCCCCCGAACGGCCCCGTGGGTGGCACCAACACCTCCCACGGGACCAACGTAACTCGTAGGAACTGACCCCGCAGCCGCGGGTGTCCCGGTTTGAGAGTACGACGGTAATTTGCTTAGTTCTACACTTAGGCTTAACATGTCGTTAGAGGGTGAAAACTCGAAACAGCCCCCGAACGGCCCCGTGGGTGGCACCAACACCTCCCACGGGACCAACGTAACTCGTAGGAACTGACCCCGCAGCCGCGGGTGTCCCGGTTTGAGAGTACGACGATAATTTTCTTATTTCCACACTTAGGCTTAAAAACATGTCGTTAGAGGGTGAGAACTCGAAACAGCCCCCGAACGGCCCCGGGGGTGGCACCAACACCTCCCACGGGACCAACGTAACTCGTAGGAACTGACCCCGCAGCCGCGGGTGTCCCGGTTTGAGAGTACGACGGTAATTTGCTTATTTCTACACTTAGGCTTAACATGGCGTTAGAGGGTGAAAACTCGAAACAGCCCTCGAACGGCCCCGTGGGTGGCACCAACACCTCCCATGGGACCAACGTAACTCGTAGGAACTGACCCCGCAGCCGCGGGTGTCCCGGTTTGAGAGTACGACGATAATTTGCTTATTTCCACACTTAGGCTTAAAAACATGGCGTTAGAGGGTGAGAACTCGAAACAGCCCCCGAACGGCCCCGTGGGTGGCACCAACACCTCCCACGGGACCAACGTAACTCGGAGGAACTGACCCCGTAGCCGCGGGTGTCCCGGTTTGAGAGTACGACGATAATTTGCTTATTTCCACACTTAGGCTTAAAAACATGGCGTTAGAGGGTGAGAACTGGAAACAGCCCCCGAACGGCCCCGTGGGTGGCACCAACACCTCCCACGGGACCAACGTAACTCGTAGGAACTGACCCCGCAGCCGCGGGTGTCCCGGTTTGGGAGTACGACGGTAATTTGCTTATTTCTACACTTAGGCTTAACATGGCGTTAGAGGGTGAAAACTCGAAACAGCCCCCGAACGGCCCCGTGGGTGGCACCAACACCTCCCACGGGACCAACGTAACTTATAGGAACTGATCCCGCAGTCGCGGGTGTCCCGATTTGAGAGTACGACGATAATTTGCTTATTTCCACACTTAGGCTTAAAAACATGGCGTTAGAGGGTGAGAACTCGAAACAACCCCCGAACGGCCCCGTGGGTGGTACTAACACCTCCCACGGGACCAACGTAACTCGTTGGAACTGACCCCGCAGCCGCGGGTCTCCCGGTTTGAGAGTACGACGATAATTTGCTTATTTCCACACTTAGGCTTAAAAACATGGCGTTAGAGGGTGAGAACTCGAAACAGCCCCCGAACGGCCCCGTGGGTGGCACCAACACCTCCCACGGGACCAACGTAACTCGTAGGAACTTACCCCGCAGCCGCGGGTGTCCCGGTTTGAGAGTACGATGGTAATTTGCTTATTTCCACACTTAGGCTTAAAAACATGGCGTTAGAGGGTGAGAACTCGAAACAGCCCCCGAACGGCCCCGTGGGTGGCATCAACACCTCCCACGGGACCAACGTAACTCGTAGGAACTGACCCCGCAGCCGCGGGTGTCCCGGTTTGAGAGTACGACGGTAATTTACTTATTTCCACACTTAGGCTTAAAAACATGGCGTTAGAGAGTGAAAACTCGAAACAACCCCCGAACGGCCCCGTGGGTGGCACCAACACCTCCCACGGGACCAACGTAACTCGTAGGAACTGACCCCGTAGCCGCGGGTGTCCCGGTTTGAGAGTACGACGGTAATTTGCTTATTTCCACACTTAGGCTTAAAAACATGGCGTTAGAGGGTGAGAACTCGAAACAGCCCCCGAACGGCCCCGTGGGTGGCACCAACACCTCCCACGGGACCAACGTAACTCTTAGGAACTGACCCCGCACCCGCGGGTGTCCCGGTTTGAGAGTACGACGGTAATTTGCTTATTTCTACACTTAGGCTTAACATGTCGTTAGAGGGTGAAAACTCGAAACAGCCCCCGAACGGCCCCGTGGGTGGCACCAACACCTCCCACGGGACCAACGTAACTCGTAGGAACTGACCCCGCAGCCGCGGGTGTCCCGGTTTGAGAGTACGACGATAATTTACTTATTTCCGCACTTAGGCTTAAAAACATGGCGTTAGAGGGTGAGAACTCGAAATAGCCCCCGAACGGCCCCGTGGGTGGCACCAACACCTCCCACGGGACCAACGTAACTCGTAGGAACTGACCCCGCAGTCGCGGGTCTCCCGGTTTGAGAGTACGACGATAATTTGCTTATTTCCACACTTAGGCTTAAAAACATGGCGTTAGAGGGTGAGAACTCGAAACAGCCCCCGAACGGCCCCGTGGGTGGCACCAACACCTCCCACGGGACCAACGTAACTCGTAGGAACTTACCCCGCAGCCGCGGGTGTCCCGGTTTGAGAGTACGACGGTAATTTGCTTATTTCCACACTTAGGCTTAAAAACATGGCGTTAGAGGGTGAGAACTCGAAACAGCCCCCGAACGGCCCCGTGGGTGGCATCAACACCTCCCACGGGACCAACGTAACTCGTAGGAACTGACCCCGCAGCCGCGGGTGTCCCGGTTTGAGAGTACGACGGTAATTTACTTATTTCCACACTTAGGCTTAAAAACATGGCGTTAGAGAGTGAAAACTCGAAACAACCCCCGAACGGCCCGTGGGTGGCACCAACACCTCCCACGGGACCAACGTAACTCGTAGGAACTGACCCCGCAGTCGCGGGTCTCCCGGTTTGAGAGTACGACGATAATTTGCTTATTTCCACACTTAGGCTTAAAAACATGGCGTTAGAGGGTGAGAACTCGAAACAGCCCCCGAACGGCCCCGTGGGTGGCACCAACACCTCCCACGGGACCAACGTAACTCGTAGGAACTTACCCCGCAGCCGCGGGTGTCCCGGTTTGAGAGTACGACGGTAATTTGCTTATTTCCACACTTAGGCTTAAAAACATGGCGTTAGAGGGTGAGAACTCGAAACAGCCCCCGAACGGCCCCGTGGGTGGCATCAACACCTCCCACGGGACCAACGTAACTCGTAGGAACTGACCCCGCAGCCGCGGGTGTCCCGGTTTGAGAGTACGACGGTAATTCACTTATTTCCACACTTAGGCATAAAAACATGGCGTTAGAGAGTGAAAACTCGAAACAACCCCCTAACGGCCCCGTGGGTGGCACTAACACCTCCCACGGGACCAACGTAACTCGTAGGAACTGACCCCGTAGCCGCGGGTGTCCCGGTTTGAGAGTACGACGGTAATTTGCTTATTTCCACACTTAGGCTTAAAAACATGGCGTTAGAGGGTGAGAACTCGAAACAGCCCCCGAACGGCCCCGTGGGTGGCACCAACACCTCCCACGGGACCAACGTAACTCGTAGGAACTGACCCCGCAGCCGCGGGTGTCCCGGTTTGAGAGTACGACGGTAATTTGCTTAGTTCTACACTTAGGCTTAACATGTCGTTAGAGGGTGAAAACTCGAAACAGCCCCCGAACGGCCCCGTGGGTGGCACCAACACCTCCCACGGGACCAACGTAACTCGTAGGAACTGACCCCGCAGCCACGGGTGTCCCGGTTTGAGAGTACGACGATAATTTGCTTATTTCCACACTTAGGCTTAAAAACATGGCGTTAGAGGGTGAGAACTCGAAACAGCCCCCGAACGGCCCCGTGGGTGGCACCAACACCTCCCACGGGACCAACGTAACTCATAGGAACTGACCCCGCAGTCGCGGGTCTCCCGGTTTGAGAGTACGACGATAATTTGCTTATTTCCACACTTAGGCTTAAAAACATGGCGTTAGAGGGTGAGAACTCGAAACAGCCCCCGAACGGCCCCGTGGGTGGCACCAACACCTCCCACGGGACCAACGTAACTCGTAGGAACTGACCCCGCAGCCGCGGGTGTCCCGGTTTGAGAGTACGACAGTAATTTGCTTATTTCCACACTTAGGCTTAAAAACATGGCGTTAGAGGGTGAAAACTCGAAACAGCCCCCGAACGGCCCCGTGGGTGGCACCCACACCTCCCACGGGACCAACGTAACTCGTAGGAACTGACCCCGCAGCCGCGGGTGTCCCGGTTTGAGAGTACGACGGTAACTTACTTGTTTCCACACTTAGGCTTAAAAACATGGCGTTAGAGGGTGAGAACTCGAAACAGCCCCCGAACGGCCCCGTGGGTGGCACCAACACCTCCCACGGGACCAACGTAACTCGTAGGAACTGACCCCGTAGCCGCGGGTCTCCCGGTTTGAGAGTACGACGATAATTTGCTTATTTCCACACTTAGGCTTAAAAACATGGCGTTAGAGGGTGAGAACTCGAAACAGCCCCCGAACGGCCCCGTGGGTGGCACCAACACCTCCCACGGGACCAACGTAACTCGTAGGAACTGACCCCGCAGCCGCGGGTGTCCCGGTTTGAGAGTACGACGGTAATTTGCTTATTTCTACACTTAGGCTTAACATGGCATTAGAGGGTGAAAACTCGAAACAGCCCCCGAACGGCCCCGTGGGTGGCACCAACACCTCCCACGGGACCAACGTAACTCGTAGGAACTGACCCCGCAGCCGCGGGTGTCCCGGTTTGAGAATACGACGATAATTTGCTTATTTCCACACTTAGGCTTAAAAACATGGCGTTAGAGGGTGAGAACTCGAAACAGCCCCCGAACGGCCCCGTGGGTGGCACCAACACCTCCCACGGGACCAACGTAACTCGTAGGAACTGACCCCGCATCCGCGAGTGTCCCGGTTTGAGAGTACGACGATAATTTACTTATTTCCACACTTAGGCTTAAAAACATGGCGTTAGAGGGTGAAAACTCGAAACAGCCCCCGAACGGCCCCGTGGGTGGCACCAACACCTCCCACGGGACCAACGTAACTTATAGGAACTGACCCCGCAGTCACGGGTGTCCCGGTTTGAGAGTACGACGGTCATTTGCTTATTTCCACACTTAGGCTTAAAAACATGGCGTTAGAGGGTGAGAACTCGAAACAACCCCCGAACGGCCCCGTGGGTGGCACCAACACCTCCCACGGGACCAACGTAACTCGTTGGAACTGACCCCGCAGCCGCGGGTCTCCCGGTTTGAGAGTACGACGATAATTTGCTTATTTCCACACTTAGGCTTAAAAACATGGCGTTAGAGGGTGAGAACTCGAAACAGCCCTCGAACGGCCCCTTGGGTGGCACCAACACCTCCCACGGGACCAACGTAACTCGTAGGAACTGACCCCGCAGCCGCGGGTGTCCCGGTTTGAGAGTACGACGGTAATTTGCTTATTTCCACACTTAGGCTTAAAAACATGGCGTTAGAGGGTGAGAACTCGAAACAGCCCCCGAACGGCCCCGTGGGTGGCATCAACACCTCCCACGGGACCAACGTAACTCGTAGGAACTGACCCCGCAGCCGCGGGTGTCCCGGTTTGAGAGTACGACGGTAATTTACTTATTTCCACACTTAGGCTTAAAAACATGGCGTTAGAGGGTGAAAACTCGAAACAACCCCCGAACGGCCCCGTGGGTGGCACCAACACCTCCCACGGGACCAACGTAACTCGTAGGAACTGACCCCGTAGCCGCGGGTGTCCCGGTTTGAGAGTACGACGGTAATTTGCTTATTTCCACACTTAGGCTTAAAAACATGGCGTTAGAGGGTGAGAACTCGAAACAGCCCCCGAACGGCCCCGTGGGTGGCACCAACACCTCCCACGGGACCAACGTAACTCGTAGGAACTGACCCCGCAGCCGCGGGTGTCCCGGTTTGAGAGTACGACGGTAATTTGCTTATTTATACACTTAGGCTTAACATGGCGTTAGAGGGTGAAAACTCGAAACAGCCCCCGAACGGCCCCGTGGGTGGCACCAACACCTCCCACGGGACCAACGTAACTCGTAGGAACTGACCCCGCAGCCGCGGGTGTCCCGGTTTGAGAGAACGACGATAATTTGCTTATTTCCACACTTAGGCTTAAAAACATGGCGTTAGAGGGTGAGAACTCGAAACAGCCCCCGAACGGCCCCGTGGGTGGCACCAACACCTCCCACGGGACCAACGTAACTCGTAGGAACTGACCCCGCAGTCGCGGGTGTCCCGGTTTGAGAGTACGACGGTAACTTACTAATTTCCACACGTAGGCTTAAAAACATGGCGTTAGAGGGTGAGAACTCGAAACAGCCCCCGAACGGCCCCGTGGGTGGCACCAACACCTCCCACGGGACCAACGTAACTCGTAGGAACTGACCCCGTAGCCGCGGGTCTCCCGGTTTGAGAGTACGACGATAATTTGCTTATTTCCACACTTACGCTTAAAAACATGGCGTTAGAGGGTGAGAACTCGAAACAGCCCCCGAACGGCCCCGTGGGTGGCACCAACACCTCCCACGGGACCAACGTAACTCATAGGAACTGACCCCGCAGC
Source organism: Sambucus nigra (assembly GCA_949130495.1). Taxonomy (NCBI): domain Eukaryota; kingdom Viridiplantae; phylum Streptophyta; class Magnoliopsida; order Dipsacales; family Adoxaceae; genus Sambucus; species Sambucus nigra. The sequence continues at coordinate 122,164,449 of OX422209.1, forward strand.
CGCGGGTGTCCCGATTTGAGAGTACGACGGTAATTTGCTTATTTCTACACTTAGGCTTAACATGGAGTTAGAGGGTGAAAACTCGAAACAGCCCCCGAACGGCCCCGTGGGTGGCACCAACACCTCCCACGGGACCAACGTAACTCGTAGGAACTGACCCCGCAGCCGCGGGTGTCCCGGTTTGAGAATACGACGATAATTTGCTTATTTCCACACTTAGGCTTAAAAACATGGCGTTAGAGGGTGAGAACTCGAAACAGCCCCCGAACGGCCCCGTGGGTGGCACCAACACCTCCCACGGGACCAACGTAACTCGTAGGAACTGACCCCGCATCCGCGGGTGTCCCGGTTTGAGAGTACGACGATAATTTGCTTATTTCCACACTTAGGCTTAAAAACATGGCGTTAGAGGGTGAGAACTCGAAACAGCCCCCGAACGGCCCCGTGGGTGGCACCAACACCTCCCACGGGACCAACGTAACTCGTAGGAACTGACCCCGCAGCCGCGGGTGTCCCGGTTTGAGAGTACGACGGTAATTTGCTTATTTCTACACTTAGGCTTAACATGGCGTTAGAGGGTGAAAACTCGAAACAGCCCCCGAACGGCCCCGTGGGTGGCACCAACACCTCCCACGGGAGCAACGTAACTCATAGGAACTGACCCCGCAGCCGCGGGTGTCCCGGTTTGAGAGTACGACGATAATTTGCTTATTTCCACACTTAGGCTTAAAAACATGGCGTTAGAGGGTGAGAACTCGAAACAACCCCCGAACGGCCCCGTGGGTGGCACCAACACCTCCCACGGGACCAACGTAACTCGTTGGAACTGACCCCGCAGCCGCGGGTCTCCCGGTTTGAGAGTACGACGATAATTTGCTTATTTCCACACTTAGGCTTAAAAACATGGCGTTAGAGTGTGAGAACTCGAAACAGCCCCCGAACGGCCCCGTGGGTGGCACCAACACCTCCCACGGGACCAACGTAACTCGTAGGAACTGACCCCGCAGCCGCGGGTGTCCCGGTTTGAGAGTACGACGGTAATTTACTTATTTCCACACTTAGGCTTAAAAACATGGCGTTAGAGGGTGAAAACTCGAAACAGCCCCCGAACGGCCCCGTGGGTGGCACCAACACCTCCCATGGGATCAACGTAACTCGTAGGAACTGACCCCGCAGCCGCGGGTGTCCCGGTTTGAGAGTACGACGGTAATTTACTTATTTCCACACTTAGGCTTAAAAACATGGCATTAGAGGGTGAAAACTCGAAACAGCCCCCGAACGGCCCCGTGGGTGGCACCAACACCTCCCACGGGACCAACGTAACTCGTAGGAACTGACCCCGCAGCCGCGGGTCTCCCGGTTTGAGAGTAGGACAATAATTTGCTTATTTCCACACTTAGGCTTAAAAACATGGCGTTAGAGGGTGAAAACTCGAAACAGCCCCCGAACGGCCCCGTGGGTGGCACCAACACCTCCCACGGGACAAACGTAACTCGTAGGAACTGACCTCGCAGCCGCGGGTGTCCCGGTTTGAGAGTACGACGATAATGTTCTTATTTCCACACTTAGGCTTAAAAACATGGCGTTAGAGGGTGAGAACTCGAAACAGCCCCCGAACGGCCCCGTGGGTGGCACCAACACCTCCCACGGGACCAACGTAACTCGTAGGAACTGACCCCGCAGCCGCGGGTGTCCCGGTTTGAGAGTAAGAAGGCAATTTGCTTATTTCCACACTTAGGCTTAAAACATGGCGTTAGAGGGTGAAAACTCGAAACAGCCCCCGAACGGCCCCGTGGGTGGCACCAACACCTCCCACGGGACCAACGTAACTCGTAGGAACTGACCCCGCAGCCGCGGGTGTCCCGGTTTGAGAGTACGACAGTAATTTACTTATTTCCACACTTAGGCTTAAAAACATGGCGTTAGAGGGTGAGAACTCGAAACAGCCCCCGAACGGCCCCGTGGGTGGCACCAACACCTCCCACGGGACCAACGTAACTCGTAGGAACTGACCCCGCAGCCGCGGGTGTTCCGGTTTGAGAGTACGACGGTAATTTACTTATTTCCACACTTAGGCTTAAAAACATGGCGTTAGAGGGTGAAAACTCGAAACAACCCCCGAACGGCCCCGTGGGTGGCACCAACACCTCCCACGGGACCAACGTAACTCGTAGGAACTGACCCCGTAGCCGCGGGTGTCCCGGTTTGAGAGTACGACGGTAATTTGCTTATTTCCACACTTAGGCTTAAAAACATGGCGTTAGAGGGTGAGAACTCGAAACAGCCCCCGAACGGCCCCGTGGGTGGCACCAACACCTCCCACGGGACCAACGTAACTCGTAGGAACTGACCCCGCAGCCGCGGGTGTCCCGGTTTGAGAGTACGACGGTAATTTGCTTATTTATACACTTAGGCTTAACATGGCGTTAGAGGGTGAAAACTCGAAACAGCCCCCGAACGGCCCCGTGGGTGGCACCAACACCTCCCACGGGACCAACGTAACTCGTAGGAACTGACCCCGCAGCCGCGGGTGTCCCGGTTTGAGAGAACGACGATAATTTGCTTATTTCCACACTTAGGCTTAAAAACATGGCGTTAGAGGGTGAGAACTCGAAACAGCCCCCGAACGGCCCCGTGGGTGGCACCAACACCTCCCACGGGACCAACGTAACTCGTAGGAACTGACCCCGCAGTCGCGGGTCTCCCGGTTTGAGAGTACGACGATAATTTGCTTATTTCCACACTTAGGCTTAAAAACATGGCGTTAGAGGGTGAGAACTCGAAACAGCCCCCGAACGGCCCCGTGGGTGGCACCAACACCTCCCACGGGACCAACGTAACTCGTAGGAACTGACCCCGCAGCCGCGGGTGTCCCGGTTTGAGAGTACGACGGTAATTTGCTTATTTCCACACTTAGGCTTAAAAACATGGCGTTAGAGGGTGAAAACTCGAAACAGCCCCCGAACGGCCCCGTGGGTGGCACCAACACCTCCCACGGGACCAACGTAACTCGTAGGAACTGACCCCGCAACCGCGGGTGTCCCGGTTTGAGAGTACGACGGTAACTTACTAATTTCCACACGTAGGCTTAAAAACATGGCGTTAGAGGGTGAGAACTCGAAACAGCCCCCGAACGGCCCCGTGGGTGGCACCAACACCTCCCACGGGACCAACGTAACTCGTAGGAACTGACCCCGTAGCCGCGGGTCTCCCGGTTTGAGAGTACGACGATAATTTGCTTATTTCCACACTTACGCTTAAAAACATGGCGTTAGAGGGTGAGAACTCGAAACAGCCCCCGAACGGCCCCGTGGGTGGCACCAACACCTCCCACGGGACCAACGTAACTCGTAGGAACTGACCCCGCAGCCGCGGGTGTCCCGATTTGAGAGTACGACGGTAATTTGCTTATTTCTACACTTAGGCTTAACATGGAGTTAGAGGGTGAAAACTCGAAACAGCCCCCGAACGGCCCCGTGGGTGGCACCAACACCTCCCACGGGACCAACGTAACTCGTAGGAACTGACCCCGCAGCCGCGGGTGTCCCGGTTTGAGAATACGACGATAATTTGCTTATTTCCACACTTAGGCTTAAAAACATGGCGTTAGAGGGTGAGAACTCGAAACAGCCCCCGAACGGCCCCGTGGGTGGCACCAACACCTCCCACGGGACCAACGTAACTCGTAGGAACTGACCCCGCATCCGCGGGTGTCCCGGTTTGAGAGTACGACGATAATTTGCTTATTTCCACACTTAGGCTTAAAAACATGGCGTTAGAGGGTGAGAACTCGAAACAGCCCCCGAACGGCCCCGTGGGTGGCACCAACACCTCCCACGGGACCAACGTAACTCGTAGGAACTGACCCCGCAGCCGCGGGTGTCCCGGTTTGAGAGTACGACGGTAATTTGCTTATTTCTACACTTAGGCTTAACATGGCGTTAGAGGGTGAAAACTCGAAACAGCCCCCGAACGGCCCCGTGGGTGGCACCAACACCTCCCACGGGAGCAACGTAACTCATAGGAACTGACCCCGCAGCCGCGGGTGTCCCGGTTTGAGAGTACGACGATAATTTGCTTATTTCCACACTTAGGCTTAAAAACATGGCGTTAGAGGGTGAGAACTCGAAACAACCCCCGAACGGCCCCGTGGGTGGCACCAACACCTCCCACGGGACCAACGTAACTCGTTGGAACTGACCCCGCAGCCGCGGGTCTCCCGGTTTGAGAGTACGACGATAATTTGCTTATTTCCACACTTAGGCTTAAAAACATGGCGTTAGAGTGTGAGAACTCGAAACAGCCCCCGAACGGCCCCGTGGGTGGCACCAACACCTCCCACGGGACCAACGTAACTCGTAGGAACTGACCCCGCAGCCGCGGGTGTCCCGGTTTGAGAGTACGACGGTAATTTACTTATTTCCACACTTAGGCTTAAAAACATGGCGTTAGAGGGTGAAAACTCGAAACAGCCCCCGAACGGCCCCGTGGGTGGCACCAACACCTCCCATGGGACCAACGTAACTCGTAGGAACTGACCCCGCATCCGCGGGTGTCCCGGTTTGAGAGTACGACGGTAATTTACTTATTTCCACACTTAGGCTTAAAAACATGGCATTAGAGGGTGAAAACTCGAAACAGCCCCCGAACGGCCCCGTGGGTGGCACCAACACCTCCCACGGGACCAACGTAACTCGTAGGAACTGACCCCGCAGCCGCGGGTCTCCCGGTTTGAGAGTAGGACAATAATTTGCTTATTTCCACACTTAGGCTTAAAAACATGGCGTTAGAGGGTGAAAACTCGAAACAGCCCCCGAACGGCCCCGTGGGTGGCACCAACACCTCCCACGGGACAAACGTAACTCGTAGGAACTGACCTCGCAGCCGCGGGTGTCCCGGTTTGAGAGTACGACGATAATGTTCTTATTTCCACACTTAGGCTTAAAAACATGGCGTTAGAGGGTGAGAACTCGAAACAGCCCCCGAACGGCCCCGTGGGTGGCACCAACACCTCCCACGGGACCAACGTAACTCGTAGGAACTGACCCCGCAGCCGCGGGTGTCCCGGTTTGAGAGTAAGAAGGCAATTTGCTTATTTCCACACTTAGGCTTAAAACATGGCGTTAGAGGGTGAAAACTCGAAACAGCCCCCGAACGGCCCCGTGGGTGGCACCAACACCTCCCACGGGACCAACGTAACTCGTAGGAACTGACCCCGCAGCCGCGGGTCTCCCGGTTTGAGAGTAGGACAATAATTTGCTTATTTCCACACTTAGGCTTAAAAACATGGCGTTAGAGGGTGAAAACTCGAAACAGCCCCCGAACGGCCCCGTGGGTGGCACCAACACCTCCCACGGGACAAACGTAACTCGTAGGAACTGACCTCGCAGCCGCGGGTGTCCCGGTTTGAGAGTACGACGATAATGTTCCTATTTCCACACTTAGGCTTAAAAACATGGCGTTAGAGGGTGAGAACTCGAAACAGCCCCCGAACGGCCCCGTGGGTGGCACCAACACCTCCCACGGGACCAACGTAACTCGTAGGAACTGACCCCGCAGCCGCGGGTGTCCCGGTTTGAGAGTAAGAAGGCAATTTGCTTATTTCCACACTTAGGCTTAAAACATGGCGTTAGAGGGTGAAAACTCGAAACAGCCCCCGAACGGCCCCGTGGGTGGCACCAACACCTCCCACGGGACCAACGTAACTCGTAGGAACTGACCCCGCAGCCGCGGGTGTCCCGGTTTGAGAGTACGACAGTAATTTACTTATTTCCACACTTAGGCTTAAAAACATGGCGTTAGAGGGTGAGAACTCGAAACAGCCCCCGAACGGCCCCGTGGGTGGCACCAACACCTCCCACGGGACCAACGTAACTCGTAGGAACTGACCCCGCAGCCGCGGGTGTTCCGGTTTGAGAGTACGACGGTAATTTACTTATTTCCACACTTAGGCTTAAAAACATGGCGTTAGAGGGTGAAAACTCGAAACAACCCCCGAACGGCCCCGTGGGTGGCACCAACACCTCCCACGGGACCAACGTAACTCGTAGGAACTGACCCCGCAGCCGCGGGTGTCCCGGTTTGAGAGTACGACGGTAATTTGCTTATTTCTACACTTAGGCTTAACATGGCGTTAGAGGGTGAAAACTCGAAACAGCCCCCGAACGGCCCCGTGGGTGGCACCAACACCTCCCACGGGAGCAACGTAACTCATAGGAACTGACCCCGCAGCCGCGGGTGTCCCGGTTTGAGAGTACGACGATAATTTGCTTATTTCCACACTTAGGCTTAAAAACATGGCGTTAGAGGGTGAGAACTCGAAACAACCCCCGAACGGCCCCGTGGGTGGCACCAACACCTCCCACGGGACCAACGTAACTCGTTGGAACTGACCCCGCAGCCGCGGGTCTCCCGGTTTGAGAGTACGACGATAATTTGCTTATTTCCACACTTAGGCTTAAAAACATGGCGTTAGAGTGTGAGAACTCGAAACAGCCCCCGAACGGCCCCGTGGGTGGCACCAACACCTCCCACGGGACCAACGTAACTCGTAGGAACTGACCCCGCAGCCGCGGGTGTCCCGGTTTGAGAGTACGACGGTAATTTACTTATTTCCACACTTAGGCTTAAAAACATGGCGTTAGAGGGTGAAAACTCGAAACAGCCCCCGAACGGCCCCGTGGGTGGCACCAACACCTCCCATGGGACCAACGTAACTCGTAGGAACTGACCCCGCATCCGCGGGTGTCCCGGTTTGAGAGTACGACGGTAATTTACTTATTTCCACACTTAGGCTTAAAAACATGGCATTAGAGGGTGAAAACTCGAAACAGCCCCCGAACGGCCCCGTGGGTGGCACCAACACCTCCCACGGGACCAACGTAACTCGTAGGAACTGACCCCGCAGCCGCGGGTCTCCCGGTTTGAGAGTAGGACAATAATTTGCTTATTTCCACACTTAGGCTTAAAAACATGGCGTTAGAGGGTGAAAACTCGAAACAGCCCCCGAACGGCCCCGTGGGTGGCACCAACACCTCCCACGGGACAAACGTAACTCGTAGGAACTGACCTCGCAGCCGCGGGTGTCCCGGTTTGAGAGTACGACGATAATGTTCTTATTTCCACACTTAGGCTTAAAAACATGGCGTTAGAGGGTGAGAACTCGAAACAGCCCCCGAACGGCCCCGTGGGTGGCACCAACACCTCCCACGGGACCAACGTAACTCGTAGGAACTGACCCCGCAGCCGCGGGTGTCCCGGTTTGAGAGTAAGAAGGCAATTTGCTTATTTCCACACTTAGGCTTAAAACATGGCGTTAGAGGGTGAAAACTCGAAACAGCCCCCGAACGGCCCCGTGGGTGGCACCAACACCTCCCACGGGACCAACGTAACTCGTAGGAACTGACCCCGCAGCCGCGGGTCTCCCGGTTTGAGAGTAGGACAATAATTTGCTTATTTCCACACTTAGGCTTAAAAACATGGCGTTAGAGGGTGAAAACTCGAAACAGCCCCCGAACGGCCCCGTGGGTGGCACCAACACCTCCCACGGGACAAACGTAACTCGTAGGAACTGACCTCGCAGCCGCGGGTGTCCCGGTTTGAGAGTACGACGATAATGTTCCTATTTCCACACTTAGGCTTAAAAACATGGCGTTAGAGGGTGAGAACTCGAAACAGCCCCCGAACGGCCCCGTGGGTGGCACCAACACCTCCCACGGGACCAACGTAACTCGTAGGAACTGACCCCGCAGCCGCGGGTGTCCCGGTTTGAGAGTAAGAAGGCAATTTGCTTATTTCCACACTTAGGCTTAAAACATGGCGTTAGAGGGTGAAAACTCGAAACAGCCCCCGAACGGCCCCGTGGGTGGCACCAACACCTCCCACGGGACCAACGTAACTCGTAGGAACTGACCCCGCAGCCGCGGGTGTCCCGGTTTGAGAGTACGACAGTAATTTACTTATTTCCACACTTAGGCTTAAAAACATGGCGTTAGAGGGTGAGAACTCGAAACAGCCCCCGAACGGCCCCGTGGGTGGCACCAACACCTCCCACGGGACCAACGTAACTCGTAGGAACTGACCCCGCAGCCGCGGGTGTTCCGGTTTGAGAGTACGACGGTAATTTACTTATTTCCACACTTAGGCTTAAAAACATGGCGTTAGAGGGTGAAAACTCGAAACAACCCCCGAACGGCCCCGTGGGTGGCACCAACACCTCCCACGGGACCAACGTAACTCGTAGGAACTGACCCCGCAGCCGCGGGTGTCCCGGTTTGCTTATTTCTACACTTAATTTTCATATTTCTACTTGGTTACTGATAATTTTAACTCATATATGCAATTTTTCAGCTTGATTAAATTTTTTGTAAAACTGCGTGGTTACTGATATTTTTGTTTTTTGTATCCTATCATTTGTAGGATTTTTGCACGTGGATCAAATGAAGGAGGCAAAGGTTTACAACATGATGATTATTTATATGTTGTGGACATTCAGGATAATGTTTTTTTATGTGTTATTGCCGTGCAGGCTTTTATTGTTTAGTTTTATGGCCGTGCGGGCTTTTATAATTTGATTGTTGAATTTTATAGCCGTGCGGGCTTTATAATAAGCAGGTTTTTCATTTACAGGTTTTGGAATTTCAAGAAAATAGAGGAAACTCTGCCCAATTTTTTTTTGGTCTGTGAATTATTAAGACGTGTAATATTTTTAAGTTTGTATATATATTTGTTTATTAACAACATTCTCAATTCGCAATTTGTGATTTTTTTTATTGTTTTGCCTATAATAAATATTTGTAACACCTCGTAGCAACCGACGATGCACTCACAGGACCCCCAATTTTAGGATTGGACAAAAAAAAATACATTTTTTTAAAATTACAGATAAATATGGTCATGGACTTTGTCCATGACCATTTTTTTTTTTTTTTGTCGCGCTTAAAAATGGTCGCGGCCAAAGTCCGCGTCCATTTTTTTTATTTTTTATCATGGTAATGGGTCGCGGACTAGGGCCGCGACCAATTTTTTTAATATTTTTTTGTCACGCACATGGGTCGCGGTCAAAGTCCGCGACTAATTTGTCACGGTTGTGGGTCATGGAAAAGAGCCGCGACCAATTTTTTTAATTTTTTTTTGTCACGTACATGGGTCGCGGACTTTGGCCGCGACCAATTTGTCACGGTTGTGGGTCATGGACAAGGGCCGTGACCAATTTTTTTAATTTTTTTTCGTCACGCACATGGGTCGCTGACTTTGGCCGCGACCAATTTGTCACGGTTATGAGTCACGGATTAGGGCCGCGACCCGTCACGGCATGGGTCACGGCCAAAGTCCGCGACCATCTGCCGTGACCCTCTCTTGGCCGTGACCATTTTTTGGTCAGGGACTTGGGCCGCGACCCACGAAAATGGTCACGCCAGAAATGGTCACGGCCAAAGTCCGCGACCCACAGTTTTGGTCAGGGATTTTGGCCGTGACCAATCGCCAGTTTTGGTGTAGTGTAATCTCACCTAAGTGCATGTTTAGGATTAATAAGATAAAATTTGTTCTAAATAAAAGTTGGTTCACATAATTAGTGCTAATTAAAATTGGAAAAAGTTTTTTTTTTGAAAATTGTTTTCACATAAAGTACACATAGAAAAATACCCCTACAAATTGGTATCATAACCTGTTGCACTCATTTATTGTCTAGATCCTTATTTTTGTGCTTTTTAATAGTTGTATTTGTTTATCTCGCTTGGCTTATTTTTTCTCGATGGATTCTCAAAGCTTTGACGAATTAAATCTTTTGAATTTGAAGTTTTCAGAACGAATTGAAATTCTTGAAGAAAAAAATTCGCATTTTAAACATATGATTGAATATTTGCTAATGTTTCAAACTCAAAGAGATATCATTCGTGGGAAGTTTGGTTCTTTATAACATAACTTTAAATATTGGAAAGTGTCCAAGGAAGAGAGTGAGAATAGAGTCCTTATTTTGGAAATAGAGTTAAAGGACTTTAAAAATTCTATGGTTTGTGCCGTTGAAGAAAATGTTTTTATTAATGAATTTAAGGCACGTGAGAATACTCTTAGGGATAAGTTTGCTCATACTTAGAGGGAGTGAGATAACTTTTTAGGGGTAATTAAAAATTTACAGAAGGAATCCCTAAAAATTGAGGAGTCTAACTTTTTGCTTGAGCCCAAAATTTTGAAGTTAAAAAATGATTTAAACGACTTAAGTAGTGATGATATTGGCTTATCTTGTTCCAGTGATTCGAATGTTAAATACAAAACCATAGTTTGTTATAGAGAGTCAACCACATCCCAGGGTGTTAGAAAAGGTCAACTTGAAGGTTCCATTCCTCGTCGTGTTTACACATGTTCGCATTGTGGTAGGAAAGGTCACCTTAGGCATTTTTGATATGATCTTAGAAAAGACCCTAGGAAGTTTAAGTGTAGCGTCCCATGAGTTCCCAAAACCCATCGGGTTAGGTATACACCTGTTTGGGTTAGGAAATCTATTTTGGATATGCTAAATGTTAGGTTGGTTGATTTTCAGATGCTTCACATGCTATTTCATATCGTTGATTACTTTCATGATTATGTTTGTCATACACTAGTCTTTGCTTCACGATATATATCATGCTAGTGTTATGACATGTTTATCTCTTTGTATTATGTTTTTTTCATTTATTTGAGTCTTATGAGAAAAATATAAAAAAAATTTATTTTGATAAAATTTTTGAAAATACAAAAAGATTTTTGGTTTCATATATTTTTGAGAAAATACAAAAATATTTTATTTTTTGAGTAAAAAATATGTTTTGAAAAACACAAAAAGATTTTTGATTTATTTTTATGTCACGAGTTTACATGTTTGATGTGGCATATTGGTGTGCTTGAACCCCCCATCGTTTCATTATCCATGTGGCTAGGACATTTGGTCATAATTATAGATGCTTAGAATGATCTTAACCATTTGCCTAATGGGGTTGTTTGAAGTTGATTTGCATTTTGATTCGACTTTGTATATATGCCATTGCACACATGCATGAGCTTATATGAATGTTTGACTTCTCACGCATATTTGAGTTTGGTGAGACGTTCTCCTATCAAATTTGTCATCTATGCGTAATTAGACTTAGGAGGATGTGTGCATGTAAGAACTATTGCCCATGAGGATAGATATTGTTTAATTGAAAAAATAATGAGTGTTCACGGGAAAGGGCTGTAAGAGAATAATAATCTTGTCGTGAAAGCCACCGTTTAAAGGATCCCGAAAAAATTAAAGCAAGAAAAAGAATTATATGCCAAAAGGGGACAATTAGTTTAGCTTGATATCTTCATTCAAAAGAAAAGAAATATGAATATATAAGAGAGTTTGGATGGAAATATCAACGGGTTTGCACCACTAATCCTAATATTGAAAAATCGTGTCTTGACGCTATTGTTGGTAGAATCATCAAAATTCTAGATTCGTGTGAATGATGTTTGTTTAGTTCATTAATCTCAATATATTAATTGTCACATATCTCTAAAATTTAGTTTGATGATATTTAGCTATCAATTAGAGATTCTTGATCGTTTCGATGTGTCTGAGTTGTGATTCATTTATTGTAGTTCATGTCCATTCATTCCATATCGATGTTTAGGCACATTGATACTATGTTAGGATGTAACTCATATTTTTTATTTTCTGCTCTGAGTCTGTTTTTGCTACTATTTCGTATTTTAAGTTGCCGTTTTGAGAAAAGTTTTTCACTGGGTACAAGATGAACATTTTTTGAGCTGGAATACAAGTATTTTGAATTTGTTCAAATGACTTCTGGATGTCGTTCAAATGACATATTTTGAATTTCTGGATCGAGCGACCTTAGTAATGAGATGCAATTAATGTTAGATATGGTCGCGAGAAAGGTCATTTTTAGGGTTATTAGATAGATGCTTCACGCGACACCTTACTATTTCAGGTCGTTTCTCACATGGTTCAAACACGATGCCAATGTCGTTAAAATGACATGGCTTTGCCATTTGAATGACCCATAGAGGATTTTTTCTATTCTTTTTAATTTTGTACCTGCTTCGTATATATGATGATATCATACTGTTTTGGTACTTCCGGGTTGTTTTGGACAGTTTACATGCAGTCTATATTGCTCTTTCATGTGTGATTTCATACACTACATTAATTTTATTTAGTCACATCATTCTTGCTATTAATTATATACGACTTTTACTAGCTACGATTTGGTATCTTCTGATTATTATTAGTTGGCTCTCATGCTAGATAAGATGTGGTTTGTTTATCTTTTCTCTGATTGTCTATTCGAGACAAAAATGGGGAGATATAGTATGTGATTTGGGGGGGGGGGGGGGGGGTTGATTATGAACACATATGTTGATCTCATGTTTTGATTATGCTGTTTACATATTGCTATCATTGATTTGAGCTATAATGGAAAAATCTGTATATCAATTGGTACCATATATTTTGATCATATGTTTAACACATGGTTTGTTTTACAAATTGGTATCATAAGGTTTTATATCATTTTTTCCTCCTTACCTCACTAGGTATTTGCTTGTTTCATGTGTGTAGGTATTCTTCAGAGATTCGAGATTTTTCGACTACATCACATTCAGACAGTTCATGCTTTTCGGTTTTAGATATACTAGTCCTTGTCCTATAAGTTTTTGATCTTGGGTTTATGGGATGGGATTTATGTGTCATATGGCTTGACGATCCAACTTAGTGTTAGTGCGAGAACACTCGCAAATGGTGATTTCAACGAACAATTGTAACACCAATTTTAAATATGTGGAAGCGGCTTTTAAATCGATTTTATTTTGTTTATCCTAAGCGTGCAACTATGTGATAAAATAGATAAATCAAACCGTGCAAATAACTCAGGCTAAGATTCAGAAAAAAATCCCAAAGGGAACAACCTTTATTTACTTAAAAATTTGCAAGAGAGCCGACTTACAAACTACTTGATCCCCACTAGTATAACGTGTTATTCTTCAAAAATCTCTAAGGAACAACTATGACGCTTGCAAGAGTCGCATGACTGTAGTCCTCCGGATTGGCCTCAATGTTCGTCTTCAGCAGTGAATTCCCATAGGTATCACAAGTCAGCAATGGAGTGCCTCTCCACCAAGGTGTATACAACGAATACAAAACTTTCTAGGGTTCTAAACTAATTCAGAAAACAAGATTAAAGGATGCCTTTTTTGAATTAAAACAGTGTTTTAGGAACACAAAACTTAAAGAACTTTTCCTGCTGATATGCAAAAACGTCTTTTTCAAAAGTCTTGGAAAACTGATTCACGCAACAGGACTTTATACAAAAGTTGAGATGGTGCGTCGCTTGAATGAAAATTGGATATCGCTCGAACGAGAACAGATGTCTCTCGAACGATATCACACGACATGCTTATGTCGCTAGCACGATATTAATCTGTCGCTCGAACGACCTGAGCGATAATAAAATATTTAATAAAAACTTCGTCTCAACACTTAGAAAAAATTAGTTTTACGGAGTAAAAATACTATTCGTCTTTTTGATAAAAATTAACATCCCAAATATAATTCTATCAATTAATTCAAACTCTAAATCATTTTATACCTTTCGGGATGTCGGGAAATCTTCAAACTGGGAGATTCTTGAGTTTGGTTCATCCTCTCTGTGCGTGACGATTTGTAACGGGATACGCCAAACTAGCCTAAAGCTATCCTATGGACAATGTCAGAAAAATTGTTCTTACAAATTTCTCCCTTTGGCTATTCCGATACAAAACAAACAAATAGACCGAACAACAAATTAAAATTAAAATTTCCTATTACAAATTACAAAAGCACTAACACCCTTCCCAACCCTAGAACGGAATAGCACAAGTCTCTTTGTCTTTAAAAAACCTCTTCTTCCCTTTATCCAAACATTGTCTTCATTTGTGTGTCTTGAATACCGTAAATGAGCACCTACACACATGAGACAACAAATATATACTTTCGTGATGCATCGAGTTTGAAACTAAGTAAACATAAATAAATTCTCCCCCATAATTCACACTAAAAAAAAACTCCATTTTAATTTGCTCCCCCCTTTTGTTTTTATCGAAATAGACAAAGAAGTAGAAACAATAATCATGAAATACGGAGTATCACAACGAAACAAAGAGATCATCACAAAAGATGTAAATCAAGAACATGTAATGACAATCTCAAAGGCAAACACACTAACTATTTTTGAAAATTTTCTATTTTTTTTTCAAAACAAAATTTTTTTCACACATACAACATGCAATACCTTATATAATGTATGTAAAATATATCAACGCAAGTCCGGAACACATATATAGGTATAAACGATCAGAAAACACGACACAAAATACATAAGTCATACACACTAGCATAGTATCGATGTGTCCAAAAGTGTGGAATGAAATAAGTAGGCGTGTACTAGAAATAAAAGAATTATAATCCAAACACTCAAATATGTTCAAGAAGTTCTAATTGGCCGAAAAACTTTATCAAACTAAGATTTAGCCTCAAGTGATAAATAAAGTTGAACTTAATGAGTAAAACACGCACAATGCACACAATTCTAGAATTTTAATGATTATACAAATCAATAGCGTCATGACAATAAGCATAACTAGGATACATTGTCATTACGCAAACCCGTTGATATTTCCATCCAAACTCCCTCAAAATGTTTCTTTTCTTTTATTTTTAATGGATATATCAAACTAAACAAATTATCCCCTTTTAGCATATGATTCTTTTTATTGCCTTTATTTTTCCTCGGGCTCTTTTCAAACGGTGGCCTTCACGAAGTGATTATTATTCACTCGCAGCCCTTTCCCGTGCACTCATCATTTTTTCAGTACTGAATAAATTTCTCATGGGCAACGATTCTTACATGCACAAATCGTCCATAGTCAACTAAACATGTAGATGAAAATATTGATAAGAGAACATCTCACCAAGATCAAATGTACATCATGAAGTCAAAATCCAATAAGCTCGTGCATGTGTCTGTAGGCATTAACAAAGTCGAATCCATAAAGCAAGTCAATTTCGAAAAAACTCCATATACACGATTAAGATCAATTGAAGCATATAAAGTCATAACCAAATATCCTAGCCATATGGAAATTACGTAGTGAATAGGATTCAAAACACACCAATATTCCACACCAATGTGTAAAACTAAAATACACAAAGAACCGAAAATCTTTTTGATTTTTTTGAAAAATAAAATCTTTTTAGTATTTTAAAAAAATATGAAACCGAAAATCTATTTGTATTTTTTCAAATATAACTAAATAAAAGAAAAATATAATACAAAGAAAAAATATATCATGAAGTATAACTAGCGTATGATAAACATGCGAACACATTCATCTATATGATATAGCAAACGAAGAATCATGTGCGAGTAAACAAGAATCAAATAGTCTACCATCTAGTTCATCTAAAAGTGATTTCCTAACCCAAATAGGTGTGAAATTTCGATTAGGGGTTTCGGGAACCATAGGAACACTAGACTTCAATTTCTTAGGACCTTTTCGAATATCAATACAAAAACGCTTAAGGTGACCTTTCTTACCATAATGTGAATATGTGTAGACACGGGGAATGGTACCTAGGGGTTGACCTTTTCTAACGTTCTTGGATTTAGTTGACCCTTTAAGATAGACAATGGTCTTGGCTTTGACATTGTATATATATAGTATTTTGTTTATAAAATACCTAAAGACATTGTATATGTATAGTATTTCGATTATAAAATTATTGCTTAGTATTTCCCACCCTATTGTCATTCTCTCAACCCCTTACTTTTCCCCACCCTAGGTACTTCAGTTGGTTACACTGGATAGGATTTCGGTAAGGATGCCGAGGGTACGACTCGACGTTAGATGCTCTATTGGCCATTCCATTATATGTTTAAGATTTATAGTTGTAGTACTTTAATTAATATGTTGGAACTGTATTATGGGATTTGGACTTTTGTGTTGTCTTACTTATTGAACTTCATTTCGACAAATTACTCATGGTATTAAATGATTTTTCATGAACAAATTCATAAGTTGGTTTTATTATGCATGTTAAACATTTATTCTTCTTAAATTGAAATTTGACAAATGAATATTATGTCCTTAAATCAATTAAATAAATGTTTTTCTTAACAAAGGGCTGCTGTAACCATCCCGCATGACTTTATTCACAAAGAAGTCGAGGTCTATGTCGACGACATGATTACCAAATCCAAGACTCCGGAAGGTCAAATTCCTTTCCCGAGGAAATTTTTTGAGCAGCTGCAATATTAATAGATGCGACTCAACCAGCAGAAATATGTCTTTAGGATCACCAAAGGAAACTCCCCAGGTTCATGGTCAGTGAAAAATGGATCGAGGCAGGCCCTGAAAATTAAAAGCCATACTCGAGATTCCACTACCTTGAACACAAAAAGAAGTGCGTGGATTTCTAGGTAAGATCTAATACATCAGTCGGTTCATCAGCCAACTGACCTCTATGAGAAGGCCCCTAAACAGATATCTTTAGGCAATGTAATATTTTTGAGTTTTCTAAATTTTATCTTTAGAAAATGTAAACTTGTCTTGTTAAAACCAAATTGAATTACCAATTTTATCTTGTTAACCCTATAGCATGCATTTGAGTGGTGAAGCAGATAAAGTTAATAAATTGACACAAGACACACTGATGTATGAGGAAACCACTAAGGGAAAAAAATCTCGGACAGCCATGCCAGACAATCACTATGATAAGGAAAATTACAAAGAAAGATATAGTCTCACTTAATAACTCAATCACCATAAGCCTCGATGACTCTTCTTTTCTTCTATAACTCCTCCACAGTGCCACGAAGGAGTCCACATATGCAAGTTTCCATAGTACACGAGTCCACGCGCACCTCGGTATCCATTGATGTAGCCCCAATAATGTCTACAAATCCGAATATGGAATCCACTGTTTCTTCTTCGTAATCAGCACGCACGGAATCCATCACACGAAAAGATTGTTCAAAGTGAAATAATAATTTCACGAAAAGATTATGTAAGGACTAAATTTCCAATTGAGTCTTAATGTAGTTTTGACTTATTCTCGAAACAAAACACGTTTGAGTCATAAGTAGATTTTTATTGTCCGATCACTACGAGACTATGACCTGTCGAAGATTAATTGAAGACGTTATGGCAAAGCTATAAGGAATGAATCATGCCAAAGTATAATTGGTCCAATTTCTCATCTTCAAGGTTTAATTGCATTCCGAGATCACTCAGGTATGAATGCATAATATTAATGAAACTTGGAATTTTATTTTACAAAAATAAGGATGTTATTTTTAAAACAAAATGTTTTAAAAATGTTTTAAAAGTGTTTTAAATGTTTACACTTTGTTTAGAGATGATGAGGATGGATTAGAGTTGGTTTTAAGTAAAACTCTGTTTTCAAAGTTAAATGCATCAAAACTCTAAATCCGGGCGACGTCGTTTAAATGACAAGCACTGTTATTCGAATGAGTGCTGTTGTCATTCGAACGACGTAGTATCTCGCTCGAACGAGATTCCTCCACCGCATTAAAATAATTATAAAGAGGTGTGGTTAGTTTTCTCGAGGTGTGTGTAGTGTGAAAAATAGTTTACGATACAGAAAGGTTTCTGCACAAAGTTATCTAAGCATTTTCATAATAAAACATCCTTAGAGTTTCAAGATCCGATCTGTTCATTATCATATGTTCTTGTGATCTTGTTAGCACCAAGTTTGAGGTTCTATTGAAGATCCATTGCTGGTTTTGTGATAAAGATTCGACGGATACCAGTTTCTACATGGTAGACGATACAGGCCATATCGGTGGACACCAAGAAACTCGTGGCGGCGCGTGTTATGGGCGAGCATCGTAGAAGAAGGTTACTTTCTTCATGGGCACTGTGAAGATTGATAGAAGATTAGAGGAGCGTCAAGTCTCATGGGTGGATCGAGTCATTTTATAAGACTACCGTCTGACTTTGTAATTCCATTGTCATAGTGATTGTCTGGCCTGTGCCGTCCGAGGTTTTTTCCCGATTGGGTTTTTCCTCGTACATCGGCGTTATGAGTATTGTTTTACTTTATTTTACTTGATTTAATCACTAGTTTATTTCTTAGGGTTAAACAAGATAAAGTCTGGTTAAGTTTATTTGTGTCACAACTTGGTTTAATAAAATTGAAAAAGAGTTTTTCAAAAAGAGCAAATTGATTTGCATTCATCCTTAACTAAATTCCGCTCAAGAAAATGTTATGTTTTGGGGACCTACAAATTGGTATCAGAGCTAGAAATACATTTTTATTGTGTTTGATCCCTGTTGCTTGTAAGGATGAATTTTGGAAATTATGATAGTTTTCGCACTCATGTTTTTGATGGCACTAACTATGCTTATTGGAAAATGAGAATGAAAAATTCTTTAAAATTCATTGATGAGCGTGTCTGGTTAGCTGTTGCAAAAGGTTGGTCACCACCTATCACACGAGAGGGTGAGGTCACTAGTTTGAAACCCATTGAGTCATGGACTGAGACTGAACATACGCTTGCACAGTATAACTCTAACGGTCTGCACGTTATTTCGTCACATGTCACACTTGAAGAGTATAATCGTATCATGACTTGTGAAACTTCGAAAGAAGCTTGGGATACACTAGCACTCACTCGCGATGGCACGAGAATGATTAGGGCGTCTAAATTACAAAATCTCACTACATAGTTTGAGACGATTAAGATGTTAGAGAGTGAGACGTTTGATGAGTTTTACACTAGGTTGTCCACTATTGTTAATGTGACGTTTAACTTAGGTGAGAAGATTCCCAATAACCAAGTGATAAAGAAAAATTTGAGATTGTTATCGAGTAGGTTTGATGCGAAAGTGACAGTTATGAATTCCCTTGGTATGCTTAACTTGTCAAAACTGGAGGAGATCGTAGGTGACCTGCAAACCTATGAACTCTATATGTTTACCTCCAAGCAAGTGACAAAGAAAGAAAATGGCATTTCTTTGAAAGCCCTGAAGGAGGAAACTAACGTTTCGAATGAAAATTCTGATTCTGACCCTAGGAAGGCCAGGGGCGCGCGATACCATCCCTCGGCCAGACCTACCTCGGCTCAGGATGACACTACCATCTACACAGCCAAGGGGCATTGTGCGCATCACAGGCATCAACAGCACTCTGGGTATGGCAACCTCGGCCAAGGGTGGGCCAAGGTGACAGGGAGCCGACCCTCGACTTGGAACCGGTTCAACCTCGTCTTGGGACGAGGTCACAAGAGGCCTTAGTAATCACCAGCATGGGACTATCCCTACCTCGGCTGGGGCCGACCTAGCATAATGTCTCGGCTGAGATCAGGCCGAGACTCCTCATGACACCTCTCGGATTGAACGGACATCAAGCCTTTACAGCTCGGCCTCTCCCAGGCCGAGGTCATTCACCAACATGACTGCCGAGCATCTGTTGACATTTGGATAAGGACACCTGGCACAAATCAGTTGTAACAAGATTATTCTCCACATGGGGGGGGGGAATATTTCATCATCATTGCTTACATGTGACAGTGACAGATGGCATTCCCACATTGGTGAGGATACCACACACATGCTCATTGCATGCATGGGGGGTACATTACGCCCCCTAGGCACTATATATAGGGGTCATCCCCTACCTTGCAAAAGGATCCAATTATTAAAACCCTAGCTAAAACTCTGTCTAAAGATACAGTAGTGAGAGAGAGCTTGAGAGGTTGTATCCATGGCCATTAGTGCCTTCTTTCAGTGATATTACTCACACACTCACAGTGGACGTAGGCCAGATTGGATGAACCACTTATATTCCGGTGTCGATTCCCCTTATCCTCATCTCATTCTTATCTACTTTATATAGCTGTGCTGCCATTGTTATACTTATATTGAGCTTGGAAACACTTCACCTGGTGGTGCTAATTCTTAGCATCATCATTCTGGCACCGTCTGTGGAAAACGAGGGGCTATCTCTCCCTCTTTTTCTACTTTACCTCATCGGAGACTCTGGTGGTGGACCAGGAACCACCCCTTGTGTGGAGCTGTTTCACCATTGAAAGAGGTCCTTTAAGGTATTAAGCTCACTTGCTGTTCAAGCTCTTTATTGATAATACATGGCACCAGAATTACCACCACCTCTTCCGCCGCCTGGAGGTGGAGGGGCTAGTTCCAGTCAGGCTCCTCCCCAGTCCGAAATGGCGGAGGTGGCAGCAGCTTTGAAATCTTTAGCTGCAACACAACAAGCCATGAAGGAGCAGTTCGCCCAGCTCAGCCAAACCATGATGATGAGGCCACCTGGAGTCTCCCCGGATATGATAACTCCGGCGGCAGTTCAGCCTCATCCTGACGTCAGGGGACCACCCCAGGTGCCCATGAAGGACCAACCTGCACCCCAGCGGAGGAGGGACGTTGCTGACCCTAGGCGCTTGCGCCTGGGGAGGCAAGGAAACCCTTGCCCAGAGGACAGGTATGATGACCTAGAAGCTGAAGAGGCCCCGAAAGATTGCTGGGAGCCGTATGAGGCGTCAGTTAACACCGTACGACCTCTTAGGCAGAGCCAAGGATGTGTCGGCCGAAGAATAGACGAGGCCCAACAAAGAGGGTTGGCCTTTGATAGGCAGAGTCAAGGATGTGTCGGCCGAAGAAGAGATGAGGCCCAGCAGAGAGGGTCGGCCTTTAACAGGTTGAGCAGAGGGTCGACCTTCGAGAGGCTGGGCCCAGTCAATGACCAGAGGCAGAGGCTATCGAGGTCAAGGAGCGCGATAGGATCTCAAAGAGGGAATAGGCAGACTCGGACAGATAAAGGCCGACCCTTGGAGAGAAGAGCCAGGGAGCAGGAAGAGGTCAACAGTCAACGGGTCATGGCTGGGGAACCCTCTGTCCATCGCAGAGAGGTGGCAGGGGATAACCTCAGCCAAGTTGATGAGAGAAGACCCTGGAATGACTCAATCCAACGTCTCGAGGAGAAGATAGGGGACCTCATAAAGAGCAGGGACCCATTGCAGAGGGGCTACTCGGAGGGCTCCCCTTTTGTAGCTAGGATAGTGGGGTTCCCAACCCCAGCTAAGTTCAAGCCTCCTACAGTGACTCCTAAGTATGATGGCAGCACTAACCCAGTGCACCATATCGAGATGTATCAGTCGGCGGCAGATATTTACTCGATACCTGATGAGATGAAGTGCAGGGCCTTCTCAGGAACCTTGACAGGGGCAACGCATAGCTGGTTCACCTCTCTTTCGAAGAACTCGATAGAAAACTTCAAAGGCCTAGCTGAGCAGTTCATCCACAACTTCTGCTTTGGGGTGAGACCTCAAAAGAAGACTACCCACCTCCTATATGTCAAACAGGCTAAGGGTGAAAGCCTAAGAGACTACATAGCAAGATTCAACAAGGAGAAGTTGGAGGTGGAGGATTACGAAGAGAGCATAGCCATGACCGCCCTGATAGGAGGCCTCCAGAAGGGGAAGCTATTGTGGAAGCTGGCGGAAGAACCCCCCAAGTCAATCGCAGAGCTGCTATCCACCGTAGGGAAAGTGATGAATGCGGAAGAGGCAATGGCCGCCAAATATGAGGAGGAGAACCGTGGTAGCACTGGGAGGTCCCAGGGAAAGAAAGAGGGGAAGAAGAGGTCAGCAGATGACAAGTTCGCTCATTACACTTCTCTGACTGTGAGATGTGAGCACATCCTTAATGAGATCAAGACTGACCGGGCTCTGAGGTGGCCAGAAAAATTGAAGGCCCCACCACATAAGAGGAATAAAAACCTCTGGTGTGAGTTCCATCAGGATCACGGCCATGTCACAGATAGATGCTTCGCTCTGAAGGATGAGATTGAGAAGATGCTGAAATCTGGGAAACTGAGAAAGTATGTGGATGGAAAGGCCCTAAAGGGTGGAAGAGAAGACCCTAGGAAGAGAAGAGATGACAGGTGCCATGGCGATGTCCCGGCTAGAAGGCATGATGATTCAGAGGGTGATGATGGAGATGACCCAGATCTCCCACCTAAGGATAACAACACCCCAGTGAAGAGGGTAGGAATGATCTCCTTTGGTGTTAGCACCATATGTGGGGGATTCGCAGGAGGTGGCTCTGAGGTGGCCGATAGGAAGGCTCCTGTAGCGGAGGCCAAGTCAGTGGTCAAGCCTGAGGTTGTGAATCTAACATCTTCTGACGCAGTGCAGAAGAGGAAGAAGGTGGACATGGACACCCTCGTAGTGGGGTTCTCCAGACTCGACTTCAAGGGCATCTTAGACCCCCATGATGACCCTTTAGTCATAACAACAAGGGTGCATGGGTGCGATGTAGGAAGAATCCTCATAGATGGGGGAAGCTCAGCAGATGTGATGTTCTGGCCTTGTTTCAAGAGCTTGGGTCTTAGCAGGGCAAGGCTGATGCCCTACCATCACCCATTGATAGGCTTCAGTGGTGAGAAGGTACACCCATTGGGCATGTATGAAATGGATGTACGGATGGGAGATGAATGGCCTAAGAGGCTGACCAAGAAGATAAACTTTTTTGTTATGGACGAAATGTCTTCTCGGCCTACAACCTCATCATCGGAAGAGTGTCCCTCAAAGAGTTTGAAGCCGTGCCGTCGACGGTCCACCAGATGCTAAAATTCCCGACTCCTTATGGGGTAGGGGAAGTGCAAGGGGGCCAGACCAAAGCGCGGGAATGTTATTTCAACTCGGCCGAAGAGAGAGAGGCCCATAAGAGAGCAACCGCCACTTATAACATTGACACTCTTGATCCCAGAGACGAAACAAAATTGAAGAAGGGCGAGGCCGCGGAAGAGGTAGAATCTATCGTCCTCAATGAGGACGAGCCGGAAAAAACCGTCCAGGTCGGCAAGGCCCTGGAGCAAGGGATCAAGGAAGAGCTGATAAACTTCCTCAGGAGGAGGCAGAGTGTCTTCGCATGGAGTCACGCAGACATGCCTGGTATCGACCCTGAGATCATGACCCACAAGCTCAACGTGGACAGCGATGCCAGGCTTATAAAGCAGAGGCGAAGAGTCTACTCCAGGGAGAAGTATGAGATCATCCGGGAAGAGGTGCAGAAGTTGGAAGAGGCCGAGTTCATAAGAGAGGTTACTTATCTAGAGTGGCTCTCAAATGCAGTCATCGTGCCTAAGGCCAATGGAAAGTGGCGAATGTGTGTAGAATTCACAGACTTGAACATGTCTTGCCCAAAAGACAGCTATCCCTTACCTAGGATATACCAGATGGTGGATGCAACGACAGGGCACGAGCTCATGAGTTTCATGGATGCTTATTTAGGTTATAACCAAATCTTCATGGATGCCGAAGACTCTGAGAAGACAGCCTTCATTACTGATAAGGGGACATACTGTTACAAGGTGATGCCCTTTAGTTTGAAAAATGTGGGTGCGACCTATCAACGTCTTGTCAATAAGATGTTCGAGGAGCAGATAGGTAAGACCATGGAGGTATATGTGGACGATATGCTAACGAAGAGCCTGAAAGCATGTACTCACATGGCAGACCTTGAGAAGACCTTCAACGTCATGGACTCGTACAAAATGAAGCTCAACCCGGCGAAGTGTGTCTTCGGGGTAGGAGCCAAAAAATTCCTGGGGTTAATCGTTAATCAGAGGGGGATTGAAGCAAACCCTGAGAAAATCAAGGCCCTGCTCGACATGAAGACTCCTAGGAGTATCAAGGATGTCCAGAGACTCACGGGAAGAGTGGAAGCCCTTAACAGGTTTGTTTCTAGGGCAACGGACAAGTGTCTTCCGTTCTTTAAAGTTCTGAGAAAAGGCCTTCCAGTGGGACGAAGAGTGTGAAAAAGCCTTTGACCAACTCAAGTCATACTTGGGGTCTCCCTTGTTGCTGTCTCGGCCCATCACGGGGGAGAGGTTGTTTGTATATCTAGCAGTCTCTGAGTCAGCCATCAGCGCAGCTATCGTACGGGAAGAGGATGGTATCCAGAGGCCTGTGTATTTCAACAGTAAGGCCCTTCAAGGGTCTGAACAAAACTATCCCCGGATGGATAAATTGGCTTATGCCCTGATACATGCCTCAAGGAAGATGAAGCCTTACTTACAAGCTCATTCCATGGTAATCCTCACTGACTCCCGGCTAAGGCAGGTTCTGCACAAGCCTAAGAAGTTCGAAAGACTGATGACCTGGGACATCGAGCTAGGAGAGTATGATCTTACCTACCAGCCCAGGACAGCCATTAAGGGGCAGGCCCTCGCAGACTTTGTTGCAGAGTTCACTTGGGAAGAGGCCGAGACAGAGAAAGGTTCAGATAACGACGAAGAGACGAACCGAAGTGTCTTCCGAGATTCGGAAGAGACTGCCCCGTACATCTTCCGAGGCCGAGAAGAGGTTGTCCCGGGCAAAACTCGGAGCAGAGTAGAAGAAAATAAAAAGGATCGATACCTCTTCAAAAAGGGGGTTATGAGAGAAGGGGTCTTCTCATCAGATGCAAACGTATGGAGCCTCTTCGTTGATGGCTCTTCCTGTGAGAGTGGAAGTGGCGCAGGGCTAATACTCTCAGCTCCAGATGGCGCCAACATTGAGTACGCCTTGGGATTAAACTTCCAGGCCTCCAACAACGAGTCTGAGTATGAGGCCATGATAGCAGGTCTTTTATTGGCAACAACTCTTCAAGTAAAGCGACTCCTACTCCATAGTGACTCAAGGTTGGTTGTCAATCAAATGTTGGGGGCATACGAGGCCAAAGATGAAAGGATGGCCAAATACCTAAAGAAGGTAAGAGGGTTGCTAGAGTATTTTGAAGAAGCAAAGCTGAAGAGAGTACCTCGGCTGAGCAACAACCATGCCGATGCATTGGTAAGACTGGCCTCGGCAATGAAGATAGATTTGGGAAGGACCATTCCAATCGAGGTCTTAGGAAAAGCAAGCATCGAGGAGGATGAGGTATGTAGTCCTTGTCACAATGTGAACCTAGGAGACTCGTGGATTGACCCGCTTGTCAGATACCTAAGAGAGGGGGAGCTACCCAAGTCCAAGATGGAAAAAAGAAAGTTGAGATACAGGGCTGCAAAGTTCTCATTGGTAGGAGACGTCTTGTACAAAAAGGGATTTCTACTGCCTCTCCTCAGATGTGTGCACCCTGCGGAAGTACCCCAGGTCTTAAGGGAGGTACATGAGGGTTCTTGCTCTAGACACATTGGGGGAAGACCCTTAGCCAAGAGGATCATCACTCAGGGATACTGGTGGCCTACCCTGTCTAAGGACGCAGCAGACTATGTGAAGAGGTGCGACAAATGTCAAAGGTTAGCCACCATCCCTCACCAACCTCATCAGCCTATGACGTCGATCTCTTCTCCATGGCCATTTGCGGTATGGGGAATTAACTTAGTAGGACCTTTGCTAAGAGCTGTCAATAGCTATAGATTCTTGATAGTTGCCATTGACTACTTTTCAAAATGGGTAGAGGCAGAGCCGATGATAACCATTACAGAGCAGAAGACCTTCCACTTCATCTGGAAGAACATCATATGTAGATATGGCCTCCCGAACACGCTCATCTCGGACAATGGGACCCAGTTCAAGAATGCCTCCTTGGAGAAGTATTGCCAAAGTGTGAGGATCAGAAAGTTCTGCTCATCTCCTGGTCGACCCCAGGCAAATGGCCAGACCGAGGTCACGAACAGAACCATCTTGGATGGAATCAAGAAGAGGTTAGAAGACGCGAAGGGGAGATGGATAGAAGAGGTCTACGCTGTGCTGTGGGCTTACAGGACCACAGCAAGGACACCCACAGGAGAAACCCCATTCATGCTGGCACATGGTTCAGAAGCCGTCATACCAACGGAAGTAAGCCTACCAACTCATCGGATTCAGACCTCCGACCCCGACAGCAATGGGGAGAAGAGGAGGCTAGACCTGGATCTCATTGAAGAAAGAAGGGAAAACGCAGAGGTCAGAAAAGCAGCCTACCAGCAGAGGGCAGCAAAATTCTACAATCAGAGGGTGAAGTCAAGACCCATTGCAGTGGGAGACCTAGTTCTAAAGAAGACACTACAGAAGGCAAACAAGCTACACTCAAACTGGCATGGCCCCTACAAGGTGACGGAAGAGGGTGTGCCTGGCACTTACAGGCTAGAAAACCTAGAAGGAGAACCTTTCACTAACCCGTGGAATGCTGACCATCTCAAGAGATATTACATATGATGTATAGAATTTTATGAAAATGTACTATCTTAATGAGAGGAGGTTATTAATAAAGATCAGTTTCCATATCAAGTTCTTGTTTCGTTCTTTAGACCATAAGTTTATTATGAGGCATACCTCTTAGGTGATGACCTCAGACCCTCATAACATCACTCGGTGGTGACGAGGTCTGAGCTCAGACACCTAGGTTAGATGACCTTAGACTCTTAACATCATTAATTTGGTGACATTATGAGGCTAACCTCTTAGGTGATGACCTCAGACCCTCATAACATGACTCGGTGGTGACGAGGTCTGAGCTCAGACACCTTGGCAGATGACCCCAGACCCTTAACATCATTAATTTGGTGAGATTTATTATGAGGCTAACCTCTTAGGTGATGACCTCATACCCTCATAACATCACTTGGTGGTGACGAGGTCTGAGCTCAGACACCTGGGTTAGATGACCTTAGGCTCTTAACATCATTAATTTGGTGACATTATGAGGCTAACCTCTTAGGTGATGACCTCAGAACCTCATAACATCACTCGGTGGTGACGAGGTCTGAGCTCAGACACCTTGGTTAGATGACCTCAGACCCTTAAACATCATTAATTTGGTGACACATTATGAGGCTAACCTCTTAGGTGATGACCTCAGACCCTCATAACATCACTCGGTGGTGACGAAGTCTGAGCTCAGACACCTTGGTTAGATGACCTCAGACCCTTAACATCATTAATTTGGTGACTATTATGAGGCTAACCTCTCAGGTGATGACCTCAGACCCTCATAACATCGCTCGGTGGTGACGAGGTCTGAGCTCAGACACCTTGGTTAGATGACCTCAGACCCTTAATATCATTAATTTGGTGACTATTATGAGGCTAACCTCTTAGGTGATGACCTCAGACCCTCATAACATCACTCGGTGGTGACGAGGTCTGAGCTCAGACACCTGGGTTAGATGACCTCAGACCCTTAACATCATTAATTTGGTGACACATTATGAGGCTAACCTCTTAGGTGATGACCTCAAACCCTCATAACATCACTCGGTGGTGACGAGGTCTGAGCTCAGACACCTGGGTTAGACGACCTCAGAACCTTGACCATTAATTTGGTGATATTTATTATGAGGCTAACCTCTTAGCATTCAGAGGTCATATAGCATTCAGAGGTCATATAGCATTCAGAGATCATATAGCATTCAGAGACATTCAGAGGTCAAAATAAAGGAAGAAAGTGGCATTCAGTAAAAATAAGAGATTACAAGTATTCATTACAAAGTACTGATGTTACAAATTACGAGCTCAGTTACAAGTCAAAAATTACAAATTATAACTTAAAGGTCTGAGGGGGGAGCATTGACAATATCGGCTGGGTTGACCTGATCAGCATTGGTCACCTCAGCCACATCATCAGCAGGGTCAGTCCCTCCGAGATCAGTCCCTTCCAGAGTAGGAGTCTGACCAGGGGCAGCAGCCTCGTCTTCTACTTCTTGCAGTGCCTGGGCAAACTGAGGGTCGGTAAAGCCGAGGCCCATAAAGTCGGAGGCCTTTATAGTGCCAACCTCCTTATCTCTGACCTCGGCCCATTTGGTAGTGGCTTTGATACCTCTTTCGAGGTATTCAAAACCAAAACCTACGAACTCCTCAGAGACTTTGTAGTCAGAAATTATTCTCTCTGAGGCATCTGCAAGGGCAGCCTTCACAGCCTCATTGACCTTCCGCTGCAGAGCATCATCCTTATCCTTTAGGGCCTTGGTGTGGCTTTGGACGAGCGCAGAGATATGTTTTTCCAAACCCTGGGCCTTATTTTCAGAGTTCTGGGCCTTATTCTCGGCATTCTGTAACTCTGACCTCAGACGGTCAACCTCGGGCTTCACGGTGCTCTCGACCTTCTCAGCCTCCTGCCCCTTCTGAATAAGAGGCAATTTCCTCATGGCCCAGTTAGATAGCTGGTACATGGTAGTCACACCCTGCATAGATAATGAAGAGGTTAGATGGGAGTAAAATCAGAGGTTGCACTTGTAAAATTATTGGCAAAAGGAACAAGTCATACCTGGACGGCCCTATGGAGGCCGAACTCAACCATCATGGAGGTGTCCATGGCCCTGTAAAAATGCTTATCGGCCTCTGTCATCATGTTGGCAAGTGCGTCCATGGCCTATCTGCTGTGGCCGACCACGCTATCAGTGAGCTTCAGCTAGTCCAGATGAGCCGACAGGGTGTCGGCCGAGATGGGGATCGCAGCGTCTGGGGTCTTCTTTTGCCTTGAGGCCGGCCTCTGATCCTCAGAGGCTGGGACCTCAGAGGCCCTTTTCTTTGATTTGGATGTTGAGGGAGCCGGAGGAGGAGCGTTCAAACCAGTCTTCTTTGCAAGTCTGGCCAAACTAGGAGCTGCCATCTCCCACAACTCGTCTGGGACACCTGGTGGTCTCTCTACAAAAGTGAAAAGATAAGAGTTAAAAATTAAACATGAATGATCAGGGGTTAGACTTGAAATAAAAAGGAAAATCCTTACCAAAGTCAACAAGGGGACCTCCACCTAGGCTCGTACCCGAGAGATACTGGGGGGTCAGCAGATGTTCGAATTTGACAAACAGATCATGTACCCCTTGGTCTTACAGGGCCTTCACCTTTTTGATATTTTGAAGACTTAGGCCAGGATCGGCCCTGGCAGACATGGTGACTTTACTCTGAGGGGTATCCTCGGCTCAAAAGTGGAAGAGGGAACAGATGAGCCAAATTCCCATGGCCCTGAGGCGAAAAAATACCGGGGCTTCCAGTTATGATTTGAGGTCTGAGTGACCTAAAGCATCTTCTTCTCAGGCCTCCGAGCCACAAAGTGATAGTAGCTCGGATGGTTTTTGGCCGAGGTAGGGACGTAACAACCAGCAAAGACCTGAACTAGGAGGTCAGAGTGGTGGACTGCCCTCTACAAGATGATGGATCCAATAATGACTCTCCAAGCATTGGGAGAGAGCTGTGAGGGGGCCAAGTTGATAAAGGAAAGAATGGACCTGATAACGGGATGAATGGGTAGACGAAACCCTAACTTAAACATCTGCTCATACAAGCAGATTTCTCCATCTCGGCCGTGGTAGGCCCTCTCTTCCCTCAGAGGTCTCCTTAATTTGATTGAGGGACTGATGGAGTATAAGTATCTAAAGTGCAACAGATCCACCTCAGCGACTGTGCTCTCGTACTCGTCCGCCTCAGAGACGTCAACATCACTTTCAGCATCCTCATCGTCGTCAAGCTCAACGTCGGCTGGAGAAGACGTAGACGGGTGACCAGGGAACCTCTGAGCAAACTCGTCCCCGGTAATGGCCGACAGAGGGATGGCATCTAGAATAGGTGGCACAGCTACACTAGGCTTAACAAGTTCAACCTCTGAAGATGAGTTTGAGGTGCTTGAGCCATTCTGGGACGAGGCTCGGCTGGAGACCTCGGCCTGATCAGGGTCCTGACCAGTCCGAGGTGTAAAATCCATGGCCTCTTGGAAG
Source organism: Sambucus nigra (assembly GCA_949130495.1). Taxonomy (NCBI): domain Eukaryota; kingdom Viridiplantae; phylum Streptophyta; class Magnoliopsida; order Dipsacales; family Adoxaceae; genus Sambucus; species Sambucus nigra. The sequence goes on from OX422209.1 coordinate 122,194,162, forward strand.
GAGTCCACAGACATAGGGTCTGAGGTGGAGGACTCAGACTCAGACATCGGCAATGAGTTAGCAGAGACGTCTGTCTGATAGAAGTTCTTAGGAGGATCAGGATATACCACCTTGAGAGGTGGGGGAAAGATAGGTCTGACAGGGAACTCCTGAGACCTACGAGCCTCTTCCTGAGCTCTTTCTATTTGCCTAATTTTTTCTAAGGTCTTCTCTCTAAGAGAAGGGAAGTCCTCAAGAAGCTGGTACAGGGGCCTGAGCATCAGAGGACGACCCTAAACTTGGGAAAAATCTCTAAAGCTACAAACACGAATGGCTTATAAAATAAAGGGGTTTGAAGATAAAACTAAGGAATTTCAAGAAAGCACAGGTCGCCTGAATCAATGAAGCTCGCCGGAAAACTCAAATGAACCACCGGAAAACTTAAAAGGTCACCGGAAAATGCAAACCGAATGTCAAAAACAAAGGAAATGGAAAAAGAGGAGTACCTGGAAGTGAATCAACGAATGAAACCAAGAGAATCCACAAGAAACCTACAGGAAAGCTTCTGCAGAAAGAGCGCTGGATTGAAGAGGCCTTAGAGAGGAAATTTGCAGGAAACATCGTGCGCGGGAAAGAAAAGAGGAAGAAGAAAGAGGAAGAAAGGGTTTAACCCCTTAAATAGTTGGGCACGCTTCTCAAGGCCCATCATTGCCTTAGAAAACCCAAGGGACAACTACTGACAGCACACGCCAAGTTGGCACGCCCTAGATTGGGACAGGTGTCATGCAGGTGTTAGCCTTGGGACGAACAGGCCTCGGAGGTGAAGCAATCCCCTAGCCACTTGCTCTCGCATATGACTAAGGGCTGGGGGTGATTGATACACCCAAGTATAACCTCGGCCCAGGGACACCTACCTCGGCCGAGATGATGGCCGAAACATTGATCGACCCTAGGAAGGCCAGGGGCGCGCGATACCATCCCTCGGCCAGACCTACCTCGGCTCAGGCCGACACTACCATCTACACAGCCAAGGGGCATTGCGCTCATCACAGGCATCAACAGCACTCTGGGTATTGCAACCTCGGCCAAGGGTGGGCCGAGGTGACAGGGAGCCAACCCTCGACTTGGAACCGGTTCAACCTCGTCTTGGGACGAGGTCACAAGAGGCCTTAGTAATCACCAGCATGGGACTATCCCTACCTCGGCTGGGGCCGACCTAGCATAATGTCTCGGCTGAGATCAGGCCGAGACTCCTCATGACACCTCTCGAATTGAACGAACATCAAGCCTTTACAGCTCGGCCTCTCCCAGGCCGAGGTCATTCACCAACATGACTGCCGAGCATCTGTTGACATTTGGATAAGGACACCTGGCACAAATCAGTTGTAACAAGATTATTCTCCACATGGGGGGGGGGGGGGATATTTCATCATCATTGCTTACATGTCACAGTGACAGATGGCATTCCCACATTGGTGAGGATACCACACACACGCTCATTGCATGCATGGGGGGTACATTACGCCCCCTAGGCACTATATATAGGGGTCATCTCCTACCTTGCAAAAGGATCCAATTATTAAAACCCTAGCTAAAACTCTATCTAAAGATACAATAGTGAGAGAGAGCTTGAGAGGTTGTATCCATGGCCATTAGTGCCTTCTTTCAGTGATATTACTCACATACTCACAGTGGACGTAGGCCAGATTGGTTGAACCACTTATATTCCGGTGTCGATTCCCTTATCCTCATCTCATTCTTATCTACTTTATATAGCTGTGCTGCCATTGTTATACTTATATTGAGCTTGGAAACACTTCACCTGGTGGTGCTAATTCTTAGCATCATCACTGAACATACGCTTGCACAGTATAACTCTAACGGTCTGCACGTTATTTCGTCACATGTCACACTTGAAGAGTATAATCGTATCATGACTTGTGAAACTTCGAAAGAAGCTTGGGATACACTAGCACTCACTCGCGATGGCCCGAGAATGGTTAGGGCGTCTAAATTGCAAAATCTCACTACACAGTTTGAGACGATTAAGATGTTAGAGAGTGAGATGTTTGATGAGTTTTACACTAGGTTGTCCACTATTGTTAATGTGACGTTTAACTTAGGTGAGAAGATTCCCAATAACCAAGTGATAAAGAAAAATTTGAGATTGTTATCGAGTAGGATTGATGCGAAAGTGACAGTTATGAATTCCCTTGGTATGCTTAACTTGTCAAAACTGGAGGAGATCGTAGGTGACCTGCAAACCTATGAACTCTATATGTTTACCTCCAAGCAAGTGACAAAGAAAGAAAATGGCATTTCTTTGAAAGCCCTGAAGGAGGAAACTAACGTTTCGAATGAAAATTCCGATTCTGACTTTGAGGATGCCGTCTTGTTGGCAAGAAAGTTCAAGAATTTTCTTCAAATTCATAATCAATCGACAGATTCCAAAAACTTTGAGAAATTCAATAATAAGGGAGACTCCACACCTGGGGATAAAAGTGAGAAATCTAAGAGAGATGAGTCTGATAGGTTTTTTCAGTGTGAGGGGTATAGTCACAGAGTAGCTGAGTGTCCCACTAGACTTAAGAAAGAGGGAAATAAACCGATAATATACAATGCCACCTTAAGTGATAGTGAACCGAAAGAGGGAGAGGATTCCCCCATTGAGCGTAACTTTGTTCCGTTTATGGAATGTCATGTGAGCGACGATGATATATCTTCCCCCGAGGATACTCATGTGCATGACACTTCCGATGCTGTTGAGAGTGCTTCCCGAGAGGGTGATGAGAGGGAGGATGAGGAGATCGACGTAGAGAGTTGAAATTTGCATTTTGAGAGTTATTTGAGGAGAAAATAAAGGTTAAAAAGGCTAACTCAAAATTGCAAGCTAAGTTGAAAGAGCGTGCCGTAAAAAATAATGATGGATTAATTGAGGATCTTAGGGGACGGGAGAAGAAGCTTAGGGAGAAGTTAGAGTACGTCGAGAAAGAGAGAGACACCCTTAGAGGTTTGATGGAGGCTTTGAAAAAGGAGTTGCTAGAGTTTGAGGAGTTTAGGAGTCTACTCGAGTCCAGGATTAAGGAGTTAGAGGAGAGTTTGAGAGACTCGTCTAGAGTTAAATTTGACTTGAAGGCTAGAAGTGAGAAGTTGGATAGGATGCTAGGCACCGTCCAAATTAAGAGAGATAAGGGAGGTATTGGCTTTGATGATCGTGTTGTTCCCATTCCCCCCGCACGGGTGAGAGAGCCACATAGGAACGTTATTAAAGGTACACATATAGGTCACTTTCCATACCATCTCTACACTTGCACGTTTTATGGTAGGAAAGGTCACCTTAGAAAGTTTTTCTATGACCTTAGGAATGTTTCTCGAAAGTTTAGGATGTTTAGGAATAAAGTTGCCCCGATTCCCCCCACCCCCATGCGTCATTACACACCTACTTGGGTTCGGATTTGGTAGCTTTAGGACTAAAACTTCATGGTTCTCATTTGGTTGCACTTGATTCTTCCCATGCTAAATCTAAAGGTTGAGTGTGTTACCATGTTTATAATTTTGTATTATATTTTTCATTTATTGCATTTTATTTGAAAAATACAAAAAGATTTTTGGTTTTGAATTTTTTTGAGAAAAACACAAAAAGATTTTGCTTTTATTTGAGTCAAAATAATTTGAAAAGGCCAAAAATATTTTCTGTTTTGTTTTTTTTGTGCCTTGAGTTAACATGTTTGATATGGCATATTAGTGTGTTTGGATCCCCTTTCTTTCCATTATTCATGTGGCTAGGACATTTGGTCATTATTATCGATGCTTAAAATGATCTTAACCATTGCGTTATGGGGTATTTTCGAAGTTGATATGCGTTTTGATTCTATTTTGTAAACATGCACAAGTTTATATGGATGGTTGACTACTTTTACATATTTGAGTTTAGTGAGACGTTCTTATCTCAATTTTGTCATCTATGCGTAAGTAGACTTAAGGAGAGGTGTGCATGTAATAATCGTTTACAGTGAGGATTAAATTTTAAAAAATGATGAGTATATGAGAAAGGGCTGTGAGAGTGTAAAATTGACTCGTCGTGAAAGACAGTGTTTAAAAGAGCCCGAAAAAAGTTCAGTAAGGCAATAAAAAGAATCATATGCCAAAAATGAGCCAAACTAGTTTAGTTCATTCAAAGAAAAATTCTGATATATATTTGAGGGAGTTTAAATGGATTAAAATTTTTAACGGGGTTGCACAAAGAATCCTAAGGTTGATAATTCGTGTCATGACGCTATTGTTTATAGAATCGCCAAAATTATGGATACATGTGCATGATGTTTGTTTAGTTCATTAAGCTCACACTTTAATTGTCACATATGGCTATAATAAAGTTTGATGATATATTGCAATTGATTAGAGCTTCTTGATCGTTTCGATGGTTGGAATAATGATTCCTTTGATTTAGTTCACACACATACATTCCATGTTCATGTTTAGGCACATCGATACTATGTTAGCATGTTACTCATATTTGTTTGTTTTTGTGGTTTCTCTGTTTTGCTATTGTTTCGCAGTTTTGAGCCCCTTCCAGTTAGGATTTTCACATAATTTTTCCACTGGGCAACACTGTTTAATTTTCTGGGGAAATTGTGAGAGTTTATTTATGTCATTCAAATGACACATGTCTTCATTCGAGCGATGTCTCATCTCATTCAAATGACATCCCTGGCTCGTTCGAACGACAACCTGTTTGACCAGTTTGATTTTTCTGGTTGATTTCTGTTTCATTACACTGCTGCATATTGATTCATATTTTGGTATTGGGTTTCTGTTTATGCAGTCTACTTTAATCATTGACATATTTTGCTGCATTGGTTAGTTTATCACAACTTCTTAGACTAATATATTTTTGTGTGATTCATTATTTACGAGCTACTGATTTGACATCGATTGATCATATTTAGCTGGTTTTTGTATGTTTATCTAGTATAATATGAGTTAACGTAATCATATTGGTATCTCACATGCTAGATTTGTTTATCTTTTCACCAAATTATCTATTCGAGACAAAAAAAGGGGAGAAATGATGTCTGTGATGTTAGGGGAGGTTTGTTTGTGTGACTTGATATCCTGATTTATATATTTGCACATATTGGTATCATGTTTTGTTCACATAACAAATGATTTGAATTTAATCTTTCATATTGATTTATATCATTTGTTCCTCCGTATTTCACTTGGTATTTGCCTGTTTCATATGTGTAGGTATGCTTAAAGATATTCGAGATTTCAAGTCTACATCACATTCAGACATTCAGAGACAGTTTCATGGTTGAAGAATCTTATCCTGTGCTGATGATGTATTTTTCATTTTGGATTTTATGGGATGGGATTTAGGCTTCATACGGCTTGACGGCCCGGCTTAGGAATTTCACTGCTGGTTTGTTCCAAAATAGTCAAAGGGGGATATTTGTAAGGACAAAATTTCCAATTGAGTCTTAATGTAGTTTTGACTTATTTTCGAAACAAAACATGTTTGAGTCAAATGTAGATTTTTATTGTTCGATCACTACGAGACTATAGCCTATCAAAGATTAATTGAAGACGTTGCGGAAAGGCTACAAGGAATGAATCATGTCGAAGTTTAATTGGTGAAATTTCTCATCTTCAAGGTTTAATTGCATTCCGAGATCACTTGGGTATGAATGCATAATGTTAATGAAACTCGAAATTTTATTGTACAAAAATAAGGATGTTACTTTTAAAAGAAAATGTTTTTTAAATGTTTTAAAAGTGTTTTAAATGTTTACAATTTGTTTAGAGATGATGAGGACAGATTAGAGTTGGTTTTAAGTAAAACAATGTTTTCAAAGTTGAATGCATAAAAACTCTAAATCCGAGTGACGTTGTTCAAACGACAAGCACTGTCGTTCGAACTAGTGTTGCTGTCATTCGAACGACGCAGTATCTCGCTCGAACTTGATTCCTCCACCGCCTTAAAATAATTATAAATAGGTGTTGTCAGTTTCCTCGAGGTGTGTGCAGTGCGAAGAATAGTTCACGATACAAAAAGGTTTCTGTACAAAGTTTTCTAAGTGTTTTCACAATAAAATATCCTTAGAGTTTCAAGATCCGAGCTATTCATTATCATATGTTCTTGTGATCTTGTTAGCACCAAGTTTGAGGTTCTATTGAAGATCCATTGCTGGTTTTGAGGTAAAGATTCGGTGGATACTGATTTTTACATCGTAGACGATACAAGCCATATCAGTGGGCACTGTGAAGGTTGCTAGAAGATCAGAGGAGCGTCAAGTCTCGTGGGTGGATCGAGTCATTGAATAAGACTACCATCCGACTTTGTAATTTCATTGTCATAGTGATTTTATGGCTTGGGCCGTCTGAGATTTTTTCCCGATTGGGTTTTTCCTTGTACATCGGCGTTGTGAGTATTGCTTTACTTTATTTTACTTGATTTAATCACTAGTTACATACTTAGGGTTAAACGAGATAAAATCTGGTTAAGTTTATTTGTGTCACAACTTGGTTTGATAAAATTGAAAAAGAGTTTTTCAAAAAGAGCAAATTAATTTGCATTCATCCTTAACTTAATTCCGCTCAAGAAAAAGTTATATTTTAGGGACCTACAGATTGCTCAACATGAAGCTACTTGGGAAGCAGAGGAAGCTATGAAAAAACAATATCACAAGCTTTTTGTAGGTTAATTCAAGGACGGATTTTTAATTAAGTAGGTAGAATGCAATACTCGCGTAGCATTGAAACCCTAAAACAATCATACTACGATCAGTTAACCCTATATATTACCCTATATCTCCCCTTATAACTTAGTCAAATTCAAAAAACCTTAACAAAGTTAAAACTACTCATGAAACCCTATAACGTTTATTAATTACACAATTACCCCATGACCAAAATACCCCTATAATCTTTTAAAGAAGCATAACCTGACCTATATTTCATTCCAAGACCAAAACCTTATGTCAAATTGAACCCTTAGACCTAAAATAATTTAATTTTGCAACCCCAACCCTTGAACTTTCTTGAAATTATACAAATTCCCCTTAAATATAGAAATTAATCAAATAAAATGCCAAATAAATACCAAATATCTTCCTCAAGGACCAAAATGAAAACAAATATTATTACAAAATCGCCTGCCAATAATGCATCCAAATTAGAAGAAATGAATAAAACTCATAAGGGAAACATCCCCACACATGTGAAAACCTTGTTCACCATTGTTATCTTCTTAAAACTTGAAAGAAGTCACCTCCCTTAAACACCAATCAATCGCCCTCTGATCTACCCTATAAAACCCTCATGAAATCTAGCCTTTAAATTCACTAGTACAACATAAAATAATTTATTTTTTTCATTCCAAACTAGTAAACTATAATTTTATGCACCTTTCTTATTGTTATTATCCAAAATATTTTCTGCACTATCACAAAGTTCAACCCTATCAAAGAACCCAAGCTTTTACATGTTGTATGGTCTGTATCGGTAAAAATATTCAAACCCTCTATTAAAGCTTGAGCTTTAATACTCTATTCCTTAACTTTAAACCTATTTCAAAGTGGGGAATGAGTTCCTTATGAGCCTAAGAGCTCAAATGCAATGTCTATTTTCAAGAATAAATGAGTTTTGTTACCTAATTTTTTAAAGGTATTTTCGAAGTTCAGTAACTTCTAATCTAAAATTTTCTCAAATCAGGATACCTCAAACCTTCAAACAAAAGCCAAAAAGAAAACCAACTATAAGCATAAAATACATTGACATACTTTGTAACTGCACGAATATTTGGTCAAATTTTTCAAAAAACATATTATTTGTAACTCAATATTTTTTAACCTTAATCCATGAAACTCTCGAAAAAATTAGGCTGGATTGGTTCAAGAATCATCTAAAATGGTTTAAAATATCAAGAGATATTCGAGGTCAAAGTTTCATAAAAAACCTATCTAACTGTCGAGAGGTTGAAGGTGGATTTTTCAACTAGAAAATATTGACCAAACCTGTAAGGGCACTTGTCCAATCAAAAATTTAGATTTGTTTCCAAAATTATCATTTAAATTTTCTAGTCAAAATGGTATAAGATAAGGTTGTGTTTGGTCAAACCTATTTTAAAAGTATTATTAAAAATATTGACCCCTCAATTTGTTTTCACGTTGTGAATTTTCACCTAATTTTTTTCACATATTCTTTGATAAATTTTAAGCCATACAGTCATCTACGCCTTTTTTCAAACTGCAATTCTTAAAGTTTTGTGGTTGTTTTATAATTATTTTTGATAGTTTAAAATGAATGCCATAATTTGCAAATATCATGAAAAGAAAACCTTATGTCTACCATTTAGGGGTCGAACGACCTAATGATGTATATAAAAGCTCATTGCATATGTAATGGTGGTGATTTTACTCAATCTAGTTAAATGATCTTATCCATTCTATTCACATTGGTAATTTAATTTTGACATTAGTAATTATATTTATGTTTAGAAACAAGTTTTGAGCCTGATGCTATTCTAATATTCCAATTAGTTAATTTTTCCAAATTTTAACTAATTGTGTTGAGTTTTTTTATGATTAGTTATAAATTAGTGACATTGGTTCAGAGAGTGATTTTACTCCTTTTCCTTTTACAATATTATTTATTGGAAAAAATGTAATTGTTGATACCAAATTCAGTCTGCTGACATGGCTCAATTGAGTGAAGACACGTGGCAATCTGCGTGGCAATAACAAACACTTCCGAACAACACCTTGACTTCGAGGAACTCAATTTCCCCACATAGCAAATACTCCGACCAATAGACGCTCTCTGAGGAACCATACTGCAACGAGGAACTCTGCTTCCCCGATCAACTCAGACGCTCCGACCAACAAGTGTTCTCCGAGGAACTTTAATACACCGAGCAACTTATGAGTACCGAGCTACTTAGGCGGTCCGAGCAGCTTAGGCGGTCCGAGCTGCACCTCGAACAGAGCATTAATAGCAGGATAACCAACAGATTGACTGTGCATTAAATGCTTATTATTATCATACAGATGTATACGCCTAATGGACAGCTATGTATTACCCTTTCACATGTACAACCTGAGGGCTATAAATACATTGTATCATCCTCATTGTAAGGGGACCGGGAATTTCTTGACTAAACTGGTAATCAAGAATTCCCAAATAGTCAGCAATAATAGAAACAGTGGACGTAGGCCATTCTTATAAGGCTGGACCACTTTAAAATTTCTTTGTCTCATTTTATTTTATCTGTGATTAAATAATTAGATATAATCTAATTTTTTACATCAACAGTAATTGTGACCTCAATTTAATGAAATAGTGTACTTTATCAATACTGGATTACGTTAAATATTATTATTGTCAATATAATAAAGTTTAACAACCGTTGCTTACCTGGTTTTTAAAATGAAAAATTGCCAAAAAAATATTCTTTGTACAATCGAATTTCGCACGCACAACACGCATGGGACTTAACTAGTAAAAATAGATATATAGATAGATTTGGAATAGTTTTGACTTAATCTAAGTCTTAATTTCAATATAATATAGTCTTTAAATAATTTGACAAAATGGAAGCCTATTTGGCTTTTTAGAGCTTCTTACAAATGTATCATAATTGTTCTTGTATACTAAGTTCAAAAACATACCAAAGTAAATTATGGGTGAATGACATTAATAGAAAAAACTCAATATAAGAACAATAATAAATAAAAATTAAGAGAAAGAGTATAATTATAGTAACTTACTATTCGGACAGTAATGAGTTAGAGAGGACATATATTAAGATGAATATAATGTTTTTGATAATTTTCTAATTTATTTAGTTGCGTAAATTAAAGGGTGCCTATTATTTATTTTGCACAAAGCCCTCTAAATTTCAAGATTGACTCTAATTGGAGGTATGATTCTACATTTACCATATGTACTAAAAACTTCAATTCATTGTAAGTAGAGAATGTTTGGTCATTAATTTTTAATCTCTAACTTATATGAAAAATTTAGTAGTTTAAATGTTATTGGAAAAAAAGGTTGACAAAATATAAGAAGTGTGATGACATATCATTTTAAGAATACTTGTATTTATATTAAAGAGTATATTTCTCGAGCGATCAAAATTGTTTGAGGGGGATGGGATTAAGTTAATAAGGGTTTGAATAATGATATTATTAGTGGACTGGGACAAACCAGGATCTATTAAAAGTATAATTTTACAAAGTCTAACTAATAAGGTTGATAATATATAGGTCGCATAAGGAGATTAATAACAAGGAGGACTGAAATTACAATAGATAATCTAAGGCTAGAAGGACATTGGTCCACTAATAATATTAAATATAGTATAAATATTCACTGACCAGACCTTGCAAAAAAATATCCCACAAGAATGAGACCTAATATGTTCGAAAAATACTATCAGTTTTAGACATAATCAAAGATAATAATTCAAATAAAAATGTTAAAGTTGTTATTCTCCGGACTAAGATAATTATTAAACATGATAATGATGAGGCAGTCAACGCATGTCAGGATAATCCTTGAAATAATATTTTTGAATCTCAAACAGATGATTAGATAAAACTTGTTGTGAATTAGTTGTTGTGACACCCTGCCTAATTAAACCTTGGGTGATCAAGCCTTAATTTAATTTAAAACAGGTTTCTTAAATGGACCATACATAACATCACTATCCAAACTTTTTAATTACTAACCACCTAAGTGAAATTAAGCTAGTGTCAAATTTTTTCTTTATTAAACAGGTAAAACAACTCTTGCGAAAAATGTAAATCAACCAGTACTAAAACCAACCATCATAAAAACTGAATACAATAAAGTCTTGCCAAAAACCACGGCTGAAATAAAACAAACTAAAAATCCAATATATCAGAATAACTGCAAATGTAAAGATTGGACAACATGGAGTACTAAAATTGAGATCTTACACTAGATCTGTAAAAGAGAATCGTCTACGCAAGCCTTGCATCATCCACATGTGCTGCAGCTCCAAAGTCCCTGGAATGAAGTCATGCTGGGTGTCCCTGTGGCTGGGCACCTAAAAGGTTTTTGAAAAGCTTTTACATAGCAAGAGTTAGTACTCAAAACATTTTAAAAATATTTTGCAAGCAGTTATCACAAATATGAGTTATTGATTATACATGTTAAGACATCGCACACTCTCTTGAGTTACCTCACCCCTCTCCTATAGTGCACGCCTAACATTGGTACTTAGTCCACCTAGCTATGCTACCCAAGCTAACTTGTCCAAAGTACTCCACTAAACTTATCTACTCTCTAAGTTCCCATATCACACACGCAGTATTCGAATAGTCCATATCTCATATGTTATATACGTAGATAACTTATCTTTTTTTTTTTTTTTTATAATTAAGTCTCACTACTTAATTACTACTAAAATGTTATCAGTTTATTTTATTATCTATATTCTCATGCCAGTAGATTATACATACAGTATACATTTATCACACGACATATAATAAATATTAATTATCGCTAATATGCCCTTATAACACACATAAAGGACTCTTGGTTCGGAATGATTCATCGACCCCAAGTAAGAGTTGGTTAGGAATAATACATCCACCCCAACTATTTATATATACACATATTCTGGTTCGGGTCTCTTTCATCACGACACCATTTCTAAGGTTTGGTTCGGCATTTTACATCGACCCCAAACATATAATAACCCTATGTTAGTTCGAAATATCTCATCGACCCTAACATAATTAATTTAGGTATGCTTATATTAACCTAAAAGTTCATACAATTCAGTAGGTACACACCCGACCTATCAATCATGTTCGTACGTAATATTTTATTCTCTTATATTAACCGTACTCTTTAATTTACGATTTATCTCACTATCGCATTTAATTGAGTATATGCAATACTCTAAGGGCCCTAGTTACCCCTCCAATTAATTCAGTAGTTAATGCATCTCTATCCTACTCATAATTATTTTGAATTCATGTTAACTCTCCTCGTAACTTAAATTCACCATTTTCGATACTTGATCCGTTCGTTCTACGCTTATCAATTCATTTTCTAAGTTTTTCTCTTAATGACTATGATGGGTCTTAGCTCTCTACCTACTGGTCTTTATCAAGTACTTGGATAGGTATAAAATCACTCCAAACTTCCCAATAAGTGATGGCCATCTAAGAAAATTAAGTCAACAAGATTTTCCATAAAACAACAGGGGTCAATCGATCGAACTTCATTATTTATCGATCGACTGATGAATGTCGATCGATCGATTTTCATAGTCGATCGATCTACTGTTCTGGGCAGCCTCGTCCTGTTACTTTTTTCTTAAGTTTTAACCACTCAAAACTCCATTAAACCTCCTTGAACTCTCTATTAACATAACCAATCAACTTATATATGTATAGAGACTATTCTTAACGTGCATATATCATCAAATCTCTACGAAAATCATCCAAGAACCACCAATATCCTTATTTTCTAAAACCCCTAGATATATGGCTTTTTTTATCTTAAATCATCACATACTCAGATTTATATTTCGTAATAGCAATCAGATTTCTTCTATAATTCAATTCTCTACAGGCGTAAATCTAACTACATGCAAGTCCTATCCCAAATATGCATTTAAATCAAATCCTTCTTAAAGAATTATTCACAAAGCCATTTCTTCTACTCATCTTATGCATTCATATTATAACTCAGATTTTAAATTTTGTAAATAACCACTTGCCTTGATTCAGAGATGATTTGATTTCATGGTTGATGTAGAGTTTGATTATTTATCCCCTTCAATCTTCACTCTTCAATTGCTTGAATTGCTAGAATTTCTTTGAATATCTCACACTTCTCTTTTTATGCTTTGAGAATGACTTCTCTTTTCTCTCTAATGGCTTCTCCGTGAGTTATGAGGTTTCTAACCCTAACCCCTTATTTAATTAGATGATAAAAGACTCCAAAATTCGTAGGTCTTCCCACTCCTATATTTGAAAAGAGTAAAACGCTCCTTAATGGTCTCGACTTAGCCCAAAAATGTCCCGAGACCCAACTAGTACCCCTGGGTATACTATTTTGACCCTTCCGGAGCTAACCGTGACCGCTAAATTGTCATTTGAGTCACTAATATAATATATTTCTTATCTCAATCCCCAAATTTGGTCTACACGCGACACGTGGTTGAGATATAACCAAGTACGTCTATAATTATACATTATGCCGTACACATTGAATATTTCATATTTACTATTCTCACTTAGTAAATCTGACTGTTAATATTAATCTGTATTCTTTCGATCAACATTAAGAAGTTATAATTATTATTTACTCACTTAATAATTACAATTATTATTACCAAATTACTTTGCTCACATAATTTAAATAAATCCGTATTTTCCATTTAAGTACACACTTAATTAAATTCTAAATACACAAAAATACAGGGTATTACATACTTTCCCCCTTACAAAGGAATTTTTCCCTTAAAATTAGAATATACCTGCGATGAATAACTCTGGATACTGCTCTCGCATATCCTCTTCCCGCTCCGAAGTTAATTCATCAACATTGTGGTGTCCCCACTGTACTTGCTCTAACGGAACTACTTTGGATCGTAGTTTACACTCGCTATGATCCAGAATAGCCACTGGTCTCTCCTCATATGAGACATCTGGTTGCAAATCATTCTCCTCTAGTAGGATGTGCTAGAAGGCTCTCTCGCTCCTCCTGTATTTCTTCAGCAACGCCACATGGAACACGTCGTGTATCCATTGAAGATGCTCTGGAATCCCCAATCTGTATGCTACCAGACCAACCATCTCAATAATAGGGAACGATCCTACAAATCTTGGGACTAAATTCCCCTTTTGCCAAATCTCATAATCCCCTTCATAGGAGATACCCGAATCAACACCTGGTAGCCCACCTCAAGCTCCACGTGTCTCGTACCGGCATCAGCATAACTCTTCTGCCTATCCTGAATTATTCGAATACATCCCCAAATTAACTCTATTTTAGCAGAAGTCTCCTGTATCATCTCCAGCCCCAATAGCTTGTTGTCCCCCACCTCTAACCAACAGGTGGGCGAATGACAAGGCCTCCCATAAAGTGCCTCTAATGGTGCCATACCGATAGTGAATTGGTATGAGTTGTTATACACAAACTCTAACAGTGGGAGATATCTCTCCCATTCCCCAACAAAGTCTAGTATACACATTCTCAACATGTCCTTGGGAATTTGATTTACCCTCTCAGTCTGCCCGTCTGTCTATGGATGATATGCCGCACTCAACCGCAAATCTGTGCCCATGGCCTCCTGAAAGCTCTGCCAAAAGTGTGACACAAACACTTTGACTCTGTCAGACACAATATTAATAGGAACCCCATACAACTTAACGATCTCTGAAATGAATAGCTGTGTGTACTGCATCGTATCAAAATTAGTACGGACCGACAAGAAGTGGGCTACCTTGGTCAGCCGATCTACTATCATCCAAATAGAATCGTGACCTCTCTGCGATATCGGTAGTCTAGTAATAAATTCCATCGAAATAATTTCCCACTTCCACACGGGAATCTCTAGCGGCTGTAGCATTTCTGAAGGTCTTTGATGGTCAACTTTTACCAGCTAACATGTAACGCACTTCGAGAAAAACTCTGCTATGTCTTGCTTCATACTCGACCACTAATAATGTTGTCGCATATCCTGATACATCTTGTCCCCACCAGGATGTATCGTAAATCTGGAACTGTGAGACTCGGTCATCACTTCCTGCCTCAACTCCTCGTCTCCAGGTACTACTAACCTCCTATTAAATCGCAGACCTCCTTTTAAACTGACTGAGTAAGACTCTTCTCCCTCTGCTAATAACTATCTCACTCTGTCCTGACAGAACTGGTCCTCTACCTGAGCTCTCACTACTCGCATTGCAATCTTGGGAGTGATGGTCATAACTACCATGAACGCCTTGGCTACCTCATCCTCCTGCTGGAGGTCACTCCACTTAGCTTTCTATATCTCAGCTACATTTCCAGTAGGTCGTCGGCTTAATGCGTCTGCCACCACGTTAGCCTTACCAGGATGATACTGTATATCAAACTGGTAATCCTTCATGAATTCTAACCACCGTCTCTGCCTCGTATTCAGATCCTTCTGTGTGAAGAGATAATGAAGTGACTTATGATCCGTGAAAAGAGTGAACTGTTCCCCCAGAAGATAATGCCTCCATTTCCTTAAAGAAAAAATGACTGCTGCCAACTCGAGGTCATGAGTGGGGTAATTCTTCTCATGTGGCTTTATCTTTCAAGAAGCAGAAGCTATAGCCCTCTCCTCCTACTGTAACATCCCTCCAAGACCCTGCAGGGATGCGTCAGTATAGACCCGGTACTCCAATCCACTTTTAAGTAAGGCAAGTACGGGTGCTGATGTTAACCTGTCCTTTAGCTCATCAAACGCTAACTGATAGTGGTCGCTCCACACGAATGGTACTCCCTTCCGATTCAAGTTCGTCAAAGGACCGAAAATCTTTGAGAACGCCTTGATAAAGCGACGATAGTAACCGACCAACCTTAAAAAGCTATGAATCTGGACGGTGTCGTGGGCTGTACCAATTCCCTCACCGCCGATACCTTACTCGGATCAACAACAATACCTCTATCTGACACAACGTGGCCAAAAAATGAACTTACCATAGACAAAATCCATACTTCCAAAATTTAGCGTACAACTAGTGGTTCCATAACGTCTGAAGAACCATACATAAGTTCTCGGCGTGCTCCTTCTTCGTGCGAGAGTAAACCAAAATATCGTCTATGAACACGATCACAAACTGGTCTAAAAACTCCCTGAATACCCTCTTCATGAGGTCCATGAACACTGCAGGTGCATTAGTGAGTCCAAATGGCATTACCCTAAACTCATATGACCCGTACCGCGATAAGAAAGCGGTTTTAGGTACATCCTCCTCCCTAATACACAACTGATGGTAACCCGACCTCAAATCGATCTTTGAGAAGTATGCAACCCCTCTCAATTGGTTGAACAAGTTAGCTATCCTAGGTAACGGATATTTATTGCATATCGTCACCTTGTTAATCTCTCTATAGTCCACACACAATCGCAATGAAAAATCCCTTTTCTTTACAAATAATACCGGTGCACCCCACGGTGATGTACTCTACCGAATGAAACCCTAACCTAAGAGCTGCTAAATCTGCTCCCTCAGCTTTTGCATCTCTAAAGGAGCCATGCGATACGGTGCTCTGGCAATCGATCTCATTCCTGGTGCTAAGTCGATAACGAACTCAATCTCCCTACTAGGTCGTAACCCGAGCATCTCCTGAAAGACATCCTTAAAATCCCTCAAACTGGGATTGAGTCCAGAGAGACAACCACCTCCTGTGCGGTCTCTTCTTCAATGTAATAGAGATGAGTGCACGCTCCTCCCTTGGGAAGAGGCATCACCACTAGGAACATTTCTTGTCCCGTAATGGTATATATGATAGTCCTGTCATAACAATCCACCATTGCTCTATACCCCGCCAACCAATCTATCCCTAGGATGACTTCGTAACCCTCCATATCCAACACTAGGAGGTCTGCTTCTAGACTCAGTCAATTGACCAAAATGTCCACCTCTTACAAATCGAGTGTATAGGGACCCACTACCCATTGGTGACTCCACACACATAAGATGAGTGTCGGCTGTCTCTAAGAGGCCGACTGCTCGTGTAAATCTAGTGGAAATAAAGGAGTGTGTCGCCCCCGTGTCAAATAGAATACCACCATATAGTTCATGGATAGGAAATGTACTCGCGATTTTTAGTGGTGCTGGAGGTGCTGGCTAGAAAGGAATGTCCCGAACGTTGAACACATGATCGTAGTGAATCTGGCCTGGCTGCTGGTGTGAGGCCTGTGCTTCTGCTGGGGCTAACGAAGCCTGCTGCCCCTGTTGGGTACCCTGCTGCAGTGCCCTATCTTTCTGTGGATAATTTTTACTCTTGTGACCCTGCTGGACACATGTGAAACACTGTCCCCGAAAAAGCCTCTGGCCTTGGCCCTGACGTTGGCCTTGCTGGCCTCCCCCTTGGTTCCCTTAGCCCTGTTGGCCCTGAGGAATTGGCTGTTGGGGTCCATGTTGGCCCTGTCTATTAAATCAATGCCTCCCATGCCTAAACCTCTTGGCAGAATTCCCCTGTCGGGAATCCTGCCCTAGCTGACCCGCTATCTGCTGCTACAGTGTGCTACTGACATTACCTCCATCCACTTTGCCCGGCTGGCTAGGCTCACCTTTCTTGCTTCCCTTCGCATGGAAGCGATGATCCAGAAAGTGTAGTAGAGTGGCGTTGACGACATCTGTATAAGTTACTAATGCCGGATTACCAATCAAATGATACCTGATTCTCCAGGCCAAGCCATCCATAAATTTTGACTTCTTTCGCTCCTCATCGATTACCTCGTTTGGCATAAAGTTATCCAAATGGGTGAACTCTTCCACGTAATCAGCAAATGAGTGATCACCTTGAATGACCTCACTGGATTTCTTCCTCATCAAAGACTCTACTGCTGGTGGAAAGTACTTGCGGTCAAAACGCACCCAAAACTCAGAAATTGCCATTACGCCCCTCTCCTCGACGGTGGTAACTGACTCCCACCACTGTAAGGCCGCTCCCGATAGATGAAAAGTAGCTAGCATTTGTTTCTGTACCTCAGTGCACTCAAGCATGCGAAAGTGGCATTGGATATTTTTCTTCTAGCTACACGCCTCCCCTACATTGGTACTACCCTGAAACTCGAGTGGATGCCTTTTCTGAAATGTCTCTCTGACTCACTGCCAAGTAGATGACCCTGCTAGGGCCTGAACTGCTAGTGCCACGAGAGGTGGTACCTGGGGCTGAGGAAAATGGGCTGCCATAGCCCTCATCGCTGTCTCGACCACCTGAGCCACTATCAATGCAACCTGAGAGGTGGAAATCAGATCGGGTGGGGGTGGGGGTGGCGGCACCTGTGGCTCCCAATGAGCCTCCCTCACCTCTTCCCTAGCTTCGGCCCTCTTTGCTCGCTGTCTCCTTAGTGGCATCTGAAAATAGATCGAATTGTATAAGTACACAATTTATACAAAATCTAATAGAATATGTACGATATCTCAAAAGCAAAAAATGAATCAACAGTCCTAATAGTAGGGCTCTAATACATCCGAACGCTATGCTGAAACATAGTAATCCGTACAGATCCTATGGATACTAGAACCTGATGCTCTGATACCATCTGTGACACCCCGCCTAATTAAACCTTGGGTGATCAAGCCTTAATTTAATTTAAAACAGGTTTCTTAAATGGTCCATTCTTAGCATCACTATCGAAACTTTTTAATTACTAACCACCTAAGTGAAATTCAACTAGTGTCCAATTTTATATTTATTAAACAGGTAAAATAACTCATCCGAAAATATAAATCAAGCAGTACTAAAACCAACCATCATAAAAATTGAATACAATAAATTCTTGTCGAAAACCACGACTGAAATAAAACTAACTCAAAATCCAATATATCAGAATAACTGTAAATGTAAAGATTGGAAAACATGTCCCAAACTGAGAGTACTAAAACTGAGATCCAACACTAGATCTGATAAAGAGAATCGTCTAAGCAAGCCCTGTAACATCCACATGTGCTGCAGCTCCAAAATCCCTGGAATGAAGTCATGTTGGGTGTCCCTGTGGCTGAGCACCTAAAAGGTTTTAAAAATATTTTACATAGAAAGAGTTAGTATTCAAAACATTTTAAAAATATTTTGCAAGCACTTATCACAAATATGAGTTATTGATTATACATGTTAAGACTTCGCACACTCTCTTGAGTTACCTCACCCCTCTCCTATAGTGCACGCCTAACGTTGGTACTTAGTCCACCTAGCTATGCTACCCAAGCTAACTAGTATAAAATACTCCACTGAACTTATCTACTCTCTAAGTTCCCATATCACACACGCAGTATTATAATAGTCCATATCTCATATGTTATATACGTAGATAACTTATTCATCTCTTGTTATCTTTATTCTTTTTTTATTAATTAAGTCTCACTACTTAATTACCACTAATATGTTATCAGTCCATCTTATTATCTACATTCTCATGCCAGTAGATTATACATTTATCACACGACATATAATAAATATTTGTTATCACGAATATGTCCTTATAACACACACAAAAGACTCTTGGTTCAAAATGATTCATCTACCTAAAGTACGAGTTGGTTCGGAATAATATATCGATCGCAACTATTTATATATACACATATTCTAGTTTGGGACTCTTTCATCACGACACTAGTTCTAAGGTTTGGTTCGGCATTTTACATTCACGCCAAACATATAATAACCCTATGTTAGTTCGGAATATCTCATCGACCCTAACATAATTAATTTAGGTATGCTTATCTTAACCTAAAAGTTCATACAATTCAGTAGGTACACACCCGGCCTATCAATTATGTTCGTACATAATATTTTATTCTCTTATATTAACCGTACTCGTTAATTGACGATTTATCTCACTATCGTATTTAATTAAGTATATGCACTACTGTAAGGGCCCTAGTTACCCCTCCAATTAATTCAGCAGCTAATTCATCTCTATCCTACTGATAATTATTTTGAATTCATGTTAACTCTCCTCGTAACTTAAATTCACCATTTTCGATACTCGACCCGTTTGTTCTTCGCTTATCAATTCATTTTTTAAGTTTTTCTCTCAATGACTATAATGGGTCTTATCTCTCTACCTACTGGTCTTTATCAAGTCCTTGGATATGTATAAAATCACTCCAAACTTCCCAATAAGTGATGGCCATCTAAGAAAATTAAGTCAACAAGATTTTCCATAAAACAACAGGGGTCAATCGATCGACCTTCATCATTGATCGATCGACTGATGAATGTCGATCGATCGGTGTTCATAGTCGATCGATCTACTGTTCTGGGCAGCCTTGTCCTGTTACATTTTTCTTAAGCTTTAACCACTCAAAACTCCATTAAACCTCCTGGAACTCTCTATTAACATAACCAATCAACTTATATATGTATAGAGACTATTCCTAATGTGAATATATCATCAAATCTCTACGAAAATCATCCAAGAACCACCAATATTCTTATTTTCTCAAAACCCTAGATATATGGCTTCTTTATCTTAAATTATCACATACTTAGATTCTACAGGTGTAAATCTAACTACATGCAAGTCCTATCCTAAATATGCATTTAAATCAAATCCTTTTTCAAGAATTATATATAAAACCATTTATTCTACTCATCTTATGCATGGATATTATAACCCAGATTTTAAGAAATTGTAAATAACCACTTGCCTTGATTCAGAGATGATCTGATTTCCTGGTTGATGTAGAGTTTCATTGTTTATCCCCTTCAATATTCACTCTTCAATTGCTTGAATTGCAAGAATTTATTTGAATCTCTCACACTTCTCTTTTTATGCTTTAAGAATGACTTCTCTTTTCTCTCTAATAGCTTCTGCATGAGTTATGAGGTTTCTAACCCTAACTCCTTATTTAATTAGAAGATAAAAGACTCCAAAATTCGTAGGTCTTCCCACTCCTATATTTGAAAAGATTAAAACGCCCCTGAATGGTCCCAACTTAGCCCAAAAATGTCCCGGGACCCAACTAGTACCCATGGGTATACTATTTTGACCCTTTCGGAGCTAACCGTGACATCTAAATTGTCATTTGAGTCACTAATATAATATATTTCTTATCTCAATCCCGAAATTTGGTCTACACGCGACACGAAATTGAGATATAACCAGGCACGTCTACAATTACACATTATGCCGTACACATGAAATATCCCATATTTACTATTCTCACTTAGTAAATCTGACTCTTACTATTAATATGTATTCTCTCGATTAACATTAATAAGTTATAATTATTATTTCCTCACTTAATAATTACAATTATTATTACCAAATTACTCTGCTCACGTAATTTAAATAAATCCTTATTTTCCATTTAATTACGCACTTAATTAAATTCTAAATACACAAAAATACGGGGTATTACAGTTGTAATATGATAATTCTTAATTATTCATTTAATTAGGAATTAAAAAAATAAAAAATAAATAAAATAAAAGGGTTGATAGCTAGATCGTCCACAACCACATTTATAATGGTTGTGTATGCAGGTTTTATAGACGTGTCAATACTTTTATGAATATTTAATTTCCATGTGTGCATGGATTTATTAATTTAAAATTTGAAATTAAATGAGTTTCGGTAAATATTAATTAGCAAGTTAAGGATTTATATTTATTATTATTATTTACTTGCGTGTGATGAGTAAATAGAGATGTTATTGATTATTATCGTTTATGAGTGAAAAACGACAGTTTTATGTTATTTTGATGGCGAATTTATCAAATTTATGGGCGATGCGTACCATATGCATGTGTCGGGTACAGTTAATGAGATGTTGTATTGGTAGTTGGATGATTCAGATGACCTTTTTGAGTGCACCAGTTATCCTAAATGGGTTGAAATAGCCCAGAATAGGTACGGGGGGTGATAGTTGGTTTTTAGAGACTTTATAGACACAGTAGGGCCCGTATGGGGGTAGAGTGTACTCCCAGAATTGAATCTAAAAATGAGATTAGGGTGTAATTGGGAAGTATATAAGGTTAGTGAGGTGGATGACATCCTCACCTTTGATTTCTACGTAATTCAGATTAAGAGATCATTTAAGAGAAAAAAAAGGAAGGAACGGAGAAGAGAATTTGGAGAAGAAAGAAGAAGAGCCAATCTGTGGATTAAAATCATCTCTACGTAGAGGGAGACTTCATATTCACATCCAAAGACAATTATTTACTTGCTTTATATTGCAAATTCTATAGTTAATTACATTCATAATTAATTAGGAACAAAATCTAAGATTAAAGAATTTAAACTTTGATAATCCATTGATGCTGTTTAATTGTGTTTCATCTCTGAGTTTTAATTGAGAATGATTGATGATGAATTGTTCGGACATTTGTAATATAATTTTGGGTTTATGAGAATGAAGATTAGAGTATTGACTGGTTGTTAGAAATAAAAAAATTTCAATATTAGATAAATTCAGAGTTATTAGAATTGAATCATAATTAGGGATCCTTACGGTTTGGATAACGGATTCGAGTTTAATTTAATGTTAGATTACTTTTAGGTCAATATTATTTTGATGTAATTTATTAATTTGAGGTTTCGAGAGGCTTGGGATCTTCATCGGAGGGTTTTAAAGGTGACAACGCAAGGAGGAAGTCAATTGGTAGCCTAACAAACCAAACCTGTTTGCTGGGGGAGCTATTTGTTTCATTTGATCAAATCGATTCAGTCTGCCAAGAAAATCGATTCGGTTTGATGGCTTGCCCAAATTTTTATTTAAATGTTATTTTGACCCGTTAGAGCTTGGGGGATGATCATAGAAGATTTTGGAGTAGAATGGGACTACTGGAGAATATTTACCGAGTTTGGTACGTGTGTTAGGCCAACGGTTAGATGGGTTCGGGTGAGACGAACCGATAAGTGAATACTTTTCTTATATAATCGGGATTTCGGTTTGGACTTTGGGATTTGTTAGACTAGTATGTTGTGGAATTTTCATAAGTAATCAGTACTTTATCTCTCTCTCTCTCTCTCTCTCTATATATATATATATATATATATATATATATATATATATATATATATATATATATATATTCGTACTGTGGGTTACCTATATATACGTGTGATTAATGTGTAATTGTTGAACATACCTACTCGGTGGTGATATCGTTTGGAGGTTGCACATAGTGGGGAGTCCACACTAGAATTAACCAGCAGGTGTTGGATTGGTTCCCTAAGTCACAATACTATTGTATGACCACTATCCATGTGTGAGGATGAGCATTGGTTTGGGTACATATTGGGTGCAATGTGGTATGATTGCGACCCTCAGACGTATGTTTATGATCGCCTAAATTGTTTATGTATACATTTTGGCTTCGGTTGTGAGATTCCGATCTGGTGGCTCAGTGTGATACGTGATATCCCTAGAGCCTGATAGTATACGCGAAATGCATCCGTGAGGTTTCGGCTCTAGGGATGCAGTTATATGTAAAGAATATATATATATATATATATATATATATATATATATATATATATATATATATATATATATACGAGATGTGATTTATATACCTTTTTAGAGCCTGGGAATAACTATGTTATTATATTGTGTGAATATCTATTTATAACACAAGTGTATCTATGTCATTATATCGTGTGTACCTCTATTTATAGCACGTGTGCCTCTATGTTATCATTTATGATACTATACCTAGGGAGGGTAGCATATGGTTAGCTAATGATGACTATTAGCGAGATGGGATTTGATAGAATTTACTGTCCTAGTTAGACTGGGTGGGAGAATTAGGATAATAAAATGAATGCATTAGGTGCACACTGTAGATGAGAGGTAAGGTTTTGACTCATGTGAGTGCGATCAGTTAATTAATTGTGACAGTAATACACTATGTGTTTTATTATTTAAAGTATTTAATTACTTGCAAAATATTTTCAAACATTTTTGGGGCTTTGAACTGCGGGCAAATCTCCTTTCTTATTTTTTCAAACTCCAAGTTTGCAACAACAACAGGGACAGTAGGGATAGATCTTTCATTTGATTCTATCTGAATATGAGGTAGTTTCATTTTAGTATTTTTCCTTTTGGGCGTGTTACCAATAGTTGGATAGGACTTTACATTTATAGCAGAGATATTATTATTTATCAGTTTTATTTTTGCTGGATATTTACTTGTAGTGACCAATGGTTTATTCGGCTCATGTTACTTATTTATGCATAACAGATCCTGTCATATTATTGTATATATAATTTTACTCTCTTTTGTATTTTATTGCATGTTGCGACAATGATGCTGAGAAGGAAATCATATTGGGTTTATATTTTGTTTTAATAAAGGATTTATCACCCAGTATTACAATAGGCGGGATATTACAGTTGGTAGCAGAGCATTAAGTTCTAGTGTCTTTAGGATTTTTGTGAACTTGCTACGTTGTCAGCGCTGCTCTTCTTTGATACAAAGCCCTATGTGTATGAGTGTTGTTTTATATTGTGAGTTTATTTTATTTTGCTATTATTTATGCTTGGGATGGAATCTTATACTATTTTGGTTTTGTTTCCGATGCCAAACACCAGGAGAGGTGGACCAACTCATATATCGAGGAAAGCCGCAAAAGGGGAGGCTCAATTGGAGCCATAGGCTTCTTAGGGGGCTGTGACTGGAATAGAGGTCGTAGCCGTAATACCACAAGCAATTAATGTTGCCATGACTGCCATGGCACAATGCTTGTCCTAGGCGCAACTAGAGCCACCAATGTCCACATCAGTTCAGACTCATCCAGTGTCATCAATGTGGGACCGAGTCAGGGAGGCCTTTCAAAAGGTCCCTCCACCAAAGTTTAAGGGCAATGTTAACAATCCAATGGAAGAAGGATATCCAAAGTCATCTTCATATGGTTGAGTTTAGTGACACTGCAGGTACTAACTATGTTTAAGCTTAAAGTTACAACTTTGCATTGGTGGGAATTAGTTACCATGCCATGGAAGAGATATGCTATGACAACTCATGAGTTTTGGGTGCGATTTGATCGCAAATTGTTTTTGTCAATGATGCCAACATATATGAAGAGGAGATTTTTCAATCTCATGCAAGAGGGTCAGTCAGTGTTCGAGTATGAGGAAGAGTTCACCAGTATAGTAAAATTTATGCCAGATAAGGTGAACACTTATGAGAAGAGGATATGAAAGTTTATGGATAGGCTTACTTAGAGGATCCTCCATAAATTTTTGGGGTGCTCAACTTTGAGGACTTAGAATAATATTGTTAATGCTGCGTTGCTCCACTACTAGGACCATCACTTCTATCTAAGGGGAGCGAAGAGTACAAAATAGTCGAGCCAGCAGGGCAAGACTGGGGGAAATGATGCCATTGGGGTGCCACAACACCAGGGAAGGTAGCAGGAACGGTGTTCCCTACAGGAGGACTCAAATAAGAGGTTTAAGTTAGGTAATGGGAGTTTTAGACAGGGCTAGCAGCACGCTAATCAGGGCCACTAGGGCCAGGGGAACCAGACTAAAGGTTTGTAAGGCTAGCAACATGGGCAACCTCATTAAGGGTAGCAGGGACAGAGGCAAGAAAATTTTACAGGGAGGTGTTTCTTATGTGGGGATAATGGATTAGGGTTTAATTTGATGTTAGAATACTTATTGGTTGATATTATATTGATGTGGGTTATCAATTTGAGGTTTTGGGACCTCCATTAGAGGGTTTTAAAAGTGAAAACACAAGGAAGAAGATTATTGACAGCCTAACAAACTGAACCGATTAGATGGGGGAATGAATTGGTTCGATATACAAAAACAGTTCGATTTTCCAGGTGAACCGATTTGATTTGATGGCCTGCCCAGATTTTATTTACGCACTGTTTTGACCTGTTTGAACTTGGAGAATGAGCGTAGGGGCTTCTGTGGTAGAATGGGACGAATGGAAATATTTTCATGGTACGTATGTGCGTTAGGATAATGGTTAGATGGGTTCAGGTGAGAAAAACTGTGAATTCAAGTGAGTGAACACCTATGTTATATAATCGAGAAGGTTTGGACTTCGAGATTTATTAAAGTAGTACGATGTGGGATTTTTATACATAGTCAATACTTAATATATATGCATATTTTGGGTTACCTATATATATAGACACACACACACACACACACACACACACGTTTTATTGATGTGTAATTGTTGAACTTACCTCCTCAGTGGTGCTATCATTAGGAGGTTACGCGTAGGTGTTGGATTAGTTCCCCAAGTAATTGTACTACTACATGGACACTATCCATGTATGAGGATAAGTGTTAGTTTGGAAACTTCTTGGGTGTGATGTGATATGATTGCGACTCCTAGATGTATGTTTATGACCGCCTCCGTTATTTGTGTATACATTTTAGATCGGTGGTGAGATTCCAACCTAGTGGCTCAGTGTGATGCATGATATGCTTCGGGTCTTATAGCACATGAGGGATGCATCCGTGAGGTTCAGGCTTCGGGGATGTTATTATACGTATATAGAGAGTGATATATATGTATTTGCATAAGATGTGATATGTATACCTATTTATAGCATGAGTGTAGCTATGTTGTTATATTATGTGAATATCTCTTTATAACACGAGTGCATCTATGTCATTATACCGTGTGTACCTCTATTTATTGCAAGTGTATAATTATGTTATTGTTTACGATAGTGTACCTGGGGAGGGTAACAAATGGTTAGATAATGGTGAATATTAGTGGTATGGGCCTTGATAATAGTTATTGTCCTAGTTAGACTGGTAGCATAATTGGGATAAAAATGTGAATGCACTAGGTGCGCAATGTAGATGAAATGTGAGGTTTCGACTCATGTGAGTGCGATAGGTTAATTAATTGTGAAAGTAATACAATGCGTGTTTTATTATTTAAAGCGTTTAATTACTTGCAAAATATTTTCAAACATTTTTCGAGTTTTAACACGCGGGCAAATCTATTTTCTTATTTTTCAATACTCCAGGTTTGCAGCATGGATAAATCTTTCACGCCATTGCGGTAGCTGTAAACGCTACGACTTTGTCTTAGCCTACCTAATTCTATTCAATCTAGATATGATGCAGTTTCATTTCAGTATTTTTTCTTTTGGGTTGATCACCCGGTATTATAATAGGCAAAGTATCACATCACTACCTCGCGACCGCGGGTGTGTTAGATCGTGGCTGGATAGTGGTTGGGCCATGGGGCATTTTAATTGGTTTCTCTATAATTCTATTGTCCCATGAATATAACTATTTTACACCTATCTTCTTTACACTAACATAATTTTTCTCTTTAAATAAAATTTACAAGTTTCTCTCCACTTTCTCTCCATCCAAACTTCTTCTAAACACCCTCAAATATATGTCGTCTTAAACAATTTGAAGAACAATTTAGACCTTTTAAAAAAGTTTAGAAAATAATTTTTTTGGATGATTTAGGGATTCTTTTCAAAAGAATAAATTTTCTAACGAGCACTTTCAAAAGATATTCTATACTTCATTTTTCGATTCATCCTTAAATTAACAAACTACTCTTCCCCTTTCATATACATATATTGTAATTTTTTCCTAAACCTATTTAATATTTAAAATTAAGTGGCGGTAATTAGGTTGGCACATATATATGTTAATTAAATAAATTTTATGAAAATGACTTAATAAAAGTTAGTTATCAGTTGTAGAGTTGGATATGATTTGTAGAGAATTGACTTTAACTAGCGAAGAATCCATGCTAGAAATTTATATAAAACTTTGGGTTTTAAGTTTATTTACCTTTTCAAATTTTACTCACGGATTAAATTTTTTATGTAATTTCCCAATGAAATTTGGCACTGAAAAATAAAACTACATCTTATTTAGAATTTTATGCGTATTAGTTGATATATTACCATTTTGTTGGCCTATTAGTCACATCCTTTCTTTAACATATTGAGCTGTTAAATTTAGCTGATAAAATTCTTGTGTAGTGATAATGTAATGTTTATGTGTAAAAATCATGTTTCTTCCAATTCTCCCATATTGTATCATTCTTGAGAGATAATAAGTTTAGGGAAATTTTTTAATAGAAAAATATTATAAAAATTGATGAGAAGGAACAACTCCTTCACTTCGCCTCACAAATCTTGAAAGACTCCGATGAATAGAAAAAGAAGAGGTTAGGTTGCTGAGATAGACAAATCATGAATAAGATCTTAAAATCCCCGCAAACATTGGGGATTTAAAGGAAAAGCTATAATAATATCTGAGAGGTGGATTATAATGTGATAAATTATATCTCTATCCTTCATAGGGACCCTTTAAAAGAGACTTTTATTCCTTAAAACCCAAATGTGGGAACAAACCAAAGAGGGAGTCGGGCTACTTAACGAAGCAATAATACATTTATCATGTCTTAATCCATTAACCCAATTAAGTGGATCTAAGTGAATTTCTTACTCCATTAAAACCAATGATTCCTCTAAAGTATGACCAAATTTGGTAAACAATGTCACTCTGCACAAAAAGATGATCATGGTCTTCGATATGCCCATTTGAGAAACATGGACACTTAGAGACTAAGTGTCCCAGATGGATATTTTGGATCATTGTCAAGGAATTTTCAAATTCATAATAGAACAATCGAGATGGATATTTTGGATCAGCTTCCACATGCACACCGAGAACTTATTTGGCATTCTTTTGTCCCAGATGATACTGAAACTAAACCGAGTGTGCTTTTTCTTACGAATTAAGTCTCAATCCGAACTAACTAAAAAACATATCATTAGCATTTAGTGACCACCTCACCTCGGGAGTAATCTGGAATTGGTCTTCGATGTCAACAATAAACCTATGCATTCAGTTCCAAGTGTGAGAGCTAGTGTTTGGAACATGAGACTGAAAGATGTCTCGATCTTGAAAGGATTTATTACTCATAAATATTAACCATAAGGATTAGCTAAGGACCACCCTTATTTGACTGAGGTTGAGTTAATAATTTCTCCAAAGCCTCTAATACCAAGCCCATCGTCCTATTTTGGAAAGCACAACACATTCTAGTGCAACCAATGGCGCTTATTTCGTGATCCGTCACTGTCCCATAAAAATTTGACAAAATGTTTCTAAATCGTAAACCATAGAGTTAGGAGGTTACGGAGATACAAAAAAATGGAAGGCCTTAGATTGTACAAATGACTTGACAATGACCAACTTACCTTCCGAAGATAAAAGTCTGTTGCACCACATCTGAAGCTTTTTAGAGATGTTAGTAACAAAGACTAAAAATAATGTCCTCTTTTTTATTAGAGTACAATAGGACTCCCAAGTAAGTGATGGAAAGATACTCTTTAGTGTAACCAGTAGTTCTATCAATGATAGTTCATCTGTAATTACATAATAATTCCAGGGTGTAATTATAAAGGGTAAAATATTTAGTGGTGATATATTTATAAATAATGTGTATTGAGAGTGGACATTATAGTTGTATGCACATGACTTGGCGGGAAGGGCCATGGTTTATTATTTATTTTTGGATGGAGTGTTCATGGGGTATATATGGTGGAGGTGGGATATTATATTTGTTTCTTGACCAAAGAATAGAGGACCTTGTATTTTTTCAATGATTTGTGTTGGGTGTATATGGTAGAGGTTGGATATTGTGATGATGGGGATTTATTCGATTAGTTGCGTTATCTTCTGTGTGGGCATCATGGGGCTAGTGACCTCGAAGAGGACTTGAGAACTAGACAAGATCATAACTATTTAAATAAAGATGTTTATTAGAATATGGAATTTTAATGGTTAATTAATGAATAGTGAGGAGCAATAATATTATGGGAATTAAGTAGGCTAAAAATTTCAAATTGATTATTTATTACATGATTATTTTAGGTTGTGTTGGTTTGTTAACTTGAGGTGGCCCTGGCCCATAATTTTTGAACTCACATTTTAGGTACTCGTGATAGTCCCACTTATATTTCCAGTTTGGAGCACTGAGTTCTACTTCTAGTCTCACCACCTTTCAAAAGATGTAGGTGTCCACCACTATTTATCAGATTTAGTTATCTTTTACAAGGAGAGAAGCGAGACTTATGCATGTCAGTTTAGTTGGAGCATGTACTCCGTTTCGTTTTGTGGATTGAAACATATTTATGATTTATTAAATTTTAGTCCATGGTGATTCATTTATTTATGTCTTTGGGATTTATCTTATCGCGCTAAATTTCTATATATATGTATATGTTGATGCATCGCATGCTATGAATGGTATTTAATTTAAAGGAAATTCATTAAAGCTTGATAATTATACTCAATCAATCTAAGTAATAAAATATATTGGGTTTTGATATACCCAAGTATGATCTCGTCTGATTATGTGGCCATCTGTCATTAGGCAACCAACCTTCTTAGAAAGGTCTAGCAAGATGTCACCGAGACTCGTCCCGATTGGGGGGGGGGGATACATGTGCATATATATAACCTTGGCCACTGCACAGGTCGAGGTATCAGCTGAAAGCCCCAGACGTCAAGAGCATCACTCGTCCTCTTATATAGCCGGTACTAGGGGATGGCCGACCCTTCAAACTCGTCCAGAGGCACTCAACAAAGGATGCGCTTACCTATTTCCTACATTGGGGCACCCGCTATATTGGCTACATCGTACTCGGCCAAGCTGACGCTCTATAATATGAGACCTTCTATACGAGCAATATGAGGCTCCAACATATAAGGTCTCATGTGGGGAAAACCGTTGCAACAAGATCATCCCCTCACGTGAGGGAATATTACCTCATCATTATATTCATGCATTAAGGACAAGTGTCTCTAAATGATTGGGAGCCTTCGCATGTGCTACACCCCCAAACCCTATATATACACTCCATCTTCTTCATGAGAAAGGATCGAGTATTGAAAACCCTAGCAGAGCTCTATCAAACTGACTGTAAGAGAGTAAAAAGCTTGAATGATTGTGTCCATGGCCGTTAGTGCCCTTATTTAGTGGATCACACACACACACACACACACACACACACACACACACACACACACACACAGTGGATGTAGGCCTATTTGGCTGAACCACTTAAACTTTTGTCTCATCTTCTCTTTGCCTCATCTCATTCTCTGACAACTACATTGCTTGTTCCTTTTTTCCATTGCTATACCTGTTTGAGCTCATTATCACTTTGACCTGGTGGTGCTATTTCGATTATCATCAGTCTTGCGCCGTCTGTGGGAATGAGGATATCCGTATCTTCCCTACTCTAAGCTTATACTCATCAGAGTCTCTGGTGGTGAACCAATCATCCCCCTTCTGTGGAGTTGTTTCACCATTGAAGGAGCCTTTGTTGAGCATTTAAGCGATCCTTTTCTATCTCATAGCTCAAACAGCTTTCACCAATGGCAATGGATCCACCTCCTCCACTTGAGAATTAACTGGCACCTTCATAAGGAGGTGGAATAGGTTCCAGTCAAGCACCACCCCAGTCAGAGATGGCTGAGGTGGTGATGGCACTCCGCTCCCTCATAGCTAGCCAACAACAAATACAAAACAAGTTTGTAATGCTTAGCTATAATTTCGTGGCTAGGATAGGGTCAAGAACTCTGGGATAACTTGGTTGGGGACGACCTTGATGATGAGGAGGGGGAGTTCGAATGTTGGGAACCTTATGAAATATCCAAAGGAACTATGCACCCTATTCGGCGAGGCGGGGACTAAGGATGGAGGCCCAGTCAAGAGCGCAAGCCCAGCTGAGACTGTGGTCCAAGGCAATCAGACTTTGATAGGCTAAGCAGAGGGTGGCATTTGATAGGCTCGGCCCTTAGGGAGATTTGGAACCGATTCTCCAGGTCAAGGAGTGTCGCTGGATTAAGAAGAAATGAGAGGAGAGACGATTTTATACCTCCAGAAGACCGAAAGGAACAGAGAGAAGTCATAAGATGACCTCAGCATCCGAAGAGGGCACCTTAGTCTCGTCCACCTAACAAAGGGAGATCAGCTAAGCCAAATGATAGAGAAGGGGCTGGGGGGAATGTTATCCATGTAAAAGCTGACGTTGCAACAGACAAGCCTTGGAATGAGTCGATACAGAGGTTTGAGAACAAAATATGGGATATAATAAAAAGTGGAGACCCCTTGCAAAGGGTATGTGCTGAAGGATCCCCATTTATGGAGAAGATACTAAACTATTCAACCCCATCCAAGTTCAAACCACCAGTAGTTACACCGAAGTATGACGGGAGCACTAACTTGGTGCATCACGTGGATATGTATCAATCGGCCTCTGACATCTATTCAATATCAAATGAAATGAGATGCCGAGCATTCTCAAGCACATTGATTGGGGCATCTCACGTATGGTTTACCTCTCTTCCTAAGAACTCTATAGGAAACTTTAAGCAACTGGTCGATAGTTTTATCTATAACTTTTGCTTTGGGGTGAAACCTAGGAAACAGACGACCCACTTGTTGTACATCAAATAAGAGAAGGATGAGACTCGGAGAGAGTACATAGCCCATTTTAACAAAGAAAACTGGAAGTAAAAGACTATGAAGAAAGTATAGCGATGATAGCCCTTATGGGAGGCCTTAAAAAAGGAAAGCTACTTTGGAACTGGTCGAGGACCCTCCAAAGTCCATGGATGAACTCTTGGCTATGACCGAGAGAGTCATGAACGCAAAGGAAGTAATGTCCACAAAAGAAGGTTGATGTTCACAAAGTGTACTTGCCAGTTCAGAGACATCAACCTCGGCCTATATGACAACCAAGGTAACAAGAGTTTGAGATTACCCATCAATGATGTCATCCTTCACCTGGTCGGCCTCAACCGACGTTATAGGTACCACTATGATTGGGCATCAGTCGAGGTGTACATGACTCATAGGTTCAGTTATCCATCAGGTCAGCCGCAACCGACGTTACAAGTATCACCTCGGCCAGGGAATCAACCGAGGTAAGTATGGACATGGGTTATCCATCAGAATCACCATCAACATCGTCTATAGATGACTTTACAAGTTTCACCTAAGATCATAAAGCCTTGCAGGTTCAGCATCAAGTGGCAAGACCACATCGGCCCTGGCCGGCGTTCCAGATATCTAACCTCGGCTGGCATCCCAGCCAAAGTCATCATATAATCCCTAGCCAAGGCAGGGGGTCATACTTCACCAACTTCGTACTCATCTAGGCCGAGGTTGGTACCAAGAAAAGACAATCTAGCATCTACGCCATGGGATATGGCTTGGAACACGTGGGCAAATCTGTTATTACTAAATCATTCCCTCCACGTGGGGAAATATTTAGGTCATCATTACTTAGTTGAGATCAGCCAGGTGTCATCCTTGCACTGGCTAGATCTCTATGCACATGCACATCACATGCTTGGGGGGTACATTACACCCCCAAAGCACTATATATTTAAGTCATCCTCAAGATTGAAGGGGATCGATAATTATAACCCTAGCTAAAACACTGTCAATTTTCACATTAGAGAGAGAAAGCTTGAGAGATTGTATCCATGGCCATTAGTGCCTTATTTCAGTGACATCACTCACTCACTTGCACAGTGGATGTAGGCCTAATTGGCTGAACCACTTACATATTGGTGTTCATCGTCTTCTCCTCACCTCCTTATATATATATATATATATATATATATATATATATATATATATATATATATATATATTCTCCTGTGCTTCCATTGCTATCACCTGCTTGAGCTTGTCAAAACCTTACCTGGTGGTGCTATTTCCAGCATCATCATTTTAGCGTCGTCTGTGGGAACGAGAAGACATAACTCTTCCTTTCTTAGCTTGACCTCATCGGAGACTCTGGTGGTGAACCAGGCCTCACCCCTTGCGTGGAGCTATTTCACCATTGAAAGAGGCCCTTTAAGGTATTAAGCACACCTTTCTTACAAGCTCTTTAGTTTTAACATATGGCACCAGAGTTGCCACCACCTCCTCCACCATCTGGTGCTGGAGGACCTAGTTCCATCCAGGCACCACCCCAGTCTGAAATGGTTGAGGTGGAAACAACCTTGAAGTCCTTGGATGCAACATAACAAGCGATGAAGGAGCAATTTGCACAGCTCAGTCAAAATATGATGAGGCCACCTGGGGTATCACCGAAGATGATTACTCCGGCTGTTGGTCAACCCCATCCGGAAGGTAGGGGACCACCCAAGGCATCATGAAAAGAATAACCTACCCCTTAATGGAGGAGGGATGTTACTGACCCTAGGCGTTTACATCTGGGGAGGCAATAAAACCCTTACCCTGAGGATAAGTATGATGATATGGAGACAAAAGATGATCTAGAGGACTGTTGGGAGCCGTATGAGGTTTCGAACAACACTGTGCATCCAATCCAACAAAGCCGAGGTTATGGGGGCAAAAGAGATGGTGGTCCCCAGCAAAGAGGATCAGCTTTTGATTGCTTGAGCAGAGGGCCGACCTTTGAAAGGCTCGACCCATTTAATGACCTGAGGCAGAGGTTATCCAGGTCCAGATGTGTAGTAGGCTCACAAAGGGAAGATGGGGAACATCAGCATCATCATGTCCGACCCCAACATGGCCGAGACAGGGGTCAAGAAGAGGTAAATAGCCGACGCTGAGCAGCGGCGGGTAACCCTCAGTTCACCCCTTGGAAGAGGCTGGGGACAACCTCGGCTAGGTCGACGTTGTAAAGTCATGGAACGATTCCATTCAACGTCTTGAAGAGAACATAGGAGATCTCATCAAAAGCCGAAAACCACTTCAAAGAGGTTTCTCAGAGGGCTCCCCATTTGTGGTAAGATAGTGAACTTCGCAACCCCTTCCAAGTTCAAGTCACCTACAGTGTCTCCCAAGTATGATGGTAGTACCAACCCTGTGCACTATATTGAGATGTACCAGTATGCAGTAGATATTTACTCAATCCCAGATGAGATGAGGTTTCGTTCCTTCTCTGGGACTTTAATGGGAGCGGCACATATTTGGTTTACCTCTCTTTCGAAGAACTATGTTGAGAACTTTAAGGACTTAGCTGAACGGTTTATTCATAATTTCTATTTTGGAGTAAGACCCCAAAAGAAGACCACTCATCTGCTGTACATCAAATAAGGCAGGAACGAGAGCCTAAGAGACTACATTGCTAGATTCAATGAAGTAAAATTGGAGGTTGAAGATTATGAAGAGAATATATTTATGACTGCCCTTATTGGAGGACTCCAGAAAGGAAAGTTGTTGTCGAATCTTGCAGAATACCCTCCTAAGTCCATGGCAGAACTATTGGCAACTGTAGGAAAGGTCATGAACGCCAAAGAGGCTATGGCTGCAAAGTATGAGGATAATAATGGAAGTGGCAGCAGAAAGTTCCAAAGGAAGAAAGACGAAAAAAGAGGTCTGCAGATGATAAGTTTGCACACTATACTCCTCTAACGGTGAGCTGCGAACACATCCTCAATGAAATAAAAAATGACCGGTCCTTGAGATGGCCGGATAATTTGAAGGCCCCTCCGCATAAGAGGAACTAGAACCTATGGTGTGAGTTCCACTAAGACCACGACCATGTGAGAGACAAGTGCTTCGCCTTGAAGGATAAAATTGAGAAGATGTTGAAGTCCGAAAACCTGAGGAAGTATGTCGACGGTAAAGCTACTAAGAGGGGAAGAGATGAACCTAAAAAGAAGAGAAACGATAGATGTCGAGATGATCCCCTAGTGAGAAGAGACGATGACTCAGATGGTGATGATGAGGACGATTGAGATCTCCCACCAAAATACGACAATGCCCCTGTGAAGAGGGTTGGTATGATCTCGTTCGGTGTTAACACCATATGTAGAGGACTAGCAGGGGGTGGCTTCGAAGTAGCCGACCATAAAGCTCATATGGAAGAGGCTAAATCAGTAACCAAAGTAGAGGTTGTGAATCTGGCATCCATAGAGGCTAAGAAGAAGAAAAAGAAGGTAGATATGGATAGCCTTATAGTTAGATTCTCCCGACTGGACTTCAAAGGTATCTTGGCTCCGCATGATGCCCCTCTGGTAATTACAATAAGAGTGCATGTATGTGAGGTACAAAGAATTCTCATAGATGGAGGAAGTTCAACAGATGTGATGTTCTGGCCCCGTTTTAAGAGCCTAGGCCGCAACAGAGCTAGGATGGTACCCTATCATCATCCATTGATGGGCTTCAACGGTGAAAAGGTCCATCCGTTGGGCATGTAGAGATGGATGTACGAATGGGAGACGAGTGGCCTAAGAGGTTGGCCCAGGAGATTAATTTTTTCGTTATGGATGAAAACGTCTTCTCGGCCTACAACCTCATCATAGGAAGAGTAGCCCTTAAGGAATTTGAGGCCGTGCCATCGACGATCCACCAAATGATAAAATTCTAGAGCCCCTATGGGGTAGGGTAAGTTTAGGGTGACCAGACCTCGACACGAGAATGCTACTTTAACTTGGCAGAAGGGAGAGAGGCACATAAGAGGGCAACAACCACGTATAACATTGATACACTTGATCCTAGGGATGAAATAAAATTGAAGAAGAGAGAAGTTGGGGAGGAGGTAGAATCCATCGCCCTCAATGAGGATGAGCCAAAAAAACCCATCCAAATTGGCAAAGCCCTAAGACTCGAAATCAAAGATGAGATGGTAAAGCTTCTAAAGAAGAGATAAAGTGTCTTCGCCTGGAGCCATGCATATATGCCAGGAATTGACCCAAAGATTATGTGTCACAAACTCAATGTAGAGGAAGATGCTAAGCCATTCAAGCAAAGAAGAAGAGCCTACTCCAGGAAAAAACACGATGTCATTAGGGAAGAAGTCAGAAAGCTGGAAGAGGAAAAATTCATCAGGGAGGTTATATACCCTAAGTGGTTATCTAATGCCGTCATCGTGCCGAAAGCTAACGGAAAATGGAGGATGTGCGTAGACTTCACTGACCTGAACAAGTCTTTCCCAAAAGATAACTATCCCTTACCTCTAATTGTTCAGATGGTAGATGCCACGGCAGGGCATGAACTTATGAGCTTTATGGATACGTATTCAGGCTACAATCAGATCTTTATGGATGTCGAAGACTCAGAGAAGACAACATTCATCACAAATAAGGGGACCTATTGCTATAAGGTCATGCGTTTCGGCTTGAAGAATACAGGGGCAATGTATCCATGTCTTGTAAATAAGATGTTTGAAGATCAGATTGGCAAGACCATGGAGGTATATGTAGTTGACATGTTAACAAAAAGATTAAAGGCATGCACCTACGTAGCCAACCTGGAGAGGACTTTTAACACCATGAACTTATACAGGATGAAGCTCAATCCTGCTAAGTGTGTCTTCAGAGTAGGGGCAGGAAAGTTTCTTGGATTCATCGTCAATCAAAGGGGAATAGAGGCCAACCCTGAGAATATCAAAGCTCTGCTTGAAATAAAGACACCGAGAACTATAAAAGACGTTCAGAGGTTAACTGGAAGAGTTGCTGCACTCAATAGGTTTGTCTCTAGAGCTACAGACAAGTGTCTTCCTTTTTTTAAAGTGCTTAGAAAGCCTTCTAATGGGACAAGGAGTATGACAAGGCCTTTAAGGAGCTCAAGTCCTACCTCGAATCCCCCCTGATCTTATCCCATCCCATTCTGGGGGAAAAGTTGTATGTTTATCTAGCAGTCTCAAAGTCAGCTATAAGTGCAACTATAGTAAGGGAAGACTATGGGGTACAGAGGCCTGTATACTTCAATAGTAAGGCCCTTCAAGGGTCTGAACATAACTATACTCAGATGGAGAAGTTGGTCTATGCCTTGATACACGCTTCCAGGAAGATGAAGCCCTATTTCCAAGCCCACTCTATGGTCGTCCTCACTGACTCTCCACTAAGGCAAGTCCTTCACAAGCTTGAGAACTCAGGCAAATTGATGACCTGAGCCATCGATTTGGGAGAGTATGATATTTTTTATCAACCCAGGGTGTCCATAAAAGGACAGGCACTCGCAAACTTTGTTGCTGAGTTCACATGGGAGGAGGCTGAAATTGAGAATAGCCCAGAGATTGTAGAGGGATCAAATAGTAATGTCTTCCGAAACCTGGAAGAGGTTGTGTCCAATAGAGACAAAAAAGGAGTAACTGAGAATGAGGAAGACAGGTACCTCTTCAAGCAAGGGACCCTATCAGTGGGAAACTTCTTTTCAAATGAAGATGTTTAGAACCTCTTCATTGATGGGTCTTTTTGTAAAAATGGAAGCGGCATAGGGCTGATACTCTTAGCTCCATATGGTACCGACATTGAATATGAGCTAAGGTTCAACTTCAAGGCTTCAAATAACGGGTCCAAGTATGAGGCGCTGATAGTGGGGCTGACCCTGGTAAAAGCTCTTAGAGTTGGCCGACTCCTACTACACAGTGACTCGAGGCTAGTTGTCAACCAAGTACTTGGAGTATATGAGGCTAAGGATGAAAGGATGTCCAAATACCTGAAGAGGGTAAGAAGGATGCTAGAAGGCTTCTAAGTGGTGAAGATGAAGAGGGTACCTCGATAAGATAACAGTCGTGCAGATGCACTAGAAAGGTTGGCTTCAACAATAAGGACATGTATCAGAAGGATAGTACCAGTCGAGATCCTGCTCAAATCGACCATTGAGGAAGAAGAGGTTACCATCTTTTGCCTCAACTTAAACCTAGGGGACTCATGTATGGACCCCCTTATCAGATATATCAGACAGGGAGAGTTGCCAGAAGCGAAGTTAGAAAGGAGGAAATTGAGGTACAAAGCTGCCAAGTTCTCAATAATAGGAGATATCCTGTACAAAAAAGGCTTCCTACTACCTCTCCTCAGATGTTTCCATCCCATAGAGGTCCCCCACGTCCTGCAGGATGTACACGAGGGTTCTTGCTCCATTCACATAGGAGGAAGACCTTTAGCCAAGAGGATACTTATGCAGGGATACTGGTGGCCGACCTTGGCCAAAGATGCTGCTGGCTACGTGAAGAGGTGTGACAAGTGCCAGAGATTATCTAATATTTCTCATCAACCTCATCAACTTATGACATCAATCAGCTCGCCTTGTCCATTTGTAGTTTGGGGGATTGACTTGGTGGGACCATTGCCAAGAGCTACTAATAATTATCGATTTATGATAGTAGCAATTAATTACTTCTCCAAGTGGGTAGAGGCTGAGCCGATGATCACGATTAGAGAGCAGAAGACCTTCCAATTCATATGGAAGAGCATCATATGAAGACATGGTATTCCAAACATCCTCATCGCAGACAATGGAACCCAGTTCAAGAATTCTTCCTTAAAAAAGTATTGTGAAAGAGTGGGGATTAAGCAGTTCTTATCCTCTCCTGGCCGACCCCAGGAAAATGGGAAAACTGAAGTCACGAACCGAATAATCCCTGATGGGATTAAGAAGAGGTTGGAAGAAGCCAATGGGAGATGGACAGAAGAGCTTTATGTAGTGTTATGGGCCTACAGGACAACGATATGGACACCAACGGCAAAAATCCCATTTATGTTGGCCTATGGTTTAGAAGCCGTCATACCTACAGAAGTAGGACTCCCCACCTATAGAGTTCAGACCTATGACCCTCAGAGGAACGGGGAAGAAATAAGACTTGACTTGGATCTAATTGAGGAGAGAAGGGAAGACGCTGAGATCAGACAGGCAGCCTACCAGCAGAGAATAACAAAGTTCTAAAATCAAAGGGTAAAATCAAGATATATAACTGTAGGAGACCTAGTGCTAAAGAAGACGTTACAGAAGATAAACAAGCTCCACCAAAACTAGCATGGTCCTTATAAAGTAATCGATGAGGTTGTACCCGGTACATACCGACTAGAAAATCTCGAAGGGGAACCTTTCTCCAATCCATGGAACGCTGATCACCTGAAGAAGTATTACATATGATCCTGTAGTTGTTTCTTTGTAATACGTGTATCATTTTATGAAGAGGATATTAATGAGAAGAGAAATTATTGTGTCAATATTGTTTCATTATCCTTAATTATCATTATTTGGTGGAAATTTATGAGGGTAAACATCATAACTTGATGACCTCAGACCTTAAACATCATTAATTTGGTGAATTTTATGAGGTGAAACATCATAATTTGATGACCTCATACCTTAAACATCATTAATTTGCTAAAATTTATGAGGGTAATCATAATAATTTGATGACCTCAGACCTTAAACATCATTAATTTGGTGAAATTTATGAGGTGAAATATCATAATTTGATGACCTCAGACCTTAAAACATCATAATGGGGTGACAAGGTCTGAGGTGAGACATCATATTTTCGTGACCTCAGACCTTAAACATCATTGATTTGGTGAAAATTATGAGGGTAAACATCATATTGTGATGACCTCAGACCTTAAGACATCATTAATTTGGTGAAATTTATGAGGTGAAACATCATATTTTGGTGACCTCAGACCTTAAACATCATTAATTTGGTGAAATTTATGAGGATAAACATCATAATTTGATGACCTCAGACCTTAAACATCATTAATTTGGTGAAATTTATGAGGTGAAACATCATAATTTGATGACCTCAGACCTTAAAACATCATAATTTGGTGACAAGGTCTGAGGTGAAACATCATATTTTGGTGACCTCAGACCTTAAAAACCATTATTTTGGTGAAAATTAAGAGGGTAAACATCATACTGTGATGAACTTAGGCCTTAAGACATCATTAATTTGGTGAAATTTATGAGGTGAAACATCATATTTTGGTGACCTTAGACCTTAAACATCATTGATTTGGTGAAATTTATGAGGTAAACATCATACTGTGATGACTTAAGACCTTAAAACATCATAATTTGGTGATAAGGTCTGATGTGAAACATCATACTTTAATGACCTCAAACCTTAAACATCATTAATTTGCTGAAATTTATGAGGTGAAACATCATATTTTGATGACCTCAGGCCTTAAGACATCAATAATTTGGTGATAAATTATGAGGGTAAACATCATACTATCATGACCCCAGACCTTAAAACATAATAATTTGGTGAGAAGGTCTGAGGTGAAACATCATAATTTGATGACCTCAGACCTCAAACATCATTAATATGGTAAAATTTATGAGGTACAACATCATATTTTGGTGACCTGAGGCCTTAAACATCATTAATTAGGTGAAATTTATGAGGTAAAACATCATAATTTGATGACCTCAGACCCTAAAACATCATAATTTGGTGACAAGGTTTGAGGTGAAACATCATATTTTGGTGACCTCAGACGTTAAACATCATTGATTTGGTGAAAATTATGAGGGTAAACATCATACTGTGATGACCTCAGACCTTAAGACATATTAATTTAGTGAAATTTATGAGGTGAAACATCATATTTTGGTGACCTCAGACCTTAAACATCATTGATTTGGGGAAATTTATGAGGTAAACATCATACTGTGATGACCTCAGACCTTAAGACATCATTAATTTGGTGATAAATTATGAGGGTAAACACCATATTATGGTGACCTCAGACCTTAAACATCCTTAATTTGGTGAAATTTATGAGGTGAAACATCAGGCCTTAAGACATCAATAATTTGGTGATAAATTATGAGGGTAAACATCATACTATGATGACCTCAGACCTTAAAACATCGTAATTTGATGACAAGGTCTGAGGTGAAACATCATAATTTGATGACCTCAGACCTCAAACATCATTAATTTTGTGAAATTTATGAAGCGAAACATCATATTTTGGTGACCCGAGGCCTTAAAAATCATTAATTTGGTGAAATTCATGAGGTGAAACATCATAATTTGATGACCTCAGACCTTAAAACATCATAATTTGGTGATAAGGTATGAGGTGAAACATCATATTTTGGTGACCTCAGACCTTAAACATCATTGATTTGGTGAAATTTATGAGGTAAACATCATACTGTGATGACCTCAGACCTTAAGACATAATTAATTTGGTGATAAATTATGAGGGTAAACACCATATTATTGTTACCTCAGACCTTAAACATCATTAATTTGGTGAAATTTATGAGGTGAAACATCATATTTTGATGACCTCAGGCCTTAAGACATTAGTAATTTGGTGATAAATTATGAGGGTAAACATCATACTATGATGACCTCAGACCTTAAAACATCATAATTTGGTGACAAGGTCTGAGGTGAAACATCATAATTTGATGACCTCAGACCTCAAACATCATTAATGTTATGAAATTTATGAGGTGAAACATCATATTATGGTGACATGAGGTCTTAAACATCATTAATTTGGTGAAATTTATGAGGTGAAACATCATAATTTGATGACCTCAGACCTTAAAACATCATTATTTGGTGATAAGGTCTGAGGTGAAACATCATATTTTCGTGACCTCAGACCTTAAATATCATTGATTTGGTGAAATTTATGAGGTAAACATCATACAGGGATGACCTCAGACCTTAAGACATCATTAGTTTGGTGATAAATTATGAGGGTAAACACCATATTATGGTGACCTCAGACCTTAAACATCCTTAATTTGGTGAAATTTATGAGGTGAAACATTATATTTTGATGACCTCAGGTCTTAAGACATCAATAATTTGGTGATAAATTATGAGGGTAAACATCATATTATGATGATCTCAGACCTTAAAACATCATAATTTGGTGACAAGGTCTGAGGTGAAACATCATAACTTGATGACCTCAGACCTTAAAACATCATAATTTGGTGATAAGGTCTGAGGTGAAACATCATATTTTGGTGACCTCAGACCTTAAAAATCATTGATTTGGTGAAAATTATGAGGGTAAACATCATACTGTGATGACCTCAGACCTTAAGACATCATTAATTTGGTGAAATTTATGAGGTGAAATATCATATTTTGGTGACCTCCGACCTTAAACATCATTGATTTGGTGAAATTTATGAGGTAAACATCATACTGTGATGACCTCAGACCTTAAAACATCATAATTTGGTGACAAGGTCTGAGGTGAAACATCATAATCTGATGACCTCAGACCTTAAACATCATTAATTTGGTGAAAGTTATGAGGTGAAACATCATATTTTGGTGACCTCAGGCCTTAAGACATCATTAATTTGGTTATAAATTATGAGGGTAAACATCATACTGTGATGACCTCAGACCTTAAGATATCATTAATTTGGTGAAATTTATGAGGTGAAACATCATATTTTGGTGACCTCAGACCTTAAACATCATTGATTTGGTAAAATTTATGAGATGAAACATCATATTTTGGCGACCTCAGGCCTTAAACATCATTAATTTGGTGAAATTTATGAGGTAAACAACATACTGTGATGACCTCAGACGTTAAGACATCATTAATTTGGTGAAATTTATGAGGTGAAACATCATATTTTGGTGATCTCAGACCTTAAACATCATTGATTTGGTAAAATTTATGAGGTAAACATCATACTGTGATGACCTCAGACCTTAAGATATCATTAATTTGGTGATAAATTATGAGGTTAAACACCATATTATGTTGACTTCAGACCTTTAAGACAACATCACTATATGATTAAAACAACGTTCAAGAGAGAGCATTCATTGAAAGATGCAAAATCCTCTGAAGGAAATGGTATTACATGAAGTAATTAGAGTTATGTGTCAAATATGCCTAAAAATATGTTATCAGAGTTTACAAAAAATTATAGGAAAAAACCAAAAGTTATAAGTTAAAGGCTTCATAAGTTAAGGCTTAAGGGTCGGCTACCGCAGACATCTCTACTTGGCCGATGTTGGTAACCTCGGCTCCGTCATCTCGAGGGTTAACATCCTCAGTCTCCATGGCTTCCAACTGTGTAGTCTCTGCAGGAGCAGCGCCTTCCTCCTCAACCTCTTGCAAGGCCTGAGCAAAGTGAGGTTCGCTGATGCACAGACTAAGAAAGTCTGAGGCAGTTAAGCTCCATGTCTCCTTATCCTTTGAAGCTGCCCACTTCCCAGTTGCCTTAATACCTCTTTTAAGATATTCAAAGACGAAGCTTATAAACTGGTCAGAGACTTTGTAGTCGGCCAAGATCTTCTCAGAGGCATCCTCAAGAGCAACCTTTACTGCAGCATCAACCTTTGCCTAAAGGACGTCATCTTTAGCCTGCAAAGCAGAGGTGTGGTCCTTCTTAAGCTTGGCTATGTCCCTATCCCTCTACTTCACCTTATTCTTAGACTCAAATAAGGCTATCTTCAGATGTTCAGCCTCTACATTTAAAAAGACTTCCACCTTCTGGGCCTCTTTTCCCTTCTCAATAAGGGGCAACTTCCTCAAGGTCCAGTCAACGAATTGGTGCATAGACAGAATACCCTGTAAAATAAAGTCAGATGTATGAGTTCAAGCCTTAATCAGTTTAAAGATGAGGTTACACTTCCATAACCTATTAGGCTATCACTGATCTTCAGCTGCTCTAGACGAGCAGCCAGTGCATCATCAGAGGATATTGGCATGGCACGGTCTCCTTTTTGGTTCTTACTCGACCTCTGATCTTTTTAGTAGATGGGGGGTTTCCTTTGCTTAGTAGCGTCAGCCTTGGACGTGCCGACGTTCTATTTGGGGGGAGGGGCTGCATTATGCCCTGCCTTCTTCATTAGTTTAACGAGACTGGGGGCAGACATCTCCCACAAGTCGTCTGAGATGCCTTCTGGGCGTTCTATAAAAAATGTACCTGAGTTAGTAAATCAGAGATATAAAAATAACAGAGGTACAACTTATAGAAAATAATACTTAAGAAGATCGATTAGAGGACTCCCCCCTAAGACAGTCTCAGAGAGGTAGTAGGGGGTCACCAGATGCTCGTATGTTACTGGCCAACCGTGCTCCCCCTGATCCTAAAGATCCTTCACCTTTTGTGAGTTATCCTGGCTAAGTCCAAGGTTGGACTTGGCAGCAAGTGATACCTTCACCCACCTCAGAGGTGTTTTCGGCTCCAGCGATGAAGAGGTGGCATAAGGACCAAATTCCCATGCCCCTGAGGCAAAGAAATACCGTGG
Source organism: Sambucus nigra (assembly GCA_949130495.1). Classification (NCBI taxonomy): domain Eukaryota; kingdom Viridiplantae; phylum Streptophyta; class Magnoliopsida; order Dipsacales; family Adoxaceae; genus Sambucus; species Sambucus nigra. Next base: position 122,238,848 of record OX422209.1, read on the forward strand.
TTTCTAGTTGTGATTTAAATTCTGGGTAACCAACAACATCTTCTTGTCAGACTTCCTAGCAAGGATGTGGTAATAGATGGGGTGGTTTTTAGCAGAGGATGGGACATAATATCTTGTGAAGACCCTAACTGGAAGGTCTGAGTGATGGACTACCTTCCAAAGGATAATAACACCAATCATCACCCTCCAAGCATTGGGGGATAATTGTGAAGGGGCCAGGTTGATATGGAAAAGTATGGCTCTGATCGAAGGATGGATGGGGAGACGGAATCCCATCTTAAACATCTGCTCGTATACATAGATTTCCCTATCTCGTCCACCAAAGGCTCTCTCACCCCTCAGAGGTCTCCTAAGTACGATGGAGGGACCTATGGAATAGCGATGCCTGAAGGCTAAGAGGTCATACTCAGTAATAGTACTCTCAATCTCGGCAGCCTCTAAGGTATCCACATCACTCTCATGACCATCATCCTCATCCCTGGAAATGTTGGCCTGCACAGGTGTAGGAACACCTCCAGGGAACCTCTGAGCGAACTCAACCCCTGTGGCGGCCGACAGGGGAATCACGTTGATGGGTGGGGGAATATCCACACTCGGCCCCACAACCTCGACATCAGAAGAAGTTCATAAGGTTCTAGCATCATTGTGGGACGAGGCACGACTTTGTACCTTGTCCTGATTAGGGAACTGATCTTGACTAATAAAGAAGTCCATAGCCTCTTGGAATGAGTCTACGAACATAGGGTCTGAGGTAGATGACTCAGACTCAGACATTAGAGAAGGGTTTATTATATCCTTTGCTGGCTCAGCAGGATCGACTGGCTCAGGGTATATCACCTTCAGAGGTGGGGGAAAGATAAGTTTGAGGGGGAAGGCCTCAGCTCTACGAGCTTCCTCTTGGGCTTGTTCTATCTGCCTATTTTTCACAAAGGTCTTCTCTCTGAGAGAGGGGAAATCTTTTATAAGCTTGGAAAGAGGTCTAAGCATAAAGAAGACGACCTTACACTTACGACTCAACTGGGCACCACTTAAACTAAGGATCAAGCTTCGTTTTTGAAAGAGTTCAAACCAAGAACAGTCAAGAATAAGAACCACCGAAAAACTCCAAGAACCACCAAAAAACTCAAAGAACCATAAAAAAACTCTTGCTACCACTAGAAAATGCAAGAAATGCAAACACAAGGCTGAAAAATGACAAAGGAAAGGTAATAAGTAATATCTGATCAAGTACGAGATGAAGAGTAAGAAGGATTGAGCAAATAAATCCATAAACACAGCCTCAATCAAGCTCTGTAAGAGAGAGAGAATGCAAAAGTGCACAGGCGAGAAAAGTGAGAGAAATGGGGAAGAAAGAGAAGGAAAGGGTTTTTAAACCCTTAAAACTGATTGCACGCTTCCCAAGGCCCATCATTGCCTTGGGAGCCCAAAAGGCAATCATCATCATTATACACTGCCAGATATGCTACCCACTTCCATAGTTAACACTTATCAAAGAAATGCTTGCACCTAAGGAAATACAGCCTCATGCATATATACCCCTTAGTCATCTATTTCCATAGGTAACTAAGGGCTAGGGGTGATTGATATGCATAAAGTGTACTTGCCAGTTCAGAGAAATCAACCTCGGCCTATATGATGACCGAGGTAACAAGAGCTCGAGATTACCCATCAGCGATGTCATCCTTAACCAGGTTGGCCACAGCCGACGTTGCAGGTACCGCCATAATTGGGCATCAACCGAGGTCTACATGACTCATAGGGTCAGTTATTTATCAGGTCATCCACAACCGACGTTACAAGTATCACCTCGGCCAGGGGATCATCCAAGGTAAGTATGGGCATAGGTTATCCATCAGAATCACCATCAACATTGGCCATAACCGATGTTACAAGTTTCACCTAAGATAATAAAGCCTTACACGTTTAGCATCAAGTGGCAAGACCACATCAGCCCTGGCCGACGTTCTAGATATCTAACCTCGATTGGCATCCCAGCTAAAGTCATCATACAATCCCTAGCTAAGGCAGGGGGTCGTACTTCACTAACCTCGTACTCATCCAGGCCGAGGTTAGTACCAAGCAAAGACAACCGAGCATCTACGATATGGGATATGGCTTGGAACACGTGGGCAAATCTATTATAACTGAATCATTCACTCCACGTGGGGGAATATTGAGGTTATCATTACTTAGTTAAGATCAACCAAGTGTCATCCTTGCACTGGCTGGATCTCCATGTACATGCACATCGCATGCTTGGGGGGTACATTACACCCCCCAAGCACTATATATTGAGGTCATCCTCAACATTGAAGGGGATCGATAATTACAACCCTAGCTAAAACTTTATCAATTTTCACAGTAGAGAGAGAAAGCTTGAGAGATTCTATCCATGTCCATTAGTGCCTTATTTCAGTGACATTACTCACTCACTTGGACAGTGGACGTAAGCCTAATTGGCTGAATCACTTACATATTGGTGTTCATCCTATTCTCCTCACTTCCTTCTACATATATATATATATATATATATATATATATATATTCTCCCGTGCTTCCATTGCTATCACCTTCTTGAGCTTGTCAACACCTTACTTGGTGGTGCTGTTTCCAGTATCATCGAAGATGAAGAAAAAAGAGCCCACCATCATGGAAAGGGTCAGAAGTTCAAGGGGCTTGATAGAAAGAAGAGGCCGATAGATGATAAGTTCGCAGACTATACGCCTTTAACAGTTAGTTATGAGCACATTCTAAATGAGATCAAGAATGATCGATATCTTAGGTGGCCGAAAACGTTAAAGACAACCCCTCAAAAGAGGAATAGAAATCTTTGGTGTGAATTTCACCAAGATCATGGGCACCTTACAGATAAATGCTTTGCCTTCAAAGATGAGATCGAAAAAATGTTGACATTCAGAAAGTTGAGAAAGTATGTTGATAAGAATGGTTCAGGTCAAGGCCGAGATGACCCTAGAAACACTATAAAAAGTACCTTTTGAGACGGTGGTCTAGCAGTCCTAAAAGATCATTTATCCTTCTCAAATACTTTTTGTGACGCTATTTGGGACGGCTAGGGGGGGTCTTTTTTATAGGGGGTTATAAATACTTTTTGTGACGCCATAGCCGTCTCAATAGAGTTTTTTGAAACAGGAACAAATCTGTCTCAAAAGGTCCTCACAAAAGATTATTTTTGAAACGGAAATTAATCTATCTCAAAAGATTACTATTTTAAAAGACCCTATTTTAGACGAAAACATATCCGTCTTTAATATATTTTTAGGACAATTTTATCTGTCCCAAAACAGGTGAAGGGATCTTAAAATTTTTGCACCAATATTTTATGGAGAATAAAATCTACCGCTAAAGTTTAATATAGAATTGAATTACATTTGAAACAACACAAATAACGAATAATCATAAAATGTAATACATAAGATGATTTTCAACCAACATAACGAATCATTTTCATTCAACAATAAATAGAATTCTTACAACCATCTCCAAATATCCATTGATATGCCCCAAGTGTGACCTCGGCCCAGAGACACCAACCTCGGACGAGATCATGGCCGACGTTAGACAAGCCTTGGGTATGCGGCATCAGCACTCGGCCATAGCAAGGTCGGCCTAGGTCGACACTACCATGAGCCTCTCCAAGGGACATCAAAAGGATCAACAGCATTCTCGTATACCTTGGAATGGCAACCTCGGCCAGACATAGGCCAAGCTCGCAGGAAGCCACCAGCAACCTCATCAAGACATTAGTCGATACTCCAAACACTCCAGCTCAACCTCGTCTCAGGCCGACCTTGTCCATTGTCTCGGCTGGGATTAGGCCGAGACCTCCATGGAATACTCGAACTGAACGAGTACCTAGACTTACCAACCTCGGCCTCTCCCAGGCCGAGGTCATACACCAGGCGTGATAGCCGAGCATCTGCTGACATTTGGATAAGGACATGTGGACACAAATCAGTTATAACAAGATTATTCCCCACATGTGGGGAGAATATTGCATCATCATTCTCTACATGTGACAGTGACAGATGGCTTTCCCATATTGGTGAGGTTATCACACATGGACATTGCATGCATGGGGGGTATATTACACCCCCCAGGTACTATATATAGAGGTCATCCTCTACCTTGTAAAGGATCCCAAAATACAACCCTAGCTGAAACTTTGTCTAGATACACAGTAGAGAGAGAAAGCTTGAGAGATTGTATCCATGGCCATCAGTGCCTTATTACAGTGAGGTTATTCACACACACAGTGGATGTAGGCCAATTTAGGCTGAACCACTTATATTCTGGTGCTCTCTCCTCTTCTCCTCATCTCATTCTCTTAACTTTTACTTAACTATGCTGCCATTGTTATTCTTAGATTGAGCTTGAAAACACCTTATCTGGTGGTGCTAATTCTAGCATCATCATTTTGGAGCCATCTGTGGGAAGAGAAAAGAAGCTCTCCTCCTCTTCTTCAGCTTAACCTCACCGGAGACTCTGATGGTGAACCAGGCACCGCCCTTTGCGTGGAGCTGCTTCACCATTGAAAGAGGTCCTTTGAGGTATTAAGCTCATCTGCTACTCAAGCTCTATAGTGTTAACATATGGCACCAGAATTACCACCGCCTCTTCCACCACCTGGGGGTGGGGGGCCTAGATCCAGTCAGGCGCCCCCCAGTCCGAAATGGCGGAGGTAGTTGCAGCCTTGAGATCTTTAGCTGCAACACAACAAGCTATGCAGGAGCAATTTGCACAGCTCAGCCAAACTATGATGAGGCCACCTGGAGTCTCACCGGATATGATCACTCCGGTGGCTGTTCAGCCTCATCCTGATGCCAGGGGACCACCCCAGGCACCAATGAAGGACCAACCTGCACCCCAGCGGTGATGGGACGTTGCTGACCCTAGGCGCTTGCGCTTGGGGAGGTAGGGAAACCCTTGCCCAGAGGACAGGTATGATGATCTAGAGGCGGAAGAAGCCTCGGAAGACTGCAGGGAGCCGTATGAGGTGTCAAATAACACTGTACGACCTCTTCGGCAAAGTCAAGGTTGTGTCGGTCGAAGAGGTGAAGAGGCCCAACAAAGAGGGTCAGCCTTTGATAGGTTGAGCAGAGGGTCGGCCTTCGAGAGATTGGGCCCGATAAATGACCTAAGACAGAGACTGTCGAGATCAAGGAGCGCAGCAGGCTCTCAGAGAGGGAACAGGTAGGGTCGGCCAGATCAAGGCCGACACTGTGAAAGAAGAGGCAGGGAACAGGAAGAGGTCAACAGCCGACGTATCGCGGCAGGGGAACCCTCGGTCCATCCCATGGAGGTGGCAGGGGATAACCTCGGCCAAGTCGATGGCAGAAAACCATGGAATGATTCTATCCAGCGCCTTAAGGAGAAGATAGGAGACCTCATTAAAAGCAGGGACCCATTACAAAGGGGTTACTCAGAGGGCTCCCCATTTGTGGCTAGGATAGTGGGGTTCCCAACCCCAGCTAAGTTCAAGCCTCCTACAGTGTCTCCCAAGTATGATGGCAGCACTAACCCTGTACATCATATCGAAATGTACCAGTCGGCAGCAGACATCTACTCGATACCTGATGAGATGAAGTGTAGGGCCTTCTCTGGGACCTTGACAAGGGCAGTGAACAGTTGGTTCAACTCCCTTCCGAAGAACTCAATTGAGAACTTCAAAGGCTTGGCTGAACGATTCATCCACAACTTCTGCTTTGGGGTGAGGCCTCAAAAGAAGACTACCCACATGCTGTATGTCAAGCAGGCCAAGGATGAGAGACTAAGAGACTACATAGCGAGATTCAATAAAGAGAAGTTGGAGGTCGAAGATTATGAAGAGAACATAGCCATGACCGCCCTTATAGGAGGTCTTCAGAAGGGGAAGCTATTGTGGAAACTTGCGGAAGACCCCCCTAGGTCTATGGCGGAGCTCCTGGCAACCGCAGGGAAAGTAATGAATGCGAAAGAGTCAATGGCCACCAAGTATAAGGATGAGAACCGCAGTGTCAGTGGAAAGTCCCAAAGCAAGAAAGATGGGAAGAACATATCGGGTGATGACAAGTTCGATCACTATACACCTCTGACTATAAACTGCGAGCACATCCTCAATGAGATTAAGACTGACAGGACTCTGAGATGGCCAGAGAAACTGAAAGCCCCACCACATAAGAGGAACAAAAACCTATGGTGCGAGATCCACCAGGATCATGGCCATGTCACGGACAGATGCTTCGCCCTAAAGGATGAGATTGAAAAGATGCTAAAATCTAGAAAGTTGAGGAAGTATGTGGACGGTAAAGCTCCTAAGGGTGGAAGAGATGACCCTAACAAAAGGAGAAATGACAGATGCCATGACAATGTCCCGGCCAGAAGAGACGATGATTCAGAAGGTGATGACGAAGACGATTCGGATCTTTCGCCGAAAGATGATAACACCCCGGTGAAGAGGGTCGGTACGATCTCCTTTGGTGTTGACATCATATGTGGAGGATTTGCAGGAGGTGGCTCTGAAGTAGCTGATAGGAAGGCTCACGTAGCAGAGGCCAGGTCGGTGGCCAAGCTTGAAGTTGTGAATCTAACGTCTTTTGATACAGTGCAGAAGAGGAAGAAAGTAGACATGGACACCCTCGTAGTTGGGTTCTCCAGACTCGACTTCAAGGGTATCTTAGCCCCCATGATGACCCTTTGGTCATAACAACAAGGGTGCATGGGTGAGAGGTGCAGAGGATCCTCATAGACGGGGGGAGCTCGATGGACGTGATGTTCTGGCCTTGCTTCAAGAGCCTAGGTCTTAGCAGAGCAAGGCTGGTGCCCTATCATCACCCATTGATAGGCTTCAGTGGCGAAAAGGTCCACCCCTTAGGCATATATGAGATGGACGTACGAATGGGTGATGAGTGGCCTAAGAGGCTGACCAAGAAGATAAATTTTTTCTTCATGGATGAGAACGTGTTTTCGGCCTATAACCTCATCATAGGAAGGGTGGCCCTTAAAGAGTTTGAAGCTGTGCCGTCGACGGTCCATCAGATGCTAAAATTCCCGACTCCTTATGGGGTAGGGCAAGTGCAAGGTGACCAGACCACAGCGCGAGTATGTTACTTCAACTCGGTCGAAGAGAGAGAAGCCCATAAGAGGGCAACCACCACTTATAGCATCGATACGCTTGACCTAAGAGATGAAACAAAGTTGAAGAAGGGAGAGGCCGCGGAAGAGGTAGAATCCATCGTCCTCAATGAGGACGAGTCGGAAAAAACCTTCCAGATCGGTAAAGCCCTAAAGGCAGGAATCAAGGAAGAGTTGATTAACTTCCTCAGGAGGAGACAGAGTGTCTTCGCATGGAGTCACGCAGATATGCCCGGCATCGACCCTGAAGTTATGAGTCACAGGCTCAACGTGACCAAAGATGCCAGGCCAATCAAACAGAGATGAAGAGTCTATTCTAGGGGGAAGTACGATGTCATCCGAGAAGAGGTCAAAAAGTTAGAAGAGGCTGAGTTTATAAGAGAGGTTACATATCCGGAATGGTTGTCGAATGCAGTCATCATGCCCAAGGCCAATGGGAAGTAGAGAATGTGTGTTGATTTCACTGACCTGAACAGATCTTGTCCAAAAGATAGCTATCCCTTACCTCGGATAGATCAGATGGTGGATGCAATGGCGGGACATGAGCTCATGAGCTTCATGGACGCGTATTCAGGCTACAACCAGATCTTCATGAATGCAAAAGACTGAGAAAAGACGGCCTTCATTACCGACAAAGGGACGTACTGCTACAAAGTGATGCCCTTCGGCCTGAAAAATGCAGGGGCGACATACCAACGTCTTGTTAATAAGATGTTCGAAGAGCAAATAGGTAAGACTATGGAGGTGTATGTAGACGATATGCTAACAAAGAGCTTGAAGGCTAACACTCATGTAACGGATCTCGAGAAGACCTTCGACATTATGGACTCATACAGAATGAAACTCAACCCCGCAAAGTGTGTCTTCGGAGTAGGAGCTGGGAAGTTCCTAGGATTTATCGTCAACCAGAGAGGGATTGAAGCGAACCCTAAAAAAATCAAGGCTTTACTTGACATGAAGACACCGAGGAGTATCAAAGATGTTCAAAGACTTACGGGGAGAGTGGCTGCCCTTAACAAGTTTGTTTCTAGGGCAACAGATAAGTGCCTCCCGTTCTTTAAGGTACTGAGAAAGGCCTTCCAATGGGACGAAGAGTGCGAAAAATCCTTCAATCAACTCAAGTCTTATTTAGGGTCTCCCTTATTGCTGTCTCGGCCTGTAGCAGAGGAGAAATTGTACGTGTATCTGGCACTCTCTAAATCAGCCATCAGCGCAGCCATAATACGGGAAGGCACTGGAATCCAAAGGCCTGTATATTTCAACAACAAGGCCCTTCAAGGGGCCGAACAGAATTACCCTCGCATGGAAAATCTAGCTTACGTCTTGATACATGCCTCGAGAAAGATGAAGCCTTACTTCCAGGCCCACTCCATGGTTGTCCTCACCGACTCCCCACTAAGACAGGTCCTACATAAACCTGAGAAGTCCGGACGATTGATGACATGGTCCATTGAATTGGGGGAGTACGACCTTACCTACCAACCTAGGACGACCATAAAGGGGCAAGCCCTCGCAGACTTTGTCGCTGAGTTTACATGGGAAGAGGCCGAGGTAGAGAATGGCCTAGAGGGTGTTGAAAACCGCGGTGTCTTCTGAAATTCGGAAGAGACGATACCAAACATCTTCCAAGATCAGGAAGAGATCGCGTCCAACGGAGCCAGGAAACAAGTTGCAGAAAACGAGGAAGATCGGTACCTCTTCAAAAAAGGAGTCATGACGGAAGGGGTCTTCTCATCATGTACGGATATTTGGAGCCTCTTCATTGATGGCTCTTCCTGTGATAATGGAAGCGGTGCGGGGTTGATACTCTCAGCTCCAGATGGTGCCAACATTGAATACGCTTTGAGATTCAACTTCCGAGCTTCTAACAATGAGTCCGAGTATGAGGCCATGATAGCAGGTCTCTCATTGGCAAAGACTCTTTGCGTAAAGCGACTCATACTCCACAGCGACTCGAGGTTAGTTGTCAATCAAGTATTGGGAATCTATGAGGCCAGAGATGAAAGGATGGCCAAATACCTGAAAAGGGTGAAAACAATGTTAGAACATTTTGAAGAGGCAAGATTGAAGAGAGTTCCTCGACAAAGTAACAGCCACGCAGATGCATTGGCAAGGTTGGCCTCGGCAACGAAGACAGATGTTAGAAGGACCATTCCGATTGAAGTCTTGGGGAAGGCATCCATTGAGCAAGAAGAGGTATATAACCCTTGTCACAATTTGAACTTAGGAGACTCATGGATAAACCCCCTCTTCAAATATATCAGAGAGGGAGAGCTTCCTGAATCCAAGCTGGAAAGGCGGAAATTGAGATATAAGGCTGCCAAGTTCTCGGTAGTAGGAGACGCCCTGTACAAGAAAGGATTCTTGCTACCTCTCCTCAGATGTGTGCACCCCACAGAAGTTCCTTGGGTCTTACGGGAGGTCCATGAGGGTTATTGCTCTAGCCACATAGGGGGAAGACCCTTGGCCAAAAGAATCATCACCCAGGGGTACTGGTGGCCAACCCTGTCCAAGGACGCTGCAGCCTACGTGAGGAAATGTGATAAATGCCAGAGGTTCACCGCCATCCCTCATCAACCTCATCAACCTATGAGGTCAATCACTTCCCCATGATCATTTACAACATGGGGGATTGACTTAGTAGGGCCCCTGCCAAGAGCTGCCAATAATTATAGATTCTTGATAGTTGCCATCGACTATTTTTCAAAGTGGGTAGAGGCAGAGACGATGATAATGATCACAGAGCAGAAGACCTTCCAATTTATTTGGAGGAATATCATATGCATATATGGCCTCCCAAACACTCTCATCTCGGACAATGGGACCCAGTTCAAGAATTCCTCTTTAGAAAAGTATTGCCTAAGAGTAGGAATAAAGCAATTCTTCTCATCTCCTGGCCGACCTCAGGCAAATGGTCAGACCGAGGTCACAAACAGAACTATCCTGGATGGAATCAAGAAGAGGTTAGAAGATGCGAAGGGAAGATGGACTGAAAGGTCTACGCTGTGTTATGGGCCTACAGAACCACGACAAGGACACCAACAGGAGAAACCCCGTTCATGTTGGCACATGGCTCAGAGGCCGTCATACCAACGTAAGTAGGGATCCCAACTCATAGGATTCAGACCTATGACCCTGACAATAATGGGTAAGAGAGGAGGCTAGACCTAGATCTTATCGAAGAAAGAAGAGAGGATGCAGAGGTCAGACAAGCAGCCTACCAACAGAGGGCAGCGAAATTCTACAACTAGAGGGTGAAGTCAAGCCCCATTGCAGTGGGAGACCTAGTGCTAAATAAGACCTTACAGAAAGCAAACAAACTCCACCCAAACTGGCACGGCCCCTACAAAGTGACAGAAGAGGTTGTGCCTCGCACTTACAGGCTAGAAAACCTAGAAGGAGAACCTTTCACTAATCCATGGAATGCTGATCACCTAAAGAAATATTACATATGATGTTGAATGAAGTTGTGTAATTGTACCATCTTGTCATGAAGAGGTTATTAATAAAAGATCAGTTCCCATGGTGGTACTTGCTCCATTTTGCACTTGTCCTTAACATCATTAATTTTGTGCGATTAATTATGAGGATAACATCTTAGGTGATGACCTCAGACCTTTATAACATCACAGTGGTGATGAGGTATGAGGACAAATACCATAATGGGATGACCTCAGACCCTTACAACATCATTCAGTGGTGACGAGGTCTGAGGTCAGACACCATAATGGGATGACCTCAGACCCTTAACATCATTAATTTGGTGAAATTAATTATGAGGATAACATATTAGGTGATGACCTCAGACCTTTATAACATCATTCAGTGGTGATGAGGTCTGAGGTCAGACACCATAATGGGATGACCTCAGACCCTTAACATCATTAATTTGGTAAAATTAATTATGAGGATAACATCTTAGGTGATGACCTCAGACCTTTATAACATCACAGTGGTGATGAGGTCTGATGACAGATACTATAATGGGATGACCTCAGACCCTTACAACATCATTCAGTGGTGACGATGTCTGAGGTCAGACACCATAATGGGATGACCTCAGACCATTAACATCATTAATTTGGTAAAATTAATTATGAGGATAACATCTTAGGTGATGACCTCAGACCTTTATAACATCACAGTGGTGATGAGGTCTGAGGACAGATACCATAATGGGATGACCTCAGACCCTTACAACATCATTCAGTGGTGACGAGGTTAGGTGATGACCTCAGACCCTTACAACATCATTCAGTGGTGACGAGGTCTGAGGTCAGACACCATAATGAGATGACCTCAGACCCTTAACATCATTAGTTTGGTGAAATTAATGATGAGGATAACATCTTAGGTGATGACCTCATACCTTTATAACATCATTCACTGGTGATGAGCTCTGAGGTCAGACACCATAATGGGATGACCTCAGACCCTTAACATCATTAATTTGGTGAAATTAATTATGAGGATAACATCTTAGGTGATGACCTCAAACCTTTATAACATCATTCAGTGGTGATGAGACCCCATAATGGGATGACCTCAGACCCTTAACATCACTAATTTGGTGAGATTAATTATGAGTATAACATCTTAGGTGATGACCTCAGACACTTACATCATTCAGTGGTGACGCGGTCTGAGGTCAGACACCATAATGGGATGACCTCAGACCCTTAACATCATTAATTTGGTGAGATTAATAATGAGGATAACATCTTAGGTGATGACCTCAGACCTTTATAACATCATTAAGTGGTGATGAGGTCTGAGGTCAGACCCCATAATGGTATGACCTCAAACCCTTAACATCATTAATTTGGTGAGATTAATTATGAGGATAACATCTTAGGTGATGACCTCAGACCTTTATAACACCATCCAATGAACTCAGACTACTAATTTGGTTTAGGCAAACACCATTGCATAAGATTTAGAGCAAAAACATCATGACATACATACAACAAAAGAAGATGGTCCTCTTCAGAGAATAACACATTCAGAGAATAACACATTCAGAGATAAAAAAAAATATTAAGAGATTACAAAGAATGGAAAAGATCCATGTTCATTCATAAATTATAGATGTGCCGAGGTTACAAAATCAGGGGTTACAATGTTCAGAAATTCAAGGGTTTGAGGGGGGAATGCTGGTATCTTCGGCTTGGTTAGTCTGGACAACGTTGGTCACCTCGACAACGTCTTCCCCTCCAACCTCAGTGCCGTCCATCGTTGTAGTCTCGGCAGGCGCGACAGCCTCCTCCTCAACCTCCTGAAGGTCCTGGGCAAACTGAGGATCAGCAAAGCCAAGGCCTATGAAGTCAGAGGCTTTCAAAGTACCATCCTCCCTCTCCCTGACATCAGCCCACTTGATAGTGGCTTTGATACCTCTTTCAAGGTATTCAAAGCCAAAACTCATAAACTCGTCAGAATTTTTATATTAGGCTATTATCCCCTCTCAGGCATCATCTAGAGCTGCCTTCATGGCCGAGCTGACCTTCTGCTGCAGTACATCGTCCTTGGCCTTCAGGGCAGTAGAATGGTCCTTATTAAGTCGAGAGACCTCCTTCTCCAGCCCCTTCACCTTCTTGTCTGATTCACCCAACTCAGACTTAAGCCGGTTGATCTCTGCGTTCAAAGAACTCTGGACCTTCTCAGCCTCTTGACCCTTCTGGATGAGGGGAAACTTCCTCAAAGTCCAATTAGACAGGTGGTGCATCGCTGCCAAGCCCTGCAGATTTTGTGAATCAGGAATGAGCAAAAGATAAATCAGAGGTCACACTTAGGAATTGGAAAGAAAAATGAGGTCATACCTGAATGGATCTGTGAATGCCGAACTCAACCAACAAAGGAGTATCAAGTGACCTGAAGAAGCGCTTGTCGGACTTGGTCATTGTAGAGCCGAAAGCATCTAAGGCCTGAAGACTATGGCCGACTATGCTATCAGTAATCTTCAACTGCTCTAGACGAGCCGACAGAGAGTCTGTTGAAGAGATGGGGATGGAAGTGTCATCATTCTTCTTCTTCGGCCTCTGATCCTCAGGGGCATGATCAACTGGAGCCCTCTTCTTTGTGGCTTGGGGCTTTGAGGCAGAGGGATCTGGGGGAGGAGCATTAAGTCCAGCTTTCTTCGCGAGTCTCATCAAGCTGGGTGCAGCCATCTCCCAGAGTTCGTCTGAGATATCCTTCGGACGCTCTGCAAAAATCAATAGATCTGAGTTAGAAGATCAGACATAGATAAGCTCAGAGGTTCAACTACAAATAAAAAGCGCTTACCGAGCTCAGAAAGAGGACTTCCACCCAGACCTGTCTCAGAGAGGTAATGGGGGGTCATCAAGTGTTTGAACCTGACGAACAGACCATGTACCCCCTGATATTAAAGGGCTTTCACCTTTTGAAGGTTTGATGGGCTCAGACCAGGGTCAGCCCTCGCAGACATTGTGACCTTACCCCACCTAAGGGGCATCGTCGACTCCAGAATGGACGAGGGAGCACATGGGCCAAATTCCCATGGTCCAGAAGCAAAAAAGTAACGTGGCTTCCAGTTGTGGTTGGAAGTCTGAGTTACTTGAAGCATCTTTTTCTCTGGCTTCCGAGCTACAAAATGATAGTAGCTCGGATGATTTTTGGCAGAAGAGGGAACATAACAACCAACAAAGACCTGAACTGGAAGGTCTGAGTGGTGGACAACCCTCCACAAGATTGTGGCCCCTATTATGACCCTCCAGGCGTTAGGGGATAGTTGGGAGGGGGCCAAATTGATATAGGCAAGGATAGATTTGATAATTGGATGGATGGGTAGACGAAACCTCAACTTGAACATCTGCTCGTACAAGCAGATTTTGCCGTCTCGACCGTGAAAAGCCCTCTCTTCCCTCAGAGGTCTTCTTAACTTTATGGAGGGACTGATGGAATATAGGTATCTGAAGAAGAGGAGGTCTACCTCAGTTACAGTACTCTCGATCTCGACCGCCTCAGAGACGTCGACATCACTTTTAACGTCATCATCATCTTGCTCAACGTCGGCCGAAGCAAATGTTAATGGGTTACCCGGGAACCTTTGAGCGAACTCGTCCCCGGTGATGGCCGACAGAGGAGTGGCGTCAAGGGGTGGTGGGATGGCCACACTCGGCTCAACGATCTCAACCTCTGAGGAAGAGGATGAGGCACTTGAGGAGTTATGAGATGAGACCCGGCTGGAGACCTCGGCCTGATCAGGGGCCTGATCTGGCCTAATTGAGAAGTCCATGGCCTCCTAAAAGGAATCCACAGACATGGGGTCAGAGGTAGAAGACTCAGACTCAGACATTGGTCTAGGGTCGACAGGAACCTCTGACTGGTTGAAAGACTCTGAAGGATCAGGATATATCACCTTAAGGGGTGGTGGGAAGATGGGTCTAATAGGGAATTCTTTAGACCTACGAGCCTCCTCCTGTGCTCTTTCTATTTGTCTGATTTTTTCTAAAGCCTTCTCCCTAGGGGAGGGGAACTCCTCAAGAAGTTGGTATAGGGGTCTGAGCATCAGAGACAGACACTACACTTGGAGAAACTTCCTTAAACTACAAACAAGATTGGATGATAAAACAAAGGAGTCTAAAGATCAAATTACTCAAACCTAACAAGAACAGTTCGCCTGCAATTATGGTAGACTCACCAGAAAACCCAAAGACTCGCCGGGAAACTCAAATAGAAAGGAAAAAGCAGAGAAAATGGAGGCAAATGAGGGGAAGAAGATACCTGAGGATGAAACGATAAGGAAAAGTGAAGAAAACCCAAGAGAGCTCCACCAAAAACCTCTGCAGAGAAGTCGCGAAGAAGAATGCTTTTAGAGAGAGAAAATGGCTGGAGTGCAACTGCGCAGAAGAAAGAATTGAGGATGGGGGGAAAAGGAAAGGTTTAAAACCCTTAAATATGCAGGCGCGACTCCCAAGGCCCATCATTGCCTTGGGAGCACCAAAGGCGGCTAACAACACGCTTGCCAAGCAAGCCATACATCAACACTGGACAAGTGTCAAGCAAATACTGGCTCATATTGGAAAGGCCTCGGAGATGTGAGAATCCCACAGTCACATGCTTTCGCATGTCACTAAGGGCTGGGGGGTGATTGATATGCCCCAAGCGTGACCTCGGCCCGGAGACACCAACCTCGGCCGAGATCATGGCCGACGTTGGACAAGCCTTGGGTATGCGGCATCAGCACTCGGCCATAGCAAGGTTGGCCCAGGCCGACACTACCATGAGCCTCTCCAAGGGACATCACAAGGATCAGCAGCATTCTCGTATACCTTGGAATGGCAACCTCGGCCAGACATAGGCCGAGCTCGCAGGAAGCCACCAGCAACCTCATCAAGACATTAGTCGATACTCCAAACACTCCAGCTCAACCTCGTCTCAGGCCGACCTTGTCCATTGTCTCGGCTGGGATTAGGCCGAGACCTCCATGGAATACTCGGACTGAACGAGTACCTAGACTTACCAACCTTGGCCTCTCCCAGGCCGAGGTCATACACCAGGCGTGATAGCCGAGCATCTGCTGACATTTGGATAAGGGCATGTGGACACAAATCAGTTATAACAAGATTATTCCCCATATGTGGGGAGAATATTGCATCATCATTCTCTACATGTGACAGTGACATATGGCTTTCCCATATTGGTGAGGCTATCACACATGCACATTGCATGCATGGGGGTATATTACACCCCCAGGTACTATATATAGAGGTCATTCTCTACCTTGTAAAGGATCCAAAAATACAACCCTAGATAAAACTCTGTCTAGATACACAGTAGAGAGAGAAAGCTTGAGAGATTGTATCCATGGCCACCAGTGCCTTATTATAGTGAGGTTATTCACACACACAGTGGATGTAGGCAATTTAGGCTGAACCACTTATATTCTGGTGCTCTCTCCTTTTCTTCTCATCTCATTCTCTTAACTTTTACTTAACTATGCTGCCATTGTTGTTCTTAGATTGAGCTTGAAAACACCTTATCTGGTGGTGCTAATTCTAGCATCATCATTCATCAAAATAAGAATTATAACACCAAGTTCAAATATTTGACTTGACAACAAAAATACATTAATTTATTAATACTCTAAACATGAGATGATTTTATCAAACTAATTCCACAACACTGAAGCGTACGATCTCCAAAACCACTAATTAACATTTGCATGTTCTACAAAAATTATCACCTGCACAAAAAAATATTATTTCGATTATGTCAGAATTAATACCCCTCGTCAACAATGCAATGTGCAAAATGAATCAATACAGTATATTTTCATCGTTAACAATATAAATATCCAACTATTATGATTTTTTAAAAAATTCAATAGAGTCTCCTTTGTTTATTCATGAAAACCACAGGTAGCCAACCTATTTTAAACATCAAAATTGATTCTAAGAATGATATACACTAACAACAGAAAATTTTAACCACCACTTAAATAAATTCTCACCACCATAACAAATTTTCACCACCACCATTGAAAATTTAACTTTAAACGAGAGAATTTTCCATTATATATATATATATAAGTAATTATATGTATGAATTATATTGTATTACCTAGTTGGACTGAATCGTCGAGGTAGTGGAAGCATGCTGAAGGGTAAAACTTTGGAACAAACTTTGCATTTCACTTCGTATATCATTCTTCATCTGTAATAAAGCTTGTTGGTTGCGAATCTCTAACTCTTCAAGCTCCTGTAAATGTCGAGTCTCTCGATCTTCAGCTTCTTTCTTTAAATGGTTAATTTCTTGCAATAATAACTGAGATGAACATTCTTTCGTCGACATTTGACTAATACCTGCTCCCTTTAGTAAAACATACCCATGCCCTCCATATCCTATTACATCAGTAAATATTTTTTTTCGCACTTCTGGGTCATTTTGTTGCTCTTTTGGTAGCTCATTTAGTTGTCTTTCAAACATTTTCTACCAATTGAATTAATATTATTATTAACGAACATAAAATAATTTTCAAGAACACAATTTATAACAAATATTAAATAAATCTTTCAACCATCTCTTACGAATTAATATTTATACATACCGCTAAAATAATTTTCAAGAACACAATTTATAACAAATATTAAATAAATCTTTCAAGCATCTCTTACGAATTAATATTTATACATACCGCTCTATCAAATGATCCATCTTCAACACTGAAAGGTTTATTATTTGGATCTCGAGTTGCTTTCCACATGCTAATATTGTCGACGGGCTCCCCCTGTTCTATCCTCTGAAAAAAAATAATCTATATACATTATCACAAACGTTTTTCTCAATATGCATGACATTAAGATTATGGCGAATAAGATATCCTTCCAGTATGGCAATTCAAAAAATATGATCTTCTTTTTCAAACTAAATCTACATTTTGGAACTGCCTGTTTACTTTTTTCTAATGCCTCTCTTTCCCTCCTTCTAAAGACATTTTTCATGTTATATTCACATTCAACGTCAAGATCATTCAATTGTTGCAATACTTGTAAGCCCGAAAGTCTAAGTGGGGCTGGACGTAATTCTACCCTCCCATTAAATGGTGCCTTCTGCCTACGAAGTCTATGGCGCGAGTCTAAGAATCGACGATGACCCTAATAACAGAACTTCTTACAATTATCTAATCGCATTGACTGGTGGTCTTCGTTAAAGCAAGGACAAGGAAATGTACCTTTTGTGCTCCATCCCGATAACATTGCATAAACGGGGAAATCATTAAAGGTCCACAACAACGATGCATGCAACTGAAAGAACTCCTTACTTGACGCATCATAAGTGCGTACACCATCAACCCATAGCTCAATCAACTCATCAATCAATGGCTATAAAAATACATCGATCTTATCTCCGGGTCCTTTTGGTCCATCTATAAGAATAGACAAAATCAAGTTAGGTTGCTTCATGCACAACCACGAAGGTAAGCTATAAATAATGAGGATAACTGGCCATGTACTGTGCTTAATGCTCATATTACCAAACAAATTAAATCCATCAGCAGCTAACCCAAGCCTAACATTGGGAATCTCCCTCGCAAAAGAAGGGTTTTTCTCATTAAAAGTTTTCCAAGCAGGAGAGTCAGCGGGATGTCTCATTACACCATCATCGATCCTTTCTTCAGCATGCCATTTCATTAGAGGAGATGAATAGGATGACTAAAATAATTTTTGCAATCTCGGTTTCAAAGGGAAGTATGTCATTTTCTTCACGGCTACCTTCAGATCATGGACACCATCAATACTTGAGTCCTCATCTTTATATCAAGTACTTGAATCCCAAGTCTTTTTTTAGCTTGTTGGCTTGGTAGTAAGACTTGGGAATTCTAGCATGCGAAAACATCCTCCCCAAATTTTTTAATAAAGCCTTGAGAGAACAATTTGTCCAACCATGAAGTTGCTTCATTTGCAAGAGTTCAACAACAAATGACAATTCGGTAATCCCAGGTGGACAATTTTCATAGAAGTCGGATTGAGCCTTTTTCATAAGAGTATAGTACTCTGGAACATCTCTTTCAGATTCAAAGACATATTCGGTGTTATATTCCTCCTCACGCATATTATCATGCGCATGGGAAATACCGATTCCCTCTTGAACCATCGTAACCATGTTATCTCGAGCACTCAGTTCAACAGGTATAGGTATATCATCAACTAACATATCATCCCGTGGAGTATTTATATCGCTGCTTACACCACCAAAAGTTTTTCCGTGAAAAATATAAACCTTATATGTCTTGTCGAAACCATGCATCTCAATATGATCTCTCACAGTTTGTCGGGTGTGGTACACTTGATTTGTACATCTCTGAAAGGGGCAATAGATTTTCGTTGTCTCAATGTTTTTATTTGCATATGCATAGTTTAGAAACCCTTCAATCCCATTAATGTATTCTTTTGAACACCGGTTGCAAAAATCAATCCAACTCTTATCCATGGTTTCCATCTATGAATCTAAAAAAATGTTAGTAAATTTATATTTCATAATATAAAGATAAAGAGATTAATAATGTTTTCGCAAGATTATGAAAAGCTAAAAAGATTAATAATGGCAAACATGAATTCCTAAAAATATTAGCACATAAAGGGAGAACAAACTATAAAAATAAGAATATAATTCATCACATTAATTTAAGTATTATTATGGCTAACTAAACCGAGCAATTGAAATTTGAAATATTGAAGTATTAATGCAGGCATGATAATGGAAAGTATCAAACAAAAACAAAATCAACTAATTAACATTTACATCACTAAACATTTACACATTAAAAAACTCACAAGGCACATACTCATTTTCATCCTCGTTTGAATCCGTATACTCATTTTCTTCTTCACGTGCCACAAACTCGTCATCATCACTAATGATTTTTTTTACTCTTTGAACCAATTTTTTATTTTTATCTTTGTTTTGAATTTCCAAATACAATTCATGTATTCCCGATTCCTTCAATTATGCACTATTTTCTTCTATTCTCTTCCTCTTTTCTTTCTCGTACTCCTTCATTGTCACAAAATTTTTCTGAGAAAAGATATGTAATTAGAGAAGGAATGAGACTCGTACTACTTCTTTAACATGTTAATTTCATTTCTATACTTTCTCTCAAAGTAGTTGTAGAATTTTAATGACTCATTTGGTTCGAGATTTGGAAAGGGAATTTAGGATTCCTGGAATTTAGAATTCCCCTAATCTAGAATTACAATGTTTGGTTGCAAATTTGGGAGGAACTTAGAATTACTGGAATTTAGAATTCCCACAAAATTGGAATTCTCATTTCCCTCTAAAATGGGGGAATCCTTTATTCTCGGGCATTCTAGTTTACTTTTGTAGTGAGAAAAAAATACCACCTCACATAAACTCTCACACATGCATTCTCTCTCTCTTACACACACACA
The DNA here is from genome assembly GCA_949130495.1 of Sambucus nigra. NCBI lineage: Eukaryota > Viridiplantae > Streptophyta > Magnoliopsida > Dipsacales > Adoxaceae > Sambucus > Sambucus nigra. Next base: position 122,258,887 of record OX422209.1, read on the forward strand.
CACACACACACACACACACACACTCTCTCTCTCTCTCACACACACACACACACACACACACACACACACACACACTCTCTCTCTCTCTCTCTCTCTCTCTCTCTCTCTCTCTCTCTCTCTCTCTCATACACATACACACACTCTTAAAACCATGCACTCTTAAAACGATAAGAGGGGGTATGGCATAACACCATAATTTGGTGAGTCTGAATTATGAAAGTTGGTGTCGGCCTCACTACCATAACACAATAAGTAAATATTCAAACTGTAATTTTGTCAGTTTTTGGAGAGGGGATCCAAGGAAATATTTTGGCAATCCAATGAACTATGTATTGGAAGTTCTGATCTCCCCTTTTGGATCAAGGGGATCTTCTTGTTTATCCAGTCCCCAGCTGATAGAGGGAAATATGACCCTACAGAAAGAGAAGAGTCAATCAGTATATAAAGAAAAGTATAAGAGAACACTTGGCAACTCCTAACTAAAATTATTGAAAATGTACCTGAACGACCCTATGAATGGAGAACTCGGTGAGAAGGGAGATGTTGGTGGCTTGTAGGAAACACTTGTCAGCCTCAGAGATAAAAGAGCCGACACCATCACATGCTTTCCTTGGATTGCCAAGGACACTCTCGTCGTCCAACTTCAGCTGGGGCAGACGAGCTGCAAGAGCCTCGTTCGTAGCAATTGTAATGGCCTGATCAGACCTTCTCTATTTTGACTAATGAAAGGAAATTTTTTCCTCGTCTTGGCTCTTTCTCTTCTTCGTGGCCTACATAGCTCGACTGGTACCGCTCACATTAGTCTTAGCGACAGCAACAATAGAGGGGCTGGCACCCTTACCATTTTTGCTAACATGCTTGCTCAAGTTTTTGGCCACCATCTTCTAAAGATGATCTGACACATCATCTAGACGATCTACAAAAAGAAGATGAGGTTAGTACTGTAAAGTTGAAAAAATACGAGACAACAGTTGCACGAAAGAATCCACTCACGAAGCTCGGTTAAAGGGTCAACCCATAAACCTGTCTGAGACAGGTAGTAAGGGGTCATCAATTGCTCGAATTTCACGAGATGACCTTGGTTCCCCTGATCCCTAAGCTTATCAACTTTCTCAATAACATCAGGGCTCAATCTCGGATCAAGCTTGGCCAACATAGAAACCTTATCCCACCTCCGAGGAACCCTGGGCTCAGAAGTACCACAAGCTTTAGTGGGACCAAATTACCAAGCTCTCGAGACAAAGAAATATCGGGGTTTCCACTCATGATTGGAAGTCTAGGTAACCAATAAGACCTTTTTAGAGGATTTCGTGGCTACGAGTTGATAATTAGGAGGTTGAGTTTTGGGGGACGACAGAGTATAACAATCCGTGAAAATGCCAACTGGAAGGTCAGTTTGATGGACTATCTTCCCAAGAGAGATAAAGCCGAGGATAACCCTCCAGGCATTGGGAGAAAGTCGAGATGGGTCAACTCCTAGGCGACATATAATTGCGTGTACAACAGGGTGGATAGGTAGTCAAAAGATGACCTTGAATATCTGATCATAAACACATAACTCACCCTCTCGTCCATCATAGTCTCTCTCGTCCGTAGATGGTTTTCTCATTGAATCAAAGAGACCGATGCTATACAAATGTCTCCAAGTCAACAAATGGACCTCGATTACAGAACTCTAATAGGACCTAGCTATGGATAAATCTAGAACGCTCTCTTTGTTATCATTATCAGACTCTTTGGCCTGGGGCTGGTTGGGGTCACCACTTGGAAAATGTTGCATAAACTCATCCCTCGTTACGGTCAATAGAGGAATGGCGTCAAGTGGAGGAGGTATGGAAACATTAGGCTCATAGACTTTAATGGGGTAATCAGATCGATTTATTAACACAGCCCTTTAAGAATACGAGGTACAAGAGGAAACCTCATCATCCTTAGACCCTTCATCATGATATGAGGATTGGGCCATAGACTTATCAGAAGAGTCAACACAGTCGGACAGTTTAAAAATGGACATACTCTCATCTTCAGAAGAAATTGATATAGGAATGGGACCACTTGGTTCGACAGGTGTAGGAGGGACGACAACTAATGGGGGTGGAAATATAGGTCGGAGAGGAAATGCCTCGACCTTTTTTCTCTTGGCTTCCTCAATCTCAACCTTCGTAATCTCCTGAAAGTACCTCTCCCTAAGGTTTGGAAACTCTTCAACAAGCTCGTACAAACGTTTTAACATGAACAATATGAGGCTACACTTAGTGTTATTAAAAGTAATGATAAATAAATAGAAGGGCTGACTTCAGTTGACCAAAAGATAAAACCCAAGAATCTTATCTGTTCTTTAGGACGAACAACTAAGAAACTTATCGGAGAAGATGACCAAAGACCACCGAAAAAACCCACAAATGGTGGTTTGGCGCCTGAATTCACCAAAAACTACCCCTATCACTACAAAATAGGCGCCGAAGATAAGAATTAACACTCCAAACCCCGCTCTTGTGTTGGTATTTTTATTAAATCCTATGTTTTTGTTAAAAAAAACACTCCAAACCCTAAAAACTACCCTACTGCCTCGTCGGAAAAACCAACAGTCGCCGAAAAATCAAATGCAAAGAAATCCTAACTAAAAATGGAAAGCAAAGTGAGTGAGAGAAGGATACCTAGAAGAAGATGAACCTTGGGAGGAAGAGGGAACCTAAGCAAGGTCTAGAAGGTGAGATTATGGAGAACTGATGAAATTTGGCTATGGAGGTTCGAAGTTACAGGCGGGAGTATATTTAGAGAATGAGAAGAAGAAGAAAAAACTTAATTTGGTGGTTCAAATACCACCCAATGATTAGGCGCAATTCCCCGTACCCATCATCAACTAGGGCACAAGGCAAAAAGTGCTCAACCGTCAGCATAGGCTTGGGGGAGACGCTACCCAATCAGAACTAATACACATGTTAATCGCTTATACTCTTTGAATAACCCTGCTAACTCGTATCCCCTAGTCACCACTTTACATAGATGGATGATGGCTAGGGGTGATTGATATACCCAAGTATGACCTCGTTTAATTATGAGGCCATATGTCATCAGGCAGCCAACCTTCTCAGAAAGGGCGATCAAGATGTCACCGAGACTCGTCCCAATTAGGGGGGTTGAATACATGTGCATATATACAACCTCGGCCACTACACATGCTGAGGTATCAGCTGAAAGCCCCAGACGTAAAGAGAATCACTCGTCCTCTTATATAGTCGGTACTAAGGGATGGACGATCCTTTAAACTCGGCTAGAGGCACTCAACAAAGGATGCTCTTACCTATTTCCTACATTAGATCACCCGCTATATTGGATACATCGTACTCGGCTAAGCCGCTCTATAATATGACACCTTCTATACGATAAATATGAGGCTCCAATATATAAGGACTCATGTTGGGAAAGTCGTTGCAACAAGGACATCCCCTCACACGAGGGAATATTACCTCATCATTATATCGATGCATTATGGACATGTGTCTCTTCATGATTGGGAGCCTCCTTATGTGAATATTGATCTCATGCTTGGGGGGTACACTACATCCCCCAAGCCCTATATATACACTCCATATTCTTCATGAGAAAAAGGATCGAATATTGAAAACCCAAGCAGAACTCTGTCAAACTGATTGTAAGAGAGAGAAAAGATTTATTGATTGTATCCATGGACTTTAGTTCCCTTATTTAGTGGATCACAAACACACACAGTGGATGTAGACCTATTTTTCTGAACCACTTAAACTGCTGTCTCATTTTCTCTTTAACTCATCTCATTCTCTCACAGCTATATTGCTTGTTCCTTTTTGCCATTGCGATACCTGCTTGAGCTCATTATCACTTTGACCTGGTGGTGCTATTTCGAGCATCATCAGGTTTGATAGTTTGCATCAGAGCATGGTCTTAGGCAAAATAGGTTCCATTAATCTATTCTAGTCATCCGTGTAGAATTTTTTTATACGTTGATTTTCTTTGTATACTTGTCGTATAATTTGTCAAACTAATAGGATATATGTTCTAATATTTGAATGGAGCTAAAGAAACTGGTTCCACAACACCAACCCCATAAGCACCTATCAGTTATACCAACAGTTCCAACACCCGATACCCAAGGGCAGTACTCTTTTGGGTCCCAACAAGTTTTTAACTTGATAATATAGGTAGGATTGGAAATGTTTAGACAAGAGATTTCTGTAGTAGCATCTCGGCTAGGAACAACGAATCTACTAGATGGGAGAAGGTTTCGGGAGCCTTCATTAAGATAAAATCCACATACATTTTAAGGTTCTATATCTCCTATCCTAGATCACTGATGGTGCAAAGATACCAATAGACACTTGAGGGTATTATAATACATTGAGGTGCAAAATAAGGTTTTAGCAATATTTAGGTTTATTGGGGAATCTCTGTAGTGGTGGGATAACGTGAACTCAGTTCAAGTTAGAGAGAAGTTAACGTATGTGGCATTTATAAAATTTTTTGATGACAAGTATTTCTTAGAGTTAATTCGGGACCAGAAGAAGATAAAGTAGACATAAAGAAGAAGGAGGTCAAGTAGTTTGTAAAGGGGCGATCTTGGGTTATTAGGTAGGTCATTATGATATATATATATGGCCTTTATGACTTACATTTAAATGGTGTATGCCTCTTTTATAAATCTCCAGGATAATAGGGAACATAAAATAAAGGTAGAGAAGGATGGCCATACCATTGGGCCCAAGATAGATAATGGATCTAGCGAAGACTAAATGTATTTTCAGGGCTATCAATTCCAAGGGAAGTAAAAAAAATTCCATCCCAACTAGTACATGTAAGGTCAAAGATTATAATTGCTCCAATTTTATTTGATTTGATTTGGCGTATCTCGTTACACAAACACGACTTCTCGATAAATGTTGAAGACCTTTAAGGATTAGAAGTATGTTCGTCTTAACATACTTGGAAGAAGTTGTGATCATGATTGGTAAAATGGTCAATAATCATTTTTGGGATTTAAAACATTTTTAAGTGACTATTTTTCTTAAAAGGTGCTTGAATTTTTTGTAGAAAAAATTGCCAAAATTGTGACGCCTCATTCGAACGAGAGTAGGTGTTGTTCGAACAGGATTGACCTTCGTTTGAATGAGCTGGATCAAACTTCAAACGATCGCATTTTCCTTTGCTATGTGGAATGTCATTCAAAGTCGTTAGTCGAAGTCATTCTAACGAGGTAGTGGGTGTCATTTGAATGACTTTCCGTTTTGTTTGAACGACTGGGCGAGATTTTCTTTTTAAGTGATATCTATCCCAAATATTTTGTCTATTCTTTTTATCCAACCTTCTTCTAAAAAGACTGAATGGGATTATACTTCTTAAGAACTCTTTTCAAAAATTAAAACACCTTGGTTGAGTTCGCTTTTGTGATCAAACACCTCCATAAACATTCCGAACCCCTTGGAATAATTAAGGATCACTTTACCATGTCACAAGAAGGTTTCTTGTTTACATACCTTTGTAGAGATATTTTTATACTACTAATTGTGAAATCGGGTTTCACCGCTGAAGAAGAAGATGAAGCAGATCAGTCGATACCGAGAGTAGATCGCTACCTGGGACGGATCTAGATCCGAGTCATATCTATTGACGTTTTAAAGAGTCTTTGCATATCACTTAATGTTTATGAGTCTTTGTAAGTCAATTTTTATTCAAACCTATTAACAATGTAGATAAAAATGGTTTGCCCTTTTTAGGGATTTTTCGTTATATAATGTGTTATTTGCATGCTTGGCTTGATTATTGAAAGTTGAAATCATCTTATATGAACCATAGTTAAGTGATGATAAAATTTGTTAAAAATTAAATTGTGTGTGTCGAAATTAATTATACAAATCCATCCATTAAATCAATCACATTCTAAAATTGGTATCAGAATAGGTTGCACTAATTTACCATGTTATCCATTTCACAAATTTTTTTTGATATCAATTTAAAAAAATGCTCATCTTTAAAGATTTAGTGGATAATATGTATAATCGAATGCCCATTTTTAAAGGTTCAAACTGTGCATATTGAAAAGATAGGATGAGGTTGACCTTAAAATCTATTGATGAACGTGTCTGGTTGGTTTATGAACGAGGGTGGACACCACCCACAGTGATTGAAGACAACGTCGAAAGTTTAAAACTTGTCTCTACATGGACAGAGGATGACTTTATGTGGAGAAATTTTAACTTATGCAGTCTGAGTGCCATCTGGAGAGCCATCACCCCTGATGAGTTCCATCGCATTATGACGTGCACCACGTCTAAAGAATCTTGGGGTACCCGACGACTCAATCACGAGGTAACCAATGTTGTTAAAGCCAATTCTTTGACAACATTGTTATGAGTGTTCTAACCTAAGAGTACCAATCCTTTGACAACATTGTTATGAATGTGAGGGAAAGGGCCACAAAGCTCACGAGTGTCTGGAGAGGTTAAAAAGACAAGGCAAAGGAAAATATGCCTTAAATTCTATGCTTAGCGATAGCAAGGTCAAACTGGTGGATTTTGAGGATGAATCACCACATGGATGTAACTTCACCACAATTATGGCTAGTCACGTGATTTAATCTAGTGCACCTAAAGTCGATGAGGAATATACTAAATCAAAATAACTGGACAGTGAATCTAGTCATTCCAGCAATAATGAGGAAGAGGATGGTTAAGTGAGAACGAGAGTGACCTTCAGCGCGCCCACACCAATCTTTATGCTGAGTAATTTAATATAATGAAGTAAAACAAAGGTTTAGCAATTAGAGTTTTAGCCTTAGAAAATGAGTTGAGAGAGGTACGAGAGAGCGTATCCTCTGTGAGAGAAGATTTGGGAGAGAGGGTTATTTTAGTTGAGAGGAAAATGGTGGCTTGACTAACAAGGTGGATAGTCTTATGAGAGATCTTCAAGCACCCATGGAGACTCGTGAGAAACTTAAAGTCCTCGTATCCCAACTCAAGAAGGATCTTAAACATTCTTGATAGGTCAAGGTTACCATAAATGATACATAAAAAAGGTAGGAAATATGTCTCTCGGTCTCACTTTAGGTTTAAGCGAGGAATAGGTTATAACGGTGCATACACTTCCCATCCCACACCAGAATTGGTTCCTAAATTTGTGGTTAACCGTTATGGATTTCAACCTAAACCATTAAATAGAGTTCAACCTACAAAAGCGAACCAAGGTAGACTAAAATAAGTCTAAGTTTAAATTTTTTGTAAAAGGAGAGGTCACCTTAGAGAGTTTTGAAACAAACTAGGTAGAAAGAGGCAAACACATACTCCCGCGCACCACTCTAGTGACTTTTCTAGTCTTAAAGAGAAAGTTAAGTTCCTAGTCATGAGTACACAAAGCTTAACGGAAAACTTCTAATGGATGTGTTTACTATTTGAGAATGCTTTCAACGCTCTGACTAGAGCGAACAATGATAAGGGAAAATAAAAGGTTACCTCCACTTAGGTACCTAAGCAAGATGTAAAATACCTTATTGTGCACGTTGCTATCAAGATTCAAAATACTTCCCAATGCTATTTTGATAGTGGATGCTCTAGGCACATGGCTGATGATAATTTTCTTACCCACCTTAAGAATCTCAAGGAAGGTAAACTCACTTTTGGAGATGGGACTAGGACTAGTAATTTAGGGCATGGAAGTGTTGAGATAACCGATTTTACCAAACTAGATAATGTGTTGTACGTGAAAAGGTTGAAAGAAAACATGAATAGCATAAGCCAACTGTGCAATGTAATCTTTAAGGTAGAGTTTGATTGGTCCGAATGTAACATTTACGATATATCTGGTGAACGTTTACCTCATGTTATGAGGACTGAAGATAAGTGATAAGAGATTGTTCCTCCTTTGTGCATAATAGTGCCACTGTCTCCCCTATGGACCGTTGACATCAACGAATAGGTCATGTGAATTATAAAGATATAGAGAGATTAGTGAAAAAGGACCTAGTTTGTGTCTTACTATCACTTGTAAAACCAAATTTTTTATTTTGTGGACCTTGCTAACAAGGGAAATAAATTTGAAGTCCCCATCAAAAGTTGCATACCATTACCACCTACCGTGTTTGGGAGTTGATACACATGGATCTTATGGGCCCTAATCACTCGAAAAGCTTAGGTGGTAAGAGATACATTCTCGTGATGGTTGATACTTTTCTAGATATTCCATCGTAGGATTCCTTAGAGAAAGTACGATGGGGTTGAGTTCCAAACAACCAAGTGTTGTGTTTTAAGAAACCAACAACGTATCACTATTAATTGGATGCATGACGACACTGAATTTAAAAAAAGCAGAAGTGGATAGATATTGTGATGGAGTGGGCATCAAATATGAGTTTTTTACCATTCGTACTCGACAACAAAGTGGTATTATTGAGAGGAAGAACTGGATGATATAAGAGATGGATATATCCATGCTTCTTGGAAGAAATTTGCCTTGAATTTTTTGGGAAGAGGCGATGGGAACTTCATTCCATACGATGAATAGGTTATATATTCAGCCGCATAAGCTACACTCTCCTTACGAGTTATGGACATGGAAGAAGTCTAACCTATCGTATTTTCATGTCTTTGTGAGTATTTGATACATCTTAAGAGATAGAGATCACCTATAAATGTTCTAATCCTGAGGCAATAAGGGGATATTTTTAAGTTATTCATTGACGAGTAGGGATTATATGGTGTTTAAACTTGCAAGCTATAAGGTTTTGAAGTCTATAAACATCACGATTAGAGGTGACGAGCCGCCGACATTTGTTGCTCCTAGACCCCAGTGTGAGGATGATGCACCCATGGTGACGACACCATACTTCCTCATACTACCACGATGGACCCCACTCCTAATTTAGGTGACCCACCATCCTGTGTTTGAAAGAGTCATGACCCATCCACTACACTTGGTGATCCCACACTAGCTGTCATAACTCATGATCAACTCAAAAATATAGTTAGATATCTATTCTACAACTCCGTAGTCGAGCCCAAGAATGTGAAAGAAGCACTTAAGGACGAGCATTGGATATCATCCATGCAAGATGAGTTACCTCAATTTCACAAGAACGATATCTGAGAGTTAGTCCCTCGACCTAGCAAGACTAATATGATAGGTACCAAGTGGATTTACAAGAATAAAGTGGCTGATAATGGTACCATAGTTTACAATAAGTCTAGGTTGGTTGCTCAAGTCTACACACAAATCGAGAGTGTAGACTTTGACGGGATATTTACTCCTGTTGCTAGGTATGAGTCTGTCTACTTACTACTGTCCATAGCATGTCATCTACGCTTCAAGTTATATCAGATGGATGTCAACTGTGCCTTTCTTAATGGCATTCTACATGAGGAGGTATACATGGAATAACAAAAATGTTTTGAAGAATCTTAGCACCCGGGATAAGTCTATTATCTTAATTAGGCCTTATATGGTTCGAAGCAAATATGCCGTGCTTCGTACCAGAGGCTCACTTCCCATCTCTTAGCTCGTGGCTTCAAGAGAGGGGGAGTGAATAAGACGTTTTTAAGGAGAGATAGTGGTGTTATTTTGGTTCACCAAGTGTATGTGGACGACATAGTATTTGGATCCATGTTCTCCCGCCATGTTCACACTTTTGAAGAGGAGAGGAAAAGTGATTTTGAGATGAGCATCGTAGGTGAGATTACGTTCTTCATAGGTCTCCAGGTTCGTCAGCTTAAGGATGGGATATTCTTATCTCAATCCAGATATAAAAGAGACCTTATGAAGAATTTTGTCTAGACTCCGCTAAGAAATCACACACCCTTATGAGTACATGGACAAAGTTAACAAAGACACTTTAGGCAAGGATGTATAGCAAAACCTTTGATCGCTACTCGTCTTGATATTACTTTTGATGTTAGAGTCTATGTGCAATACCAAGCGTCCCCAAAAGATTCACACTTACTCACACTTAAGCGTATCATCAAATACGTGAGTTTAAATCTTTCATACGGTATTTAGTATTCCTTTGATACCAATGACTGTTTGTTTGCCTATTCAGATGTTGATTGGGGCGGGGATATTGATGATTGTGGGAGAACTTCGGGTGGATGTTTCTATTTTAGGAGTGATATTATCTTATGGTTGAGAAAGAAGCAAAACTCCATATCTTTATCCATAGTGAAGGGTGAGTATATTGTCATTAGGATTTGTTGCATGGTACTCTTATGGATGAAGCAAATATTGGAAGATTATGGGATTTCAAGAGGCACGATTACTGTATCTTGTGATAATACTAGTGCGCTCCATATATCTCATAATCCGGTCTTACATTTGCGCACAAAGCACATTAGGATATGCGATAATTTTATACGTGGCCTAATTGAGGAGAAGGTTGTGTCCTTGAGATGTCTGAGCATCGATTATTAATTAACTTATATATTCACTAAACCTTTAGATGTACTTCAATTTGAGGATCTTAGGAAATCTTTAGGTATTTTAATTATTGACTGAGTTGGGTACTTTATCTAGCATATGGTGCTTATCATACTTGCATCTTATGTTACTATTGCTAGATTGTATTATCATCGTATATTTGTATGTTTTCTTTTTGATATATTTTTTGTAAAATCCAAAAAGAGTTTTTTTTTTCTGGAAAACATTTGAAAAATAAAAAAAGATTTTTTTTAAATAGAAGAAAAAGTGAAAATGATTTATTTTGATAAATTTTTGAGATAGACAAAAAGAGATTTTTATTTTCCTTTTCACTGTATATGGTTGAACATTTAAGATATTCGGATCACGCCATCATTTCATCCATTCACGTGATTTTTTCGTAGTGTTTTGAGACATGGCTTTATTTCGATAGCGTGCTTAATAATGTGTGGATATCATTACGTTGATCATTATAGCACGAGCTTTATGAACATTGTTCTTTCTTGTCATTTTTCAATATGATGTTCTCATCTCAATTCTTCTTAATAATGAACCAACATACAAAGAGATAAGTTGTGCATGTAAGAACCATTGCCCGAATTTTATTTATATTCCAAAAATATTACTATATGTTAAGCAATGGAAAAGGGCTACAAAAGATAAAAATATTCTTTGAATTAAAAGATGATATTTGCATAAAAGATCCTAAAAAGATCAGAGGCACGTAAAAAAAAATAAGTGCCAGGCCAATTTTGTGTAAATTCATTGATGCTTCACTACATATGGGCACTATAATTTCTTCAAAATAATTGAGAGTGAATTAATAATATTTGAGAGATTTTGAGGGAGTTAAAATCGAAGATCAGTGGGTTTGCACAACGAAATTTATTGAAAAACATAAAATAGTTTGTCGTTTTTTGTGTGAGAATTATTTATGTTTATGACATGTTGATTAAGATGATTCGATTTCATAGAATTCATGATCTTTACAACTAACGTAGACTTTGAGTTCTTTTGTTAAGAGTGTCTCATGACTTCATGCACACGTATTATGAATTTTAATATTGATTAACGTATGGAAAATTTTCACCCCTACCTTCTGCATTCATGATTCGAATATTTTAGTGTTAATATATGGAGTGTTGTATTTGTATATCTTATATTTTACCCCTTGAAAAAGAAATGAAAATTTTGAAAAATAGTTGGCTCTAAAATTATCTTTTGAGATTACCATTACTTATGCTTTCGTAAATATTCTTGTAATGATATATTTCTTATTCATGTGATGCTTATATTTAAATTTTTGTTTCAACCCCTTTGTCTATTATGGACAAAAAGGGGGAGAAAAAAAAACTGAAAGGGAGTTTTATTTTCTTTTTAAAACTCGTATGCATCCCGGTATTTTTTTCTCATGCATTTCAGATGTTCCACTTGGATGATGATCATTTGGACCCACAAACATGAAGACAAAGATAGCCAAAGGAAAGATCCAGTCCATTTCGAAGACTTACAAAAATTACATTCTATTTTTCTTTTGTAATCTAAGGAGTACTTATTGCATTAAGTCATTAGGATTCAATTTGGCTTAGGTTTATGTTTTGTACTGGGCTAGCTAAAGGGGGAGATTAATTAGAGGAAAGATTATACTATCTCGTAATTTTATTTTATTTGGTTTGGCATATTCCGTTAAACAAACATGGAACCTACACCACTTATCGCTACTCGAAAAAAAATGTTGAAGATGAAAAATTACCACTTAAGTCGTTTAATTCAAGATTAAACTATCTAAATGGCTCCGAATAGTTTGGTGAAGAATTTCTTTAGTCAAATTTTTTTTCTTAACACAAGATGTGTTTAAAAAAGTATGAACGAGTTATTTAAGGTATAGGTTTACCAGTTTTAAAAACCAAAACTTATAAGGAAATTAAATCAACACATCCTCAAGAAAGGGATGAGAGGAATATTAAGTACTCAAGTTCACAAAGATTCTTAGCGTGTTAAAACTCCACCCAATTGGGGAAACATCCACGGAGGTCTCAACACCTCAAAAGAAAAATCCACTAAAATAGACTAACATGTTACAAACTATTTAACAATAAAGACACACAATCAAGCCTAGTCTAAGTTCAGAAATTATACCAACTCCTCTGGCATTTTCTGACTTCTCCCAAGGCTCTGATGTTGTTGATGTTTTATCAGCTTTATAACTCCACTCCTTTTAGCTTTGCAACACTCCTTCAAGCTTTACGTCGATTCAAATGCTCAGAATCTCTCTACCGACACCTTCTAGTGTTGTAGTGTGAAAGTGTAAGTGGTGATGTGCTCTAAATCACACGCATGCAACCCCCACACACTTATTACAGACCAAATGATTATCAAATTACAAACATATTCTAAAATGCAAAGAAGATTTCTAAAATTAGTTTGATCGAAACTCAGACTTTGGACCTTTCAATTTATCCACAGATCAAGGGAGAATCTTGCTATATAAAAGATCCAAGATCCTAAACACTTTTGTTGTTCGAAAACATTTACAAATATTTCACAAAATGTAAAATAATTGAAAGTGTAAATCCCAAATCAAGATCTTAACTAGATCTAAGTCCAAGTACTCTCAAAAACCGAAATCAGAAATGATTTTTTTGGTTTAGGGTTTGAAATAAACATAACAGTTTAACACAACAAACAAAATTGAGATTTCTCGAAAGAAGAAATCAAAACTAGTGACATAAAATGTTAAGTGTATCAAAGACTCAAAAATCTCAGATTTCTATGAAAGAAAATGAGATTTGGAAAACGTGACTTAGTTGGACAAGAGATTAAGAATAAGAAAGGATGGATCTTCTCAAATCTAGAACTAACTCAACTCTCAGAACTATTTTCAGGTGAGATTTGGCCGGAGTTAGGTTAGGGTTTTTGTTTTATCTCTCATTTTCTTCTCTCTCTCTCTCTCTCTCTCTCCTCTTTTTTTTTTCTCTCAAAGTTGAGGTGGACAAAAGTTGGAAATGAAAGGACGATGTCTCCTTTTATACAAGGAAGAGAAGGATCTGGAAAGTCTCAGGTAAATGGACGATCAAGATTTGATCGAAGGAAATCTAATGGCTACTAAAGCAGTGCATTTATAAAAGCTCTGATTGGTTTAAAACGATAACACAAGGATCAAGTAAAAACGCATGCAGTCCATAGATTAAAATGATCCAAGGGTTCTCAATCATTCTCACGTATATGAGTGTAACGAAACACATATCCAATCGTTGTAAGTCCAACACGTTTAAGGCTGAGATGACTTGAAAAATGCATATTTTTGGTCTTTCAAAATACAAAATTTACCCACAATATTATCTAGGGCTTTCAGATTCTGCCCAAATCAAGTTTTAACAACTTTTACTAATTACAAAACAACCCACAATCATTTGTAAAAACCAATTTTAAATTTCTAAAAATTGTTTAAAAAATCGTAGAAATTATTGAAAATATTCCAAAAATTATGGAAAAATTATTTTAATGGGGTTTAACTCTCACACACCCATATTATGAAGAATGCAACACATATATGCAATCCTAGGTGAGGTGTTAGTGTCCTACTTTTAGAAATAATTTGAGGAATTCAAATGAAGAGTCTGAAGGCTTTTTAGTCAGACTAGGATATGACTCAATTTTGTCACTATTTTTAAACTATATAAGCACTTATATAATATAGACTTAAGTGAGTCAAAGATATAGGGTGCTTCAATCTCCCCCTTTGGAAATATGAGACAAAATCTCCTTTGAGTCATCGAGGACTCATAGGGATACAAAAGAAATAATAAAAACCTTTTCCTATACAAAATTCTATATACCCAATATCCTAGAAAAAGAAAATTACATAACTCAACTATTTACAGACCAATACCCAATCAAAATTCTGTTGTAAATGAAGGTACTGATTCTTGAAAATGAGATAACTAAAATGAAGATTTTTATTTGCGAATACAGAAAGAATGTCCACGTAGACTCAAATTTCTCTCCTATTTTATCCCCAATTGACAAAGGGGAAATAAAATAAGTATGATACAATAAATCATTATGCTGCCATAACCATACCAATAGATTTGTGCAAAGATTCAAATCAAAGATAATCCAATGGTTTAGTAAATAATTCAGCTAATTTCAATTCCGTATATAGGTAATGAATTTCTAACTCCTTAAGTTCAACTAACTCGCGTATGAAATGATATCTGATTTTAATATGTTGGGTATGAGAGTACTGAACTGGATCTTTAGAAATATTGATCGCGCTTTGATTGTGACAATAGAGATGTAACTTATCATAAGTTATACCGTAATCTTTTAGCATTTGTTTTAGCCAAAGTAATTGAGCACAACAACTTCCTGCGGTAATATATTCGGATTCGAAAGTAGACAAGGAAGTGAAGTTTTTTTTCTTACTACTCCATCCTACCAAATTGTTACTAATGTAGTAACATGATCCTGAAGTACTATTACTATCATCGGAACAACCGACCCAATCAGCATCGGTGTAACCTACTATAGTAATAGAAGTGTCACTAGTGTACCAAAGTCCTAAGTTTAGAGTAACTTTAATATATTTGATAATTCTTTTAACGCATAATAAGTGACTCTCTTTAGGATTGTTTTGATATTGAGCACACAAGCAAACAACGTACATGATATCAGGATGGGAGGCAGTAAGGTAAAGTAAGCTTTATATCATACTACGGTATAAGGTTGAGTCGATGAATTTACCATTCTCATATTTAGAAAGTTTGACAAAAGTACTCATAGGAGTCCTAACTTCTTTTGCTGTTTTTAGGCCAAACTTCTTGACAATCTCTAAAGCGTATTTGGAGTGCGATACAAATAAGCCATCTAAATTTTTCCTAACTTGGAGTCCTAATAAGAATTATAACTCCCCCATAAGTGACATATGGAATTATTTGTGCATAATGTTCGAGAAGGAGTTAACTTCTAAAGGGGAGGTGGATCCAAAAATAATATCATCTACATATACTCAGGCTATGGTAATGTTTCTGTCAAAATGTTTAACAAAAAGAGTTTGATCATTCCTTCCTCATTTAAAACAATGGTTTAGAAGGAAGGTAGATAAACGTTCGTACCAAGCTCTAGGAGCATGTTTTAACCCATAAAGAGCTTTCTTAAGCCGATAGACCTAATTAGGATGATGAGGGTCAATGAACCCTTTGGGTTGTTCTACGTAGGTCTCCTCAGTCAAGATGCCATTAAGGAAAGCAGATTTAACATCCATTTGATATAGTGTGAAATGAAAATAACAAGCTATTGCAAAAAGTAAGCGAACAGACTCGACGTGAGTGACAGGTGCAAAATTTTTCTCGAAGTATATTATTTCAATCTGAGAGTAACCCTGGGTAGCTTATCTAGCTTTATTTCGAATAATCATCGCAAATTCGCCAGTTTTATTTTTGAAAATCCAACGTGTGCTGACAACCCTTTTATTTTTAGGCCGGGGTATAGGATACCATACATCATGTATGATAAATTAAAGAAGTTCCTCCTATATATCACTTATCCACAATGGATCATTAACATTCTTTGGCTCTATAAGAGAAACAAAGCATGCATAATGAGCAAGGGTACGAAGTTGGGATCTTGTACAAACTGGATCAGTAAGATTACCAACTACACTATCTAAAGGATGATCTTTAGAAACCTAGTTAGGTACTTCGGGGTCTCAGTTGGTAAGGACTCATCTATCTCTAGAGAATCGTAATTTAAATTTTTTTTGGATTCATCCACTATAGATGGTTCTTTGATCTTACTTTCTACATTAGTGTCACTTACAACCACATTAATGGATTACATCATGGTTTTGGTACGAAGATGGTAGACATGGTAGGATCTACTATTTGGAGAATATCCTAAGAAAATTTCTTTATATCCTCTTGTTTTGAATTTAAACATATGTTCTATGTCCTTACGCACATAATAGTTGCTACCAAAGGTTTTAAAGTATTTTAGGTTAGGTTTCTTCCCATACCATAACTCATAGGATGTTTGTTTGGTATTTTTACTTAAGTAAACTTGATTGATTATATAACAGGCTGTACGAATGGATTCTACCCAAAAATATTTAGGTAGGTTCTTCGCATGATCATCACATGGGCTATTTACTGAAGAATGTAATTTTTACGCTCAGTAATTCCATTTTCTTGAGGTGTCTTAGGGGCACTATATTCATGTTTGTAACCATTATAGTCACAGTATTCGATGACACCTGAATCTATGAATACTCCTCCTCTGTCACTATGAATTATATCTACTTGGGAGTCCTTTTCTATACGAATTATGGTTTTCAAAAACTTACGAAAATTTTCTGACTTGTGTTTTAAAAAAGCAACCCAGGTAAATCGAGTGAAGTCATCAACCATAACTAAGATATAACTATTGACACAAAGACTAACAGTACGAGAAGGACCCATTACGTCTCCACATGAATGAGTTCTAGAGGTTTAGTGGATAAAACTTCTTTAACTTTCTTGTGGGGAGCCTTAAAATTTTTTCCTTCTTGACAGGGATCACATATGATGTTTGAAATTGGGTTGATCTTAGAAAGACCTATAACTATCTCTTGGGAGAATAATTTACTAAGACTATCATAATTAATGTGACCCAATCTATTATGCCATATCTCACTATCATCCATTTTGGCAATGTTACAAACCTCTGTATTTGGATTGACTATGTAACAGTTATCTGCAGTACGGAGTCTTGTAATAATGCAATCACCTTTTTCATTTAAAATTTTTCAATTTTTCTTTGAAAAGATGACAGTATGTTGGAGTCATAAAACTGTGATATACTTAGTAAATTTGATTTAAGAACTTTTACCAAGAGAGCATCCTCAAGAATGGGTAATCCTTCTTTATGGAGTGTTCCTTTACTATTGATCTGGGTTGATACACCATCTCTAAATAAAATTTTCCCTCCAGAGAAGTTAGTTTTGTTTGAAAGTTTGAAATCATCCCCGGTCATATGTTTGGAACCCAGATGTCATTTGTTCAGCTTTAAAATCACTAATCACAATGTTGAATTTCAACCGGGGTAATAGATCATCTTTTCTGACCCAAATTGCTCTAGTTTCAATTTTCACTTATTAGCTCGTATTTGATAAAACTTGTGAGCTTCTGTCTTTTCTTTAAAAGATTTTTGCGCAGGTTTATGAGTATTATAGACAGTTTGAGCAATTGGTTTAGAAAAGAATCTAGGATTCCTTCATGTTGACGGTCTTTTAGTATTAGTCCTTTTCTTTTTATTTCGATAGTTAGAATTCTTATCTGTCTATCTAGGAAGGACATAGTTTTTTGGCTTCTACTAGAATAGTTGAAGTCATGGTAAACATAAGAGTTATAAACTGGATTACATAGACGTTTGGAATAACAACCATCAAGGGAATGTCCATAGACATCACAATAGGAGCAGTAATATTGGCACATAGAACTCATAACCTTAGGAAAATTGTTATTCGAAGGCTTGTCTAGGTTTTGAGCTTTAGTCTTATTCCTAGGTGGCATATGATGAAATGAAGAATCAGCTTGTCGAATAGGGGGGCAGACGTATTTAACCTTATATTCAACATTATGCTTAGAGTTACTTGATTCACCAATGTCTAACTTTTGTTATTTTGAGTCAAAATTATTTTTCAAAATTTGAAAATATGGACAAGTTTCAACAGGTCTTTTACCACCAGGAACAAACTTGATAGGTCAAAAAGTTTTTGTTTGCTTGAATTATTGGGGAAAAAACCTATTCTAGTTATGTCATCAGAATTGGTCTTACTTTTAGCAAAACAGTCTTCAAAACATTTAGAGTTATTTTTAAATTTAGTAAACTTTTTGAAGACCGTTGATGTCTTTTCTTTTGTTTGTTCCAATTCTAACAACGTTCCTTTGTATTTTTTTTTTCCAAAATTTCATTACTTTCAGTCAAATCTTTTAAT
The DNA here is from genome assembly GCA_949130495.1 of Sambucus nigra. Lineage (NCBI taxonomy): Eukaryota > Viridiplantae > Streptophyta > Magnoliopsida > Dipsacales > Adoxaceae > Sambucus > Sambucus nigra. The sequence goes on from OX422209.1 coordinate 122,277,293, forward strand.
TTTAGTTCAAAAACCTTGATTTCATTTTTATGAGTTAGACATTGAGTAGTATACTCTTCAGCATTATGTTTAACCATTTGGCTTAAGGATTCATATTTATTGGTAAGGTCTTTGACAGTCTTTTCAATCCTAGTGCTTTTCTTGAGAGTTTTTGTGTACAGTATGAATGTAAGGAAGGTCTTCATTATCGGAGTCACTAAGTGTGTAGTGTCCCCTAACGGTTCATTTTTAGGACTCACACACCCATTGACATCAATAATAGAGCGTTACCTTTGACTCACACACATCGATTTTGAATCATTATCAGCATTCTCAAGTAATAAAGTAGACAAATCAGTATGAATAAGATTATTTAACATAGCATGATCAGGTTTCTTATCATCAGTGTAGATTAGCTTAGCAAAGAAGGACATACAAGGGTCAAAAGTGTTAGAGGACTCAGATTCATCATTTTCAGATTCACTTAAGTCATCCTAAGTCTTGCATAGATAAGCCCTATTATGTTTATGAATTTGTTTAAGTTAACTCTACAGTCACTAGCCATGTGTCCTGACTTCCCACATCTATAAATTCAACATTGTTAAGGTCTCTCTCAGGTCTCTTGTGATTATCAGTTTGGTGTTTGTCTTCTCTTGTATTCTCTCATGAGTCATATTATTAGATTAATTTTGAGAAGTAGGTTTGCCTTGTCTTTTTGCTATTTTATTTTGAAATTTCACAATTTTCTTAAAATGTTTAGACATTAACGCAAGTTGATTATCCAGATTATCTAAATTACAGTCCTCATCAGAGTATAAGTCAACGTCAAGTATACTAAGTTTAGGTGTGGTAAACTTAGATGAAAAAATAAGATTAGACTAGCCTGTCTCTTTTTGGATTGGGTTAATTGTTTCTTAAATTCTAATTCCATTTCCACAGTTCTCAATTTGCTATTGAGGAGTTCAGGTGTGAGATTTCGATCATCCATCTCCTCAATTGCATATCTCTTATTATCAAATTTTTGTGGAAGTGATCTTATAATTTTAGAGACAATTTACTTTCTATCATAAACAATTCCATTGGCATACAACTTAGTCAGTATGTCTGTAAACCTAATGTAGAAGTCATCAAATGACTCAGTCTTAGTCATGTTTACAGTTTTGTATTGCTGGATTAACATTTGGGTTTTAGCATCTTTAACACGTGTGTCTCCTTCACATGTAGTCACTAGGGTGTCCCATGGTTCCTTAGAGGTAGTACATAATGATATCCTTTTAAATTTGTGTTCATTGATAGACATGAATATGGAATTTTTGCCTTTGTTATTAAGGAAGTCTGTTTCTTTTCTTTAGTGAATTCACTTAGTAACTTTTTAATCCTCACAGTACTTCCTTTAGTGCTAGGTCAGTAGGAAAACTATAACAATTTTCAATATAATCCCATACCTCACAATATGTGTTTAAAACACTACGAATGAGTTATTTAAGGTATAGGTTTACCAGGTTTGAAAACCAAAACTTATAAGGAAATTAAATCAACACATCCTCAAGCAAGGGATGAGAGGAAGATTAAGTACTCAATTTCACAAAGATTTTTAACGTGGTAAAACTCCGCCTAATTAGGGAGACATCCACGGAGGTCTCTACGCCTCAAACGAAAAATCCACTAAAATAGAGTAACAAGTTACAAGCTATTTAACAATCAAGACACACAATCAAGCCTAATCTAAGTTAAAAAATTATACCAACTCCTCTGGCGTTTTATGACTTCTCCCAAGGATCTGATTTTGTTGATGTTCTCTCAGCTTTGTAACTCAACTCCTTTTAGCTTTGCAACACTGCTTCAAGCTTTACGTCGACCCAAATGCTCAAAATAACTTTACCAACACCTTTTAGTGTTGTAGTGTGAATGTGTAATTGGTGATTTTCTCTAAATCACATGCATGCAACCTACACACACTTATTACAGACCAAATGATTATTAAATTACAAACAAATTCTAAAATGCAAAGAATATTTCTAAAATCAATTTGATCCAAACTTAGAGTTTGGAATTTTCAATTTATCCACAGATCAAGAGGGAATCTTTCTATATAAAAGAGAGACAAGATCCTAAACACTTTCATTATTAAAAAATATTTACAAATATTTCACAAAATGTAAAATAATTGAAAGTGTAAATACCAAATCAAGATCTTAACTAGATCATAGTCCAAGTACTCTCTAAAACTGAAATAAGATATGATTTTGTTGGTTTAGGGTTTTAAAGAAACATAACAGTTTAACACAACACACAAAATTGAGATTTCTCGAAAGAAGAAATCAAAACTAGTGAGATAAAAGCTGAAGTGTATCACAGACTCACAAATCTCAGAACTATGAAAGAAAGTGAGATTTGGAAAAAGTGACTTGGTTGGACAAGAGATTAAGAACAAGAGAGGGTGGATCTTCGGAAATCTAGAACTAAATCAACTCTCAGAACTATTTTCAGGTGAGATTTGGCCAAAGTTAGGTTAGGGTTTTTGTTTTCTCTCTCTTTTTGTTTTCTCTCTCTCTCTCTCTCTCTCTCTCTCTTCTCTCTTTCTCTCAAAGTTGAGGTAAACAAAAGTTGTAAATGAAAGGACGGAGTCTCCTTTTATACAAGGAAGAGAAGGATCTGGAAAGTCTTAGGTAAATGGATAATCAAGATTTGATCGAAAGAAATCTAATGGCTACTACAACACCGCATTTATAAAAGCTCTGAATGGTTTAAAACGATAACACATGGATCAAGTAAAGTCGCATGCAGGACATAGATTAAAATTATCCAAGGTTTCTCAATCATTCTCAGGTATGTGAGTGTAAATAAACACAGATCCAATCGTTTTAACTCCAAAACGTGTAAGGCTGAGGTGACTTCAAACAATGCGTGTTTTTGGTCTTTTAGAAATATAAATTTTACCCACAATATTTTCTAGTGCTTTCGCATTCTACCCAAGTCATTTTTTAACAGCTTTTACTAATTAGAAAAAAACCCACAATCATTTGTAAAAACAAATTTTAAATTTCTAAAAATTATTTAAAAAATCCTAGAAATTATTTAAAATATCTAAAAAATTATGGCAAAATTATTTTAATGGTATTTAATGCACACACACCCATATTATGAATAATTCAACACATATATGCAATCCTAGGTGAGGTGTTGGTGTTTTACCTTTAGAAACAATTTGAGGAATTCAAATGAAGATTCTGAAATCTTTCTGGTCAAACTAGGATATGACTTAATTTTGTCACTATTTCCAAACTAGATAAGAACCTTTATAATATAGACTCAAGTGAGTCAAAGATATAGGGTGACTCAGAAGACCTTAAAAGATTGAAAGTTTCTTCATCTCAACATACTTATAAGAAGTTGTGATCATGATTGGCAAAATGGAATATAATTACTTTTGGGGTTTAAAACATTTTTAAGAGTCTATTTGGCTTAAAAGTAGTTTGAATTTTTTTATAGAAAAAATTACCAAATTTTTGATACCCTGTTCGAACGAGAACATGTATCATTCAAACGAGATTTCCCTTCGTGCGTATGAGCTGGCTCAAACTTCAAATGACCCCATTTTCCTTTTCCCTCGGAATATCATTCGAAGACTTCGTTCGTAGTTGTTTTAACATGGTACTGGGTGTCGTTTGAATGTCTTCCCATTTCGTTTGAACTACTGGACGAGATTTGATTTTTTAAATGATATATATCCCAAATCTTTTGTGTTTATACGTTTTATCCAACCTTCTTGTAAAACGGTTAAACAAGAATAGACTTATTAATAACTCTTTTCACAAACTAAAACACCTTGTTTGAGTTCTCTTTTGTGATTAAACACCTTCATAAACACTCCAAACCCCTTGGAATAATTGAGCATCACCTTACCACATCACAAAAAGGTTTATTTTTTGCTTGCCATTGTAGCGATATTTCTCTACTACTAATTATGATACCGGGTTTCGCTACTAAAGAAGAAGAAGATGAGGCTGATTAGTGAATACCGAGGGTAGACCACTACTTATAGATGGCTCTGGATCAGAGTCATATCCATTGACGTTTTGAACACTCTGTGCATCTCACTTAGTGTATTTAAGTCTTAGTAAGCCAATTGTTTATCAAAACTGTTAATAGTGATGATATAAAAGGTTTTGACCTTTTTAAGGATTTCCCTCATATAGTGTGTTATTTGCAAGCTTGGCTTAAATATTGAAATCATCTTGTATGTACACCATAATTAATTGATGATAAAGTTTATTAAAAATCAAATTTGGTGTGTGGAAATTAATTATACAAAGCTATCCATTAGTTCACTTCTATTCTCAGTAGATGCTCCAATATCTATAAGGGATCCCTAAAGCAGGTCAGGGAAACACCATAAGTAGTATATGCACACAAGGACCACTCTGGGTCCTTATATGGGGGTATGCTATAGATTTAGAGGTGAGAGGCATAAAGTGAATGTTTGTTCAAGTGAAAAATAAATCTAGTAGTGTTTTTTTTTCAGGGCGAGGAGGGCCAAGAAAAAGGCAAGTCGGGACACTTCAGATAGGGCCAGCAAGGCCAATTCAAATAAGGCCACTAGGGCTCGAGGTGGTAGAATTTAGAAACATTAATAAAAATAGCATCCAAGGCAATGTCAATTATATATGCATATATCTCTAACATACCAAGAACCTACGACGCTTCTAGAACCACCAACTGCATCGCCTAACATATGGTTACAGTATGTGAGTCTATTTGGTCGGGAAGATGGAGAAGTGAGAGTGAATGTGATCTAATGGACCAATTTATATAATTAAATGCCACATACGATCGAATTTTTAATCAAATTTTATCTTAATTTAATTATGGTGTGCATACGAGATGATTTTCAATAAGCATGCAAAAAAACCCGAGATTATGAAAAATCCTTAAGTAGAGAAAAACCTTTTATATCAGCACCGTTGAGAGTTTTTAATACTATCGAGTTACCAAACACTTAGCTACAATAATTTAGATGTGGAGAGTTTTCAAACCGCCAATAGATACGACTCATCGCCAGAGCCATCCACCGATAGCGGTCTACCCTCAGTATCCACTTATCAGCCTCGCCTTCTTCTTCAGTAGTGAAACCTTGTTCCACAATCTCAGTAGTAGAAAAAAATCTCAACAAAGTTATTTCAATAAGAATCCTTCTTGTCATAGGTAAAGCGATCTTCAATAATTCCTTAGGTTGAGGAATATTATATGAGGTATTTGATAAAAAAAAAAAAGAACTCAAAAGGTGTTTTTGTTCCTCAAAAGGAGTTCTTGAAGTATCTGATCCCATTCATCCTTTTTACAAGAAGGGTTAACGAAAAGGTTAAACCCAAAACATATGGAAAATATAATCTTTACAAAACAAAATTTGCACTGTCATTCGAACAAAACGGAATGTTGTTCGAACGACATCCTATAAATCGTTAGAATGACTCCAAATGAGGACTTTGAATGAGATTCCAGAGGAACTTGCGGAATTCTTCGTTAGCAACTGATTTGAAAGACTTTCAATGACCTATATAATCTGGTTTAAACTCTAGTTAGTTCATTCGAACGAAGCGTCATTTTTTTTGGCGATTTTCATATCAAAATTTACTTTCTTGTTATAAAAATAGCCTCATAAAAGACAATTAATCCCCCCAAAATATGAAGAAAACTTTTATTACTCATGATCACAATCTTCTACCATGATTATTGAGACGAATAAATCTTCCAATCTCTTTGGTCTTTAACAAATTCTTCGAGTACTGAGAAGTTATGTCGGTGTCATGTATATGTAAGGGGATACGCCAAAATAAAATAAAAAATATGCGTAATTATAAATTTTGCTTTTACAAATCTTCCCCATTGGCTGTTCTGGGACAAATCACAAACAAGATCCAAATTGAATCCTAATACAATAAATACCCACCAAAAATTACAAAAAGTAGAACGTAGATATTGTGCAAGTTTTCAATGAATGTCCAACTTTGTCTTCAGCTTGTGTGGGTCCACATGATCATCATCCAAGAGGAACATCCTACACACAAGAGATAAACAAAGATACCATGATGCATAAAGTCCTAAATAGAAATACCCCCCCCCCTCCCCACAAATTTGTTCTCTCCCTTTTTGTCCATAATAGACAAAGGAGTCGAAACTAGTAGATAATTATAGGCATCACACGAAGAAGTAAGATATCCTCGCAAGTATAACGAAGTAAGCATAGGTGATAATAATATCAAAAGGCATATGCACCAAATATTTTTGAAGATTTTCATTTTTCCAAAAAACTAAAATCTGTATGAATACAACACACCATGAATTAATACTAAAATTTTCGTATTGTGAATGCGGAATTTAGGGGTGTGAAAATTTTCTATAGTTTAATCAATCTATATAGTCATAACATGTGTGCACGAGGTTTTGAGACGCTTTTAACAAAAGATCTCAAAGTCTACCTTAGGTGTAAAATTGTGAACACAGTGACTCAACTTAATCAACATGTCATGAACATAAATGATTCTCAAACCAATGGCACGAAACTCTATAATGGTTTTCCAAGAGATTTTAGTAGTGCAAACCTATTGATCTTCGACTTTAACTCCCTCAACATCTCACATGTTTAATGATAAACTCTCAATGATTTTTGAAAAAATTAATTCTCATGTGTAGCGTAGCATCAATGAATCAAAAATTAGTCTGAACTTCTGTTTTTATGTGACTATAATCTTTTTAGGATCTTTTATGGAAATGGTTGTTTTCAAGCAAATAATATTTGATCTTTCGTAGCCCTTTTCCATTTCTTATGAGAGTGCGCAATTCACTAATGGTTTAAACTTATTTAATTAGATTTCATCCCACAAACAAATTTTAATTCTTATAAACCCTAGAACATGCAACTATGTGATTCAAATCAAGCATGTAAAGAAATCACAATTTCAAGAAAAATCCCCAAAGCGGCAAAACCTTTTATTTCACTATAGTTTTCAAATCGCAACATACAAATACAATAGAGCAATACAACCCGATGAATCTCCTTCAGTGACCCTTATCTTCTTTAACAATGGTTCTCTTAAGTCCCATAAAGATCGCAATCTTCCTTCAACAATGATTCCCGCAAGAATCACAAGTTCAGCAGTAGAGACTCCTTCTCTACAAGGTCAACAGAGAAGAATCCTTCTTCACCAGAGTAACTTCAATACAAAAGTATTTTGGGTTTTAAAGATGATTAACAAAAGTATATAGGAGAGATTATGTGAATCAAAAAGTGTTTTACCCTTTGAAAAGGGAAGATTTAAAGCAACAGTTCTATAGTTTTTGTAAATGCAAAGTCTTAACAAAAAATCTATTGAATACATCTATTTATAGGCAGACACAAAAACAGAGGCGGCATAACCTCGTTCGAACGAGACTAAGCCTTCGTTCTAACGACATGCTGATGTAATTCAAATGACTTAGACTTTGCTTCTAACAAGATGCAAAAATCCAAGACAGTAAGCCCTCGTTTGATAGATACTTCAAACGACGTTCTAATGATACCCAAGGTCGTTCTAATGAGATTGCCATCTCGTTTAAATAAAACTATCAAAAAATAAAAATATTTTTAAGTTGGAAAAACTGTTCAAAGAACTGCCTCATTTTGTAAAAAGATAGTCTATAAAAATCTCCCAATACTTAGTAAAAAATCCACGAAAATCAAAGCAACAACTATACCAAATATTACGTGATGTCGTGGAGCATGTTGAAGATGCTTCATAATCGAATCTGTCTTCTTGAATGTGTGAACATAAAGTACCATGACGAAAGTAATAGGATATGCCATACGAGGTGTAATCTAGATTCTATAGACAAGTCCTAGATACTAGGGGCAATGATAGAAAGTTTTGTGTGCAGTGTGAATGTAAGGAAGGTCTTCATTGTTGGAGTCACTAAGTATGCAGTGTCCCCTAGTGGTTCATTTTTAGGACTCACACACCCACTGACATCAATAATAGAGCGTTATCTTTGACTCACACACATCGCTTTTGAATCATTATCAGCATTCTCAAGTAACAAAGTAGACAATTCAGTAGGAATAAAATTATTTAACATAGTATGATCAGGTTTCTTATCATCAGTGTAGATTATCTTAGCAAAGAACGACATACAAGGGTCAAAAGTGTTAGAGGACTCAGGTTCATCATTTTCAGATTCACTTGAGTCATCCCTAGTCTTGCATAGATAAGCCCAATTATGTTTGTGAATTTGTTTAAGTTAACTTTACAGTCACTAGCCATGTGTCCTAACTTCCCACATCTATAAATTCAACATTTTTAAGGTCTCTCTCAGGTCTCTTGTGATTATCAATCTGGTGTTTGTCTTCTCTTGTCTTCTCTCATGAGGCGTATTATTAGATTATTTTGGAGAAGTAGGTTTGCCTTGTCTTTTTGCTATTTTATTTTGAAATTTAACAATTTTCTTAAACTGTTTAGACATTAACGCAAGTTGATTATCTAGATTATCTAAATTACAGTCCTCATGAGAGTATAAGTCAATGTCAGGTATACTAAGTTCAGGTGTGGTCAACTTAGATGAAAAAACAAGATTAGAACTATCATGTCTCTTTTTGGATTAGGTTAATTGTTTCTTAAATTCTAATTCCATTTCCACAGTTCTCAATTTCCTACTGAGGAGTTCAGGTGTGAGATTTTGATCATCCATCTCCTCAATTGCATATCTCTTATTATCAAATTTTTGTGGAAGTGATCTTAGTATTTTAGAGACAATTTACTTTCTATCATAAATAATTCCATTTGCATGCAACTTAGTCACTATGTCTGTAAACCTAATGTAGAATTCATCAAATGACTCAGTCTTAGTCATGACTAAAGTTTGGTACTGTTGGATTAACATTTGGGTTTTAGCATCTTTAACATGTGTGTCTCCTTCATGTGTAGTCACTAGGGTGTCCCATGCTTCCTTAGAGGTAGTACATAATGATATCCTCTTAAATTTGTGTTCATTTATAGACATGAATATGGAATTTTTGCCTTTGTTATTATTAAAGGAAGTCTGTTTCTTTTCTTTAGTGAATTAAATTAGTAACTTTTTAATCCTCTCAGTACTTCCTTTAGTGCTGGTTCAGTTGGAAAAGTATAATCATTTTCAATAGCATCCCATACATCATCTCCCATCATCTCTTGAATGAAAGAAACCATCCTTACTTTCTAGTAAGGGAAGTTGGTTCCATCAAAGAGAAGGGGCCTGTACAGGTTACCTAATCTCTCAAATTTCTCGTCCATTGTTTGTTTTGAGAAAACAATTTCAGAAACTCAAGATCTAAAGAATTTGAAAAACGAAAGCTCTGATACCAATTGAAAAATTACCACTTAAATCGTTTAATTCAATATTAAATTATCTAAATGGCTCTGAACAATTTTTTGAAAAAATCTTTAGTCAAAACAAATTTCTTAACACAAGATGTGTTTAAAAAAGTATGAACGAGTTATTTAAGGTATAGGTTTACCAGTTTTAAAAACCAAAACTTATAAGGAAATTAAATCAACACATCCTCAAGAAAGGGATGAGAGGAATATTAAGTACTCAAGTTCACAAAGATTCTTAACGTGTTAAAACTCCGCCTAATTAGGGAAACATCTATGGAGGTCTCTACGCCTTAAAAGAAAAATCCACTAAAATAGAGTAACATGTTACAACCTATTTAACAATCAAGACACACAATCAAGCCTAACATAAGTTTAAAAATTATACCAACTCCTCTGGCGTTTTATGACTTCTCCCAAGGATCTGATTTTGTTGATGTTCTCTCAGCTTTGTAACTCGACTCCTTTTAGCTTTGCAACACTGCTTCAAAATTTACGTCGACTCAAATGCTCAAAATCTCTTTACCAACACCTTTTAGTGTTGTAGTGTGAATGTGTAATTGGTGATTTTCTCTAAATCACTGCATGCAACCCACACACACTTATTACAGACCAAATAATTATCAAATTACAAACAAATTATAAAATGCAAAGAATATTTCTAAAATCAATTTGATCTAAACTTAGACTTTGGACTTTTCAATATATCTACAAATCAAGAGGGAATCTTTCTATATAAAAGAGTGCCAAGATCCTAAACACTTTCATTATTAAAAAATATTTACAAATATTTCACAAAATGTGAAATAATTGAAAGTGTAAATCCCAAATCAAGATCTTAACTAGATCTAAGTCTAAGTACTCTCAAAAACTGAAATAAGATATGATTTTGTTGGTTTAGGGTTTGAAAGAAACATAACAGTTTAACACAACAAATAAAATTGAGATTTCTCGAAAGAAGAAATCAAAACTAGTGAGATAAAATGTGAAATGTATCACAGACTCACAAATCTCAGATTTCAATGAAAGAAAGTGAGATTTGGAAGACGTGACTTGGTTGGACAAGAGATTAAGAACAAGAGAGGATGGATCTTCTGAAATCTGGAACTAACTTAACTCTCAGAACTATTATCAGGTGAGATTTGGCCAAAGTTAGGTTAGGGTTTATGTTTTCTCTCTCTCTCTCTCTCTCTCTCTCTTCTCTCTTTTTTTCTCTCAAAGTTGGAAATGAAAGGACAGAGTCTCCTTTTACACAAGGAAGAGAAGGATCTGGAAAGTCTTAGGTAAATGTATGATCAAGATTTGATCGAAAGAAATCTAATGGCTACTAAAGCACCGCATTTATAAAAGCTCTGATTGGTTTAAAACGATAACACATGGATCAAGTAAAATCGCATGCAGGACATAGATTAAAATTATCCAAGGTTTCTCAATCATTCTCAGGTATGTGAGTGTAAGTAAACACAAATCCAATCGTTATAACTCCAAAACGTGTAAGGTTGAGGTGACTTAAAATAATGCGTGTTTTTGGTCTTTTAGAAATATAAATTTTACCCACAATATTATCTAGCGCTTTCGGATTCTACCCAAGTCAATTTTTAACAACTTTTACTAATTAGAAAACAACCAACAATCATTTGTAAAAACCAATTTTAAATTTCTAAAAATTATTTAAAAAATCCTAGAAATTATTTAAAATATCTAAAAATTATGGCAAAATTATTTTAATGGTATTTAATGCACACACACCCATATTATGAATAATTCAACATATATATGCAATCCTAGGTGAGGTGTTGGTGTTTTACCTTTAGAAATAATTTGAGGAATTCAAATGAAGAGTCTGAAGGTTTTTGGTCAAACTAGGATATGACTTAATTTTGTCACTATTTCCAAACTAGATGAGAACCTCTATAATATAGTCTCAAGTGAGTCAAAGATATAGGGTGATTCAGAAGACCTTAAAAGATTGCAAGTTTCTTCATCTCAACATACTTATAAGAAGTTGTGACCGTGATTGGCAAAATGGAATATAATTACTTTTGGGGTTTAAAACATTTTTAAGAGTCTATTTGGCTTAAAAGTAGTTTGAATTTTTTTATAGAAAAAATTACCAGATTTTTGATACCTTGTTCGAACGAGAACATGTATCATTCAAACGTGATTTCCCTTCGTGTGAATGAGCTGGCTCAAACATCAAATGACCCCATTTTCCTTTTATCTCATAATATCAATTGAAGACTTCATTCGTAGTTATTTTAACATGGTACTGGGTGTCGTTTGAATGTCTTCCCGTTTCGTTTGAACTACCGGACGAGATTTGATTTTTTAAATGATATATATCCCAAATATTTTGTGTTTATACTTTTTATCCAACCTTCTTATAAAACGGTTAAACAAGATTAGACTTGTTAAGAACTCTTTTCACAAACTAAAACACCTTGTTTGAGTTCTCTTTTCTGATCAAACACCTTCATAAACACTCCAAACCCCTTGGAATAATTGAGCATCACCTTACCACATCACAAGAAGGTTTATTTTTTGCATACCATTGTAGAGATATTTCTCTACTACTAATTGTGATACCGGGTTCCGCTACTAAAGAAGAAGAATACGAGGCTGATTAGTGAATACCGAGGTAGACCGCTACTTATTGATGGCTCTGGATCAGAGTCATATCCATTGACGTTTTGAAGACTCTGTGCATCTCACTTAGTGTATTTAAGTCTTAGTAAGACAATTGTTTATCAAAATTGTTAATAGTGATGATATAAAAGGTTTTGACCTTTTTAAGGATTTTCCTCATATAATGTGTTATTTGCATGCTTGGATTAAATATTTAAATCATCTTGTATGTACACCATAATTAATTAATGATAAAGTTTATTAAAAATTGAATTTGGTGTGTGGAAATTAATTATACAAAGCTATCCATTAGTTCACTTCCATTCTCAGTAGATACTCCAATATCTATAAGGGATCCCTAAAGCAGGTCAGGGAAACACCATAAGTGGTATATGCAGACAAGGACCATTCTGGGTCCTTATATGGGGGTATGCTATAGATTTAGAGGTGAGAGGCATAAAGATAATGTTTATTTAAGTGAAAAATAAATCTAGTAGTGTTCTTTTTGAGGGCGAGGAGGGCCAAGAAAAAGGCAAGTCGGGACACTTCAGATAGGGCCAGCAAGGCCAATTCAAATAAGGCCACTAGGGCTCTAGGTAGTAGAATTTAGAAACTTTAATAAAAATAGCATCCAAGGCAATGCCAATTATCTATGCATATATCTCTAACATACCAAGTACCTACGAAGCTTCTAGAACCACCAACTGCATCGCCTAACATTTTGTTACACTATGCGAGTCTATTTGGTCGGGAAGATGGATAAGTGAGAGTGCACGTGATCTAATGGACTAATTTATATAATTAAATTCCACACACGATCCAATTTTTAATCAAATTTTATTATTATTTAATTATGGTGTGCATACGAGATGATTTTCAATAAGCATCCAAAAACAACCCGAGATTATGAAAAATCCTTAAGAAGGGAAAAACCTTTTATATCAGCACCGTTGAGAGTTTTTAATACTATCAAGTTACCAAACACTTTGCTACACTAATTTAGATGTGTAGAGTCTTCAAATCGACAATAGATAAGACTCATCTCTAGATCCATCCGCCAATAGGGGTCTACCCTCGGTATCCACCTATCAGTCTCGCCTTCTTCTTCAGTAGTGAAACCTTGTTCGACAATCTCAGTAGTAGAAAAAAGTCTCAACAAAGTTGTTTCAATAAGAATCCTTCTTGTGATAGGTAAAGCGATCTTGAATAATTCCTTAGGTTGAGGAATATTATATGAGGTATTTGATAAAAAAAAAAGAGAACTCAAAAGGTGTTTTTGTTCCTCAAAAGGAGTTCTTGAAGTATCTGATCCCATTCATCCTTTTTACAAGAAGGGTTAACAAAAAGGCTAAACCCAAAACATATGGAAAAGATAATCTTTACAAAACAAAATTCGCACTGTCATTCAAACAAAATGGGATGTTGTTCGAACGACATCCTATAAATCGTTAGAATGACTCCAAATGAGGACTTTGAATGAGATTCCAGAGGAACGTGCGAAACTCTTCGTTAGCAACTGATTCGAAAGACTTTGAATGACCCATATAATCTGGTTTAAAATCTAGTCAGTTCATTCGAACGAAGCGTCATTTTTTTGCCGATTTTCATATCAAAATTTACTTTCTTGTTATAAAAATAGCCTCATAAAAGACAATTAATCCCCCAAAAATATGAAGAAACCTTTTATTACTCATGATCATAATCTTCTACCATGATTATTGAGACGAACAAATCTTCCAATCTCTTTAGTCTTTAATAAATTCTTCGAGTATTGAGAAGTAATGTCGGTGTCATGTTTATGTAAGGGGATACGATAAAAATAAAATAAAATATATGCGCAATTATAAATTTTACTCTTACAAATCTTCCCCATTAGCTATTCCGGGACAAATCACAATTAAGAGCCAAATTGAATCCTAATACAATAAATACCCACCCAAAATTACAAAAAGTGGAACGTAGATATTGTGCAAGTTTTCAGTGAATATCCAACTTTGTCTTCATCTTGTGTGGGTCCACATGATCATCATCCAAGCGGAACATCCTACACACAAGAGATAAAAAAAGATACCATGATGCATAAAGTCCTAAATAGAAATAACCCCCTCCCCCACAAATTTGTTCTCTCCCTTTTTATCCATAATAGACAAAGGAGTCGAAACTATTAGATAATTATAGGCCTCACACGAAGAAGTAAGATATCATCGCAAGTATAACGAAGTAAGCATAGGTGATAATAATATCAAAAGGCAATATGCACCAAATATTTTTGAAGATTTTCATTTTTATAATCTGTATGAATACAACACACCATGAATTAATACTAAAATATCCGTATTGTGAATGCGGAATGTAGGGGTGTGAAAATTTTCTATAGTTTAATCAATATATATAGTCATAACATGTGTGCACAATGTTTTGAGATGCTTTTAACAAAATATCTCAAAGTCTACCTTAGGTGTAAAATTGTGAACTCAAGTGAAATTGACTCAACTTAATGAACATGTCATGAACATAGATGATTCTGAAACCAATGGCACGAAACTCTGTAATGGTTTTCCAAGATATTTTAGAAGTGCAAACCCATTGATCTTCAACTTTAACTCCCTCAAAATATCACTTATTTAATGATAAACTCTCAATGATTTTTGTAAAAATTAATTCTCATGTGTAGCGAAGTATCAATGAATCAAAAATTCGTCTGAACTTCTGTTTTTATGTGCCTATAATCTTTTAGGATCTTTTATGGAAATGGTGGTTTTCAAGCAAATAATATTTGATCTTTCGTAGCCCTTTTCCATTTCTTATGAGAGTTCGTAATTCACTAATGGTTTAAACTTATTTAATTAGATTTCATCCCACAAACAAATTTTAATTCTTATAAACCCTAGAACATGCAACTATGTGATTCAAACCAAGGATGTAAAGAAATCACAATTTAAGGAAAAATCCCCAAAGCGGCAAAACCTTTTATTCACTATAGTTTTCATATCGCAACATAAAAATACAATAGAGCAATACAACCCGATGAATCTCCGGCAGGTGACCCTTATCTTCTTTAATAATGGTTCTCTTAAGTCCCATAAAGATCGCAATCTTCCTTCAACAATGATTCCCGCAAGAATCACAAGTTCAGCAGTAGAGACTCCTTCTCTACAAGGTCAGCAGTGAAGACTCCTTCTTCACCAGAGTAACTTCAATACAGAAGTATTTTAGGTTTTAAAGATGATTAACAAAAGTATATAGGAGAGATTATGTGAATCAAAGAGTGTTTTACCCTTTGAAAAGGGAAGATTTAAAGCAACAGTTCTATAGTTTTTGTAAATGCAAAGTCTTTACAAAAAATCTATCGAATACATCTATTTGTAGGCAGACACAAAAACAGAGGCGACATAACCTCGTTCGAACGAGACTAAGCCTTCGTTCTAATGACATGCTGATGTCATTCAAATGATTTAGACTTTGCTTCTAACAAGATGCAAAAATCCAAGACAGTAAGCCCTCGTTTGATAGATACTTCAAACGACGTTCTAATGATACCCAAGATCATTCTATTAAGATTGCCATCTCGTTTGAATAAAACTGTCAAAAAATAAAAATATTTTTAAGTTTGAAAAACTGTTCAAAGAACTGCCTCGTTTTGTAAAAAGATAGTCTATAAAAATCTCCCAATAGTTAGTAAAAAAATCCACAAAAATCAAAGCAACAACTATAACAAATATTACGTGATGTCGTGGAGCATGTTGAAGATGCTTCATAATCGAATTCGTCTTCTTGAATGTGTGAACATAAAGTACCATGACGAAAGTAATATGATATGCCATACGAGGTGTAATCTAGATTCTATAGACAAGTCCTAGATAGTGGGGGTAATGATAGAAAGTTTTCCCTCTCAAAATATTGAGGAACACCTCTCTCAAAATGTTGAGGAACACGTCTCTCAAGATTCTATAGACAAGTCCTAAATGTTAAGGAACACCTCTTTAAAAAATTCTAGGACGCGCTCTCTTACAGGAAATCAGACCCTTAGGTGGGTTAGGTCGAGAGCCATAAGAATCTATCATAAACTCGAGAACTGGCTGCAACATGGGAAGTGGACGCGCCCTCATTACCTACTCTAAGACTGTCAACATTACCAAAGAGGTATCGAGGAACATCTTTCTTACCTTTTAAGATTTGTCCTCTATTGTAACCTTGACCCTTGGGAATGTTCAAGAACTCTCTTGAGTTGGGATACACGGGCTTCAAGTTTCTCGCGAGTCTCCAATGAAAACTGAAATTCTCCCATAAGACTAGACATGGTGTTGGTAACTTCACTCTTTTCCTGGCCTAAGACGATTAACTACTCACACAAAGTAACCTTCACCTTCTCGAGTTGACTCGCCGATGCCTCACAAACCCTCAAAATTTTCACTTCTCTCTCCAAATCTAACGCCCTAAGACTTAATTCTTTGTTTAACCTTTTGATTTTCATGGTCTTTGTGTATAGATCACTAAACAATTTTGGAGATACCCTTATCCCTCATTTGCAATATCATCCTCACACTCGCTATCTCCCGGATGGCTTAAAATATCATCAAGGATCTCACGTTTACATGTTCTTCATCGCCGTGGGACAAACTAGACGTGCTCACATGACTAGCCATGAAAGTAACACACTTTTTATGTGGTTATTCTCTCCCTGAATCAACCGAGTCAATGTCACTATCGCTAAGAATGGCCTTATTAGAAATATCTTTGCCCTTTCTCTTTAATCTAGTGAACACTTAAATAACTTGTTCCCTTTACCCTCGCACTCAAAACGTCTTATCTCTTCCCCTTTCTCACCGCTATTCTTGACCTCATCTTTTTTTTTTCTCAAAAATCTTTTTATTGGGCAAAGTCATCAATATTAAACTCTCCCTCATATTCAAACTCACAAACTTTTTTTTTAATTTGAGTCTTTAAAGCTACCCCTCTATCCTTTGGCTTAATGGTTTTGGGAAACATATCGATCTCATAAGTTTTAAAGTATCCTACGAGTTCTTCTAACCTAAGAGAATCTAAGACCCCTAAAGAGGTGACCACGGTGACCTTAGGAATACATCAGGAAGGGAGTGACCTCAAAATATTTTTCACGACTCTCGATTCCTCAATTTTCTCACCCAAATTAAAACTCGTGTTAACGATGTCTGACAACCTAGCAAAAAATTCATCAAATGACTCGGACTCTAACATAGTGATGGTCTTAAACTGGGTTGTTAAATTCTCAGGCTTTAATGCCTTCATATTGTTGGTACCCTCATGAGTGAGATGGAGGGTATCCGATGCATCCTTACACATAGTTCACGTCATGATTCGGTGAAAATCGTCAGGGGTGACTGCTCCCAAAATAGTACTAAGGTCTCAAGAGTAATAGGTACTCCACTTAAACTCATCGTCAGTCCAGAAGAGACGAGTTTGGGATTTTTGACATTATTGATAGTGATAATGGGAGGAGTCCACTCTCTTTCACAAACAAGACATACTCTTTCATCAATTGCCTTTAAACTGGATCTCATACGAGTTTTCCAATAGGTATAATTTGATCCATCGAAAATTATCATCCTATTATATAAGTTCTCCATCAAAAAATTTGGGATTTTTCAAAATGACTAATATTTTAGAAATTTTTTTTGGCGAAAAATGAAATTCACGGTAAAGTTTTGTAAATGGATCTGACACTAATTTGAGAGTGTGCAATCCTCTAATGTCTTAAGCTTATTTAATTAGATGTCAAACCACACTTTTTTTTTTAATTCTTATGAACCCTAGAACATGCAACTATGTGATTCAAATCAAGCATGTAAAGAAATCATAGTTTCAAATAAAATCCCCAAAGGGGCAAAACCTTTTATTTCATTATAGTTTGCAAATCGCAACTTGCAAAAACAATAGAGAAATACAACTCGACAAATCTCAAGTAAGTGACCCTCGTCTTCTTCAGTAGTGGTTTTCTGAAGTCCCACAAAGATCGTAATCTTCCTTCGGTAATAATTCCCACAAGAATCACAAGAGCATCAATAAAGACTCATTCTCTACAAGGTTAGCAGTGAAGACTCATTCTTCACAAGAGTAACTTTAACATAGAAGTTTGGGTTTCAAATATTATTCACAAAAGTATATAGGAGAGATTGTATGAATCAAAAAGTGTTTTGACCTTTTAAAAGTGTAGACTAAGAGAAATAATTCTGCAGTTTTCGTACATGGAAAGTTTAAGTAAAAAATCTATCGAAAATAGGTATTTATAGGCGGACACAAAAATTGAGGTGGCGTAACCTCATTTGAATGAGACTAAGCCTTCATTCTAACGACATGCTAATGTCGTTCGAACGACTTAGACTTTTCTTCTAACAAGATGCAAAAATCCAAGACAGTAACCCTCATTTGATAAATGCTTCCAATGACCTTCTAACGAGATCCAAGGTGGTTCTAACGATATTTCCATCTCATTTGAACAAAAAATAAAAATATTTTTTAGTCTAAAAAAGTATTTGAAGAAATGCCTCATTTTGTAAAAAGACAATTTATAAAACTCTCCTAATACTTTGTAAAAAAATCCATGAAAATCAAAGCAATAATTATACCAATATTACATGACGTCGTGGTGCATGTTGGAGATGCTTGAAAATTGGATCCGTCTTTTTGAACGCGTGAATGTGAAGTGCCATGACACAAGTAACGGGACTTGCCATACTCGATGTAATCTAGGTCTATGGACAAGTCCTAAATACCAGGGGCAATGATAAATTTTTTTCCCTTAGAGATTAACAATTAACAATATTTTTTAAAAATTGAGATAATGTGGGAAATGGTTCTTACATGCACTTCTTTATCTATTTTTACATTTGGTTTGTTATAAAGAAAAATTGAGATAAGAACATCGTATTTGACAAGTGAAAAGTACGTGCAATGTTCAAAACAAGTTCATGCACATGTGAAATAAAGGTGATAAGGAGTCTAACAAGTAGATATTAGTCTTTAATGTTCAATGTAATGAATCCACTCATTAGTAAGCACACAATGAAAAAATGTCTTGTCTAAAAACACTACGAAAAATTCACATGAAAGTATGGAATGAATGGTTGATACAGACATTTTAAATGTTTATCCATATATGGTGACAAAAGAAATACAAAACTCTTTTTGTCTTTTTTCAAAAATTTTATCAAAATAAAATCTTTTTCCCCTTTTCACTTTTTCATAAAAAAACGAAAATCATTTTGTATTTTTCAAATTTTTTCCAGAAAAACAAAACTCTTTTTAGATTTTTCTAAAAATATCAAAGGGAAAAATATAGATACAATGATAACACAATATAACAATATGAATATAAGATGTAAACACGATAATCATCCTACACTAGATAAAGTATTTGAACTCAATCAATAATGCAAATACCTAAAGATTTCCTAACATCCCCAAATTGAAGTCCATCTAAAGGTTTCATACATATATTGTCTAACTGACGATCGATGCTCATCAAAATAAGAACATGCCTTTATCCTCAAGTAGGCCACGTATAAAGTGCTCGTGTATCCTAATATTTTTCATGCGAGAATGTTGGACAGGGTTGTGAGAAATATGGATTGCATTAGTATTATCATAAGAAATAGTCATCGTGCTTTGTGAAATCTCATAATCTTCCAACATTTACTTCATTCATAAGAATTGCTTGTAACAACTCCCGACAACAATATACTTAGCCTCCACCGGGGACAAATAAATAGAACTTTTCTTCTTGCTGAACCAAGAGACAAGAGCACTCCCATAATAGAAACACCCACTCTAAGTGCTCCTATAACTATTGACATCCCTGGCCCAATCGACATCTGAATAGGAAGACAACTGGTCATCGGTATCGAAGGAATACCAAATACCATATGAAAGAGTTCCCACTCATGTATTTGATGATACTTCTAAGTGAGAGTAAGTGTAAATCTTTTGGGGATGCATGGTATCACGCACATAATCCAACACTAAATGTAATATTGAGATGACTAGCTATCAAGTAGAGGAGACTACCTATCTTACTACGATAAAGGGTTTGCTCTACATCTTTGCCTAAAGCGTATTTTCTAAGCTTTGTCGATGTACTCATAGGGATGAGTGAGTGCTTAGAGGAGTCTAAATTGAACTTCTTCACAGGGTCTATTGAATATTTGTATTGCAATATGGATATCCAATCCTCAAGATGACAAACTTGGAGACTTAGGAAGAACTTAAACTCACCTACCAAAATCATCTCAAACTCACTCTTCATCTCCTCCTCAACATTTTGAGCATAGAGTGAGCACATGAATCCAAATACTATATTGCCCACATAGACTTGGGCAACCAAAATATCACTACTATCTCTTCTCACAAATAAATTATTATCACTCCCCCTCTCGTGAAGACACGAGTTAATAGATAAGAAGTGAGTCTATCATACCAAGCACGATTGTTTCAAACCATACAAGGCCTTCTTAAGATAATAGACGTGTCTCGGGTGCTTAGGGTATTCAAACCCTTTTAGTTGTTCAACTTAAACCTCCTCCCATAGAATTCCATTAAGAAAAGGCACTCTTGACATCCATCTGATATAACTTGAAGCGCAGATGACATGATATGGAGAGTAGTAAGCCAACAGACTCAAGCCTAGAAACATGAGTGAATGTATCGTCAAATTCTACACCCTCAATCTATGTGTAGCCTTGAGGTACCAACCTAGCCTTATTATGAACTATGGTACCATTCTCATCCATAGTATTATTATAAATCCACTTGGTACCTATCACATTAGACTTGATAGGTCGGGGTACTAACTCCCAGACATCTTTGTTGAAAAATTAAAGCAACTCATCTTGAATGGCGAATATCCAATGCCCGTTCTACAGTGCTCATTTCATATTCTTGGGCTTGACTAAGAATGTGTAACATAGATAGCAATCCACATTTTCTAGTTGAGCATGAGTCTTGACACCTAGTGTGGGATCACCAAGTATAGCGGAAGGCCTATGACTCTTACGAACCCAAGATGGTGGCTCCCTTTAATCAAGAATAGGTTCCATCATGGTAGCATAAGGAAGGATGGGATTGTCACCAGGGTGCATTATCCTCACACCAGGGGCTAGTTGCAACAAATATCGGTGGCTCTTTATCTCTAATCATGACGTTTATTGACGCCATAACCTCAGAGCTTGCAAGGTTAAAAGCCCTATAAACCCTTTTAATCGATGAATATCCTAAAATATCCCCTCGTTACTCTGGGAGTCAAATTTTCCTAGGTGATATCTATCTATCAAGATATAAAGTGTACTCCTAAAGACATAAAAATACGATAGGTTGGGCTTCTTCCCTGTCTATAACTAATAAGGCATGTGAAGTGTTTGCGGACAAAGATATATCCTATTCACCATATGGAATACAGTGCTCATCGCCTCTGCCCAAAAACATCTATGCATATTTCTTCTAAGAAGCATGGATCTAGCCATCCCTTGTATCGTTCGATTCTTCCTCTCAATAACCATATTTTGTTGAGTAATACGAATAACTGAAAACTCATATTTGATTCCCACTCCATCATAATAGCTATGCACTTTAACTTTTTCAAATTCAGTGTCGTTGTCACTGTTCATCCTATTAATAGTGGCACCATGTTAATTCTACAAGATACGACACTTGGTTATAAGGATCTCAATCGCATCTGACCTTTCTCTAAGGATCCTACGATAGAATATCTAGAAAAGTCATCGACCATCATGAGTATATATGTCTTACCACCTAAGCTCTTCGAGTGAGTAGGACCAATAATATCCATATGAATATACTCCAAAACACAAGAGGTGGTAGTGGTATTCAACTTTTGATGGAGACTTTGAATTTTTTTTCCTTATTGGCAAGGTCCACAAATCGAGGAAGTTAGTTTTCCAAGCGTTGGTAAGCCACGAACTAGGTTATTTTCACTAATCTCTCATGATCTCTAAAGTTCGCATGACCTAGTCGCTAATTCCAAAGGTCCATAGAGGAGACCGTGGCATTATTTCACATAAAAGAGGACTTGGGCACAATCCCATTATAATCATCTTTGGTCCTCACACCTTGTAGTAAAAGTTCATCATTTTGGTCATAAAAATTACATTCAAATCGGTCAAACTTTATCTCAAAATTTGCGTCGCACAATTGGGTTATGCTAATTAGGTTCACTTTTAACCCTTTCACATAGAATACTAGGCTTACCCATCCACATCCTAAAATACTAGGCTTACCCATATCTCCAAAAGTGACTTTACCTTTCTTACGATCCTTAAGGTGAGTAAAAAAATGAAATGTTACCAATCATATGCCTAGAGCACCCAAAATTAAAATACTATTAGGAAGTATTTTGAACATTGAGAGCAACGTGAACAATAAAGGCTTTGACATCTTGATTAGGTAGCCAAGTGGAGGTAACCTTTTGTTTCCCTTGTCGTGGTTGGCTCTAGTCGGAGCATTAGAAACGTTCTCAAACGGCAAAGACATCCGTTGAAATTCTTCCATTAAGCTTTGTGAAGTCACGATAAGGAACTCAACTTGCTCTCTAAGGCTTGCAAAGTCGTTAGAGCGGTGCGTGGGAGTACATGTACGCTTAGTTATATCTAGTTTATAGAGAAAATCTCTAAGTTGACCTCTTCTATTGCAAAAGGTTCAAACATAGACTTGTCTACCTTGGTTCACTTTCTTAGGTTGAACTTTCTTTTATGGTTTTGGTTGAGGTCCATATGGATTAACCGAAAATTTAAGAACCTGTTTCGATGCGATTTGGGAAGTGGATGAACCATCATAACCTATTCCATGCCTCTCACCAAACCCTATAGCGCGATCGAGGAGCATCTTACCTACCTTCTTCGATATATCCTCAATAGCTACCTTGAACTCTATGGAATTTTTGAGACTTTTCTCGAGTTGGGATATAAGGGCTTTAAGTTTCTCACAAGTCTCTATAGATGCTTGAATATCTCTCTCAAGACTAGCCATAGTGTTGGTCAAATCGGCCTTCTCCCTACTTAAAATAATCAACTTCTCACACAAAGAAATATTCAACTTCTCGAGTTGATTCACCGATGCTTCACACTATCTCAAAACTTTCACCTCTTTCTCCAAATCTAACAACCTAAGAGACAAATCTTTATTAAGATTTTTTGCTTTCAAAGTCTCCATGCAAATATCAGTAAAGGATTTTTAAAGTCCACCTTCTCCCTCACTCAAATTCTCATCCTCACCCTCATTTTCTCAACAATGAATCGAGACATCATCGAGGCTTTCAAGTTTAAAAAAGTTCTCATCGGCATGGGAAAAACTAGAAGTGCTAATGTGACTAGCCATGGACACAATGCACGGTTTTGTAATACCCCATATTTCCGTGGCTTTTAAATTTATGGATGTATTAAATTTAATTGAGATAAATTAATTTAATATTAATTCGAAAAATTGTTTATTATTTACTAGCGTGACGAGAGTTAGTAATTACTGGAAATTTGTCGAATATTACTAAATGAGTAAAGTAATTTATAAGAATGATTTTATAAAAATTATCACGAGTGAATAAAATGACAATTATGGAAATTTAAGTAGGGACGCGCCTGTATCGCGTCAGGACTAAATTATGATTATTAAAAGTGAATAAATTATAAGTCACTCGTATGGTCTTTTTGAGTGTGCCAATGTGTCCGGAAGGGTCGAGATAGTCAAAATAATTTACCCGGGGGTTTAGTCTGGGTCTCGGGACGTTTTTAGGCCTAATTAGCATCCCAGGAGGGCGTTTTGGACATTTCATATCTTTGGGTAATTAAACCCACGAATTTACAAAGGATATACCAGATGTTAGGGGTTGTCATCTAGGGTTAACATAAGCAAAACCAAATAACGTTCATTGGAGAAGAAGTGTAGAAGCTTTCCAAGGAGTTCTAGGCCAAAAACTCCGTCGTTTGCACCGCCGTCACCGCCACATTGTAGATCGTGCAATGAGGAACACAACCACACCACTTTCTTCCACAAATCAGAAAGAAAATTTCCAGGCAAGTATCTATCTTGCTGATTTCTAGTTAGTGTTCCTTCCATGTTAGTCTAGGAATGAGGATCATATATTTTATTTGAATAATTATATGTTTTAGAAGAAAAATCGCATGTGTTGTAGGGAGAATCTATGTAGCCTAAATTTTTATTATATGTAGAGGTTTTATCACGAAATTGGAAATAATATTGATGAACGAATTGAATTTGGTTGAGTTCTTTAATTGAAAATTTGGAAACTAGGGTTCTTATGAATTAATTTGGGGATTTCATGTAATCTTAATGATTCTGATGAATTAATGATTCTAGGAGCTTATGAATGATATCTAACCATGTTATTACTGATTGGGATTGAAGATGAGATGTTGGGGATTAAACTGTAGAGGTTTTAAGCTTAAAAATGGTGAAAAACAAGGCTTCCAAAGGTGGAAGACGAAATAGTCCAGTTCACGCGTAGTCGCGCGAAGTTGTTCGAGCGAGACGCAATGTCGCGCGAAGTCATTCGAGCGACACGTGGAAGTCGTTCGAGCGTGATCCATTATGGTTCGAGCGAGATTTCTAATTTTTATGGAATTTCCTATTTTGCCCCTATTTCAGTAAACGATTAATTTGAGTGAGGGAAACCAGTATCCGAGGAACCCAGAATAGTACAAAATTTTTAGGAGTTGTTTAGGTGTAATGATTTAAATATTTGGGATGGTAGATTACCTTGAAGATCACGAGAGTGAGATAATCGTAATTAGAATTTATACCATAAGGCAAGTGAGAGCATACCTACTAAAATTATACTTAGTGAGATAGAGTACTTCGAGAGAAGAGAAGTAATTATGAAATAAATTATAAATGAGAATAAAAGAGACGAGTTCGTTATGCGAGATACTCGAGTAAAATGTGATAATTATAATTATGGGTCGTGGGTGAACCTAATTTGGAAAATGTGAATAATTATATATATGACTGTGTGACCGTGCGTATATTATGTATCTATGTAAAAATCATACCCGAGCTACTTTCTATCACGAGGGGGTTTCCGCGCCGGGACAGTCTTATCTCGATTGGACCTTTATGGGGGATATTGACTCGTACCCTAGAAGATAGTATTCCTCGATATAGGCTATCAGAAAATGATAGTCAGATGTTCTAAGAGACGTGAGGGTATGTGCTGACCTCTTAGAACCTGGAACTATGATTCGCCTCCATTTGTATGTGTTTTGTGTTAATACAGTTCGAGAGTGATTTTGAACTAGTATTTCCCTTAGTTTGTGTGATACGGGTACTTGATAATAGAGTATGCCATCATCATAGATCTTATGTGGGGTGCCGATAGCATATGTATTATATGTGTGACTAATATATATACGTATATTTATATGGGAACTTTCTACTGTGCGTATAAGTAGATAAGTAATGAATAAATGCTTCAACTTTATTATAAGTGTTCGGGAACTTTATAATGATAATGAGTTGTTTTAAATACCGTACGAAATCTTGAAGAGAATGATTTCCTAAAGTAAATATCATAACCTCGCTTTTCACATGATAAAACCTTATGGAGAATAAGATAGGGAAATTGATGAGATTTATTAGTACGGTAGGTGTGCACACTAGATGAGGGTGAGAAATCTCAAAAGAGTGTCGCATACTAACATGGTTGTTGCATTAGCCAGTAAACATTTTAAATACTTGCTAAACTAATTTCAAACTGTTTTACACTCGTGATCTGACCCGTTTCATGTTATCTCTTTTCTCTTGTATATATATATATATATATATGTATATATTTCAGGTGCCCAACCACAGGGGCGCCTTGCGTAGATTCTTTGGACCGGACGCGCTGCAGCTTATGTGGGAGTTGCAGGACATTGCTTAGACGACCTCGATATTGAATATACTCTCATTATAGTTCTGATTAGTTAGGGCATGTGTCGCCCGTTTCCTTATTCAGTTGGATTTGTTAGAGATTATGTTCATTTATCTTTAGCATTTTTACTCTTTGGGATTTAATTACTGTCAGGATGATTTTTCCTTTGTAGTTTTAAAGTTGGTATTGGATTATCTGAATGATTAAATTCATGGGTGTGTATTTCTAGTCTTAATGTTTGTGTGAATCTTAAACTGTTACTTATTAAAGAATTTCATAATTGGATTTAATAAATGGAAATAATGTTTTAAATGGTTTTGACACTTAGCTTAATTATTTAGGGTGTTTAAATTGGAAAGTTTATTTTGACATAGTGATGTTAATAATGAACCAACCGTTCACCTTGATTTTAATTTAATAAAGGACTGATCACCCGCTATTTAATAAGGCGGGGTGTTACAGGTGGTATCTGATCATCAGGTTCTAGTGTCCTTTAGGATGTGTACGGCTTATTATGCTTCCAGCGTTGCTTTGTTTGATATAGAGCCCTAAGTTTAGGATTTTTGATTTCTATGGTGAGATTCCGTTCTCCTGCTATAACGTATATATATTAGTGAATTCTAATTGCGTTTGGATGAATACGTATGCCGAGCAATGAAGGATGTCTGACGAGGGCCGTTAAGCGGACATCAGGAGAAAGGGATTAGTTGAGGTTGTAAAGTATATTCGAGGATGATGACCATAGTTAAGGTCACCCCTATTATGGCACGAGAAGCTAGGACTTTAAAGATGGCTAGGGCGCAGCCTATGATTTCCATGTGCTGCTATAGTCGAAAGAGGTGCAAGAGTAAACTCACCAAATATGGTATAACTGGGAAAACGTTAAACGAAACATTAAAGAGAGGTGTCAGTGGGAATTTCAGGAATTTTAGAAATGCAAAAATCGCATGTATTAGCCAGAGGAGATGAAATAGCCGAAGGTTTGGACATAGGACGGAGTGTGGCTAACTAAAAGTGGAAATTTGGATAATTTTTTTTTGACTTTTAAGAACAAAGTTATCATGGTGGGAGTCAGCCACTACTTTTAGAAGTGGAATGCTATGCCTATAAGAGAATCTTAGGTACAATTTGATTGCATGTTCCTTTATCAGATGTTCAGAATAAGATGTGAACATTATCCCAAACTCATCACAGGAGAACCTGACACAAGTCCATTTGTGAATATGAATCGGAACCATTAGCGAATCTTGTATAGGAGGATGTAGATACAAATGGAGAAGAGAACTCCAAGTGGGAGATCGACTCGTAATAATAATTAATAACACTTAAAAAGGGAATTCTACTGGATGGTCGATTAAGAGGTTGATAATGTCGTACTTTGTCAATGGAGATGATAATGCTTCTTTGTGTGGGAAGATAAAAGAATCGAAGAATTTAGTCAAAAATAAGACTGGATACAACGGTGGTAATGTAGCACCACAAGGGGGTGTGGATACACATCAGGGGACCCATTTGAATGATTCGGATAGCTGAATTCTTACCAAGCGAGGGTTGATTCAGTAAGGACTATTGTAGTGAGTAACATGTTCTTTAGGGCCAACAAGGCTAAGGGAACAAAGGTGTTAGCCATAAGAAATCGAGTCTACCAAAGTCCGAGAGAAGGAAAATCCTAATTTGGTTAGTATGACAGGTGATAAGTGGATTAAGTATCGAGGTATTTTGTGGAGAGTGAAATCACACGTGCTAAAATATTTTTCCTGAAGCGAGTATAGGGGACAAGAGTATGGTGTCTAGTAAGGGACAACGATTAAAGTAGTTTTATTTTGGTTTAGACAGATGTGTCACATCCGGAGACCATCTGTGCAGTCAACACGATTGGCGAGGTAGAAGTATGAGTTTTATCCTCGACGGATGAGGCGTGTTTTATGTGACCCGAGTGAGTCACTACTTCTTTGTTCAGTGCTATATTAGCATGTGAGATGAGTTTAATGTGTATAACTATAAACATTATTATTATGTGAATATTTTTCCTAGTGTAGCGGGATTATCCTTAGTGCTATCCGCGGAGGATGAATGGGTATATTAATAGTGTTATATACTTTATTGAGATTACTCGTTTTAGTGATGTGATATACGAGTATGATATTGCCTTGATTACCACTTTATAGTAATGGTTAGTACGATAGTAGGCAATTATTGCAAGGCTATCAAAATGGTTGCATTAGTGCAGCATGTTTTGTTCTGGCGAGGCCTCACCTGCGAGAGGGTCGGACTCACACTTATATTATCTATTTTAGAGACTTCAAAAGGAATAGTGGGCTCAAGATATTCGATCCCGATGCGTGTAAGGACTTTCTCTTTATGATTCAGTATGTATTAGGTTTACTGTTGAGCGAAAAGATTTAACTCCTTATGATGTTTAGTGCTCAAGACTTGGTGATAGGAAGAGCTCATTGATATATCTATCCTTAAGAGATGTGAGAGTTAAGAGTCGGACCCATATGTTTGGGGACAGAATTTTGAGAACCCCGAGTGTATGTATTCGAGGTTTATGGAGTGAGATTACCACTAATTTTTGAATGATTGTACAATTGGAAAAATGTTCGTTGTTAAGTATAATTACGGGAAGAGATGTAACTTTTCTATCAAGAGATGGAATAAAGGGGTACATGCTATGGACGGAGGGCCTAACGGATTTTGATAACCGACAATGCTAGGTAGTAGTGTATCGGGGGGTTCCTTATTTAAATTTCGCTTTGCGAGACATCCCACACATGAAATTTAGCGTAAGGTTGGAAACAGGGAGATGTTCGGTCATTAGTCCATGAGTTTGGTACCTCGATCGTAATAGGAGCAGTAATTATATCTGTAAGTTGGAAGTTAAGTTATGATTTAAGGCCAGTGGAGCCGGTTGTGTGGTAAGAAAGCATTAAAAGTTTTATCACCACGAGTTGAGGAGTGGAACGATTATACGGAGAATTTAAAATTTTGATTTCTAAGGTGATTGAGAGTACCCAAGTGTTATAACCGCATTCGGAACACAAGGGAAATAAAGAGTTGGGATGATTTTTAGTGTGGATTATCTGGAGAAAATTTTTAATACAAGAAAGAAGACTTGTATTTATTTTGATGTATACATCATTAGTGATTTATTTTAGTTATTGTACTTATTCGAGAGAATTGTTGTACTTATGAAGAGATTGGAGATTTATAGTTTCTATTTTGTTGTTGTGGGGTTTAGATACTCTATACCTTATTGCATTGGGGATTTGGTTAGTTTTATCGATGAGTAGTGCTCCGCTCGCTCTCCCCGAGCGGCCGGGGTGTTACAAAATGTGGGCATCCTGGTTAGCTGATGTTAGAATCGTCCGAGTTGAAGGGACGTGGGAATGGATGTGTGGGATATATGTTTATGAGACTAGCATAATGAGGTGAAAGTGGTAGAGTGGATTAAGCGTCGCATGAGAGACAATAATCCATATATACGTGTGCGATTAGAGTAGCACACCCGAATTTGGTTGGAAGACTGTGGGAAGCCATTTGAAAGGAGTATTCCTTGAGAAGGGTAGAATTTAATTATTATGGAGGACATTCGGAGTGGAGTTATAATTAGTCGAATGTGAGAACGACTTGCGCATACAAATAGTGATGATGTTATTATGGTATAAAAAGTCCAGAAGTGCACATTGTGGAGAAAAGTACACAGGTCAGAACTTTTGGTAGTACGCCAAGTAAAGAAGGGGAGTATTAAGTGTCACTTAATGTGACACATTTCAAGTAAAATTAGATGTTTAGAGGGACATAGTGAGGAGTCTCTGCATGCACCACTCATAGATAGAGATCTGTTGGAATAAGAGGATCAACCAGAGAAATTGTGGGGCTATCGACAATTCCTGTAATGGAAGGGGCCGGTAAAGTCGGTAAAGTTTCCTGGATGGGTTGCCATCCTCAAGGAAAGATCAAAGGTTCATCCGAACAAGTGAAACAAGTCGCCCAAGAAGGAAGTGATTGATATTCCTTTAGGGTGACATACAATATTAACTAGTGTTCCCCAGTCTTCCTTTGCAAGGAAGGATCGCGCCGGTACGTGGTCCTACACGGAATTATTTTGAATCGGGATGAGATTTTTGAATCCCACATTCAATATTGGATTTTAGTAAGTAGCGGGAGTAACGTTTTGTTTTGAGCAGGTTGTATCACCCATAATTCGAGGAGTAGATGAGCGGTGATTAACCATTAGTGGAGCAGTGTGAAAGTAATTTTGGATTCATTGTGATCATTTCTTTTCCACAACGGTTATAGCTAGCCAGTGGAGTATAGTACAATAATTGGGGGAGGATATTACCTAATTGCCATACTTGTTTATTGTGAACATGATGCTTATTGAGGTTTTAATGCGGGAAAAACCTTAACTTTCTCACTCTGAATGTAAGAGAGGGGTGGATAATCAAAATTTTGGATTGGTTGAGTTAGTCTGATGACTATGGTAGAATTCCATGACTATTTTAGGCGAATAAGAGTGGCCAGATGTTCGTATGGTTTCTCTCAAGATGGGAGTTTTGTGTTTAGAAATCCGAGTAGTTGTCATGTAGTGAGGTGCGGCCTCCCAATGATATTGAGGAATTAATAATATATAGGCATGTCGTATGCCAATGATGTCGGATTGGAGCACAATGTGAAGTGTCTTTAATGAGAATGTTAAACAAGCTTGCTGCGAGGCGGGAGCTATAGTAATTGAGGGCCTTGCTATGTAGATAGTTTGCATACTGATAAGGTATTCATATTTGTTTTATCAGGTAGGCCTTATTTTTCAAATTTCGGGATGAAATTCCGTTATTAGGGGGGAAGTATGTAATGCCCCATATTTTTGTGGCTTTTAAATTTAAGGATGTATTAAATTTAATTGAGATAAATTAATTTAATATTAATTCGAAAAATTATTTATTATTTACTAGCGTGACCAGAGTTAGTAATTATTGGAAATTTGTCGAATATTACTAAATAAGTAAAGTAATGTATAAGATTGATTTTATAAAAATTGTCACGAGTGAATAAAATGACAATTATGGAAATTTAAGTAGGGACGCGCCTGTGTCGCGTCAGGATTAAATTATGATTATTAAAAGTGAATAAATTATAAGTCACTCGTATGGTCGTTTTGAGTGTGTCAATATATCCGGAAGCGTCGAGATAGTCAAAATAATGTACCCGGAGGTTTAGTTTGGGTCTCGAGATTTTTTAGGCCTAATTAGCATCCCGGGAGGGCGTTTTGGACATTTCATACTTTTGGGTAATTAAACCCACGAATTTACCAAGGATATATCAGATGTTAGGGGTTGTCATCTAGGGTTAACATAAGCAAAACCAAAGAACGACCATTGGAGAAGAAGTGGAGAAGCTTTCCAAGGAGTTCTAGGCCAAAAACTCCATCGTTTGCACCGCCGTCACCGCCAAATTGTAGATCGCGCAACGAGGAACACAAGGACACCACTTTCTTCCACAAATCAGAAACAAAATTTCTAGGCAAGTATCTATCTTGCTGATTTCTAGTTAATGTTCCTTCCATTTTAGTCTAGGAATGAGGATCATATATTTTATTTGAATAATTATATGTTTTAGAAGAAAAATCGCATGTGTTGTAAGGAGGATCTATGTAGCCTGAATTTTGATCATATGTAGAGGTTTTATCACGGAATTTGAAATAATATTTATGAACAAATTGAGGTTGGTTGAGTTCTTTAATTGAAAATTTGGAAACTAGGGTTCTTATGAATCCATTTAGGGATTTCATGTAATCTTAATTATTTTGACGAATTAATGATTCTAGGAGGTTATGAATGATAAATAACCATGTTATTATTGATTGGGATTGAAGATGAGACGTTGGGGATTAAACTGTGGAGGTTTTTAAGCTTAAAAATGGTGAAAAATGAGGCTGCCAAAGGTTGAAGACGAAATAGTCCAGTTCACGCGTAGTCGTTCGAGCGAGATGCAATGTCGCGCGAAGTCGTTTCTAGCGACACGTGGAAGTCGTTCGAGTGAGATCCATTATGGTTCGAGCGAGATTTATAACTTTTAGGGAATTTCCTATTTTGCCTCTATTTTAGTAAACGATTAATTTGAGTGAGGAAAACCAGTATCCGAGGAGCCCAGAATAGTACAAAATTTTTAGGAGTTGTTTAGGTGTAATGATTTAAATATTTGGGACGGTGAGATTACCTTGAAGATCATGAGAGTGAGATAATCGTAATTAGGATTGATACCATAAGGCAAGTGAGAGCATACCTATTGAAATTATACTTAGTGAGATAGAATACTTCGAGAGATGAGAAGTAATTATGAAATAAATTATAAATGAGAATAAAAGAGACGAGTTCGTTATGCGAGATACTCGAGTAAAATGTGATAATTATAATTATGGGTCGTGGGTGAACCTAATTTGGAAAATGTGAATAATTATATATATGACTGTGTGACCGTGCATATATTATGTATCTATGTAAAAATCATACTCGGGATACTTGCTATCACGAGGGGGCTTCCGCACCGGGACAGTCTTATCTCGATTGGACCTTTATGGGGGATATTGAATCGTACCCTAAAAGATAGTATTCCTCAATACAGGATATCAGAAAATGATAGCCATATGTTCTAAGAGATGTGAGGGTATGTGCTGACTTTTAGAACTTGTAACTATGCTTCGCCTTCATTTGTATGTGTTTTGTGTTGATACAGTTCGAGAGTGATTCCGAACTAGTATTTCCCTTAGTTTGTGTGATACGGGGCCTTGACAGTAGAGTATGCCATCACCATAGATCTTATGTGGGGTACCGATAGCATATATATTATATGTGTGACTAATATATATACGTATATTTATGTGGGAACTTTCTACTGTGCGTATAAGTAGATAAGTAATGAATAAATGCTTCAACTTTATTATAAGTGTTCGGAAACTTTATTATGATAATGAGTTGTTTTAAATACCGTAAGAAATCTTGAAGAGAATGATTTCCTAAAGTAAATATCATAACCTCTCTTTTCACATGATAAAACCTTATGGAGAATAAGATAGGGAAATTGATGAGATTTATTAGTATGGTAGGTGTGCACACTAGATGAGAGGTGAGAAATTTCAAGAGAGTGTCGCATACTAACATGGTTGTTGAATTAGCCGGTAAGCATTTTAAATACTTGCTAAACTAATTTTAAAATATTTTACACTCGGGCTCTGACCCGTTTCCTGTTATCTCTTTTCTCTTGTATATATATATATATATATATGTATATATTTCAAGTGCCCAGCCACAGGGGCGTCTTGCGTAGATTCTTTGGACCGGACGCGCTGCAGCTTATGTGGAAGTTGCAGGAGATTGCTTAGACGACCTCGATGTTGAATCTACTCTCATTATAGTTCTGATTAGTTAGGGCATGTGTCGCCCGTTTCCTTATTCAGTTGGATTTGTCAGAGATTATGTTCATTTATCTTTAGCATTTTTACTCTTTGGGATTTAATTACTGTCAGGATGATTTTTCCTTTGTAGTTTTAAAGTTGGTATTGGATTATCTGAATGATTAAATTCATGGGTGTTTATTTCCGGTCTTAATGTTTGTGTGAATCTTAAACTGTTACTTATTAAAGAATTTCATAATTGGATTTAATAAAAGGAAATAATGTTTTAAATGGTTTTGACACTTAGCTTAATTATTTAGGGTGTTTAAATTGGAAAGTTTATTTTGCCACAGTGATGCTAAGAATGAACCAATCGTTCACCTTGATTATAATTTAATAAATGACTGATCACCCGATATTTAATTAGGCGGGGTGTTACAGGTTCATGTGGTGATTCTACCCATGAATCAACCGAATCTACGTCCCTATCATTAAGAGTGTACTTATTTGCGACTTTCTTGCCTTATCTTTTAAGCCTAATGGGAGACTCATGTGCCTTGTGCCAGTTTGCCTTATTTTCAGAGCATCTTATGTTATCTTTATCACAAACCATATCGCCTTCGCCCTCGTTCTTATTTTTATTTTTTTCAAAAATCTTTTCTTTGGAAGAATTTTGCTTTTTAAGTTTGAGAAACTTTTTGAATTGTTTTTCCGAAAGGGCTAAATCATCTAATTCAAATTCACAATCAGACTCATAGTCATAAATTTATTCTTTCTTCTTTTTCTTAGTTTGAGTTTTGAAAGCAATCCCTATGTTCTTAGGTTTGACAGTTTTTAGAAACATATCTATCTCGTAATTTTAACGTTCTCCTACAAGTTGTTCTAACCTAAGAGTATCTAATATTCCCAACCAATTCAAAACAGTGACTTTGGGGATAAAACGATTTGGAAAAGATCTCAAAATTTCCTTAACAACTCTCGTCTCAGGATTTTTTTCACTTAAATTGAAACTCGAGTTAACTATATCGGATAATCGTGCGTAAAACACATCAAATGATTCAGACTCAAGCATAGTGATACTTTTAAATTATGTGGTGAGATTTTGCAGCTTATATGCTTTAACAACATTGGTTCCGTCATGAGTTGGAGGGTATCCCAAGCTTCTTTAAATGTGGTGCACATCATAATACGATAAAACTCATCAGGGGTGACGACTCTGGAGATCGCACTCAAATCGCGTGAGTGAAAATTGCTCCATTTATAGTCGTCCTTCGTCTAAAAAGTGACAAGTTTGGGCTGATGATGTTGTCAACTGTCACAGTGGGTGGTGTCCACCCTCTTTCACAAAGAAACCAGACACATTCATCAATAGATTTTTAGGTTGTCCTCATCCTAGATTTCCAATATGCATAGTTTGAACCACCAAAAATGGGCATTTGATTATATAGATTGTCCATTAAATCCGAGGTTTTTGAAGATCAATAATTTTTAAAAAAATTGATATAAAAAAAATTATGCAGAAAAAGTTCACACGATATTTTGGAGTAATATGCCCTGATACCAATTTGAAAGTGCACGTGGTCTAATGGACTAATTTATAATTAAATGCCACACACAATTTAGTTTTCAATCAGATTTCAACTTTAATTAATTATTGTGTGCATACGAGATGATATTCAATAAGCAAGAAAATAAATACGAGATGAGGAAAAATCCATAAGAAGGGCAAGCCTTTTATATCAAAACTATGGGAGTTTTGGATACAATCGACTTACAAAACACTTAGCTACCTAAGTTAGATGTGGAGAGTCTTCAAAATACCAATACATGTGTAAATGGGTGGAACGACACCTATGGGTTGACCTTTTCTAACATCCTTGAAATTGGTTGACCCTCTAAAACAAATAATGGTTTTGTCTTTAGCACTAGAAGCATGAGAACAAGATGAGCCATTACCATCACTATCAAACCTACTTGAGTCTGTCAAATCATTTTTTAACTTCAAAATTTTTGACTCAAGCAAAGAATTAGACTCTTCCAATTTAAGGGACTCCTTCTTCAAATTATCAATCAAACCTAGAAGGTTATATCGCTCCCCCTCAATTAAAGAAAACTTTTTCCTAAGAGTCTCTTCACGTGCCACAAACTCATTGACTAAAATATTTTTGTCCTCTTTGGCACAAACACAAACCATCGAATTTTTAAGGTCCTCTAATTCTTTTTCTAAAAATTGGATCCTATCATCACTTTCCTTCTTGGACAACAACAAAGTATGGTCCAAGGAAACATATTTTTCATGATAAAAATTTCTTTGATTTTGAACTGTTTGCAAAAGATCCATCGTGGATTTAAAACAAGAATTTTCTTTTTTCAAAACTTTAATTCTTTTCACAAGCGTTAAATTCAAACGATTTATATCATCAAAACTATGACTCGTGTCATCAAAGGGGGCATTTGATTACATAAGTGCTCCATCGAAAAAATTGCTATTTTTCACAAAAACTGATTTTTCAAAAACAATCAATATCACACAATTTTGCAGAAAATAGGAATACGCGATAAATTAGCGTAACCCGATCTGATACCAATTTGTAAAACGTGTCACTGTGTGAGAATTTATTAAATTCGTAAATTTCTAATTTGGCACACTTATATAATTGAAGTCTATATAAACCAAATTAATTCAGCCCATAAACATGCATCTATGAGTGTGCGTGTGTTAAACCATAAATAGATAAAGCATGCGACACAAATATTCAGGAAAAATCCCCGAAGGGAAAAACCTTTTATTTATAGAACTTTGAAGAAATCGCAAGACCATTAACTTACATATAACCTGATAATCTCCCACAAGTGTAACGCATGATGTCTACATCAAACCTCCAAAGAAAAGGCTAGAAATATCGTCGGTTGGAATCTCCCGCAAGAACTCCAAATGGTCAGCAATGAAGAAGAAAACGGCTTCTCCACAAGTGTGAACTTTATAAGGACTCCCTCTACAATAGCATGCATCTCTGTGGTTGCAGAGTTCTCCCCACAAAGGTAAACAACAGCAAAAGTGTGTTCTTCAACACCAAAACTATTCACCAAAGCATATTGGGATTTTTGTGAATTGTAAACAAAAAGGGATTAAACCCTAAAGGAAGAAGTAAAAAAGGATTCTGCTTTCGCAGTTTTTCTGTTCTGTAAAATGCTGGGACTTCTTAATGAAAACAAAACCATTTAATGAGTATTTATACAAAACTGCGTCGCCTCGAAAAATGTGCTTGTTCAAACGAGATAGCAGTCTCGCACGAACGACTTACGGATGTCGTTCAAATGATATCTCGTGACATCTAATGTCGCTCGAACGACATGGCTATCTCCCTTGAACGACCTGGGCATCAAAATCGAGGTACGCTTCAACACTTAGAAAAAATTACTCATTCTCAAATTTGACAAAAAAGTCCGCTCCAACGCTTAGAAATATTTGTAAAAATATCCCAAAAGTTCTAAGTGTAAAATTAAGGTATTTAAAATATAACCTTACCAACTTTATTAATTCGGATCCGTCTTTGATGTAGATGGATCTTGAATGCTCTTCGACGGTGTAGCGGTATATGACATAATAAATTGATAACGGACTTATAAAAATATGTCCTTATAATAGGATACAATTTCATTTTCAGTATTTTTCCTTTCAGACGTGTTTCCTATAATTGGATAGGACTTTACATTCATTTTAGTATTTTAGTTGGATATTTACTTGTAGTGACCATAGTTTATTCGCCTCACGTTATTTATTTATGCATATAAGTTCTTATCATATTATTGTAAGTACGGTTTTATTATGTTTTATATTTTATTACTTGTTGCGACAATGATGCTGATAATGAAATCATACTAGATTCCTATTTATTTTTAATAAATGATTGACCACCCGCTATTAGAATAGGCCGAGTGTCACATCATCACCTCGCGATCGTTAGTGTGTCATATCATGGTTGGTTCGCAGTTGGACCATGTGGCATTCTAGTTGGTTTCTTTATAATCCTATTTTCCCATAAATATAACTATTTAAAACCTATATTGTTTTCACCGACCCAATTTTTCTCTCCAAATAAACTTTACAAGTTTCTCTCCACTTTCCTTACATCTAAACTTATTCTAAACATCCTAAAAAATACTCTGTCTTAAATAATTTGAAGAACAATTTAGACCTTTTTAAAAAAATTCAAAATTTTTTTTGGATGATTTCTTTGGGATTCTTTTCAAAAGAATAACTTTTCTAGGAGTCACTTTTAAAAGAATATTCTATACTTCATTTTTCGATTCATCCTTAAGGTAAGTTAACTAACTACTCTTCCCCTTTATATCAATAAACTTTCATTTTTACCTAAACATATTTTAATATTTAAAATTAAGTGGAGGTAATTAGGTAGGCATGTATATAAATGCTAATTAAATAAATTTTTTGGAAATGATTTAATAAAAGTTAGTTATAAGTTCTAGAGTTGTATATGATTTGTAGAGAATTGAGTTTAATTAGTGAAGAATCCAACTAGAAATTTATGTAAAATTTTGATTTTTAAGTTTATCTCCCTTTTCAAATTTTACGCATGAACTAAAAAAATTATGTAATTTTCTAATGAAATTTGGAACTTGAAAATAAAACTCCATCTTATTTTGAATTTGGTGCATGTTAGTTGACAAATTACAATGTTGTTGGCATGTTAATCACATCCTTTCTTTATAATATTGAACTGTCAAATTTAGTCGACAAAGTTCTTGTGTAGTGATAATGACGTTTTTGTGTAAAAATCATGGTTCACCCAATTCTCCCATGTTACATCATTCTTAAGAAAAAAATAAGTTTAGGGAATATTGTTAGAATTTTTTTAATAGAAAAGTATTATAAAATTCATGAGAAGGAAAATCCCCTTCACCGCGCCTCAGAAATCTTGAATGATAAAGACATGATAACAAAAGAGGAGGTTAGGTAGCTTAGATAGACAAGTCGTGAACAAGATCTTGAAAACCCCTCAATCACAGCAGATGTAAGGGAAAAGATATAAGAATATCTTAGATCAACCGTTATGGGTAGTCTAAAAATACAGAATGCTAGCGCAAATATACCTGTTAAAAAAACCAAAAAATGCTATGCGCAATGTAAATATACCATACGATCAAACCAAAACGATACCGTTTTAAAACCGAAAACTCTTGCACGGAATAAGATGTTCCGCCTGAGGATTTATACACTATTCCTTAGGCGGTAAACAATGTTCCGCTTAAGCTATTCCTATCTTCCACTTTTTCCCCAAAGTCTTGTTAATTGCTTTAAGACCCCAAATTTATTATTTTATTTGTGAATGATTTTAGTATGTTAGCCATATTTTTTTTGGAATGAGTAAAAATTCTTCCACGACTCTTAAATTTTTTATATAAATTTTATAAATTTTGAGTAAAAACATAATATTTTAGCCATTATTTCTTAGTCCAAAATATAATAAAAATATAGGCTAATATATTGCTATTCATAAAAATAAAAATTTAGCCATTATTTTTTAGTCCGAAATATGTGGTTAGTAATTTCTAATATTTGTAGTTAGTCATTTTTGTGGCATTTTTTTATTTGTAGTTAGTATTTTTTTTATTATTAGACGTGAGTTTGTATTTAAGTCCGAAATATGTATTTTTTTATTAAGCAGTTGCAAAAATAAAATATAGTTGTTGTCTTGGGCGGAATAAAAAATATAGTTGTTGCAATCATTTGGGGGTAAAAACAGAAATAAGGATAATTGGGTTTAAGTCTTGGGCGGAACATAATGTTCCGTTTAAGGCATTTTTTTATTCATAGGCGGAACATGATGTTCCGTTTTAGCTGGGTCCCACAAAAAAAAACTAGTCCAATTCTATATTTGTTATTTTTTACACTGGCAACGTCTAAATATGCATTTATACTCTGCCCATAACATACACAAATACTGCATATATACTGGTTTACCCTATCCGTAAGGATTGATCTATGAGGTGTATTCTAATGTGATAAATGATATCTCTATTCTTCAAAGGACCCCTTAAAAGAGACTTTTATTCCTCGAAACCCAAATTTAGCAACAAACCAAAAAAGGAATCGGGTTCCATAATGAAGCAATAATATATTTCCCTTGTACCACCAACCCATAGCGTGGATCTAAGAGAATTTTTGAGTCCATTAAAACCAATGATTCCTCGAAAGTATGATCAGATTGGGAAGCTATGTCACCCTACACAAAAAAAATGATCAAAGTCTTTAATATGCCCAGTTGAACGACATTAACACTTAGAGACTAAAGAAATTTGTAGATTTATAATAGAACAATCGAGAGGGATATTTTGGAGCATTTTCCATAAGAACACCGAGATCTTATTTAGCATCCTTTTGTCATAGATTAGAAACTAAACTGAGTGCACTTTTTCTTACAAATCAAGTCCCAAGCCAAACTAATCGAAAACCTACCATTAGCAGTAGGTGACCACATCACCTCGGGATTAATCTAGAATTGGTCTTTTATGTCATCATAGGGCCGGTAAAATGGTTTATTATGGACAAAACCGTCCATTACATGTCCAGATATTTAGTTTGGAGTCCATATGATTTGTCAGCGGGTTTAAATGGTTTAAGATGAAAATTGAGTCGGGTTTGAGCGGTTTAGCGTTGGGCCCAAATGGTTTAACCCATATAATGTTCTCTCATTACTGTAATGCTACTATACCGCTGTTACAAATGGCTTAACCCAACACGATTTGTAACAACATCTTTAATTCATGCGGATCATTTCACATTTGTTCAATACGAATCGATTTGGAGGAAACTACGAGTCTGTTATTCTGAGCTTTTGCACAGCTGGAGAAATACAATTTGGGATCTATTTGGAGAAATATATATGTTCAATACGGATCTTTAATAATTGAAGGATTGATTTGTTTAAAGGCTTGGAGAAATACATCTATTCAAGAATTGTTAAAATTGAACAATCCTTCAATTTGGTAATACCGTCACATTTGTTCAAGGATGGTTTCTATCTCAATCTGCAATTTGCAGATTTTTAAAATTGTTTACTATTTAGGTTTAACAACTGTTTACTGTTTAGTTTAAAACTTATAAGCTTTTAAAATATTTTATAACTATTAAATGTTTATAACTGTTGACCTTAAAATCTACCATAGATGCAATTATTCTCCTTATTTATCTTTTTTGGATTTGCTTAAAAAATCCAACCACCCCCTAAAAAAAAGAAAAAAAAAAGAAAGAGAGAAAAAACGGGTCTACCTGACCCGACACGAATTTGACCCGGCAAGACCGGAATTTGACCCGACCCACCCAAATTATTCCGCCTGACCCTCTCCTGACCCATCCATATTTATCCGTACCCATTTTTGACCTCTCCATAACCGCCCATTTGCCACCACTAGTCATCAATAACCCTATGCATTCGCTTCCAAGTGTGAGAGCTAATGTTTGAAGCATGAGAGTGAGAGATGTCTCGATATTGGCAGTATTTATTACGCATAAATTTTGACCATAAGGATTATCTAAGGACAACCTTAATTTTCATAAGGTTGAGATAATGATATCTCCAAAGCCTCTAATACCAAGCACAACATCTAGTGCAACAGATGGCGCTTATTTCTTGAACCGTCACTGCCTGAGAAAAAAAATTGAAAAAGTCTTTTTAAGTATTGAACCACAGACTTAGGAGGTTCTAGAGCTAGAAACAAATAGAAGGTCGTAGATTTATCAACCGACTTGATAATGACCAACTTACCTGGCAAAGATAAAAGTCTGTAGCACCACATTTAAAGCTTTTTAGACATGCTAGTAACCAAGGCTGAAAATAAAGTCCTCTTTTTTTTTATTAGAGTACAATGGGACTACCAAGTCAGTGATGGGAATATGTTTTTGAGGGTAACCATTAGTTTTAGCAATGATATTTTTTCTTCAATATGGGGCTTTAGCCGAGATAATGAAGTAGTTTTTTGAATGGTTTAACTGTTGACCAAAATTAGCTCATACGAGGAAAGAATTTCATAAGTGCTACTAGAGAGGACTTTAGTCCATAAGTAAAAAAATTAATATCGTTCATTAAATATTAGTTGGGGTGTTACTGTTATGATGAATAAAATATTTGAGGCAAAAAATAAGCAGTAAAAAAATGTAGTGCAATTGATGTGATTTAAGAACTAAGAGCTCTATATAAATTACAAAATAATTTCAGGGTGTAATTATAAAGAGTAAAATATTTAGTGGTGACATATTTATAAATAATGGGTATTGAAAGTGAACATGTTGGAAGAGGTTGTTTATATATTTAGGAGAGGGAGCAAAATATATTAAAAAGGAGTGCAGAACTATTTGGTGAAAAGAACACTTTTATTAGAACTCACTAAATTTTGCTTGATACAAAATGTGGAGACAACACCCCTATTTATACTATCCTCCAACTCAAATGAATGGTGGAGATTAAATTTACATCAAGGGGCAAGATTGAATTTCTAGAACCTTCTACATCTATCTCCGTTAATCTACTATTTCTTACACTCTCCAAAATACACAAGAGGGATTTAGAATGTTCTTGGAAAAATATCACTCTTAATGGATCTAACTTTAGGGAGGCCCAATACTAACGAATTAGACAACCCAAACATTAACCCAAAAATACAAACTAATAAATCCCAATTATTTTAATTTCAAAAAACAAGTTTAATTTCTAACACCCCCTCTTAAACTTGGTTTTGCAACTCCAAGTAGTCTTCGTAGCTTGTGGAACACTTCATGCTTGAGTGGCTTGGTAAAGATGTCGACAACTTGATCATGAGAATTTACGTACTTCAATTGTACCTCCTTCTTTTCCACACATTCACGAAGGTAGTGATACCTTGTGTCGATGTGCTTGCTTCTGTCATGGAAAACTAGATTATTTGCTAATGCAATCGCCGATTTATTGTCGACGCATATCTCAACCATATCTTCAGGTATGTTAAGATCTTTCAATAAATTCTTCAACCAAATTGCATAACACACACAATTTGTTGTGGCGACGTATTCAGCTTCACAAGTGGAAAGAGTGACAATAGGTTGCTTCTTTGAACTCCATGGGAATGCAACGTCTCCCATGTAGAACACGAACCCACTTGTGCTTTTTCTATCATCTTAGTCTCCACCCCAATCATTA
This sequence comes from Sambucus nigra, assembly GCA_949130495.1. Classification (NCBI taxonomy): domain Eukaryota; kingdom Viridiplantae; phylum Streptophyta; class Magnoliopsida; order Dipsacales; family Adoxaceae; genus Sambucus; species Sambucus nigra. The sequence continues at coordinate 122,319,782 of OX422209.1, forward strand.
TAACTGTAGCCAACAAGCTTGAAACTATTAGAGACTGAATAAAATAATCCATAGCCAATCGTACCTTTGACATAGCGAAGGATCCTTCTTGCAGCCTTCAAGTGTGTTGTTGTTGGTGTTTCCATATAACGACTGATAAGTCCAACTCCAAAGAGGATATCGGGCCTTGTGCAAGTTAAGTATCGTAAGCTTACAATGAGTCTCTTAAAATATGTTGGATCCACTGTTTCTCCTTCTTCATGCTTTGACAACTTGGTTTCACATTCCACGGGAGTGCTTACGGGCTGACATTCATTCATCTTGAATTTCTTGAGAACTTCTTTTGCATAGATTTCTTGAGAAATAAATATTCCTTCTTTCTCCTATTTACTTCTATGCCAAGATAGTATGAAATGAGCCTAATATCGGCCATCTCGAATTCTCTTATCATCACCTTCTTAAACTCCTCGATCATCTTTGCATCATTTCCTCTGAAGATTAAATCATCCACATACAAGCAAACAATATCTTTATTTCCATTCACCTTTGTGAATAGGGCATGATCATAAGGGCATTTTTTGAAACCATTTTTATGAAGATATTGATCAATTTTACTATTCCAGGCCCTTGGTGCTTGTTTTAGGCCGTATAATGCCTTTTTAAATTTTAACACCTTATCTTCGTTGCCTTTCACAACATACCCCATGGGTTGCTCTACATATACCTCTTCTTCAAGATGTCCATTTAGGAAAGTGGACTTCACATCCATTTGATGGATTTTCCATCTATTTTGAGCTACTAAAGAGATAATTAACCTTATGGTTTCAAGACGAGCAACTGGAGCAAATACCTCTTCATAGTCAATTCCATACCGTTGCTTAAATCCTTTGGTGACTAGTCTTGCTTTGTACCGCTCCACTTCTCCTTTAGCATTCTTCTTGGCTTTATACACCCATTTGACTCCAATAGCTTTGTGCCCTTTGGGAACACTTGTGAACTCCCATGTGTCATTCTTCTCAATCGCTTTTATCTCATCATCCATTGCATCCTTCCATCTCTTGATTTGTATGGCCTCTTGAAAACCTATAGTTTCACAATCAGTAAAAAGACAAAAGAGAGTTGTATCATTTTGATTTTTAGTTACCTCGTATATTTCATCCAAGCTTCTAAAACGTGGGGCTCTTTCATGTGAACTTTGACTTGATGATGATGATAATGGTGATGAATCTCCATAAGTGGATGATGGTGGTGATAGACGTGGCGTAACAGGCTCTTCTACATCTCCATTGCTGCTATCTTCATCTTCATCTTCAAACAAAGGAACGAAGTCATAGTTTTCCTCCTGGGCATCCCAATTCCATGAGCCTTCTTTATCAAACTTGACATCTCTACTCGTGATGACCTTTCCACTGCTTGGATTTTACAACTTGTAGTCTTTGGAGCGTGAATCATAGCCAACAAATACGTATTTTCACTCATATCATCAAGCTTTGTCTGCTTTTGATCCGGCACATGAGCATATGCAATGCTCCCAAATACTCTCAAATGAGAAATTCCGAGTTTCCTCCTTCTCCATGCTTCTTGTGGAGTTTTATTCCACACACTTCTGGTGGGGCTTCTATTTGACAGATAAACGGCACAATCCACAGCTTCGGCCCAAAATTCTTTTGGCATTCTTTTATTTTTCAAAATGCTTCGAGTCATATTTAAAATGGATCTATTTTTTCTTTCAGCAACTCCATTTTGTTGAGGTGAGTATGCAACCGTTAAAGGACGGCGTATCCTATTTTCTTCACAAAACTTTTCAAACTCTTTAGAAGTGAATTCGCCTCCTCTATCGGATCGCATAGATTTTATTTCATAACCACTTTCTTTTTCCACAAGTTCTTTAAATTTCTTAAATGAACAAAATAGTTCTGATTTTTCTTTTAAGAAATAAACCCATGTCTTTCTACTAAAATCATCAATGAAAAGTAGAAAGTATTTATTTTTTCCAAAAGAACAAGGAGTAATAGCACCACACACATCGGTATGAATGAGTTCTAGGGGCTTCTTTGCTCTTGTAATCGACTCTTTTGGAAAACTCATTCTAGAATGTTTTCCAAGTAATCATCCTTTACATAATTGATCCGGATAATTAATGGAAGGCAAACCTTTAACCATTCTTTTGTTATGCAACAATTTTAAGCCACCAAAATTTAGATACCCAAACCTTAAGTGCCAAATCCAAGACATGTCTTTAAAGCAAGCATTTAAACACATTGCACCTTCACTTTGAATGTTTAGAAAAAAACATTCTATTTCTTGCCATAGGTACTTTAGCAATTAAATTCATTCTTTGGTATCATAAAGAAAGACTACGATCTTTCATGTGGATATCATAACCTTTCTCTAAGAGTTTCCCCAGACTCAAGATATTTGTTTTCATGCTTGGCACATAGTAGACTTTTGAAATAAATTGGTGCTTCCCATTTTTCATACGAATCAATATCTTACCTTTTCCTTTCACCGGCACTTTTGATTCATCTCCAAAAGTAATATTGCCCTTTATCGATTCATTAAGTTCACAAACATGTCCTTTTTTCCACACATATGGCTGCTTTCTCATGTGTCAAGATAGCACGTCTTTGTTTCCCCATTATGTTCTCCTTTATATGCTAATAATAATGTCGAATCCTCGTGCTTTTCCTTTTCAACATAGTTAGCCTTCTTCTCCACAATATTAGAATTACTTCCACATTCTGAAGCATAATGGCCAAATTTTTTACAATTATAACACTTAATTTGAGATTTTTCGTTCCTTGGTCTTGTGTTTCCCCCTCTTCGACGTCCTCTTGATGGATATGAGTTTTGCCTTTCATTGTTGAAAAACTTCACACCGCCTCTTCCTCGAAATTGACCTCATCTTCCTCTTTGCCTCCGTTCGTTGTTGTATTCTCTCCCTTCTTTTAGAGTAAGCTTTGTTTGAAGAGCTTGCTCTAAAGTCTCCTGACTTTTCCTATTAAGTCTCTGTTCATGGGATTTTAAGGAACCCATGAGTTCATCGATTCCCATAGAATCTGTATCTTTAGATTCTTCAATTGCTACAACAACATAGTCAAACTTGGAACTTAAAGAGCGGAGGATTTTTTCTACCACCCGTGTGTCGCTCATATTTTCACCATTAGTTTTTAGTTGATTGAAAATAGCCAAAACTCTAGAAAAATAATCTAAAAGTAACTCGGAATCTTTCATATGTAAAGACTCGAACTCACCTCTAAGTGTTTGGAGACTAACCTTCTTTACCTTCTCAATCCCCTTATGAGAATTTTGTAGAGTCTCCCATGCTTCTTTGGCGGTTGTGGCAAACGAAATTTTCTCAAACGTACCTTCATCCAATGCTTGGTGAATGAGAGTGAGTGCCTTTTGATCCGTCCTTCTAGCTTCTTTTAATCTATCCTTTTGAGCTTGGGATAGAGTGGCTTCATCTTGAGGCACAATGTAGCCTTTTTGAATGATCTCCCAAACATCTTTAGAAGCGAGTAACACCTTCATCTTGATACTCCAATGGTTGTAGTTATCTTTGGTGAGTTGAGGAATTTGGAAAGGAACCATACCATTAGCCATTTTAGAACCTTGGCTCTGATACCACTTTGTTGGAAGAGGTTGTTTATATATTTAGGAGATGGAGCAAAATATATTAAAAAGGGGTGGAGAACTATTTGGTGAAAAGAACTCTTTTATTAGAACTCACTAAATTTTTCTTGATACAAAATGTGGAGACAACACCCCTATTTATACTATCCTCCAACTCAAATGAATGGTGGAGATTAAATTTACATCTAGGGATAATATTGAATCTCTAGAACCTTCTACATCTATCTCCATTAATCTACTACTTCTTACACTCTCCAAAATACACAAGAGGGATCTAGAATGTTCTTTGAAAAATATCACTTTTAATGGATCTAACTTTAGGGAGGCCCTATACTAACTAATTAGACAACCCAAACATTAACCCAAAAATACAAACTAATAAAGCCCAATTATTTTAATTTCAAAAACAAGTTTAATTTCTAACACCCCCTCTTAAACTTGGTTTTGTAACTCCAAGTAGTCTGCGTAGCTTGTGGAACACTTCATGCTTGAGTGGCTTGGTAAAGATGTCGACAACTTGACCATAAGAATTTATGTACTTCAATTGTACCTCCTTCTGAAGCCCTTATACTTTTGACTCATTTGAGTCTAGACTGTATAAGAGCTCATCTAGTTTGGAAATTGTGACAAAATAGTGTCTATCCTAGAAACCAAAGAGCTTCAGAGATTGGGTTGCTTCTTCTTCTATCCATCTTGTGATGATCCTGAGACTATAGCCATCACTCACACACTTAGAATTTCATTCTTGCATTTCATATTGCACCACTATGTGTATTAATGTTGTGAGTGTGTTTAAATCCCTCAATTTGATTTTTAATAATTTTTTGGGAATTTAAAACATATTTTAAACAAGGTTTTATTTAATTAAAACTTGATTTAAAAGGTCTTGAGGTTAATGTATAAATATGGATTGTTGTGTTTATTGGCCTAAAGTTACTCTGGGTAGAAACCGAAAGCGCTAGAGACTCTAGGGTTGGCTTTGTAATTATTTTGGGACGCGCGTTTACATTCATCCTCAGGCCTACACCTGCTGTCCACTGATTGGCCTGAACTGTGTTTCTTTACTGAGACAAACCATCGCGTGCTTTCAGCCCTTAGATCAACCCTTATCGATGGCCTGCATGTCTTTTGAGTGAATCCCAGTGTAAACCCTTAAGCCAATCACAGCCTGTTTAATCCACCGCCTGCTGTGAACCCTTAGATTGTAGTCAAAGGAGCTTGACTCAATCACAACCCTTGATTTTGAACGAAGCTCTGGAATCTTCTTCTCTTCCTATTTAAAGGCCTCTCATCTCAGCCTTCGAAAGCTTTTGCCATTTTGAAAAGTTTCAGAGAATAGAGAGAGGAGAGAGAAGAGAGAAGAGAGAAGTTAGAGAGAGAAACCAAACCCTAGTTAGAAACCCTAACTTCGTCCAAATATCTCTAAACCTAAACCACTTACCTCTCCATAAACACCATAACCAGATAAACACCATCCTTAGTGTTTCTTGAGTTATGAGAGTTCGAGTTGAGTGATTTCTGGGTTGCTGAAATCCTTGTGTTCATAAATCTTATTTCCAACTTAGACATAGACTCAGATCTTGTTTCTCTTTCAATAGAAATCATAGATCTGAAGTTTTTCATGTCACAGCACACTTAGTTGCATTTATTTCTCATCTTGAGAATTTCGTTGTTGATTGTTTTCTGATAAAACATTTTCTTACTTCAGAATCAACAATAGATGTTTTTCTATTTCTGTTTTTACAAAACCTAACCTGACCTAGTGGGATTCGCACTTGGAGGGTTCTCAATCCACATAATATTTTCAAAAGTGATTGAGAAAGGTCTTGACCGATTTCTTAAGCAAGATCTCCGTGGAATCTGGGTTATTTTGAAAGGTCAAAAAGGTTCTTGGTTTTGTAAGAAAGAAAAATAACAAATACACTGCATATAGACTTTATATGTGATTTGTTAGGATCGTCTGTAACTAATAAGTGTGTGTGTGTGTGCATGCATGTGTTTTAGAACACCATTCACAAACATCTTCACACTACAAACACTCAAGGTGTTGGCTATAAGATTTGGTGAACAATAAGTCGACGTAAAGTGCTGAAACAAAGAAGAGTTGACAAACTGAGACAACTACATCAACAAACAAGATCTGCAGAAAAGTTAAGGACGCCAGAGGGTACAATCCTGAACTTGTATAGATTTGTTTTGTGTGCATGTTAGTTAAATAGGTTGTAACTCATATATTTGTTTTAGTGATTGTTTTTGTTTTACTCCGTAGAGGGAGTCGTGGATGTTTCCTCAAGGTTGAGGTTTTACCACGTTAAAAATCCTGAGTTCAATATTTCTACATCTTCTCATCTCTTTCTAATAGTGTGCTGAGTTTAAAACATTTTAAACTGTTTACTAAAACTTGTTATCAAATCTTGTCCTAATCTCGTACATACTTTTGTTAACACATCTTGTGTTCAAAATCGTTTTGATTTAAGTAAAGAGTTTCTTCAACAAACTTTCGGAGTTGCTTAAATAGTTTATTTTCATAAACGGCTTTGGCAACGCTATTTCAATTGGTATCAGAGCTTTTGGTGAACTTTTTTCAAAAAGATCATGAGTTTCTGAAACTGTTTTCTCAAAATCAATTATGGACGAGAAAAACGAAAGATATGGTAACTTGACCAGACCTCCAGTCTTTGATGGAACCAATTTTTCTTACTAGAAAGTAAGAATGATTGCTTTCATTCAAGGCACTCTGGGAGATGATGTCTGGGATATTATTGAAAATGGATACTCTTATCCAACTAAACCAGCCACTGATGGAAGCAATGAAAGGATTAAGAAAATATTGAGTGAGTTTACTCAAGAAGAGAAACAGGTTTCTCGAAATAATAACAAAGGCAAGAACGCTATATTTATGTCTATTAACGAACATGAGTTCAAGAGAATCTCATCCTGTACCACTTCCAAGGAAGCATGGGATACCTTGATTACTGCCCACGAAGGAGACTCTAGGGTAAAAGCTGCTAAGACTCAGATGTTAATCCAACAGTATAATACCTTAATCATGTCTAAATCTGAGTCTTTCGATGATTTTTATATGAACCTTACTGATATTGTCACTAAACTTCATGCCAATGGTATAACTTATGATAGACAAGAAATTGTGTCTAAAATTCTGAGATCATTACCACAGAAATTTGACAATAAAAGATATGCTATTGAGGAGATGTGTGATATTAATCTCACTCCTGAATTACTCAGTAGCAAATTAAGAACTTTGGAAATGGAATTAGAGTTTAAGAAACAATTGACCCACACTAATAGGAAACATACCAATTCCAATCTTAGCTTTACCTCTAAGATGATTAAGCCTGAGTTAAACACCCCTAGTAATGATTCTGATGAGGACTGTGACTTAGAAAGTCTAGATAATCAGATTGCCCTAATGACAAAACAATTTAAGAAAATTGTTAAATTTAGAAACAGTGTTGCAAATAGACAGGGCAAGTCTAATTATTCTACTCCTTCAAATCACAAGCCCCATGAGAAACCTCATGACAAACAGAACAAGGACAACACAAGACCTCACAGAGACCTCAAGAAGACTGAATGCTATAGATGTGGTAAACTAGGACACATTGCTCAAGACTGTAGAGTTAATTTAAATGCCCAAAACAAACACTCTAGAGCCAATATCTGCAAAACCTGGGATGACTCAAGTGATTCTGAAAATGAGGAACCTGAGACATCTGATGGTTTTGATCCTTGTTTAGCCTTCTTTGCCAAAATCATATACAATGATGATATGCCTATGCTTGATAGTGAGGATGAGTTTAGTAATTCTAGTTCTGTTGCTTTGAATCATACTTTAACTGGTTTAGATGCTTTACTTACTGAGAACATTAATACCTCTTCCTCGGGGTGTGTGAGTCAAAGGGAAATCGATACTGCTGATGTCAATGGGTGCGTGAGTTTAAGAAATGAAACCTTAGGGGTCACTTCACACACTTCACTTAGTGACTCTGACAATGATGATCTCCCAGACATCCACACTCTATATACTAAAACTCTTAAGAAAAGTACTAGACTAGAAAAGATTGTGAAAGATCTTACCAAAAAGCTAGAGGATCTAAGCCTAATGGTAAAACTGAATGCTGAAGAGTATACTACTCAATGCATGTCTCATGAAAGTGAAGTTAAAGTGTTTGATGAAAAACTGAAAACTTTAACTGAAGCTAATGAAATTCTGGAGAAAAAATACAAAGGGACATTATTAGAATTGGAACAAACAAAAGAAAAGACAGCAACTGTTTTCAAAAAAATTACCAAATTTGAAAACAATTCTAAATGTTTTGAGGAATTCGTTGCTGAATCTAAAACCAATTCTGATGATAGAACTGGAATAGGGTTTTGCCCCAATTTGAAGACACAAACTAAACATGTTGAACCTATCAAGTTTGTGTCAGGAGGCAAAAGACCTATTGAAACATGTCCAGACTTTCATTCTCTAAAAATTAAGTTTGACCATCAAAACACTAACACTGGAGATGCAAGTTGCTCTAAGCATGAAAGTTTACCAAAGGGAAAATATGTCTGCCCCCCTATTAGGAAAAGTGAACCTGCTTTCAAATCTGTGCTACCTAGGAATAAAATTCAGCCTCAAAATTTCTCAAAACCTTTGTTTAGAGACTTTCCTAAGGAAAACCCTATTCTGAGCAATCTTTATTGCTCCTATTGTGATATATATGGTCACTCTTTCGATAATTGCTATGCTAGGAGACTGATTAAGCCTATCTACAACACTCCTATGTATCATAACTTTAACTATTCTAGGAGGAGTCGTAACAATTATGTCCTTCCCAGGCCACCAGACAAAAACTCTAACTATAGGAATAGAAAGACTAAACCTAAAAGGACATTTACTAGAAGGATTCCCAGAAACTTTTCTAAATCAAATGCTCAGGTATTTAATTTTATCCAAAATCATGCGCAAAATGTTTTTCAACAAAAATCTACTGCTCGCAAATTTTATCAAATAAGAGCAAATCAGCGCAAACAGAAAACCAGAGCAATTTGGGTTAGAAAAGATGATCTAGTACCCCAGATGAAGTGTAATATTGTTATTTCTGCCTTAAAAGCTGAACTTACATCTTCTGGTTGGTACTTGGATTCTGGATGTTCCAAGCATATGACAGGTGATGATACAAAACTTTTAAATAAAACCCATTTTGATGGTGGAAAAGTTGTTTTTGGTGATGGTATATCATCCCAGATCATAGGCAAAGGAACCCTTAAAGAAAAAGGACTTCCTCTTCTTGAAAATGTTCTCTTAGTTAAAGGTCTTAAGGCTAATTTACTTAGCATTTCGCAATTCTGTGACTCAAACTACACTGTTACCTTTTCAAAGAACAATTGCAAGATTTTAAATGAAAAGGGAGAATGCTTAATTACAGGATTCAGGACCCCTGACAATTGTTATACTGTCATGTCTAGTTCTGAAATCTGTAATGTTGCCAGAATGGATGACAACGAGATATGGCATAACAGAATGGGTCACATTAATTACGAAAATTTGAGTAAATTGTCTTCTCAACAGATAGTTAGAGGAATACCAAAAATTAAACCTATTCATAACATTGTCTGTGGTCCCTGTCAAGAAGGAAAAATTGTTAAAGCACCTCATAAAAGGGTTAAAGATATCCTTACATCCAATCCCTTAGAACTCATCCATATGGACCTAATGGGTCCTTCTCAAACTGTTAGTCTTTGTGGACACAGTTATATTCTAGTTATGGTTGATGACTTCACCAGATTCACTTGGGTAGCTTTCTTAAAACAAAAATCCAATACTTTTCAAACTTTTTTAAAGATTCTCTTACGGATTGAGAATGAAAAAGACACTCAAGTGAATAGAATCAGAAGTGATAGAGGTGGTGAATTCAAAGACACTGGTATTGTAGAATATTGTGACTATAATGGTTACAAACATGAGTTCAGTGCTCCTAAGACCCCTCAACAAAATGGAATAGCTGAGAGAAAGAATCGAACTCTTCAAGAGATGGCACGTGTCATGCTCCATGCTAAGAACTTACCTAAGTATTTTTGGGTAGAATCTATTCGTACAGCTTGCCATCTTATTAATAGGGTCTATCTTAGAAAGAATTCGAAACAAACCTCTTATGAACTTTGGTACAATAAAAAGCCTAATCTTAAGTACCTTAGAACCTTTGGTAGTACCTGCTATGTTTGTAAAGATAGGGAACACTTATCTAAATTTGAGAGTAGAGGAGATAAAGCCATATTCTTAGGTTATTCACCTAACAGTAGAGCTTATCGAGTGCATAATCTTCGCACTAAGACCTTAATGGAATCCATAAATGTAATTGTTAGTGACACTACTGTAGAAAGCAAGACTAGTGAATTAACTATAGAAGAAGAATCGTCAAATATTTTAGAAAATGACTCTTCTGAAATAGATAATTCATTACCTATTGAGTCACCTGAAGTACCTAACTGGGTTTCTAAAGATCATCCCATAAACAACATAGTTGGTAACCCTGGTGAACCAGTACGTACAAGATCCCAACTTAGAAATTATGCTCTCTATGCTTGCTTTGTTTCTCTCTTGGAACCAAAGAATGTAAATGAGGCATTGAATGACTCTCACTGGATTTCTGCTATGCAGGATGAACTTTTACAATTTGTCATTCATGATGTTTGGTTTCTTGTTCCACGTCCTGATCACAAAAAGGTTATTGGTACTCGTTGGATTTTCAAAAATAAAACTGATGAAAATGGGATGATAATTAGAAATAAAGCTAGACTAGTTGCTCAAGGTTACTCCCAAATAGAAGGACTTGATTTTAATGAGACGTTTGCTCCTGTTACTCGTTTAGAATCAGTTCGTCTGCTTCTTGCTATAGCTTGTCACATGCATTTTACATTATATCAAATGGATGTTAAATCTGCGTTCCTTAATGGAATACTTGCCGAGGAAACCTATGTAGAACAACCTAAAGGGTTCATTGACCCTGATTATCCTAATCATGTATTTCGGTTGAAAAAGGCTTTATATGGTCTTAAGCAAGCTCCTAGAGCTTGGTATGAGCGGCTGTCCAGTTTTCTGCTGGACAAAGGTTTCAAAAGAGGTGGAAATGACCAAACCTTATTTGTCAAACATTTTGGCAAACACATTACTATCGCTCAAGTCTATGTAGACGATATCATATTTGGATCCACTTCTACCTCAGAAGTAAAATCTTTTGCTGAAATTATGAGTAAGGAATTTCAGATGTCCCTTATGGGGGAGTTACAGTTCTTCCTAGGTCTCCAAGTCAAACAACAACCAGATGGCTTGTTTCTTTCGCAGACTAAGTACGCATTAGAGATAGTTAAAAAATTTGGCCTCGAGAGTGCTAAAAGTGCTAAAACGCCTATGAGTACTACAGAGAAATTATCTAAAGATGAAAATGGAAAATCTGTAGACTCTACCTTATATCGTAGTATGATTGGCACATTACTCTATCTGACTGCCTCGCGTCCTGATATCATGTATGCTGTTTGTGTTTGTGCGCGTTATCAAAACAACCCCAAGGAGAGCCATTTAAACGCTGTTAAACGCATAATTAAATATGTTAAAGGCACTCTAAATTTAGGAATTTGGTACACGAATGACACACCTAGCACTATTATTGGGTACACTGATGCTGATTGGGCTGGGTTTACTGATGATAGTAAAAGCACTTCAGGCGCATGTTGTTATATTGGTAATAACTTGGTAGGATGGAGTAGTAAAAAACAGAACTGCACATCTCTCTCGACTGCTGAATCTGAATACATAGCCGCCGGTAGCTGTTGTGCCCAATTGTTATGGCTTAAACAAATGCTAAGTGATTATGGTATTCTAGAACCCACACTTCATCTCTATTGTGATAATCAAAGTGCGATTAACATTTCTAAGAACCCAGTTCAACACTCGCGAACTAAGCACATTAAAATAAGACATCATTTTATTCGTGAATTAGTTGAAACCAAGGAATTAGAAATCAATTATCTTTCTACTGATCTACAACTTGCAGATTTATTTACCAAACCTCTTGATTATAATAGATTCATTTCTTTACGTAAATCTATTGGTATGATTTGTGTTGAGTAAATACCTGTCATATTTGCCAAGTTCTTTCCCTTTGTCCATTTGAGACAAAATGGGGGAGAAATTTGAGTCTACTGCATATACTAAAAAGCTTGATCTTAGTAATTTTTTGCAGGTATTCTTCTTGTACAGTCATTCTTCATTGTAATAATAGGATGTTAAACTGTATATAGTTGAGTTATGTAATTTTTGCTTTCTAGGATTTGGGTAGATAGAACCTTTATAGGAATAAGTTTTTCTTATTTGTTGTCGCCCTACGAGTTGAGATGACTCAAAGGAGATTTTGTCTCATATTTCCAAAGGGGGAGATTGAAGCCCTTATACTTTTGACTCATTTGAGTCTAGACTGTATAAGAGCTCATCTAGTCTGGAAATTGTGACAAAATAGTGTCTATCCTAGAAACCAAAGAGCTTCAGAGATTGGGTTGCTTCTTCTTCTATCCATCTTGTGATGATCCTGAGACTATAGCCATCACTCACACACTTAGAATTTCATTCTTGCATTTCATATTGCACCACTATGTGTATTAATGTTGTGAGTGTGTTTAAATCCCTCAATTTGATTTTTAATAATTTTTTGGGAATTTAAAACATATTTTAAACAAGGTTTTATTTAATTAAAACTTGATTTAAAAGGTCTTGGGGTTAATGTATAAATATGGATTGTTGTGTTTATTGGCCTAAAGTTACTCTGGGTAGAAACCGAAAGCGCTAGAGACTCTAGGGTTGGCTTTGTAATTATTTTAGGACGCGCGTTTACATTCATCCTCAGGCCTACACCTGCTGTCCTCTGATTGGCCTGAACTGTGTTTCTTTACTGAGACAAACCATCGCGTGCTTTCAGCCCTTAGATCAACCCTTATCGATGGCCTGCATGTCTTTTGAGTGAATCCCAGTGTAAACCCTTAAGCCAATCACAGCCTGTTTAATCCACCGCCTGCTGTGAACCCTTAGATTGTAGTCAAAGGAGCTTGACTCAATCACAGCCCTTGATTTTGAACGAAGCTCTGGAATCTTCTTCCCTTCCTATTTAAAGGCCTCTCATCTCAGCCTTCGAAAGCTTTTGCCATTTTGAAAAGTCTCAGAGAATAGAGAGAGGAGAGAGAAGAGAGAAGAGAGAAGTTAGAGAGAGAAACCAAACCCTAGTTAGAAACCCTAACTTCGTCCAAATACCTCTAAACCTAAACCACTTACCTCTCCATAAACACCATAACCAGATAAACACCATCCTTAGTGTTTCTTGAGTTATGAGAGTTCGAGTTGAGTGATTTCTGGGTTGCTGAAATCCTTGTGTTCATAAATCTTATTTCCAACTTAGACATAGACTCAGATCTTGTTTCTCTTTCAATAGAAATCATAGATCTGAAGTTTTTCATGTCACAGCACACTTAGTTGCATTTATTTCTCATCTTGAGAATTTCGTTGTTGATTGTTTTCTGATAAAACATTTTCTTACTTCAGAATCAACAATAGATGTTTTTCTATTTCTGTTTTTACAAAACCTAACCTGACCTAGTGGGATTCGCACTTGGAGGGTTCTCAATCCACATAATATTTTCAAAAGTGATTGAGAAAGGTCTTGACCGATTTCTTAAGCAAGATCTCCGTGGAATCTGGGTTATTTTGAAAGGTCAAAAAGGTTCTTGGTTTTGTAAGAAAGAAAAATAACAAATACACTGCATATAGACTTTATATGTGATTTGTTAGGATCGTCTGTAACTAATAAGTGTGTGTGTGTGTGCATGCATGTGTTTTAGAACACCATTCACAAACATCTTCACACTACAAACACTCAAAGTGTTGGCTATAAGATTTGGTGAACAATAAGTCGACGTAAAATGCTGAAACAAAGAAGAGTTGACAAACTGAGACAACTACATCAACAAACAAGATCTGCAGAAAAGTTAAGGACGCCAGAGGGTACAATCCTGAACTTGTATAGATTTGTTTTGTGTGCATGTTAGTTAAATAGGTTGTAACTCATATATTTGTTTTAGTGATTGTTTTTGTTTTACTCCGTAGAGGGAGTCGTGGATGTTTCCTCAAGGTTGAGGTTTTACCACGTTAAAAATCCTGAGTATCAATATTTCTACATCTTCTCATCTCTTTCTAATAGTGTGCTGAGTTTAAAACATTTTAAACTGTTTACTAAAACTTGTTATCAAATCTTGTCCTAATCTCGTACATACTTTTGTTAACACATCTTGTGTTCAAAATCGTTTTGATTTAAGTAAAGAGTTTCTTCAACAAACTTTCGGAGTTGCTTAAATAGTTTATTTTCATAAACGGCTTTGGCAACGCTATTTCACCTTCTTTTCCACACATTCACGAAGGTAGTGATAGCTTGTGTCGATGTGCTTGCATCTGTCAATGAAAACTGGATTATTTTCTAATGCAATCGCTGATTTGTTGTCGACGCATATCTCAACCATATCTTCAGGTATGTTAAGTTCTTTCAATAAATTCTTCAACTAAATTGCATAACACATACAATTTGTTGTGGTGACGTATTCAGCTTCACAAGTGGAAAGAGTGACAATATGTTGCTTCTTTGAACTCCATGTGAATGCAACGTCTCCCATGTAGAACACGAACCCACTTGTGCCTTTTCTATCATCTTAGTCTCCTCCCCAACACTATCACTGTAGCCAACAAGCTTGAAACTATTAGAGACTAAATAAAATAATCGATAGTCAATCGTACCTTTGACATAGCGAAGGATCCTTCTTGCAGCCTTCAAGTGTGATGTTGTTGGAGTTTCCATATAAAGACTGATAAGTCCAACTTCAAAGAGGATATCGGGCCTTGCGCATGTTAAGTATTGCAAGCTTCCAATGAGTCTCTTAAAATATGTTGGATCCACTATTTCTCCTTCTTCATGCTTTGACAACTTGGTTCCACATTCCACGGGAGTGCTTATGGGCTGACATTCATTAATCTTGAATTTCTTGAGAACTTTTTTTGCATAGCTTTCTTGAGAAATAAATATTCCTTCTTTCTCTTGCTTTACTTCTATGCCAAGATAGTATGACATGAGCCCAATATTGGCCATCTCGAATTCTCTTATCATCACCTTCTTAAACTCCTCGATCATCTTTGCATCATTTCCTGTGAAGATTAAATCATCCACATACAAGCAAATAATATCTTTATTTCCATTCACCTTTGTGAATAGGGCATGATCATAAGGGCATTTTTTGAAACCATTTTTATGAAGATATGGATCAATTCTACTATTCCAGGCCTTTGGTGCTTGTTTTAGGCCGTATAATGCCTTTTTAAATTTTAACACCTTATCTTCGTTGCCTTTCACAACATACCCCATGGGTTTCTCTACATATACATCTTCTTCAAGATGTCCATTTAGGAAAGTGGACTTCACGTCCATTTGATGGATTTTCCATCTATTTTGAGCTGCTAAAGAGATAATTAACCTTATGGTTTCAAGACGAGCAACTGGAGCAAATACCTCTTCATAGTCAATTCCATACCGTTGCTTAAATCCTTTGGTGACTAGTCTTGCTTTGTACCGCTCCACTTCTCCTTTAGCATTCTTCTTGTCTTTATACACCCATTTGACTCCAATAGCTTTGTGCCCTTTGGGAAGACTTGTCAACTCCCATGTGTCATTCTTCTCAATCGCTTTTATTTCATCATCCATTGCATCCTTCCATCTCTTGATTTGTATGGCCTCTTTAAAACCTATAGTTTCACAATCAGCAAAAAGATAAAAGAGAGTTATATCATTTTGATTTTCAGTTACCTCGTATATTTCATCCAAGTTTCTAAAACGTGGGGATCTTTCATGTGAACTTTGACTTGATGATGATGATAATGGTGATGAATCTCCACGAGTGGATGATGGTGGTGATAGAGGTGGCGTAACAGGCTCTTCTACATCTCCATTGCTGCTATCTTCATCTTCTTCTTCAAACAAAGGAACGAAGACATAGTTTTCCTCCTGGGCATCCCAATTCCACGAGCCTTCTTCATGTAACTTGACATCTCTACTCGTGATGACTTTTCCACTGATTGGATTGTACAACTTTTAGCCTTTGGAGCGTGAATCGTAGCCAACAAACACGTATTTTTCACTCATATCATCAAGCTTTGTCCGCTTTTGATCCGGCAAATGAGCATATGCAATGCTCCCGAATACTCTCAAATGAGAAATTCCAAGTTTTCTCCCTCTCCATGCTTCTTATGGAGTTTTATTCCACACACTTATAGTGGGGCTTCTATTTGACAGATAAACGGCACAATCCACAGCTTCGGCCCAAAATTCTTTTGGCATTCTTTTACTTTTCAACATGCTTCGAGTCATATTTAAAATGGATCTATTTTTTCATTCTGCAACTCCATTTTGTTGAGGTGAGTATGCAACCGTTAAAGGACGGCGTATCCAATTTTCTTCAAAAATCTTTTCAGACTCTTTAAAAGTGAATTCGCCTCCTCTATCGGATCGCATAGATTTTATTTCATAACCACTTTCCTTTTCCACAAGGGCTTTAAATTTCTTAAAAGAACAAAATACTTCTTATTTTTCTTTTAAGAAATAAACCCATGTCTTTCTACTAAAATCATCAATGAAAAGTAGAAAGTATTTATTTTTTCCAAAAGAACAAGGAGTAATAGGTCCACACACATCGGTATGAATGAGTTCTAGGGGCTTCTTTGCTCTTGTAATTGACTCTTTTGGAAAACTCATTCTAGAATGTTTTCCAAGTAATCATCCTTTATATAATTGATCCAGATGGTTAATGGAAGGCAAACCTTTAACCATTCTTTTGTTATGCAACAATTTTAAGCCACCAAAATTTAGATACCCAAACCTTAAGTGCCAAAGCCAAGACATGTCTTTAAAGCAAGCATTTAAACACATTGCACCTTCACTTTGAATGTTTAGAAATAAAACATTCTATTTCTTGCCATAGGTACTTTAGCAATTAAATTCATTCTTTGGTCTCTTAAAGAAAGACTATGATCTTTCATGTGGATATCATAACCTTTCTCTAAGAGTTTCCCCAGACTCAAGATATTTGTTTTCATGCTTGGCACATAGTAGACATTTGTAATAAATTGGTGCTTCCCATTTTTCATACGAATCAATATCTTACCTTTTCCTTTCACCGGCACTTTTGATTCATCTCCAAAAGTAATATTGCCCTTTACCGATTCATCAAGTTCCATAAACATGTCCTTTTTTCCACACATATGGTTGCTTTCTCCTGTGTCAAGATACCACGTCTTTCTTTCTCCATTATGTTCTCCTTTGTATGCTAATAATAATGTCGAATCCTCGTGCTTTTCCTTTTCAAAATAGTTAGCCTTCTTCTCCACAATATTAGAATTACTTCTACATTCCGAAGCATATTGGCAAAATTTTTGACAATTATAACACTTAATTTGAGATTTTTCGTTCCTTGGTCTTGTGTTGCCCCCTCTTTCACGTCCTCTTGATGGATATGAGTTTTGCCTTTCATTGTTGAAAAACTTCACACCGCCTCTTCCTCGAAATTGACCTCATCTTCCTCTTTGGCTCCGTTCGTTGTTGTATTCTCTTCCTTTTTTTAGAGTAAGCTTTGTTTGAAGAGCTTGCTCTAAAGTCTCCTGTCTTTTCCTATTAAGTCTCTGTTCATGGGCTTTTAAGGAACCCATGAGTTCATCAATTCCCATAGAATCTGTATCTTTAGATTCTTCAATTGCTATAACAACATAGTCAAACTTGGAACTTAAAGAACGGAGGAATTTTTCTACCACCCGTGTGTCGCTCATATTTTCACCATTAGTTTTTAGTTGATTGACAATAGCCAAAACTCTAGAAAAATAATCTAAAAGTAACTCGTAATCTTTCATATGTAAAGACTCGAACTCACCTCTAAGTGTTTGGAGACGAACCTTCTTTACCTTCTCAATCCCCTCATGAGAATTTTGTAGAGTCTCCCATGCTTCTTTGGCGGTTGTGGAAAATGCAATTTTCTCAAATATACCTTCATCCAATGCTTGGTGAATGAGAGTGAGAGCCTTTTGATCCGTCCTTCTTGCTTCTTTTAATCTATCCTTTTGAGGTTGGGATAGAGTGGCTTCATCTTGAGGCTCATTATAGCCTTTTTGAATGATCTCCCAAACATCTTTAGAAGCGAGTAACACCTTCATCTTGATACTCCAATGGTTGTAGTTGTCTTTGGTGAGTTGAGGAATTTGGAAAGGAACCATACCATTAGCCATTTTAGAACCTTGGCTCTGATACCACTTTGTTGGAAGAGGTTGTTTATATATTTAGGAGAGGGAGCAAAATATATGAAAAAGGAGTGGAGAACTATTTGGTGAAAAGAACTCTTTTATTAGAACTCACTAAATTTTGCTTGATACAAAATGTGAAGACAACACCCCTATTTATACTATCCTACAACTCAAATGAATGGTGGAGATTTAATTTACATCAATGGGCAATATTGAATCTCTAGAACCTTCTACATCTATCTCCATTAATCTACTATTTCTTACACTCTCCAAAATACACAAGAGGGATCTAGAATGTTCTTGGAAAAATATCAGTCTTAATGGATCTTACTTTATGGAGGCCCAATACTAACTAATTAGACAACCCAAACATTAACCCAAAAATACAAACTAATAAAGCCCAATTATTTTAATTTGAAAAAATAATTTTAATTTTCCACAGAACATTCTAGTTGGGTCTACATGACTGGGTGGAAAGGGTGATGGTTTATTATTTATTTTTGGATGGAGTGTTCATGGGGTGTATATGGTGGAGGTGAGATGTTATATTTATTTCTTGACCAAAGAATAGAGGACCTTGTGATTGTTTCAATGATGTGTATTGGGGTGTATATAGTGGAGGTTGGATATTGTGACTATGGAGATTTATTTGATTATTGGAGTTATCTTCTGTGTGCATGCCATATGGATAGTGACCTCGAAGGGGACATAAGGACTAGACACTATTTAAATAAAGATGTTTATTAGAATATGGAATTTAATGGTTAATAAATGAATAGTAAGGAACATTCATATTATGGGAATTAATAGGATAATAATTTCAAATTTATTATTTATTACATAATTGTTTTTGGGTTGTGTAGGTTTGTTAGCTTGAGGTGGCCCTGACCCATCATTATTGGACTCACGTTTTAGGTACTCGTAATCATCCCACTTATATTTCCTATTTATACCAGCGAGTTCTACTTCTAGTTTCACCACCTTTCAGACGTTGTAGGTGTCTGCCACTATCTATCAGATTTAGTTATCTTTTAGTAGGAGAGAAGCGACACTTATTTATTGTAGTTTAGTTAAAGCATGTGCTCAGTTTCATTTTCTGGATTAAGCTAGTAATAGTTTATTACGGAGTTTGTTTATGTAGTTTCATTTTATGTTATAGTGTTGAAATTTTATTGTTGAGACAAATTTGTGGTTTATTAAATATTGGTCCATGGTGATTCATTTTATTTATATGTCTTTGTGATTTATCCTATCGCACTCAATTTGTATATATGTATTCGTTGATGCATCTCACGGTATGAATGGTATTTTATTTAAAGGAAATTCTTTATAATTTAATAATTATACTCGATCAATCTAAGTATTAAAATATATTGGGTGTTATAGTTAGTATCAGAGCATGGTCCTACGCAAAGTAGGCCCCATTAATATATTTTAGTCGTCCGTGTAGCATTTTTTTATACACTCATTTTCTTTGTAGATTTATTATATAATTTGTAAAATTAATAAGAAATATGCTCTAATATATGAATGGCATTAAAGCCGAAGACAAGAAAAATTAAACGTGTGCACCAAATGGTCCCACAACACCAACCCTATAAGCACCATATGTATCAGTTATGCTAGCAGTTCCAGCACCCGATGCCCAAGGGCAGTACCCTTTTGGTCCCCAGTAAGTTTTTAAGTTAAACATCTAGTAAGGATTAGAAATGTTAAGACAATAGATCCCTCTAGTAGCATCTCAGCTAGTAACATTCGTTACTACTAGATAGGGGAATGTTTGGGGAGACTTCATAAAGAAAAATACACCCACGTTATCAGGCTCTACTTCTCCTATACTGGATAGCTGGTGGTGTAAAGATATCAATATACACTTGAGGATATTAGAATAAATTGAGGTGAAGAAGAATGTTTTAGCGACGTTCATGTTTATTGGGGAATCTCTCTAATGGTGGGATAGTGTGAAATCAATTCAAGTTAGATAGAAGTTAACGTATGTGGCATTCACATAATGTTTTGATGACAAGTATTTCTCAAAGTTAATTCAGGACCAGAAGAAGATAAAAGTACACATAAAGAAGAAGGAGATCAGGTAATTTTTAAGGAGATGTCTTGGCCCATTAGGAAGGTCATCATGGAAAATATACCCTTTACTACTTACACTTAAATGCTGGATCCGTCTTTTATAAATCTTTAGGATAAGAGGGAGCATAAAATAAAGGTAGAGAATGATGGACATACCATTTGTCCCAAGACAGATAATGGATCCAATGGAGATCAAAATGATTTTAACATCTATAAATTCCAAGGAAAGTGAAAGAAATTACATCCCAATTAGTAGAGACCCCAATATCTACAGAGGATCCCTAAAGTAGGTCAGCGAAAACACCATAAGTAGTATATGAAAACAAGGACCATTTTGGGTCCTTACATGGGGGTATGCTACAAATTTTAAGGTGTGAGGCGTAAAGAAAATGTTTGTTCGAGTGAAATCAATCCAATAGGTTTTTTTCTGGTTTGGGAGGGCCAAAGACAAGGCAAGCCTGGCTACTTCAGATAGCTAGCAAGGCCAATTCAAATAGGGCCACTCGGGTTCGAGGTAGTAGGGCTTTAGACCCTTTAATAGAAATAGCAGTACATATCAAACATACGAAGCACCTATGATGCTTGTAGAACCACCAACCGTGCTGCCTAACATTCATATACAGTAAGTGATGTTCTATTTGGTGGGAAAGATGGAGAAGATAGCACCGATTTAGGAAATTCATGGTATGTTTTATGTTTATGATTGTCTATCCCGATTAATATTATAATCTTGAGTCACTCATTCTTTTGTTTCTTGATGTAGAGGGGTACACTACCAACCCCTTTAATGATATAAGGGGTGCAGGAACAAGTGCCAATATGCTAGGTAAATTGAACTGACAACCTTTTAGTCACCCAAAATACATGAACATTTCCTCAATATGAAAAGGACGCAAGCACTCGAGTAACCCTTCATTACTCATAAAGATTGTTATGAGCATGCATAATCATTAACAAGTTTACGAGTAATTCCTCAACTAACTGGAGAAACATGAGCATAATGAGCAATCCTCATCAATAATAGAGAGAAACGAATGAACAGTCTCTTAGTAATCACAAGAAAACAAGTTCACAAACACTTCCTCTAAGTAACATGTTTATTATTTGTCTTTTATTGGTTTATTTAATAAGAGGACTTGGTCGAGTATGCAAGGGTAGATCAATCATCCAATATTGAGAACTTTAAGAGTCATGGTTTAGAGGTTGAGAGGTAAGAATTTTTCAGTAAGCTACGGCTCAACCACTTCAACATATTTTTAAAGAGAGAATATTAGTTCAAGAGACTCAAGGGGTCACTAAGCAACTCACTGAAAAAGGTGAGTAATAAAAGGGTGCTCACATATAGTTTTTTTAAGTCGTCACTCTCAATATTTTGAAACCTAAATAATAAATATTTTCACTAAAAGAAAAAATATTAACTTTTGGCATACTCACCAATTAGATCACCTTTCCCCCCACTATTAACTAGGTGTTATACCATAAAAGGAAAATTGTGGTAGACAATGACATACAATGATAATGGAAAAAATATTTTCAAATATTTATCACAAAGAATATTCTTTGGGAATGTAATGACACATTAATCCTAAAGTTTTTCCTATAAATAGAACACTAGGTGAACATTAATAAACAATAACATAACAAGCATAATTATTCTGCACGAATTTCATAAAATGCAAAAGCTATTATCTCTCCACTGCCTCTAGTTTATTGAAGTGCATATGTATCCTCTTTCAAAGAATCGTTACCCTCAAGATATCTCTGCTCTTTTTTATTGGTGTAAACCTACTCTCATTAATGAAAGTCTAATTTTCAACGGTTTTTTATCTTCAATAACTGAAATCATCATTATTATAAAGTTTAGTTTTTTTCATTATCATGTTTTTTGATATTTTAATCTTAGAAAAGTTTGTTGATATTCCTACACTTGATGTTTTGTTGTCATTTTGATAATATCTTTAAACATGTTTTTGAAAATACTCCAGTGCGTAATAGAAACCTAAGTATTGAGACTTCCAAAAAATATGTCATGGTTATAGGAAGTAGAGGGTCTAGTTTATTCGTGGGCGAGATTAGCAACTCAGCTACAACTTTGCAGCTTATAGGGATGAATATCATGAGTTTGGTCTTTGATTTTTTGAAGTGTTACAATGTTGATATGGGAAGCCTAGGGAAAGTTTGTGCCACACTAGTGGTTACTCCTACTATGGGAGTGGATGTACTAGAAGTGTTACCAAGGAAAAAAATGATGGCCTAACAACCCCCACTCATGATGCATCTCCTTTGACGAAGAAAGTTGAGGTACATAAGTCACCTTTAAAAGTATTTACATTATTGGAAGTGAAGAATCTCATCTCGCTCAAACAAGATGAGTTTCCACTCTTATGCAAGGAATTAAAAAAAATCCATTTCCTATATCAATGACATACCCTACCCATTTGGTTATACTTTACCAAATTTTATTGAGTTTAATGTCAAAGGACAGAATTCGAAGCAATACATCACTGCTAGCCCACCAAGATTAATTTGCAAACATGGTTCTAGGTCATGATTTGAGGAAAATAATGAGCTCCATATAATGAGAGGGGAAAGTAAAATATGTAATGATATGTTGATTGAGTTATCCAATACAGGTTAAAAATGTGAAGGGGATGAAGAATTAGATATTGAATAAAGGAAATGTCACTGTAGTGCTCACGCTGGATGGAGGAACTTCAAAGGTATAATACGTTTGTAATGCATAGACTTATAAGGTAGAGATATACTTAGTATGCGAAAATTATGAAGAACCCAAATTTCAAGTGGTTCTTTGATCAAATTAGAGGTGAAGAAGAAATAAGTTCGATGATCACTAAGAAAATACTTGAAGTTATACAAGATGGAGGAGGCCCCTCAATCAACTAGCATGGGACAATTATAAGGCTCATCAAGAGATACACATCAGATGTACTGTTCTCAGAAGAAGATATCCAAGTACATTTCTTTCAACATTAAACTTTATATATGATCATATTTGTGAATATGATTATTTTCCCTTGACCGTTATTAAACAGAGGGACATTAATCAATGTCATGGCAATTTTTACAGTCGATAAAATAGGGAAACCAGAAGAAAAGATCATGTCGATTCCTTTAGTAGTCTCAGGCTTTGACAACATGGGGATGTAATCAATAGTGCTGATAAGAAGAGTTTGGATGCATACTCATGAAATTTTCCTTTCTACATTCCATCAATATACTAAAGCTAAAATTCGTGGAATTGAGGTCATCATCAAAGAAATTGAAAGGACTTTCTCTTTAGATGATTCCCACCTACTTGATATAGCATTTTATACCGAACTAGATGAAGGGAAACAGTCTCTCTTGTTAAGGGAGACAGGAAGTCATGAGCAGTTCAAGAAGAAAGAACATAGAAGAAGTTTGTTCATGACAGACTGGGTTCGTAAATAGTACCCATTGACTAAAAATACAACGGTAAAAAGAAAATGGACGAGAATCCAAGACCTGGTCGAACTTGAAAAAATTATTTTTGCCCAATGGAAAAGTTATTTACCATTTATAACAGTGTGAGTGGGTGGCATTATGGAATGAAATCGCTGACCCGAAGTGAGAATGCTTTGTCATTGATGATTCTCATATAGTGGAGAACACGGAAGAAGTATAAAATGATCCATAATGTATGAATTACGGGCCAAAAGGGAAGTTACATATGTTGGAGTAATTGAATTTGGGATAAGAATGTGGGGATAAGAGAACTATTTTCATATCCAAAATAATAAGTTCGAAGAAAAGAGAAGAGATAATTGTTTGCTCAATGAGTTACCCATGTGTTCGTGTCAAAATACACATAAATGTCTAGGATAGACTTGAGGTAAGCTCTCACAAATGAAAAAATTTCCTTAATGTTTTGCGCATGAGATAAGACACTCGTATCTATAAACCCGAGTCGATCTAAAGATAAAAGGAGAAGTGAAGAAACTGCTAATGAAAGTTTTCATCAAGACCATCCAACATCCTATTTAACACTCGATAATTATGCAATTTTTTGAGAAAGATAAGAAGGAAATTAGAATTTACATGGACTTCAGGGATTTGAACAATGCACATTCAAAAGATGATTTCCCACTATTGAGCACTGATAGATTGGTAAAGGAAATTTTTGGCCATGAATTGTATAATTTTGTGGATTAATATGTGGGATACAATAAAAATTGAAATAGGTTGGATCCAGTAGGTGCAACAAGACAACCTTTCAAACTCCTCTTGGAAATTTTCACTACACAGTCATGCCATACGGATTGAAAAATATTAGGCCAACTTATCACCAATGACGATAGCCATATTTCATGATTTGTTTCATGATATATTGGAATTTTATGTGGTTGATATCTTGGTGAAGACAAAGATAGAATGAGATAATATACAAGGCTTCAAGAGAGTTTTTACGTGATGTTAAAAGTACAAAATGCAGATGAACCCTTCAAAATGCTTTTTTAGTGTTACAATAAGCAAGTTTGTCATCTTTATTTTCATTGGGGAAAAGTGTGAAGATGGAAGTGGATAATAAAAGGAAATTATGATGATTCCACCACTTGGAAGTAAAAAAAAACTCAAGAATTTCCTCAAAAAAATTTCTTACCCCAAAAGATTCATACATGCTCTATCAAATATTACTCATCCCTTCTCGTCACTGATGAAGAACAAAGAAAAATGGGTTTATGTAATACCCCGTATTCTTATGAGTATTTAATTTCCTCGTATGCATATAATTATTAATTTAATCGAGAAAATTAATTGAGTTTCAATAAATATTAATTAACGAGTTAAGGATTAATACTTATTATTTTTATTTACTTGCGTGTGGGAAGTAAATAGATATGTGATTTATTATATGTCATTTATGAGTAAAAATAATAGTTTATATTATGTTATGTCGATAGAGAATTACATTAGCAGATTTATAGAGTTATGGATTGATATACCCGTTTATATTCTAGGAGGGTCGCCTCCACAACTGATGACCCTAAGAGGGGCCGACCCCCCACCAGGCCCCAACTGGCCTTCACCAGGCTCCAGACGACCCTACGAGGGGCCGACCCTTCACCAGGCTCCAGACGACCCTACGAGGGGCCGACCCCTCACCAGGCTCCGGCCGACCCTACGAGGGTACGACAGTACGAGGACATAATCAAGCCAGACTCACTGCCGGAAGAAACTTTGCCCTCGGCCTCGGTTCATAGGCCGAGGGTGACATCATGACAGCGCGTGGTTTGGGAGACGCGTGGAACAGTGCGCGTGAGGCTCATATGACACGTGGAAGACCGTTACAACCGAATCACCCCCTCACGTGAGAGAATATTATGTCATCATTTGGCATCTACAGGTGTCAACAGGGGATTGGCTAGATCATTATTCACATGCACCATGCTTACCTGGGGGGTACACTACACCCCCCAAGACCTATATATACTTGTCACCCCTAACCCTACAGGGGATCGATCCATGAACAGTAGCCCTAGCTAAAACTCTGCTTGTACACACACAATAGAGAGAGAAAGAGAGGGTTATGTGCATTGTATCCAAGGCCATTAGTGCCCATACTTAGTGGATCACACACTCACAGTGGATGTAGGCCAAATTGGCTGAACCACTATACATCATTGTCTTATTCCCTCTTATACTCATCCCCTTCTATACACTTACATACTTATACACTCATACACCTCTATGGCTGCCATGGCTGCTATTGTTTGAGCTCACTAACACTTATCTGGTGGTGCTAAATCTTAGCATCATCAGTTTGGCGCCGTCTGTGGGAACGAGAAGACATCTCTTCCTTTGAACAGCTTGACCTCACTGGGCACTCTGGTGGTGAACCAACACTCCCCCTGAGAGGAGGTGTTTCACCATTGAAAGAGACCTACTAAGGTTCCCAAGCTAACCAGTATTTTCTTCAGTTCAGCTCTTCATAGCTCAAACACATGGCACCTGAGATGCCACCGCCACCACTTCCCCCGCCGGATGATGGGGGAAGACCCAGTTCCAGTCAGCCACCACCTCAGTCTGAGATGGCTGATGTGGCAGCAGCCCTAAAGTCTCTGGCTGCCAGCCAGCGGATGATGCAGGAGCAGTTTACAGCTCTAAGTCAGAATATACTGAGACCACCAGGGGTCTCACCTGAGATGATTACTCCGGCAGCAGCTCCAGGACATCATGAGGCCAGGGGACCACCCCAGGCACCACATAAAGACCTGCCACCCCCTCAGCGGCGTAGGGATGTTGCTGACCCCCGGCGTTTACGCCTGGGGAGGCAAGGAAACCCTTGCCCCGAGGACAGGTATGATGATCTGGAGGAAGAAGAGGCTCCAGTAGAATGCTGGGAGCCATATGAGGTCTCCAACAATACAGTACGACCCCTCCAGGACAGTAGAGGAAAGTGCGGGAGACCAAACCCTGATGATCGCCCAAGAGGCTCTGCTTTTGACCGCCTGAGCAGGGGGTCGGCCTTCGAGAGGCTGGGCCCAGTGAATGACCTGCGAGACAAGTTGTCCAAGTCAAGAAGCGCAGCGAGATCTAGGAAAGAAGCAGAAGGCCGACCCCAAAGACGGGATGACGGCCAAAGGGAAGTAAATAGCCGACACAGGCCTGCCGTAGCGGAGCCCTCCATCCACCTCCGAGAGGCAGCAGGGGATAACATCGGCCAGGCCGACCCTGTGAGGCCCTGGAATGACTCAATCCAGAGGTTAGAGGATAAGATTGGCGACATACTGAAGAGCCGGGACCCTCTTCAGAGGGGATACACCATAGGCTCACCCTTTGTGGCAAAGATAGTCAACTTCCCCACGCCATCAAAGTTCAGGCCTCCTGTGGTCACCCCAAGATACGATGGGAGCACCAACCCTGTCCACCACGTGGAGATGTATCAATCCGCAGCAGACATATACTCTATCTCAGATGAGATGAGATGTCGTGCCTTCTCTGGTACCTTGACAGGGGCTGCGCATGTCTGGTACACATCCCTTCCAAAAAATTCTATTAGAAGCTTTAAGTAGTTGGCAGACCTGTTCATCCATAATTTCTGCTTTGGGGTGAGGCCACAGAAGAAGACCACACACCTGCTCTATGTTAAGCAGGGAAAGCACGAGACTCTGAGAGACTACATAGCCAGATTCAATAAAGAAAAGCTGGAGGTGGAAGACTATGAGGAGAGCATAGCTATGACAGCCCTGATTGGAGGGCTCCAGAAGGGGAAGCTATTATGGAAGCTTGCCGAAGACCCTCCGAGGACGATGGCTGAGCTGTTGTCAACAGCAGGGAAGGTGATGAACGCCGAAGAGGCGATGGCCGCAAAACATGAAGACGAAAAAGGAGGTGCAAGTGGGAATAAATACCCCAAGAAGAACAAAGAGGGGAAGAAGAGGACCATGGATGATAAGTTCGCGGGGTACACCCCTCTGACGGTCAGCTGTGAACAGATCCTCAATGAGATAAAGAGTGACCGGACACTGAAGTGGCCTGAGAAGCTGAGGGCAGCCCCCGGCAAGAGAAATAGGAACCTGTGGTGTGAATTTCACCAAGATCACGGCCACGTAACAGACAAATGCTTTGCTCTGAAAGATGAGATTGAGAAGATGCTGAAGGAAGGGAAGCTCAGAAAGTACGTCGACAAAGCCGACTTCAAGAGGGGCCGAGGGGACGACCCCAGAAAGAAGCGAGTCGACGCCTGCAGAGAAGGTCCTCAAAAAAGAGGGGACGACCCCTCTGATGATGAGGACGACCCTGACCTCCCGCCGAGAGACGACCAAGGCCCTGTCAAGAGGCTCAATATGATCTCGCTCGGGGTGGGAATGATCTCCGGGGGACTTGCAGGAGGAGGGTCTGAGGTCGCCGACAGGAAGGCCCATGTCGCTGAGGCTAAGGCAGTGACGAAGACGGTGCACTCGACCTCCCTAGAGGTCAAGTTAGAAAAAAGGAAGAAGGTTGATATGGACACTTTGGTTGTGGGATTTTCAAGAATGGACTTCAAGGGCCTATTGGCCCCGCATGATGACCCTCTCGTCATCACCACCAGGGTGCACGTGTGCGAAGTGCCGAGGATCCTGGTGGATGGGGGCTCATCCGCAGATGTGATGTTCTGGCCATGCTTCAAGGCCTTGGGCCTCAGTCGTGCCAGACTTATCCCCTACCATCATCCATTGATTGGGTTCAGTGGGGAGAAGGTTCACCCCCTAGGAATATATGAGGCTGATGTCAGGATGGGGGACGAGTGGCCGAGATGGCTCACTAAGAGGGTCAGTTTCTTTGTGCTGGATGAGCATGTGTTTTCGGCATACAACATCATACTGGGACGTGTGGCCCTCAAGGGGTTTGAAGTTGTGCCGTCCACGGTCCACCAGATGGTTAAGTTCCCTACCCCTTATGGGGTGGGGGAAGTTCAGGGAGACCAGACGACAGCGAGAGAGTGCTACTACAACTCCGCTGAAGAAAGGGAGGCACACAAGAGGGCTACAGCCACTTACAACATTGATACCCTAGACCCCAGGGACGAGACGAAGCTCAAAAAAGGAGAGGCCGCTGAGGAGGTAGAACCCATCACCCTCGATGAGGATGACCCGGGAAAAACCGTCCAAGTTGGCAAATCTCTGAAGCCCAGTATCAAGGAAGACCTCATCAAACTGTTGAGGAGAAGGCGAAGCGTCTTCGCGTGGAGTCATGTAGATATGCCAGGGATCGACCCTGAAATCATGTGCCACAAACTCAATGTGGTAGAGGGAGTGAAGCCGGTAAAGCAGAAGAGGAGGATTTACTCTAGAGAAAAGTATGAGGTCATCAGGGATGAGGTTAAAAAATTAGAAGACGCTGAATTTATCAGAGAGGTCATCTACCCTGAGTGGCTGTCCAATGCAGTCATCGTCCCAAAGGCCAACGGCAAGTGGAGAATGTGCGTGGACTTCACAGACCTCAACAAGCATTGTCCCAAAGACAGCTTCCCTCTCCCCCGCATCGACCAGATGGTAGACGCTACCGCAGGCCATGAGCTCATGAGTTTCATGGATGCCTACTCAGGGGTCATGCCCTTTGGCCTAAAAAATGCGGGGGCAACGTACCAGCGCCTCGTAAACAAAATGTTCGAAGACCAAATTGGTAAGTCTATGGAGGTTTACGTAGATGACATGCTGACTAAGAGTCTGAAGGCAGAGGATCATGTAGCAGACCTGGAAAGGACCTTTAATACAATGGACAAATACAAAATGAAGCTCAATCCGGCCAAGTGTGTCTTCGGGGTCGGAGCGGGGAAGTTCTTGGGGTTCATTGTCAATCAAAGAGGCATCGAGGCCAATCCTGAAAAGATAAAGGCCCTTATTGAGATGAAGACCCCCAAGTCCATTAAAGACGTTCAGAGGCTCACAGGGAGAGTGGCTGCCTTGAACAGATTTGTGTCAAGGGCTACAGACAGGTGTCTACCATTCTTCAAGATCCTCAGGAAAGCTTTTGAATGGAGCGAAGAGTGTGATGAGGCTTTCAAGCAGCTGAAATCATACTTAGGGTCTCCCTTGCTGCTGTCACGACCCGTGCAGGGTGAACGACTGTACGTGTACCTTGCTGTCTCAGAATCCGCTATCAGTGCAGCAATCGTAAGAGACGAAGATGGGATACAGAAGCCCGTATATTTCAACAGCAAGGCACTCCAGGGGGCAGAGCAGAGATACCCGAGGATGGAGAAGTTGGCCTATGCCTTGATTCATGCCTCAAGGAAGATGAAACCGTACTTCCAGTCCCATACTATGGTCATCCTTACTGACTCTCCTCTTAGGCAGGTCCTACACAAGCCTGAAAAATCAGGAAGGCTAATGACCTGGGCTATAGAGCTGGGGGAGTTTGACATTGTGTATCAGCCTAAGACAGCCATTAAGGGGCAAGCCTTGGCAGACTTCGTGGCTGAGTTCACATGGGAAGAAGATGAGGCCGAGGGTGAGACCCTCGGGAAGGCAGATACAGAAGACAGACCCGCAGACACACCTGCAGAAATGGCTGAGACGAGCACCGCTAGAAGGAAAGTGACTGAAAACGAAGAGGGAAGATACATCTTTAGACAGGGGTCCCTCTCTGAGGGAAATTTTTCTGAAGGAAAGACTCCGTGGAGCCTCTTCGTTGACGGGTCCTCCTGTGATAGCGGAAGTGGTGCTGGACTGATACTATCAGCACCCGATGGCACAGACGTCGAGTACGCCCTGAGGTTCAATTTCAAAGCCTCCAACAATGAGGCTGAGTATGAGGCCTTGATAGCTGGCCTCTCCTTAGCCAAATCCCTTAGTGTCAACCAAATTTTGGTTCACAGTGATTCAAGGCTGGTGGTGAATCAGATACTAGGAGCCTATGAGGCCAAAGACGAGAGGATGGCTAGGTATCTTGATAAGGCGAGGTCATTGCTGAAAAACTTCAAAGAAGTGAAATTCAAGAGGATACCTAGGCTCGACAATGGCCGTGCTGACGCCCTTGCAAGGTTGGCCTCAGCTACTAGGACAGACATAAGGAGGACAGTCCCGGTAGAAATTTTGCTTCGACCAACTATCGAAGACAACGAGGGAACACTTGGCATTTGCATGAATGTTTCTCAAGAACCTTCATGGATGGACCCCCTGATCAGATACATTAGAGGGGGAGAGATGCCAGAAGCAAGCCAAGAGAGGAAGAAGCTGAGATACAGGGCTGCAAAGTTCGCTGTCATCGGAGACACGCTGTACAAAAAGGGGTTTCTGCTCCCCTTACTTAGGTGTGTGCATCCCTCAGAGGTCCCTTCCATTTTGCAAGACGTGCATGAAGGGTCGTGCTCAAGCCATATTGGGGGTAGATCCTTGGCAAAGAGGGTGATCACCCAAGGCTATTGGTGGCCGACCTTGGGGAAAGATGCTGCCGCATATGTTAAAAAGTGTGATAAATGCCAAAGATTTGCTACTATCCCTCATCAACCTCACCAGCCTCTCACCTCCATTGCATCCCCATGGCCGTTCGCAATATGGGGGATTGATCTGATAGGACCCTTACCGAGAGCAGTCAATAACTATCGGTTCCTCATCGTAGCAATTGACTACTTTTCAAAATGGGTAGAGGCCGAGCCGATGGTCACGATCACGGAGCAGAAGACCTTCCAGTTCATCTGGAAGAATGTGATATGCAGATATGGTCTACCCAACACCCTCATCTCGGATAACGGGACCCAGTTCAAGAACGCCTCTTTACAGAAGTACTGTGAGAGGGTAAGTATCAAACAATTTTTCTCCACCCCAGGCCGACCTCAGGCCAATGGGCAAACCGAAGTTACGAACAGGACAATCCTAGATGGGATTAAGAAGAGGCTTGAGGAGGCAAAAGGAAGATGGGTTGAGGAGTTATATGCAGTATTGTGGGCATACAGGACGACAGTAAGGACCCCTACCGGGGAGACCCCATTCATGTTAGCTTATGGATCAGAAGCAGTCATCCCCACCGAAGTGGAGTTTCCTACTCATAGGGTCCAAATGTATGATCCCCAGGGGAATATGGAAGAGAGAAGACTTGACCTAGACCTGATTGAGGAAAGAAGGGAGGATGCTGAGATAAGGCAAGCTTCCTACCAGCAGAGGACCGCAAAGTTTTACAACCAAAGGGTGAAACAGAGGCCTATCGCAGTGGGAGACTTGGTTCTTAAAAAGACTTGGCAGAAACCCAACAAGCTCCATCCTAATTGGCATGGCCCATATAGGGTCATCGATGAAGTTGTCCCGGGGACCTACAGGCTAGAGAACCTGGAGGGGGAACCTTTCTCAAACCCCTGGAATGCAGATCATTTGAAAAAATACTACCAGTAGTGTTGTAAGGTCTTGATAAGCCATAGTTGTAATAAGCATTGTTTCGACAGAACACACTGAAGATTAATGAGAAGTATCAGTGTTTCCCTCATCCAGTGGTTATCAGTTCTAGTATACATGCAAAGAAGTTGATCCCTCGGCTATAATGGGGACCAGTGGAGGGGACGACCCCACCACAGTCCTCAAGAAAGACGAGGGAAGACTTCAAAATCCATTAAATTGGAAAGTTGATCCCTCGGCTATAATGGGGACCAGTGGAGGGGACGACCCCACCACTGTCCTCAAGAAGACGAGGGAAGACTTTAAAAACCATTAAATTGGAAAGTTGATCCCTCGGCTATAATGGGAACCAGTGGAGGGGACGACCCCACCACTGTCCTCAAGAAAGACGAGGGAAGACTTCAAAATCCATTAAATTGGAAAGTTGATCCCTCGGCTATAATGGGGACCAGTGGAGGGGACGACCCCACCACTGTCCTCAAGAAAGACGAGGGAAGACTTTAAAATCCATTAAATTGGAAAAGTTGATCCCTCGGCTATAATGGGGACCAGTGGAGGGGACGACCCCACCACAGTCCTCAAGAAAGACGAGGGAAGACTTCAAAATCCATTAAATTGGAAAGTTGATCCCTCGGCTATAATGGGGACCAGTGGAGGGGACGACCCCACCACAGTCCTCAAGAAAGACGAGGGAAGACTTCAAAATCCATTAAATTGGAAAGTTGATCCCTCGGCTATAATGGGGACCAGTGGAGGGGACGACCCCACCACTGTCCTCAAGAAGATGAGGGAAGACTTCAAAATCCATTAAATTGGAAAGTTGATCCCTCGGCTATAATGGGGACCAGTGGAGGGGACGACCCCACCACTGTCCTCAAGAAAGACGAGGGAAGACTTTAAAATCCATTAAATTGGAAAAGTTGATCCCTCGGCTATAATGGGGACCAGTGGAGGGGACGACCCCACCACAGTCCTCAAGAAAGACGAGGGAAGACTTCAAAATCCATTAAATTGGAAAGTTGATCCCTCGGCTATAATGGGGACCAGTGGAGGGGACGACCCCACCACAGTCCTCAAGAAAGACGAGGGAAGACTTCAAAATCCATTAAATTGGAAAGTTGATCCCTCGGCTATAATGGGGACCAGTGGAGGGGACGACCCCACCACTGTCCTCAAGAAGATGAGGGAAGACTCTAAAATCCATTAAATTGGAAAGTTGATCCCTCGGCTATAATGGGGACCAGTGGAGGGGACGACCCCACCACTGTCCTCAAGAAAGACGAGGGAAGACTTTAAAAACCATTAAATTGGAAAGTTGATCCCTCGGCTATAATGGGAACCAGTGGAGGGGACGACCCCACCACTGTCCTCAAGAAAGACGAGGGAAGACTTTAAAAACCATTAAATTGGTTATCAGAACCCTCGGCTATAATGAGGACCAGTGGAGGGGACGACCCCACCACTGTTCTCAAGAAAGATGAGGGTAGACTTTATTTAAAAATCATTAATTTGATCATTTGAACCCTCGGCTATAATGAGGCCTGATGAGGGGACGACCCCACATTGGTCCTCAAAAAGACGAAGGAAGGGTTAGTATCATCATCATCAACGAAGAAGCAAATTTGCAAGGAACAAACCATAACAGAATTAAATATGGGAGACAGTTGTGAAAGGAAGAGACGATGGTATTAATATAAAGCATCGAGTGTTTTACAATATACAGAACAAAAATACAAAAACAAGGGTATGGGCTACAGGCAGCCACCCTAGGGGACGACATCAGAGGGCAGGGCCTCAACATCAATGGGAATGGTCTCCTCAGTTACCAGCACCGGATCATCTTCAGATGTGCCAACCCCCTCGATCTGGGCTTGGGCCTCCACCTGATTGAGGGCCTCGGCAATTAGGGGGACGTCCAGTTGAACACCCTCCAATGATGGGCGAACAGAGGAGACGACATCGCCAAATCTGAGGACTACCCACCGACAGGCCGTCCTAATCCCCCTTTCAAGATATTCAAGGCCGAAGCCCTGAAATTCGTCTGAAATCTTGTATGCCTCCACAGCGTCAGCCTCAGCTTTCTTGATGGCTGCCTCCAGATCAGTCTTATGACGGGCCTCCAGGTTGATCAGAGCCTCATCCTTGTCCTTGATCAACAAGTCCTTGTCCTTGATCAACAAGTCCTTGGCCTGCATATCGGCATCATGCTGCCTCGTCAGCTCATCAAGGACTCTAGCATGCTCAGCCCTTGTGCTCTCCAGCTCGGCCCTCGCAGTGCCCAGCTCTGTCCGTAGGTCAGCCTCTTGTTGGATGGCCCTCTCAGCTTCATGGAATTTCTGTTGATTCTCGGCCATCCACTTGGTGGCAGAGGTGAAGGCACAGACAGACTGCAAGAAAAATGAAGATGCGTCAAGGGGAGCCGAGGAAACACAATGAAATTAAAGGTCAGGACCAATACCTGAGCAAGGGAGTGCAGACCGTAGTCATACACTTTGGCTGGAGGCATCTGCGCCAAGAACTCGAAGTCGGAGGCCGACGGTGCAGAGAACATAGAGGCCTTTGCTGCCCTCAGGTTGGCGATAAGAGATGAGGGGTCGGCCCTCAGATGTGACAGATTTTGAGACCAGAAGGCCCCCATGCTTGGTGAAGAGGTTGCTCCTTCAGAGGCCTCGGCCCTGGCCCTCGTCTTAGGGTCAGGACGAGGCTCGACAGGAGCCTCAGGCTCCTTCCTTTTGTGACTAACAGCTGTCGGCTCAACAACTGTCGGCCCTGAGGCCCTTGTCTTCTTAGGAGCTTGCTGAGGCTCCTTCCCCTTCTTCTTTGACAGACCAGCAAGAAGGCTTGGAGCAGTCATATCCCAGAGATAATCTGACACGCCTGCAGGACGACCTGAAAAGGATACGATGAATCAGAAAAGTTCAGAGATAAAGAGAGAACACTTCAAAAATAAGTAAAGATGGGAAAATGTTCGGTATAACTCACATAGTTCTGTCAGAGGGCCGACCCTCAGACCAGCTTCTTTAAGGAAGCGAGGGGTCATCAAATCTTCGAACTTTGGGATCTCACCCTCTCTCCCTCGTCCCCTCAGATACTCAACAATATCCCTCTCCTCCAAGCTAAGTCCGGGGTCTGACCTAGCTTTCATGGAAGGGTTAGACCATCTGTTAGGAACCCTCGGAGCATCGGCAGAAGGGGACGCCTCGGTGGAGCTCTCCCATGCCCCAGATATGAAGAAGAACCTT
Source organism: Sambucus nigra (assembly GCA_949130495.1). Lineage (NCBI taxonomy): Eukaryota > Viridiplantae > Streptophyta > Magnoliopsida > Dipsacales > Adoxaceae > Sambucus > Sambucus nigra. The sequence continues at coordinate 122,354,953 of OX422209.1, forward strand.
TTTTTCCAATCATGATTGGAAGTTTGAGCCACGTGGAGCAGCTTCTTCTCAGACCTTCTCGCTCCCAGATGATAGTATCCGGGCTGTTTAGATGAAGAGGTGATATTGTAGCAGGCCAAGAACACGTCGGACGAGGGCTCGTCAGTGAAAGCGTTTTTCCACAGAGAGATGTACCCCAGAATCGTCCTCCAAGAATTGGGTGGAAGTTGCGAGGGGGAGACGCCCAGAGCCGACAGAATATCTATAATGGCAGGATGAAAGGGAAGTCTGACACCTACTTTGAACATTTGCTCGTAGACTGCAACTTCTCCCTCTTCACCCTCAAAGACCCTCTCATCCTCGGAGGGAACCCTCATAGTCACCCCAGGTGGCACTCCGTAAATATGCCTCCATATCAGAAGATCCCTATCCCTGACAGAGGAGATAAAAGACGAGGCATGGGAGGTATCAACCTCATCATCTGTATCATCGTCCTCATCCCCCTCATCACCTGCAGGAGGACCCTGAGGAAATGCTACTTGGAAGGCGTTGGGGGATAGGGTTGTCACAGGGACAGCCTCAGAGGGGATCGTACCCTCGGCCTCTCGGGGAGGGCTAAGGTCAGGAGAGTCCCTTCTACCAGAAGTTCCAGCACCAGTTGGAGAGGAGGTTCTCTCGTCCATCTCACTTAGGTTGGGTGTCTCGGCCGGACGAGACGACGACCCACAAGACTCAGAGGGTTCAGATGGTCTAATGGTGGCAAGAGGAATGGGAAAAATGGGTCGTACCCAATTAGGGTCGGCCCCTCGTCTCCTCTCTTCCTCTTCCTCTATTCGTCTGATCTCGGTAAATAGTTTCTCTCTCAGGGACGGGAATTCAGACACCAGGTTGTAAAGCCTCCTAAGCATTAAGGGGAAGACCCAACACTTAAAGAAATTATACTAGACTTGGGTAATTTAACTACAAACAAGTGGGGAGTGGACCAGATTTGACTTTTGGATTAAACAAAGAACTCAAAAGGTTTTCACTCAAGAACACTCAAGAACATCCAAGAGCCAGTTACCGGAGAAGACACCGGAAAATACACCGGAAAAGGTTATGGCACAACTTAAGGAAAATGGCTGCCTACGAGCCTAAAAAACGAACGAAAATTAAAGAAAAAGAGAGCACTGGATGAAAGAGGTTACCTGATGAGGAGAGAATAAGAACGCTGCTAGGCCTGGAAGAATCGAAGGCTGCAAATGGCGATGTAGGCTGAAAATTCTAGAAAGAGAGAATGCTTAGGCGCGAAGAAGAAGAAGGAAGAGAAAGGGTTTGAAAATACCTTAAATACCTTAGCAATGAGTGGGCCCATTGACCAAGGCAGGACACAGCCCACGAGGAAGGCATCATTAGGGTACAAGGACCCAAGCGCAGTGTGCAGCCGTCATGCCTTGGAAACTGGAACAACAATGAGTACCTAACCAGGTGTCACTCACCTAACTGATCATACCTGCATCTCATTTAAAACACTATCCCTCAGCCATCTCAACAGCACCTATGGCTAAGGGCTGGGGGGTGATTGATATACCCGTTTATATTCTAGGAGGGTCGCCTCCACAACTGACGACCCTAAGAGGGGCCGACCCCCCACCAGGCCCCAACTGGCCTTCACCAGGCTCCAGACGACCCTACGAGGGGCCGACCCTTCACCAGGCTCCAGACGACCCTACGAGGGGCCGACCCTTCACCAGGCTCCAGACGACCCTACGAGGGGCCGACCCCTCACCAGGCTCCGGCCGACCCTACGAGGGTACGACAGTACGAGGACATAATCAAGCCAGACTCACTGCCGGAAGAAACTTTGCCCTCGGCCTCGGCTCATAGGCCGAGGGTGACATCATGACAGCGCGTGGTTTGGGAGACGCGTGGAACAGTGCGCGTGAGGCTCATATGACACGTGGAAGACCGTTACAACCGAATCACCCCCTCACGTGAGAGAATATTATGTCATCATTTGGCATCTACAGGTGTCAACAGGGGATTGGCTAGATCATTATTCACATGCACCATGCTTACCTGGGGGGTACACTACACCCCCCAAGACCTATATATACTTGTCACCCCTAACCCTACAGGGGATCGATCCATGAACAGTAGCCCTAGCTAAAACTCTGCTTGTACACACACAATAGAGAGAGAAAGAGAGGGTTATGTGCATTGTATCCAAGGCCATTAGTGCCCATACTTAGTGGATCACACACTCACAGTGGATGTAGGCCAAATTGGCTGAACCACTATACATCATTGTCTTATTCCCTCTTATACTCATCCCCTTCTATACACTTACATACTTATACACTCATACACCTCTATGGCTGCCATGGCTGCTATTGTTTGAGCTCACTAACACTTATCTGGTGGTGCTAAATCTTAGCATCATCATGGATGACGCATACTATACGCACGTGCCGAGCCTGATTAATGAGATGATGGCACCTTTTTAGTTTGGTGACTCGAATGACCTTCTTGAGTTTGTTGGGGATTCAGAATGGGTTGAAATAGTCTAGAGTAGGTACTCAGGTATTATAATTCAATTTCGATGGCTTTTTGGACATAGTAAGTTTCATATGAGGGTATAGTGTCCTTTGTATGCATCGGGTTTAAAAATAGGATTAAGGTGTGATTACGGAATATATAAGTTTTTGAGAGGTGGATAACAGCATCACATTTGGACTCTGCATAATTGAGATTAAGAGAGATATTAATAGAAGATGAAAAGAAAAAGGGAGATGAGAACCTAGAGAAGAGAGGAGAAGAGCCAATCTACAAATATAAATCATCCTTACATAATGAGACTTAGGATTCAAATCCAAACGAAAGTATTTACTTGCTTTAGAATGAAAATTTTGGGTTAATTGTATTCATAATTGATTAGAAAAAAATCTGAGATTAAGAGATGTAAACTATAATCATCCATTGAAGAGGTTTAGTTGTGTTTCATCTCTCAGTTTTAATTGAGAATAATTGATGATGAATAGATGGGAAATTCGTGATATAATTTTGAGTTTATGGGAGTGACGAAGATAATTTTGATAGGTTGTTATAAATCAATAAATTTCAAGATTAAATAAGTTTTGAGTTATTAGAATTGAATCACGATCAGGAATCCCTATCTTTTGATAATGGATTCAGGTTTAATTTGATGTTAGAGTACTTATAAGGTTATATTATATTGATGTGGATTATCAATTTGAGGTTTTGGGTAGCTTGGGACCTCCATTAGAGGGTTTTAAAGGTGGAAACTCGAGGAAGAAGACGATTGGCAGCCTAGCAAACCGAACCGATTTGGTAAAGGAGCGAATCGATTTCGTTGATCGAATCGGTTCGGTCTGCCAAGTGAATCGCTTTGATTTTCTGACCTACCCAGAATTTATTTACATGCTATTTTGTCCCGTTAGAGCTTGTGGAATGAGAGTAGGGGCTTCCGGGGTATCTTGGAACTATGGGGAGTATTTTTAGGGGTACGGGTGGTAGGTTAGTGGATAAATAGGTTTGGGTGAGACAAACTAGGAATTCAAGTGAGTGAACACTTATATCTATAATCGGGAAGTCGGTTCAGACTTTGGGATAGGTAGACTAGTATGTTGTGGGGATTGCGTACGAAGTCAGTAGTTCATAATATATATATATATATATATATATATATATATATGTGTGTGTGTGTGTGTGTGTTGTGGGGATTGCGTACGAAGTCAGTAGTTCATAATATATATATATATATATATATATATATATATATATATATGTGTGTGTGTGTGTGTGTGTGTGTGTGTGTGTGTGTGTGTGTGTGTGTGTGTGTGTGTGTGTGTGATTTTTACTTGTTTATTTGGAATATACCTACTCGATTATGCTATCATTAGGAGGTTGCGCATAATGGGCTGTCCACCATGGCATTGACCATTTGGTGTTGAATTGATTCGATAGGTCATAATACTGTTGCATGACCACTATCCATGTGTGAAAATAACTGTTAGGTTGGAGATCGTTTGGGTGCGATATGATATGATTGCGATCCCAGGATGTATGTTTACGACTACCTCCATTTTTTGTGTTTATGTTTGGGTTCGGTGGTGAGATTCGGACTCGGTGGTCCAATTGTGGTACGTAGTATACCTGGAGCCTAATAGCACACGAGAGATGTATCCGCGAGGTCCAAGATCTTGGGATACGGTTAAACGTACATAGAGAGTGGTATATATATATATATATATATATATATATGTGTGTGTGTGTGTGTGTGTGTGCGAGATGTGGTGTGTAAATCTATTTGTAGCGCATGTGTATCTATGTTATTATTATTGTGTGAATACCTTTATAACACGTGTGTAGTTATGTTATTATTTATAAGCCTATACCTAGTGAAGGTAATACATAGTTTACTAATGGTGATTATTAATAGGATGGGGTTGGATAGAAATTATTGTCCTAGTTATACTAGGTAGCATAATTATGATAATAAAATGAATACATTAGGTGTGCATTACAGATGAGAGTTAAGGATAAGTCTCATGTGAGTGGGAATGGAAAATTGAGTATGGAAGTAATACACTGCATGCTTTATTATTTAAAGCAATTAAATACTTGAAAAATATTTTCATAAGTTTTCTAGCTTTGACCAGTGAGAAAATATATTTTCTTATTTTTATAAAACCTCAGGTGTGCAGCAGTAGCTGTGGATGCTACGAGATTATTTTAGTCGGCTCAACTATTTTTTTTTATTTTACTTATCATTTATGTAAAAACAGTCAGTCAAAATGATTACTTTTAATTCAAAATTAATTTTAATTCAAATCGACTTCTGAGTTATTATCAATGGTTTAGGAAAGAAAATGAAAAGTATTCCAATTTTACGTCTTAAATGAAATAAGCGGACATATAAGATACTTATTGAATGATAAGAAACTAATCTTCACTTCTACAATTCCAGATATTCAAGGTTCTGTTCTAGATTAACCAGAGTAATTGAATTCTCATTTGTATTATGCATAGGCTAACAAAAAAAAGAAAATACAATAAAATTAAGGAGTCATTGGGATTCTCAAATTTATAAGATACTTATTTCGTATGAGCCAAGTTAATAGGATAAACCAAGTGATTTATACATCATGAGCTTTGTACTTCACACATCACTTAGATGGATATTAGAAAGTCATATAGTAGGAACTGAAGAAATGGAATATGAAAGAAAATGCAAAGAAATACAAAGGTATTGGACTCGATTTATTTGTACAGTATTTGTAATGAATCTTATCTATTATCATCCTTTAACTCCTCTACAATGGGACACTTTTCATTTAAGTATTTCCTTTTGGGCATGTTTCCCGTAATCAGATAGGATTTTATATATTCCAGCCTTTATTATTTATTAGTATTCAGTTATATTAGATGGTTATTTTTAGTGTCCAATGGTTTATTTCGTTTATTCTATCACTTTATTGTATGTAGGGTTTTATTCATTTTATATTTATAATACTTAATGCGATAATGATGCTGAGAATGAAGTCATATTGGATTTATGTCTTACTTTAATAAAGGATTGATCACTCGGAATTATAATTGGAGGAGCGTCACAGTTGGTATCAGAGCATCAGATTCTAATGTCCTTAGGATCTATGTAAACTTGTTACATTGTCAACATTATGTTTCATTGGGTATATAGCCTTATGTTTAGGACTGTTGTTTCATATTGAACAACTGCATTCTTCTTCTAATATATTTATTTAAAGTTGAATCCCATATAATTTTGATTTGATTTCAGATGCCTAACACGAAGAGAGGTAGATAAACTCGTGAAAAAAGGAGGGTTGCAGAGAAGTAGGGTTAACTGAATCCACAGGCCACTCCGGGGACTATGATTGTAGCAGAGGTCACAACCCTAGTAGCATAGGTAGTTAATGATGCTATGATCATGATGGCACAATATTTGACCGCAAGTTATTTCCATTGGCTATTCAAATAGAGATGAAGAGAAGATTTTTGGATCTTTCAATGGAGGGACATACAATGGCCGATTACAAGGAAGGTTTCACTCGCCTGACAAACTTTGTGCCAGATGAGGTAAACATTGACGAGAAGAAGATTCTCAAGTGAATGGACATGCTTACTTGGAGGATTCACAAACATTTATTTGAGAAACTGACATTGAGGATTTATACAAATGTCATTAATGTCTTATTACTTCATTGCTAAGACCATAGTTTCCATCTTAGAAGAGCGAAGATGATTGGATAATCGAGTAAGTAGGGAAAGACTGAGGGTAGAGGTGACCGCAGCACACCACAATAGTAGGGTAAGAAACATGAGCGGGGTTCCCTAGTAGGGGGACTCGAATAAGAGAATTAAGTTGAGTAATGGTAGTTATAGGCAGGGACATCAGGGCCTCCAGTATGTTCCTCGGGACTAGTAGGCTAAAAGAACAAGACTGAAGGCCAGCAAGGCCACGTTTATTAAGGATAATAGGTCCAGAGACAAGGGTAGCCTCACAAGGGTAAGAAGGTCAAGAGGCTGACATATTTTATGGGGAGATGTTCGTATGTGGGGAGAAGTGCCACATTCGGTGTTCATACCCAAATAGGGCAAGGGGTCAGCAACAGGACGCCCAGCAGTGCCAAAAGTTACAGTAGCTTCGTGCCCCACCAACAATTTTAGCGTTACCTCCTCCATAAGGGTAGTTATAGTTTGGGCGTGTGTAAAACGTCCGTGAGCTAGTTTTGCCTCCAACGCTACTAATAATATAGAGTATGTTTCCTCTCTATGGGCACATGGAGAGAATTTTATATGACACGATAGAATCACACTCTTATATTAGCACTAGATTTGCATATGAGATGGGTTTAGTAGACACATCATCTGATATCATTATGATAGTAGATTCATAGTTGGGTAGCAGGGCTCTCATTTGTTCCATTTATAGGGGAGTGAGTGTGAACATTAAACAGTTATTTTTAGTAGTAGTTATACTTATTTTAGAGATATATGAGTATGATATTATTCTAGGTATGTACTGCTTGGCGATATATATGCAGTGATGGTTTTTTATTATAGTAGGAATATCGTGATTTTTATTCGAGGGTAGGATATGTTTCTTATGGAGATGACTCATCTGAAGGGAGGGTCGAGCATGCACTTATATTATATTGATGATAAGGCTTCTAGGGTGTAGTCGTTTAGTTAAATTTGATCAGTATGGTTAGGGACTATGATGACGTGTTTCAGGAGATACTAGGGTTATCACTAAGTCGAGAGACTCAATTTGCGATCGTCTTAGTGTTGGGACTAGGCCGATAGCGCATGCGTTGTATTGTATGTCTCATTTAGAGATGCGAGAGTTGTGAGATCAGATTCAACAATTTTAGGGAGAGATTTTATTTATAAGAATACATCACCTTGGAGTGTCGCAGTTATATTTATGAAGAAGAATGATGGGTCGATAAGACTGTGTATTGACTATCGGGAGTTGAATAAGGTCACGATTCATAACAATTATCCGTTGTAGCGTATCGATGACTTATTCAACGATCTGAGAGGATTAGCTCACTTCTGGAAGATTGATTTGAGGTTAAGGTACCATCAATTATGTATCAGGGAGAAGAATGTCCCTAAGACCATATTTTTAATGAGATACATGTCTTATGAATTCAAGGTTATGGCGTTTGGGTTGACTAATGCTCCAGTAGTTTTCATGGATCTCATGAACAAGGTATTCAAGGTTTTTTTAGATCAGCTTGTCATTGTCTTTATAGATGATCATGGGTAATTCTTGGATAGAGGGAAATAACGCAAAGTATTTTTGTATTGTTCTTCTGACCTTATCGGACCATTAGTTGTGTGCCAAGTTTGAGAAATGTAGATTCTAGTTGCAGGAGGTGCAGTTCTTGGGTCACATAATCTCCGATAGAGGGATCCTTGTGGATGAGATTAACGTGTTAGTGGTGAGGATGTGGGGCTATCACACGACACTAACGAAGGTTCATAGTTTTTTGGGGTTAGCAGGCTACTACTGCTAATCTATTAGAGGAATTTTAAATGATTGCAAGCCTTTAATGAATTTGAATTATAAGGGAGTACCTTTTATTTGGGATGATCAATGTTAGCTATCTTTCGATGAGCTAAAGGACAAATTGATTTCAAGACCAGTGCTCGTATTACCAAGGGGAGGAGTGGATCATTTTATTTTTAACGATGCGTCCTTGGAGGGAATTGGGGGAGTTCTATAGGAGGAGTGGGCAATAGCTTATGCATCTCTCAATATTAAGCCCCATAAGAAGCACTTTCCCACGCACTATTTAGAGTTAGCACTAGTTGTTTTTGCCTTGAGGATTTAGAGGTACTATCTAATAGTGGAGAAGTTTTTATTATTCATGGACCACAAGCCACTGCAGTATCTTTGCATGCAGAAAGAGATAATTATGAGGTTGCATAGATGGCTTGAATTCCTTAAGGATTATCAGTCCAACCTCTAGTACGACTCAGGGAAGGCCAACGTAGTGGAAAATACATTGCGACGTATACCAATAAGGCAGTTTGCATTAGTGTAGAAGGCAAAGTGGACTGGGCAATATTAGGAGGACAAGGTAGTCCGAACTTATATAGTAGTGATGAACATCACAGTCAAGATCATTTTGAGGGTTGTGAAGGCATATGAAAAGGATTCTTCTTGTCAGTAAAGGATACATCAGTTGTTGGCAGGTGTAGTGGAATCTTACTCAGTCATTTTTAAGGGTAGATCTTTAATGGAATTGTGAGCAGTAGATGTGAATGCTAAGAGATTATTTTAGTCGCATAATTTTTTTTCAATCTAGATTGGATACTATTTCATTTCAATATTTCCTAGTGGTCATGTTGCCTATAGTTGGATATGAGTTTTTTTATGTCAAACTTTATTATTTATCAGTATTAAGTTAGATTAGAAGGTTATTTGTAGTGGTTGGTGGTTTATTCGGTGCACGATTATTTATTTATGCCTTTAGTTATTCTATCACTTTATTGGATGTATGGTTTTACTCATTTTACATTCATATTACTTATTGCGATAGTGATACTGAGAATGAAATCATATTGGATTCATGTTTTACTTTAATAAAGGATTTATCCCATGGTATTAAAATAGGTGCAGTGTCATATTTTAGGGGACCGAGCAACATAAGGCATTTGAGAAGGTTAAAGAAATTCTTGTGTCTCCTTCAATAATGATTCCACCAGAAGCAGGGAAACCTTTGCTCTTATATATAACTTTTGCGAACAAATCTATTGAATCTTTTCTCGAGCAAGAAGAGAAAAGGAAAGAGAACTCGATGTATCACTTGTCCAACGTGATATCTCTAATTGAGCCAAGATATAACAAATGTGGAAATACAATTGGTTTTAGTATTTTAGTGCAAAATCTAAAGAACTACTTGCTCACATTCACAATGCATATTATCACCAAGTATGAACCCATTAAGCATTTTATAACAATACCTATATTAGTTCTCGGAGTAGCTAGATGGTTCCACATTTTGTTTAAATATGATTTGAATTATCTTCCTCCAAAATACATAAGGAGCTAATCTTTAAATGACCTACTAGACAGTTACCCTAGTTAACTATTTGAATGCCCGAGTGAGGAATTGTCACGCAATAATTTCCAAGACAATGTGTGAGGAGAAATGGAAGAGTGGAAAATTAAATTTGATTTCTCTTCCAAGAAAGGAAGTAGAGGATAGTGAATCCTATTCTCCAATACAAAATAAAATGTCAATTTCTATTACAATTTGTATTTCAAATGCTCTAATAATAAGTCCAAGTATGAGGCTCTCATATTAGGACTGCTGGAATCTTTGAGAAGAGGAGTGAGAGTCCTTTTCATACTAGGAGTGTCCAACCTTATGGTCAAACAAGTATGTGAGAGATTTGTGCTTAAGCATGAAAATATTTTTCTGTACGATTTCCCGATAAGGAGAATAACTTATAGATTATCTAGAAATAATTGTCTAGAAAATTCTTGCCAAACAATGTTTAACTTTATTTCCAAGTGAGGAACTCCAAGACTGGAGATCCCCAATACTCAAGCAATTACAAATTCATGATAAAAATATGAAATTATTAGTACTCGTGAACTTCTCAATACTGCAAGGTACTATTTACATTAAGAGTATTGGAGGATAATATTCCTACAACAAACTGTGCGCAATGCACAAGAACTATTGTGGGGGTACAAATATTTTTATTTATAGATATTTGTATCCAAAATGATATTATTGGTATAGAATGATCAAGGATGCTGCTCGACTATAGAAAAGTTATCTGAGATGCCAAACCCACTTTTTTCAACCAGAAGAAGCCAATTTTATTAAAGCGTTAGCTGATTCGATAAAGCCCTAAATATCTTAGAAAGATAGAGAATTACATGAGAAGGCTTTAGGTTGTGTTGCCAAGGAGGAAATGGAAAAGGCGATAAAAGAAGCTCTTGATCCATCACACATGGGGGGAGCAAAATTATATCACCAATTATTGACATTGGGGTATTATTGTCACACGTTGGAGGCGGAATCCATTAACTTCGTGAAACCATATAAAACATGCCAAGTATATGGAAATGTGGTATATGATCCGTCAGTAAGTTTGCAACATTTTGATGCTTCATACCCTTTTCACACTTGGGAATTTTGTGACACCCCATAAAATTCATAAATAGATTGACTAAGTCTAATATAAAAATCATGGGAATAAATAACTTTTGATAACATTCGCGGCATTAGAAATAATCAAAATTTAATGAATAATGGCAAGATAATGAAATACTGAATCAACACAAAACCAACTCTAATATCAATAACTACCAACACAACACAAGTCATCTCTGAATATAAAATGCGTCCATACAAAATTTGAACTCTGAATATAAGTATACACATAAAACTAAAATAAAATTAGAAGATTACAATAAAAGAATGAGCTAAACTTCCTCTACTCCTATAATCCTAGGAGTAAAGAATGGAACGTCTCTAGAGATGCTCTTCTAATGAACCCGCATCCATAAGAACTACCGCAATAAGGACATGTAAAAATAATTTATTAAAGAATACATAAATAAAAAGCCTATGTAGACTATGATTATAACTAAATCTAGGACACATTATAGTTACATATCGTACTCTCGTATTTTAACGTATTTTATATTATTGGTTACCCAACCCAATAACCTAAAAAATCACGCGGTTAAAAATTCGAAACCCATATGTAGCCCACGTGGTTAAAGTCTTACAAGATCAATCTTTAACATTTACTGTTAACTATAATAGATTAAGGTACTTCTCACAAATTTACTATGATACCACTAATTGGCTCATATCTCAAATCTATCCATATTTGGATATTTCATACCAGTAAAGAAATATACACATCACTAGTATAGGTAATAAAAAAATCCAAAACAAAAGAATATAGGTTTTCATTCTTACTAGAAGACATACACACATCTAGTATAACATTTAAGCTGGTACAACTATCTCTTATACCACTACACAATAAACAGATTTAGTAGGAGAAAGATTCTACTCACTTATAACATCCATACAAACATACAACCCTTGACGTGTGCAAATATATGGGCTACTCTCATGTCCACACATAAATAAAGCCTACTTTTATTACCTTCGAGGATATCTCGTATGTACTGGTATAGTATTAGGTCTCCCCAAACCTAAGACCTCATCACGACAAGGGATAAATCACCACGTCGACCCATCAGTCATAAATCCTACCATGCCTAATACTTATGAAAGAAATATCCTCGTAAACCATCTCGGTCGCAGGTACCTAAACATGTGATATGTGGGTAACTATGACTAAGAAAGAGCCCATCTACTCAACGAGGTACCAATTCATTCTATGTCACATGTGCCCCATCATGGAATCCCACCTAATACGCTTGCCTACGAGAACTCACACACGGTACACATTCCACATAAAATAGACAAGTAATGACAACTCTCACCAACGGGTTGAACCAAACACATATATAATCCTCATAAATGGGTTAAGACAAATCATGTATATATACCAACCCTAACACTACCAGGTCATGCTAACATTTCTATTATTAGAAGGTATAACGCATTTTTAAACTTTATTATATCCCTTAGAAAAGATAACACTAACATTTTGGATCTCCAAATCTATGCATAGTCTCTCCCTATCATACATTATAACACACACATAAACTATATTAAATCTTAATTAGCCCTAGTCTATTCTCCCAAGGCATTGCTTTAAGATATAATTCTACATCTAATCTAAATGTAATCGTTAGACATAATAACTACCTCCCTCTAGGAAGTTATATTCCAAATTTAATCTCGCCTAAAGGATATTCACCCCCACTTGTATATCACAATAATTCAAATCAATCTTGACCAATAAGACCAATCCTCTAACTTACATTTTCCTAATCAACAAACATGTTCTACACTCGGGTTTACCATCGAATGCCAAATCCCCAATTTAACTACTTTAATACAACGATTTCCCTAATATAAAAATACCCCAAATATCAATATCCATCCATACAAATCATAATAATATATCTCTATTCTATGAGTACATGAAAACTATAGGCTAACAAATCCTCAACCTAATCCCCAAAACAAAATTTCCAGAAGAAAGTTCAATCTAAAATCATCCATCCGAAATTTTGGTCTCGGGCACCATTTAGTAAAAAATTCATAACAAATAAAAAAATAAGAAACCAACGCCCGCATACTCATAATTTGAACATACACAACCTTATTAAATTTCCAATTTCATCGTTCGAACGACTCAATCGATCGAACCTGTACAATTCATCTTCTCCAAAATAACATTTTCCACTGAAAACCTCCATTAATGAACTCCAACGCTTAATTTAAGCACCCAATCAACATCCAACTGATAAAACCCCATCAAAACAACTATGGGAACCTATTTGTATCATAAAAACCCAGGACTACACCAAAATGCAAATAAAAACCCAATTCATAATTCAGGAAACTTAGTATAAATAAATTTATCAATCATCTAATGATTTCAATGGATCAATTCACATAGTCAGAGGGATTTTAGCTAATTGACAATAAAAAAAATATGTTAGAATCTTATAACAATTTTAGTTCCAATTAATGAGAGAATCAACCAAGTTATTAATAAAAAATAACCGAATTACTATCAAGATAAGGTTAGTCTTAAAATTTATCAGATTAGCCATTCTATTCAGATTTAGATCAACTTTATATTAAAATTTGAATGAATAGATAAAATATTAATATACATACAATCATAATCATATTCTATATAAATTTGCCTCATAGATTTGTGGGGAAAACTAAGCCAAGTCTCATAACTTCTCCCCTTTTCTTCGTGTGCCCTCTCTAGAACCCACGTTACTTCCCATTTGGGATTTATGATAAATAAGATCCCTAATGACCCTTAAAACCCTTAAGCCATGAAATTAGGGTTGGGTCCTAAATGGGCCCCAAACAAAAAGTTACAAAATAGTTTGTAAATGGTCTAAAAAGACACCTAGGTCCTATATTTACCCAATAGGCCTAAATGATACCATTTGAAATTAAAAATGAACATTCTAATAGTCCTACTAGCTCGATAAAAAAAATCTACCAAATAAAATTACTAATGACTCAGCTTATTCATTGCCTGGTACGAGTCTGAATATTAATTAATTTTATCAATTAGTCATTATGTCTTAATCTAATTTCAAATGAAATTTAAATAACACATAACAATATAAATGGTGACATCTCCTGTCACAAAAAGCACATATAATTAATTTTATTCAATGTATTAATTAACAAAAAATATAGAGTATTACACATTTGACTTAGTGGGAAAGGTCACCCCAACTTCTCAAGGAAATGATTTCATTCTCATTACTACTGAGTTGTAAACCATATGGTCAAATGATAATATTTTAAGGAGGATAAGCACTCAGGGGTAACTACATTCATTCACGAGTACATCATCTACAGGTTTGGCATTCCAAAGTCCATGATCATCGATAATGGGAAATAGTTTTTGTTCAAGGAGATGGGATTATTTACAGACAAATATAAGATTAATCATAATAGTTCTAGAATTTCTTATCCAAAAAGGAACGGACATGCTAAAGCGACTAATAAGATCTTAATTAACATTCTTATAAAGATGTTAGAAGATATCCCATGGAGTAGGGACAATAAGTTGGTAATGGTCTTATGGGATTATAGAACTTTAAAGAGGAAACCAAAAGGGTATACTCTATTTTCTCTATTATTATGGAACACAAGTTGTACTACATGTGGAGATATGGTGCCTTCTGGCAGAATGTCTTTAAATAATGACTTACTACCAAACCGAAGGCATGTGAAACTAATGGATTTTTATGAGCATACATATAAGGCTAAAGAAAACTTCAAGGTTTATACTCAGCCACTGTCATGATCTTATGAGAATTGGTTAAGGGAAGGGAGTTCCAAGCGAGTTATGAATTTATCTGAGAATGTACTCACCACCTGAGGAGCATGTTTACCTTAAAATCCAAACCTAATTGGGAAGAACCATTCATGGTTAGAGGAATTGGGAAGTCGAGATATTATCTGATCTCAAAGCCAGAGAGTGATTTCCTTCAGTCTATCATTTGCAAGTGGCTAAAGAAATATTATAAATGTCCATAGTTACTTATTTATTTCTCTTATCCATGAAAATGTAGAGTTTTTTTTATGAACATAAAATCTTCCTCTGAATGATCAATGTTTAAAAGTGATAAATTTATTGTGAAGGAATATTATTGATCTAGTTTGATTATGATAAAGATTTACTCTAATTAATAATTTTGTTTGAGTAAATTATATGACATACTAATCATGCATTGTTATTGCATAAAGTTATTATATTATTTATATTAGCTGGGTTAAACTCAGGCCCTGTACTCAGCCTCATTTTTCTCATGCCAATCTCTCTCTCTCTCTCTCTCTCTCTCTCTGTGCAACTTCGACAATTTTCATTCTCTTAATCTCAAACCCTAATTTCAGCTCAAATCTCTCTCTCAATATCAATGGTAAACCTATTTTGTGTATTTTTGTGTTAAACTCTAATGTATGTGTGTGTGTGTGTGTGTGTGTGTATAAAGAAATTAACTATGGCATAGATAAAAGCGGAGAAAAGCCCCCCTCCAGTGGCTTACATCAAGTATGAGTGATAAAAGCACCGACATTGCAAAAAGCGTATAGAATATCCAAACAATAACTAGTTTTAGAATCCTTAAAAGGAAAAATTCAAAAATCCATCTTAATTTCTCCACAAATGCGATCTAAAATCAAATATTCCTTTATAGGTAACCCTTCAAACAAGATTTATTCCTAGTACACCACAAATGCCAACAAATGAAGGATGGGATAATACGACATAGGATGCTTCTAATCTTACCACCCTTTGAATTAATCCACCAATTCATCAAATCGCCACTAAAATTGGAAGACGTCATCCTTAGGCCAAGTATATTTTTAGTACTTTTTCTAAATAGCTTAAGAAATATCAGCACTCCAAAAGAGATGATCTCTATCCTCTTCACAATGGACTGTGAAACATCTACATTTAGAAGGTAAAGGGATATTAATGATTTTGATCACTCATTTATAACTATCCCTTTACGGAGTAATCGCCAGATGAAAACTGAAATTTTAGGACAAATCCTCTTATCCCAAATAAGAGAAAATGATCATTGAATACAACCTTTTACCCTCACTAAGTGCCAAGCTTATGTGATAGTGAAATTATCATCCTTTGTCAAAGCCCACTTCCCGGTATTGAGATCAACATTATCTGAGAAATCCTCCCAAACACTTTGCATCCTTTTCCAAACATGAGAAGAGATAAAAATAGATCCTTTAAAATTCTTATCTTCCAATTTTTTGTATTTACTATGCATGAACCGAGACCATAAAGAGTTGGCATTAAAAAATTTCCACCATAAATTGTGAATATAAGCCTGAGATAAATCAAACACGCATCTTAAATTTAATCTACCTTCTTCTTTACTTTTGCAAATATTAGGACATTCCACCCATTGAAAATTATTTTCGTCTTTTTGGTTACTGCAAAGTAATCTAGCCAAAAGTTTGTTAATGTGATTGAGAACTATATCCAAGGGGTTAATGGCTACTAATAGATGAAGATGCATTGCCTCCGCCACTGATTTGATGAGAGTTAACCTACCTGCTTGGGAAATGTTTTGATTATTCCAGAAATTAAGTTTCTCCACAAGTGTGTTAATAAAGGGAGCAAAATAAGACTTCTTTTTTCTACCCGCAAAAAGAGGAATCCCCAAATATATGATAGGAAGATTTCTATGTTTGAAACCTGTAATGGATTCAATGATCCTCTATGTTCCATGAGAATCATTATTCGAAAGATAAAAGGAGCTTTTATTTCAATTTACCACTTACCCTGAAGCTTTCTCATAGCATTTCAAGATCTCCATCAATCTTTTAAGCGATCTCCGGTTACATTAGCATAAATAAGACTGTCATCTGCAAAAGAGAGACAAGAAATAATTGGGCAATCCCTAGAAAGTGCATAATGAGACATCTTCCATTATTTTTTGAATCCCTCTATTAAGAACCTCAGCAGCAATTACAAAAGTGTTAAAGAAAAGGGATCCCCTTATCTAACGCCTCTAATAGAATTGAAGAATCCATAATTTTCCTGTTAATATTTATCGAGTACCAACAATTCGAAATGATTCTCCAAATTGAATCAATAACCGTCTCTGAAAACCCAAAACTCCTAAAGGTTTTAAGAATAAATAACCATGACATTCTATCATAGGATTTAGACATCACTACACCAAATCCTTCGAATGGTCATGCCCAGTGGGTTATGGCCCAAGTCTACGACCAACTGGTCACGAACTTGGGCCGTGACCCACTCAATATTTGGCTTGACCATATTTATTATCACACTAAATTATCGATGCTCTGGAAGTGGTCATGACCCAAGTCCGTGACCACAGTGGTTGCGAACTTGGGCCATGACCAGGTCATGACCATCTTGGTGCCAAACTCGCACCAAAATTCCCTCCAAGCTTGGTTGCGGATGGGTCACGGCCCAAGTTCGCGACCCATTACATGACGAAGAAGAGAGTACACACATTGAGGGTCAGGACTTAGGGCCTTGACCATTTCTAGGTGTGGGTCACGGCTATGGGCCGTGACCATCCCTCATTCAAGCACTAGGGTAGATGAAAAAGGGTCGTGTGATGATGCTGAAATCTAGCACCACCAGATAAGTAATGATGAGCTCAAACAATAGTAATCATGGCAGCCATAGATGTATAGGTGTGTAAGTATATAGAAGGAGGTGAGTATAAGAGGAATAAGACAATGATGTATAGTGGTTCAGCCAATTTGGCCTACATCCACTCTGAGTGTGTGATCCACTAAGTATGGGCACTAATGGCCTTAGATATAATGCACATAAGCTCCTCTCTCTCTCTACTATGTGTACAAGCAGAGTTTTTGCTAGGGTTACAATTATCGATCCTCCCCTGTAGGGTTGTAGGTGACAAGTATATATAGGTCTTGGGGGGTGTAATGTATCCCCCAAGTATGCATGGTGCATGAGAATGATGATCTAGCCAATCTCCTGTTGACACCTATAGATGCCACTTGTGAATAATGATGACATAATATTCCCACACGTGAGGGGGTGATATTGTTATAATGGTCTTCCACGTGCCATGTGAGCCTCACACGCATTGTTCCACGCGTCTCCCCAACCACGCGCTGTGATGATGTCACCCTCGGCCTATGATGTGAGGTCGAGGGCAAAGTTCCCTCTGGCAGCGAGCCTGGCCCAATTTAGGCCTCGTACTGTCATACCCTCGGAGGGTCATCTGGGCCTATGGAGGGTCGGCCCCTGGAGGGTCGTCTGGTCCTGATGGAAGGTCGGCCCCTTGGAGTGTCGTCTGGACCTGATGAAGGGTCGGCCTCTTGGAGGGTCGTCTGGGCCTGATGAGAGGTCGGACCCTTAGAGGGTCGTTATGGTTAAAGGCACCCTCGGCCTGGACGAGGGTATACATGGGCATATCAATCACCCCCAGCCCTGAGACATAGATGTTGTTGATATGGCTGAGGGATAATGTTGCCTCTGAGACAAGTGTATGGTATGTTTGATGAGTGACACTTGTCAAGCTGTTGTGACACTTTGGCAGATACTCATTGTTGTTTATATTTCCAAGGCGTGGTGGCTGCACACTGTTTGGGACTTTGTGCCCTAGTGATGTCCTGCTCGTGGGCTGTGCTCTGCATTGGTAAGTGGGCCCACTTATTGGCAAGGTATTTATACAATTTTTTGAAGTTTCTCTTTCTTCTTCATCATCTTCGCGCCTGAACTCTCTCTCTCTAGTCTCCAGCCAGCCATTTCTGCAACTTCTGTACCACGATCCATTCAGCCTTTCGCTTTCGTCTTCAGGTACTCTTCTCTGCCATAAATTTCCTCTTCAATCTTTAATTTCATTTTATGCATTCGGCCTGACACCCCCTTGTAGCATTTCTGGGCCTTCCTTGTGTTTTCTGGTACTTTTTCAGGTGAGTTGAGTTCTTCCCTTTCTTGAGTGTTCTTGACCAAAAACCTTCAATTTCTTTTGTTTCAATCCAAAAGTTTATGTTGGTCAACTGCTAACTTGTTTGTAGTTGGGTTACCCAAATTATTCCAAGTGTAGGGTCTCCCCCTTAATGATTAGGAGGCTTTACAGCTTTGCTGAGGAATTCCCTTCCCTGAGAGAGAAGTTATTTGCTGAGATCAGACGGGTAGAGGAAGAGGAAGAGAGAAGACGAGGGGCCGACCCTAACTGGGTACGAACCATTTTCCCCATCCCTCTCGCCACTATAAATCCATCTGAGTCTTGTGGGTCGTCCTATCGTCCAGTCGAGAGTTATTCAGGAGAGATGGATGAGAGAGCATCGTCTTCAACTGTCACTGGTCCTTCTGGGAGAAAAGAGGCATCTGATCTAAGCCAGGGCCGACAAGCCGAGGGTATGGTCACTTTCGAGGCTGTCCCTGTGACAACCCTATCCCCATATGCCTTCCAGATGGATTTTCCTCAAGGGCCTTTGACAGGTGATGAGGCCGAGGGAGAGGGGATTGAGGATAATGAAGACTCATATGTTGACCCAATTGACACATCTCATGCCTCTTCCTATATTTCCTCAGTCAGGGATCGTGACCTCCTTCTGTGGAGTCATGCATATGGTGTCCCTTACAACATATCCATGAGGGTTCCCTCTGAGACTGAGAGGGTCTTTGAGGGCGAAGAGCGAGAGATTGCGGTATACGAACAAATGTTTAAGGTCGGTGTCAGACTCCCTCTACATCCTACCGTCATAGATATCTTATCATCCCTCGACATTGCCCCCTCACAGCTTCCTCCCAACTCCTGGAGGATGATCCTCGGTTATATCTCCCTGTGGAAGAATGCTTTCACTGATGAGCCCTCGGCCGATGTATTTTTGTCCTGTTACAATATCACCTCCTCGTCTAAACAGCCTGGGTACTATCACCTGGGGGTGAGGAGGTCTGATAAAAAACTTCTCCACGTGGCGCAAACCTCCAACCACGATTGGAAGAAGAGTTTTTTCTTTATTTCTGGAGAGTGGGAATTTTCCGCTGAGTCTCAACATTTGGACAACAGTCCGAGGGTTCCCAGGAGATGGTCAAATCCCTCAATAAAGGCCAGGTCTGACCCCGAACTTAGTCTGGATGAGAAAGACATAGTAGAGTATCTGAGGGAACGAGGGAAAGGGGGTGAAATCGCTAAATTTGAAGATCTGATGACCCCCAGGTTCCTCAAAGAAGCTGGTTTGAGGGTTGGCCCCCTTTCAGAGCTATGTGAGTTACATTATTTTTTTTTGCCCATTCTTTACTTTTTTCAAGTGTTTCATCTTTATCTCTGCATCTTTCTGATCTGTCGTCCTCTTTTCAGGTCAACCTCCAGATGTATCAGACCATCTCTGGGAAATGATTACCCCGAGCTTACTATCTGGTTTGTGAAAGAAAAAGGGGAAGGAGCCTCAGCAAGCTCCGAGGAAGATGAAGACCACCGGATCGACGCCTGATGAGCCAACCTCCGACAGGCACAAAAGGAAAGAGCCAGAAGTCTCGATTGACCCTCGGCCTGATTCACGGACGAGGGCAAGGGTCGAGGCGTCTGAGGGGATCGCCTCCTCTTCCAACATGGGGGCCTTTTGGTCCCAAAATTTGACAATACTGAAGGTCGAGCCGTCTTCTCTTATTGCTAACTTGAGGGCAGCCAAAGCGTCAATGTTTTCTGCTCCCTCGGCTGTCGATTATGAATTCCTATCTAAGATGCCTCCGACGAAGGTGTATGATTATGGTCTGCACAATCTGGCCCAGGTACTTGTCTTACTTCATTCCCTTAGTTGTATTATTTCATAAACTGTTTCCTCGGCCTCTTAACGAGTGTCTTTCATTTTTCCTGTGCAGTCTGTCTGTGCCTTTACCTCGGCCACTAAGTGGATGGCTGAGAACCAAGCGAAATTCCATGAAGCTAAGAGGGCTATTCAGCACGAGGCTGATCTTCAGGCTGAGCTTGAGACTGCTAGGGCTAAGTTAGAGAGCACCAGGACTGAGCATGCGAGGATCCTGGATGAGCTGACGAGGCAGCATGATGTAGACATGGCGGCCAAGGACTTGCTTATAAAGGAGAGGGATAAGGCCTTGACCAACATGGGGGTTCAGCACAAGACCGATCTTGAGGCGTCTATCAGGAAAGCCGAGGCTGATCCTGTGGAGGCCTACAAAATCTCGGACGAGTTTCAAGGCTTCGGCCTTGAATACTTAGAGAGGGGAATCAGGACGGCCTGCCGATGGTTCGTCCTCAAGTTTGGTGATGTCGTCTCTTCGGTTTGGCCCTCCATCGAAGCAGTCCAACTGGACGACCCTCTGATTGTTGAGGCCTTGGACCAGGTGGAGTCTCAAGTGCATGTTGAGGGTATTGGCACGTCTGAAGATCAGCCAGTTTTGGTCATTGAGGAAACCCCTCTTATAGATGTTGAGGCCCTGCCCTCTGATGCTGCTCAATAGGGTGGTTGTCTGTAGCCCACACCCTCTTAGTGTAATCAATATTTTTGTACTCTATTTTGTAGAACACTTTGTAATATTTCATTTATATTATCATCTCTCTTGTTGTCTTCCATATTTGTCTCTCATTTGATTTGTATTGTGATTATTTATATGAACTCATGAAGTCCTTCCTCATCTTTCTTGAGGACAATGGTGGGGTCGTCCCCACCATTGACCCTCATTATAGCCGAGGGTTGTAACGACCAAATTAATGGTTTTAATCAATGTATTCCCTCGTCTTTCTTGAGGTCAATGGTGGGGTCGTCCCCACCATTGACCCTCATTATAGCCGAGAGTTGTAATAACCAAATTAATGATTTTAACCAAGTGTTCCCTCGTCTTTCTTGAGGACAGTGGTGGGGTCATCCCCACCATTCACCCTCATTATAGCCGAGGGTTGTAATAACCAAATTAATGATTTTAACCAAGTGTTCCCTCGTCTTTCTTGAGGACAGTGGTGGGGTCATCCCCACTATTGACCCTCATTATAGCCAAGGGTTGTAATAACCAAATTAATGATTTTAACCAAGTGTTCCCTCGTCTTTCTTGAGGATAGTGGTGGGGTCATCCCCACCATTGACCCTCATTATAGCCAAGTGTTGTAATAACCAAATTAATGATTTTAACCAAGTGTTCCCTCGTCTTTCTTGAGGACAGTGGTGGGGTCGTCCCCACCGTTGACCCTCATTATAGCCGAGGGTTGTAGTAACCAAATTAATGATTTTAACCAAGTGTTCCCTCGTCTTTCTTGAGGACAGTGGTGGGGTCATCCCCACCGTTGACCCTCATTATAGCCGAGGGTTGTAGTAACCAAATTAATGATTTTAACCAAGTGTTCCCTCGTCTTTCTTGAGGAAAGTGGTGGGGTCGTCCCCACCATTGACCCTCATTATAGCCAAGGGTTGTAATAACCAAATTAATGGTTTTAAAGTTTTTAAAGTATTCCCTCGTCTTTCTTGAGGACAGTGGTGGGGTCGTCCCCATCATTGACCCTCATTATAGCCCAGGGCTATAATTACCAAATTAATGGTTTTTAATGAAATCTTCCCTCGTCTTTCTTGAGGGCAATGGTGGGGTCGTCCCCACCATTGAGCCTCATTATAGGCGAGGGTGGGCTTGGCTGCTTTAATTGAACATAAAATGAGGGACCAATATGACATTCTCATTAACTTTCTAAGTGTTCTGTCGGAGCAACACATTCATTACAACTGTCATCCGATAGGTCTTTACAAAATTACTGATAGTATTTCTTTAAATGATCTGCATTCCAGGGGTTGGAAAAGGGTTCCCCTTCTAGGTTTTCTAGTCTATAGGTCCCTGGGACAACCTCGTCGATGACCCTATATGGGCCGTGCCAATTAGGATGGAGCTTATTGGGCTTCTGCCAAGTCGTTTTGAGGACCAAATCCCCTACTGCAATTGGTCTTTGCTTCACTCTCTGATTGTAAAACCTTGCGGTCCTCTGCTGGTAGGCGGCTTGCCTTATCTCGGCGTCTTCCCTCCTTTCCTCAATGAGATCCAAGTCCAGCCTCCTCTCTTCCATATTTCTATGGGGGTCATACATTTGGACCCTGTGGGTAGGAAACCCGATCTTAGTGGGGATGACGGCCTCTGAGCCATAAGCCAGCATGAACGGGGTTTCTCCGGTGGAGGTCTTTGCCGTCGTCCTGTAGGCCCACAGCACAACATATAACTCTTCAACCCATGTTTCTTTTGCCTCTTCAAGTCTTTTCTTGATCTCGTCTAGGATCGTCCTATTTGTAACTTCTGTTTGCCCATTGGCCTGAGGTTGACCTGGAGTAGAGAAGAATTATTTGATACTCACCCTTTCACAGTACTTCTCTAGAGATGTATTCTTGAATTGAGTCCCGTTATCTGAGATTAGGGTGTTGGGGAGACCATATCTGCATATAATATTTTTCTAGATGAACTGGAAGGTCTTCTGCTCTGTAATCGTGACCATCGGCTCTGCCTCCACCCATTTTGAAAAATAGTCAATTGCTACGATGAGGAATCGAAAGTTATTGGCTGCCCTAGGCAAGGGTCCTACTAGGTCAATCCCCTACACTGCGAATGGCCATGGGGATGTAATAGAAGTAAGAGGCTGATGGGGTTGGTGAGGGATGGTGGAAAATCTTTGGCATTTGTCACACTTTTTTACACATGCCGCGGCATCTTTCACCAAGGTCGGCCACCAGTAGCCTTGGGTGATCACCCTCTTCGCTAAGGACCTGCCCCCAATGTGGCTTGAACATGATCCTTTGTGCACGTCTTGCAAAATGGATGGGACTTCAGACGGGTGCATACACCTAAGTAATGGGAGCAAGAACCCCTTTTTGTACAAGGTGTCTCCGATGACGGTGAATTTTGCGGCTCTGTATCTTAACTTCTTCATTTCTTGCCTTGATTCTCGCATCTCCCCCTCTTTAATGTATCTGATCAGGGGGTCCATCCATGAATCTTCCTTAGCAATACTCAGGAAAGTGCCGAGTGTACCCTCGGCATCTTTAATAGTCGGTCGAAGCAAAATTTCCACTGGGACTGTCCTCCTAATGTCTGTCCTAGTTGCTGAGGCCAGCCTGGCAAGTGCATCGGCTCGGCTATTATCATGCCTAAGTATCCTCTTCAATTTTGCTTCTCTGAAGCTCTTCAGTAATGACATTAATTTCTCAAGGTACTTGGCCATTCGCTCGTCCTTGGCCTCCTATGCTCCTAGTATCTGATTTATTACCAACCTTAAATCACTATGGACCAAAATTCGGACGACACTAAGAGACTTGGTCAAGGAGAGTCCAGCTATCAGGGCCTCATATTCAGATTCGTTGTTCGAGGCTTTGAAGTTAAACCTTAGGGCGTACTCAATGTCTATGCCATCGGGGGTTGATACTATCAATCCAGCCCCACTTTCGTTATCGCAGGAGGACCCATCAACGAAGAGGCTCCACACAGTCTTTTCCTTTGAGAAATTTCCCTCGGTGAGGGATCCCTGTCTAAAGAGGTATCTTCCCTCCTCATTTTCAGCCACTTTACTTCTAGCGGTGCCTGCCTCAGCCTTATCTATAGGTGTGTCGGTGAGCCTGTCTTGTTGGGTATCTGTCCTCTCGAGGCTCTCATCCTCGGCTCCACCATCTTCCCAAGTAAACTCGGGCATGAAATCTGCCAATGCTTGCCCCTTAATGGCTGTCCTAGGCTGATACACAATGTCAAACTCCCCCAGCTCTATAGCCCAGGCCATTAACCTGCCTGATTTTTCTAGCTTGTGCAGGACCTGCCTAAGAGGAGAGTCAGCGAGGATGATCATTGTGTGGGACTGGAACTATGGCTTCATCTTTCTTGATGCATGGATTAAGGCATAGTCTAACTTCTCCATCCTTGGGTATCTTTGCTCTGCTCCCTGGAGTGCCTTACTGTTGAAATATACTGGCCTCTGTACCCCGTCTTCGTCTCTGACGATTGCAGCGCTAATGGATGACCCTGAGACAGCTAGATACATATAGAGTCGCTCACCCTGCACTGGTCATGACAAGAGCAAGGGAGACCCTATGTATGATTTTAGCTCCCTGAAAGCCTCATCACACTTTTCACTCCATTCGAAGGCCTTCCTGAAGACCTTGAAGAATGGCAAACACTTGTCTGTGGCTCTGGATACGAACCTATGCAAAGCAACCACTCGCCCCATGAGCCTCTGAACGTCTTTGATGGTCTTGGGGGTCTTCATTTCCAGGAGGGCCTTTATTTTCTCAGGGTTGGCCTCGATGCCTCTTTGGTTGACAATGAACCCCAAGAATTTCCCTGCTCCGACCCCGAAGACACACTTGGTTGGGTTGAGCTTCATCTGATATTTTTCCATCGTATTAAAGGTACTCTCCAGGTCGGCCACGTGATCCTCTGCCTTCAGGCTCTTAGTCAGCATGGCATCTACATATACCTCCATAGACTTTCCAATTTGGTCTTCGAACATTTTATTTACGAGGCGCTGATACGTTGCCCTTGCATTCTTTAGGCCAAAGGGCATGACCCTATAACAGTATGTCCCCTTGTCTGTAATGAAAGCTATCTTCTCCGAGTCTTTAGGGTTCATAAAGATATGGTTGTATCCTGAATAGGCATCCCTGAAGCTCAAGAGCTCATGGCCTGCGGTAGCGTCTACCATCTGATCAATGTGGGGGAGAGGGAAGCTGTCTTTGGGACAATGCTTGTTGAGGTCGGTGAAGTCCACACACATTCTCCACTTCCTGTTGGCCTTTGGGACAATGACGGCGTTGGATAGCCACTCGGGGTAGATGACCTCCATGATAAACTCAGCATCTTCTAATTTCTTGACCTCGTCCCTTATGACCTCATATTTTTCTCGAGAGTAAATTCTCCTCTTCTTCTTTATTGGCTTCGCACCCTCTACCACGTTGAGCTTGTGGCACATGATTTCAGGGTCGATCCCTGGCATATCTGTATGACTCCATGCAAAGACACTATGTCTTCTTCTCAGCAGCTTGATGAGGCCTTCCTTGATATTTAGCTTCAGAGACTTACCGACTTGGACGGTTTTTTCTGGATCATCCTCATTGAGGATGATGGATTCTACCTCTTTCGCGACCTCTCCTTTCTTCAGTTTTTTCTCATCCCTGGGGTCAAGGGTGACAATATTGTAAGTAGCTGTTGCCTTCTTATGCGCCTCTCTTTCTTTGGCGAAGTTGAAATAACACTCCCGTGCTGTCGTCTGGTCTCCCTGAACTTCCCCTACCCCGTAAGGGGTTGGAAATTTAATCATCTGATGGACCGTGGATGGCACAGCTTCAAACCCCTTGAGGGCTACCCGCCCCAGTATAATGTTGTAGGCCGAGAAGACATGTTCATCCAACGTAAAGAAGCTGACCTTCTTGATGAGCCATCTCGGCCACTCGTCCCCCATCCTGACATCGGCCTCATACACTCCAAGGGGATGAACCTTTTCCCCGCTGATCCCAATCAATGGGTGATGGTATGGGATGATCCTAGCACGACTGAGACCTAGGGCTTTGAAGCATGGCCAAAACATTACATCTGCAGAACTTCCCCCGTCGACCAGTATCCTCGGCATCTCACACTCGTGTACCCTAGTAGTGATGACGAGTGGGTCGTCGTGTGGGGCTAAGAGGCATTTAAAGTCCATTATTGAGAACCCCACTATCAGGGTGTCCATGTCGACCTTCTTTCTTTTTTCTGACTTTGCTTGCAGAGAGGTTGAGTGCGTAAATTTTGTCACTGCCTTGGCCTCAGCCACATGGGCCTTCATGTCGGTGACCTCTGACCCTCCTCCTGCCAGACCCCCGAAGATCATTCCCACTCCGAGCGAGATCATATTAAGCCTCTTGACAGGGCCTTGGTCGTCTCTCGGTGGGAGTTCAAGGTCATCCTCATCGTCAAAAGGGTCGTCCCCTCTTTTTTGAGGACCTTCTCTACATGCATCGCCTCGCTTCTTTCTGGGGTCGTCCCCTCGGCCCCTCTTGAAGGCACCTTTTTCAACGTACTTCCTGAGCTTCCCTTCTTTCAGCATCTTTTCAATCTCATCCTTTAGAGCAAAGAATTTGTCTATCACGTGGCCATGGTCTTGGTGAAATTCACACCATAGGTTTTTATTCCTCTTGTTGGGGGCTGCCCTCAATTTCTCAGGCCACTTCAGGGACCGATCACTCTTTATCTCATTGAGAATATGTTCACAGCTGACCGTTAGAGGGGTGTAACCAACGAACTTGTCGTCCGTAGACCTCTTCTTCCCCCCTTTGTTCTTCTTAGGGTACTTACCCCCACTGGTGGCTCCTTTCTCATCTTCGTACTTTGCGGCCATCGCCTCTTCGACGTTCATCACCTTTCCTACTGTTGACAGCAATTCATCCATTATCCTCGGAGGGTTTTCAGCAAGCTTCCATAGCATCTTCCCCTTCTGGAGTCCTCCAATGAGGGCGGTCATGGCTATGCTCTCCTCATAGTCCTCCACCTCTAAGTTTTCTTTGTTAAATCTGGCTATGTAGTCCCTTAGACTCTCATTCTTCCCCTGCTTAACATAGAGCAGGTGTGTGGTTTTCTTCTGTGGTCTCACCCCAAAGAAAAAGTTGTGGATGAACCGGTCTGCCAGCTCCTTAAAGTTTTCAATGGAATTTTTTGGGAGAGACATATACCAGACATGTGCAGCCCCCGTCAGAGTACCAGAGAAGGCACGAAATCTCATCTTATCTGAGATAGAGTATATGTTTGTCGCTGATTGATACATCTCAATATGGTGGACATGGTTGGTACTCCCGTTATATCTTGGGGTGACCGTAGGTGGCTTGAACTTTGATGGCGTAGGGAAGTTTACTATCTTTGCCACAAAGGGTGAGCCTATGGAGTATCCTCTCTGAAGAGGGTCCCGACTCTTCAGTATATCACCGATCTTATCCTCTAGTCGCTGGATCGAGTCATTCCAGGGCCTCGTAGGGTCGGACTGACCGATGTTATCCCACGCCGCCTCTTTAAGGTGGACAGAGGGTTCTACCGCGGTAGGCCTGTGCCGGCTGTTCACTTCCCCCTGGCCGTCGTCCCGTACTTGGGGTCGGCCCCCGTGGGGTCGGCCATCTGCTGCCTCCCTTCTGGACCTCGCAGCACTCCTTGATCTGGACAATTTTTCTCGCAGGTCATTTACTGGGCCCAACCTCTCAAAGGCCGCCCCCCTGCTCAGGCGATTAAAAGCAGAGCCTCTTGGGCGATCGTCAGGATTTGGTCTCCCGTACTTCCCTCTACTCTCCTGGAGAGGTCGTACAGTATTGTTGGAGACCTCATAGGGGTCCCATCATTCTATGGGGGCCTCCTCTCCTTCCAGATCATCATACCTGTCCTCAGGGCAAGGGTTCCTTGCCTCCCCAGGCGTAGACGCCGGGGGTCAGCAACATCCCTACGCCACTGAGGGGGTAGAAGATCTTTGCGTGGTGCCTGGGTTAGTCCCCTAGCTTCATGCTGCCCTGGAGCCGCTGCCGGAGTAATCATCTCAGGTGATACCCCTGGTGGTCTTAGTATGTTCTGGCTTAGAGATATGAACTTCTCCTGCATGATCCGCTGTCTTGCTGCCAGAGACTTCAAGGCTGCCGCCACATCGGCCATCTCAGACTGAGGTGGTAGCTGACTGGAACTGGGTCCTACTCCACTATTCGGTGGAGGGAGTGGTGGTGGTGGCATCTCTGGTGCCATGTGTTCGAGCTGTGAACAACTGAACTGGAAAAAGGACTGGTGAGCTTGAGAACCTTAATGGGTCTCTTTCAATGGTGAAACATCTCCTCTTAGGGGGAGTGCTAGTTCACTACCAACGTGCCCAGTGAGGTCAAGCTTTACAAGGGAAGAGATGTCTTCTCGTTCCCACCGATTGCGCCAAACTGATGATGCTGAAATCTAGCACCACCAGATAAGTAATGATGAGCTCAAACAATAGTAACCATGGAAGCCATAGATGTATAGGTGTGTAAGTATGTAGAAGGAGGTGAGTATAAGAGGAATAAGACAATGGTGTATAGTGGTTCAGCCAATTTTTCCTACATCCACTCGGAGTGTGTGATCCACTAAGTATGGGCACTAATGGCCTTGGATACAATGCACATAAGCTCCCTCTCTCTCTACTGTGTGTACAAGCAGAGTTTTTGCTAGGGTTACAATTATCGATCCTCCCTTGTAGGGTTGTAGGTGACAAGTATATATAGGTCTTGGGGGGTGTAGTGTACCCACCAAGTATGCATGGTGCATGTGAATGATGATCTAGCCAATCTCATGTTGACACCTGTAGATGCCACTTGTGAATAATGATGACACAATATTCCCTCACGTGAGGGGTGATATTGTTATAATGGTTTTCCACGTGCCATGTGAGCCTCACGCGCACTGTTCCACGCATCTCCCTAACCACGCCCTGTGATGATGTCACCCTCGACCTATGATGTGAGGCTGAGGGCAAAGTTCCCTCTGGCAACGAGTCTGGCCCAATTTAGGCCTCGTACTGTCGTGCCCTCGGAGGGTCGTCTGTGCCTATGGAGGGTCGGCCCCTGGAGGGTCGTCTGGGCCTGATGGAGGGTCGGCCCCTTGGAGGGTCGTCTGGACCTGATGGAGGGTCGGCCCCTTGGAGGGTCGTCTGGGCCTGATGAGAGGTCGGCCCCTTGGAGGGTCATTATGGTTGAAGACACCCTCGGCCTGGCCGAGGGTTTACATGGGCATATCATCTAGCATCACAGATTGAGGTTCACGGCTATGGGTTGTGACCATTTCTTGGTATGGGTCACGACTATGGGCCGTGACTACTAGGCAGTATACATCCCACTTAGCTTCATCAATGGGTCGCGGTGGGTGAGTCACGGCTCTAGGCCGTGACCACTGTTAATCCTAAAACAAAACAAAGCATCTCAAATTCTCATTTCCCCGCTCATTTTGTTTATTTTTCTTCCCCAAACTGTGGAAAAGGTGCGCTGTTGGGTATGGTCCATACTGTATGGAGTTATTTCTTCCCCAAATGCTGGTAGTAGGTGCGAGGTCTCTTCCCCAAACGCTAGTAGCAGGTGCGGGTGTTAAAGGGTTCGCATGGCCATGTATGGAGGTTCAGCGAGTTTTTTAGGAGGGCAAAGAATTTGGTTGGTTCATTGAGGGTTATTGAGGCAGGGGCAATTTGGGTTTTAGGAGATGGGTATCTCGGGTATCGATTTTGGCTCTCACTCTTTTATTTTGCAATATATTATTGATGTCATTATAAACCACAACCCTTTCTCTCTATCTACTAAATATACAATTTATGAGCAAAGTGGTGGCTGCTTGATACTAGAGTTATGATAGTGTAATGGAGGTCAGTCAAATGGATTCGATTAAGGTAACTCTTAATCTCTTTATTTTAGAAAATTATCAGATTAGAACTCTACTCCAAATCTGATGAGTTTGTTTGGGTTTGATTGGTTGGGAAATGATAATGTCTAAGCCTCCATTCCACTTTGGCGTTTGAAGATGGGCCAGGGTTTGATAGATTAGTGAAGGAAGAGGAATGGGTTCTTTATTTTTTAAAAGTATTTTGTAATGTCTGTAGTAAAATAATGGGTGTTAAATGTTTGCATAATTTGTCAATTTTAAAAATTTATTTTCATAATTTGTATCTTCTTTTTTCTTAGGAACATTTTCAGTTAGTAATTTTCTTTTCATTTTCATATCATCGATAAAAAAATTGTTGTGCTATAATTTTGTTTATCACTTCATCAAATATTTTGTGTGCTATATTTTGAAATTTTAAACTAGCATCATACATTACTTGGCTGTATTTGTTGTTTGTACTGTAGGATCAAACATTTGGGGTGTTATATCTTTGAATTTTATACTAACATCATACATTACATGGTTGTCTGTTGTTTGTCCCGTAAGTGGTGACAAAATTGATAATAACGTTATGGAGACTTTTATTTAGGACACTTTTGGGCCAACACACAGCAATCTGCCATGACCCCTCTGGGCCGTAACCATTTTTTGGCCGCGGACTTAGGCCGCGACCCATGAAATTGGTCACGCCCAAAATGGTCACTGCCCAAGTCCACGACCCACAGTTTTGGTCAGGGATTTTGGTCATGACCAATCAACAGTTTTGGTGTAGTGCATGTCGAGTTTTATAATCAAATTGGAACCCCGTACTTTCTTCCTAAATGATGACATCAATTCTTGGGCTAAAAGCACATTATCAAGTATAGAACGCGCCTTAATGAAACCTGATTGGGATGGAGAAATAATTTTAAGGAGAAATTATAAAGACTTAGGACGTAAATCTTCGCAATTTTCTGGCCTATCAACCTTAAGAATCAAAATGATATTTGTGGAAGTCCAACTCATCGGCATAACGTCGCCCAAGAAAAAGGAAGTTATTGCTTTGAGAAGATCATCTTTAATAATGGACCAACAATTTCTAAAGAAAAAATGGTTAAATCCATCTGGACCCACCGCTCTGTTATCATTCAACTCGAAAATAACATCCTGAATCTCTTCTAAAGTAGGAACATCATCAACATGGAATTATCACATGATGACACTGACTTCGGTATGCAGTCCTAGATATCGCCCTCACCATCTAGAAACTGAGAATGAAGACTACTGTGGCCAACACCTAATATGGAATCCACCACGAAAAAATTGGTTTCCCTGTAACTGTTAAACACAACAGTTAACAACTGAGAATGAAAACCACTGCTATCATGCAGAATTGCAGCGTCGTTAGACCTATACGGATCATTGTTAACATCATTTCTCAGTAGCATCTGAAAATAGTTAACTAGGACTTTCTCCACCCCCATCCTTATCCTCCATCCAATGACCTTCATTATCTTGAATACTATTAACATTAAGAATCGCTCTTTTTTTCTTCATGATCCCATGAATTTTTTTTGTATTAGTGTCACCCTCCAAAGCCCATTTGATTTTTGATTTTTGATTTTTGTTTCCAGAAATATTCTTCCACCTTTAAATCTTTTAAGTAATCCTCTTGAATTCTATGGAATTTGATTCTGTTAATCGAGGTAGGGTCTGCATCAAACTCGACTTCATGCCTCAAACTGTCATCTTTCGCTTTTTGAGCCACCCGAAAAATATCACCGTATTTAGAAGAAGACCAAATTTTCAGAAAAGACTTAACTCTCTTAAGTTTCTTTGCAAAAATAGAAAGAGGCTTGCCCTTTATCTCAAAAGACCAAGCTTGTTTCACCACTTGGAGGAATTCTTCATCTTTCACCCCAAAAGAAATAAATCTAAATGGTTTCGAAGAATTAGATTTAATCTCTTTGAGTTTGAGAAGAAGAGGACTATGATCCGAATTAGATCTATGGAGATGAACCGAACTAATAAATTCCCCGTCAAGCCAATTAGAATTTCCAACCATTCTATCAAGCCTAGCCTAAATACGAGCATTACCTTCATGATTGTTTCACCACGTGAATCTTGAACCGTTGAAAGGAGTTTCTTGCATCCCAACATTAATGAGAGATAAATTGAAATCCATCATACCATACCAATTAACTTCATTACCTCCAATATTTTTGTCCTGGTTAGCCACAATATTGAAATTGCCACCCATAATCCATTTCATATTAACAAGCAAAGATAAGTACTCAATATCCTCCCAAAGTTCCAATCTATCAACCCTATTACATTCTACATAAATGGCCGTGAATAAGAAAGGATCCTCAAAAAGTTTGTTAGACACCCAAAAGGATAAATCTTGAACCCCATTTTTAGCCACATTAACTATCCAATTATTTTTGTAAAGAATCCAAATCTTATTAGAAGTATTAGCGAGACCACCCCAAAAATTCAACTTCTTACAAACTTCTTCCAAATTAGTTTCATTAATCTTGGGCTCTAAAAATGCCAAAAAATAAATAGAGTGAATACGGATGAGTCTTTTAGGTCTACGGATTGATGGGTCATTACCCACACCCCAAATGTTCCAAAAAATGAATTGAATCATTTGGCAAGGAAAAGTTTCAAAGCTTTAGTGGCATTACCTCCTGAACGAGTTTTAAAGAACGATGGTTTACATGCGAATAATCTTTTCTATGTCATCTTTTCTTGACCACAGAAAATTCGCCATCCCCCGCATTCGAACCCGCAAAAATTTATTTCTTGTCAAGTCTTGGAAATCTCCCATGTAATCCTTTTGAAAAGGTCTCCCAATCATCATTGATCTCCTTCACCAAGTTTGTTTCAGAGTCTGATGCGTATATGTGTGTGTGTGTGTGTGTGTGTACGTGAGTATGTGTGTGTGAATGTGTGTGTACCTGTGGATATGTGTGTGTATATGTGTGTATATATCTGTGTATGTGTGTGAATGTGTGTATACTTTATTTTTTTAAGAAAAGGGGATGTTTTATAATTTCATATTTTGATTGGGTATGTTATATTTAGGGATTGAAATTTATTAGGTATTGTTAACATTGACTGGAATTTTTATTTAGAGTTTGAAATTAATTACATTATTTAATGGTATTGTCATTATTTGTATTGACTGAATGTGGTTACTTAGGGATTAAAATAAATTGCATTATTTAAGGATATTGTCATTTCGGTCTTGAAATTTATTTAGAGTTTGAAATTAATTGAGTATTATTAGTATTGACTAAATGTGGTTACTTAGGTATTACAATAAATTTCATTATTTAAGGGTATTGTCATTTAGGGCTTGGTATTTATTTAGAGTTTGAAATTAATTGAGTATTTTAGGTTCCTTACCCACCGACTCAAAATCCTTTCCATTCTCAAAACCTTAATCAGACTAATATACCCTTATACCTTAACCGTAGGACTCACATCCACGTCCTCGTATATTTTTTTTAGGAACAATGAGGCACGGTGATAATCACTAGCAACAAGAGTTGAAGAGATTGCAATTGGACCACACACGTAACTCTTTTATTAGTGAGAATCATATAAAGGGTACTCCTATTTATAGGTATGGAAATAAAAAGATCGAACAATTTAACTACCTTGTAAATCGTGGAGTTAATCTCCAGCAAGGTTACGTGTTCGATCGTATTCTATTTTCCCTACCAGAAAATTGGGATCACGTTATACAAAATATATTTCATGCACATAATCCCGATGTAGCCCTGACCTTGGTTAAGTTGTTGGATAAGACGGAAAACAAATCCACCCATTGTGCATACAACTTCGTACAGAGAGCATTGACGTAGACTATGATGTGTCGCGCCATCTGCACATTAAATTGAATATTGCCAAAAAGTTGAGAAGGATGGGATTCGGAGTTCACATCATAGATATCTACACATGAATCATAGATACCCTTCCTCCTAGTTGGCCATGTGCAAAGATTCATAGGTTCTTAAAAACTAATACCGAATGGATGAAGATCAGACACATTGAATATATTCTAAAGTCTTACTGTAAAAGGATATATATATATATATATATATATATATATATATATATATATATATATATATATATATATTCATAAGCTTGATTAATTAGTTATAATTTCTTATTATAATTATTTAGTCACTTATCGTTTTTCATTTTTATAGATAATGTTGGGAGGAAACAACCCAAGGGTACCAAGTGCTGAGGTGACATCGCAACGAGGTTCACCATCTCGTGCACAACCCAAATTCTCAACACCAATGTATGAGAAATACCTAAATCCACCAATGATTCCCTCCTCACTAATTCCAACTTCAACTGCTCTGACGCCCTCATCCAGCACTCCCATTGCTCCATCGCCCCATCCAATGCCGTCGAAGCCTCCCGCTCAATAAAAACTAATCCCATTGGCTTCTCCCTTCTCGATAATAACCCGACGGATGATAGCAATGACGTGATGAAATTTAAATCCCGGTGTTTGGTGCTAGGAAAAATGAACGCGGGAGCTGGTGGACCAAATAAATGGAACCTGTTTAACAAAATTATCAAAGATGACATATACGATCAACTCTGCAAGTAATTCTCATTTCCTGATCATTCCAACAATAAGGTTTTATCTCGGGTTATTGAATCATTGAGGGCATACAGGAGAAACCTTCGGAAGAAATATTTCCTAAAGGATGCAATGAGCTCCGATATTTTGTCTTTGAAAGAGAGAGTGCCTCCCAGTGTTGAAATTTCAGTGGAGCGTGGAATAAGTTTTTAGAGAATGAGGCGAAGGAGAAAAAGTTGGTCCAAAGGGAGCAAAATAAAAAAATAGGTCACAAAAAACTGATATCCATAGGCTGGGATCCAAATCATATGAGGGTTTGAAGAATGAATGGGCGAGTAGGACAATGGATGGTCCAGATGCGGGTAAAAACCCTAATTGATTTAACTTATTCATTCATGTTCGACGAGACAAAGATAATAAATTCCCGTCACACTTGGATGAAATGCTTGAATCAATAGAGGCCATCAGCAGTTAGTCAAGTTCGAACCCTAATGACGATTTGACCTTGATAATGATGCCCTCACCTAGACCTTTGAAACGGAAAAAAGGGTGAGGATGAGAGGTGTTGGCTCATATATTCCAAAAAAAAAATCAACAGATTGCACCTCTCGTGGATGAGTTTTTTTAATCAATTATTATTTCTCGTCCAATGAGGAACGATAGTTCAAGATCAATGGGGATGTTCAGGATATCAAAAATAACCTGTGAATGTTGATGAATTAAATTGGGCAACTTCCGTCCCTTTTCCAAAATTATGGGGTCCCAACGTCGCCTCCTCAAGGTTACCCTCACCCTACTCCTCAATGTTTTTCCTATCATCCTCATCTAACATTCCCCTCCCAAATGCCGCCTCATCCAACATTCCCCTTCCAAATTCCACCTCATCCAATATTCCCCACCTAAATATGTCCTCATACAACATTCCCCTCTCAAATGCCGACTCCTTTAACATTCTCATTCCCTGTGCCTCCGCTTGTCACGAGACTTGGATCATCATCAACAACTCAAGGTGAGTATGGAGAGAAGTACCATTTCAAATACTTGAGCAATAAGAGAGGGTTACTGGGTTGTTCAAACTCATATCCAGGGTTGTCGGAACTCCAGTACAAAACCTACCTTTGGATATGGGTAAGGATCAAATACAGGTCGATGAAATATACAACGACTCCAGAGACGTACCTGATGATGCTGAAAATCAACACCACCAGGTCAGGTGTTTGCAAACTCAATACAGGTGCAACAATGGCAACACAGCTATATGAATAAGACAAGAATGAGGTGAGGATAAGAGGAATGGCACCCGAATATGAGTGGTTCAGCCAATGTGGCCTACGTCCACGGTGAGTGTGTGAGAGTAATATCACTGAAAGAAGGCACTAATGGCCGTGGTTACAACCTCTCAAGCTCTCTCTCTCTCTACTGTGTATATTTAGACAGTTTTTGCTAGGGTTTTTATCCCTCGATCCCTTTGCAAGGTAGGGGGTGATCCCTTTATATAGTGACTAGGGGATGTAATGTACCCCCTATGCATGTAATGTGCATGTGCATAGTTTCCTCACCAATGGGAATGTGCCACCTGTCATGGGCACATGTAGATAATGATGATGAAATATTCCCCCACGTGTGGGGAATAATCTTGTTATAACTGATTTATGCCCAGGTGTCCTTATCTAAACGTCAACAGATGCCTGGTAGTCATGTTGGTGAATGGCCTCGGCCTAGGAGAGGCCGAGCTGTAAGGGTTGGTCGTCCGCTCAATCCGTGAGGTGTCATGGGATGTCTCGGCTTTATGTCAGCCGAGGTGTATGCCCGTGTCGGCCTTAGCCGAGTCACTGGCGTGTTGATGGTAAGCGA
Organism: Sambucus nigra; assembly: GCA_949130495.1. NCBI lineage: Eukaryota > Viridiplantae > Streptophyta > Magnoliopsida > Dipsacales > Adoxaceae > Sambucus > Sambucus nigra. The sequence goes on from OX422209.1 coordinate 122,391,419, forward strand.
TGCCTCTGGTAACCTCGGCTTCCTCCGAGGTAAGGTTCATGTTGAAGGTGAATGTAGAGCTTCTTGTCATCTTGGCCTACTGTTGACCGGGGTTACTATTCCTTGGTACCTGGGGTTGATGTTGGCGTCTGTGATATGAGAAGTGTCCCCGGGGGGGTGTATGTGGAAGTGTCGGCCTGGGCCGAGGTAGACTTGGCCGAGGGATGATATCGTGGCCCCGATGCACTGGTGGGTTGGCCATCATCTCGGCTTTCATCTCGGCCGAGGTAGGCACCTCCTGGCCGAGGCCATACTTGGGTATATCAATCACCCCCCAGCCCTTAGTCATTTGCGAGAGTGGGTGACTAGGGGGTTCTTGCCTCCGAGGTCTACTCACCCCAAAGTCAATACCTGCATGACACTTGTCCGTTGCCAAGGCGTGCCCACTTGGTTGGCACATGTTCAGTTGTCCCTTGGGCTTCCCAAGGCAATGATGAGCCTTGGGAATCGTGCCCAAGTATTTAAAGGTTAAAACCTTTCTTTTTCTTCTTCTTCCTCATTTCTCTCCTGTTCAAGCGATTGCTCCCCTGTTTTCTGCAAAAAATTTCTTCGAAGTTGGCCTCTGCTCCAGCGATTGTTCCGCCGAGGGATACCTCACTTCCTACGCGATACTCTCCGCCTTATTCACCAATCTCACCTTCAGGTATCCTCCCTCTCCATTTCCTTCGTTTTTGATATTTTTTATCTTAGGTTTTCCGGCTAGTTCTTGAGTTTTCCGGTGAGATCTTGAGTTTTCTGGTGAGCCAGGCTTCCTGTATAAGTTCTTTGGTTTGATCTCTAATTCCCTTAACTTTTCAAGCCATATTTGTTTGTAGTTTTTAGGATATTCCCAAGTTTAGGGTCTGCCAAAGCCTTCGATCGTCCCCAGATGCTCAGACCCTTGTACCAACTTCTTGAAGACTTCCCATCTCTAAAAGAAAAGACCTTAGATAAAATTAGACAAATAGAGAGAGCTCAGGAAGAAGCTCGTAGGTCACAAGAGTCCCCTATCAGACCCCTCTTTCCTCCACCTCTCAAGGTGGTATACCCTCGTCCTCCTAAAATTTTTTACCAAACAGACGTCTCTGCCAACAATTTGCCGATGTCCGAGTCTGAGTCTTCCACCTCTGATCCAATGTCAGTGGACTCTTTCCAAGAGGCCATGGACTTCACTACTAAGGCTGATCAGAACCCTGACCATGCCGAGGTCTCCAGTCGCGCCTCGTCTCAAAATGGCACAAGTACCTCTGGTTCTTCTTCAGAGGTTGAGCTTTTAGAGCCAAATGTGGTTGTGCCCCTATTCTAAATGCTATTCCATTGTCGGCCGTCACCGAGGCCGAGTTTGCTCAGAGGTTCCCCGGTAACCCGTCCACGTCTGCTCCAGCCGACGTTGAGTCTGACGATGATGAGGAGGCCGAAAGTGATGTAGACACATCTGAGGCGGCTGAGTATGAGAGCACAATTACTGAGGTGGATCTACTGCACTTCAGGTACTTATACTCCATTAGCCCCTCTATCCACTTAAGGAGACCTCTGAGGGAAGAGAGGGCCTACCACGGTAGGGATGGAGAAATCTGCCTGTACGAGCAGATGTTCAAGTTTGGTTTTCATCTTCCCATCCATCCTGTCATTAGGTCCATTCTATCGTTCATTAACTTGGCCCCCTCGCAGCTCGCTCCAAATGCCTGGAGGGTTATTATAGGGGCTATCATCTTATGGAGGGCGGTTCATCACTCTGACCTCCCAGTGCAGGTCTTTGCTGGTTGTTACGTCCCTACCTCGGCCAAAAATCATCCGAGCTACTATCACTTTGTGGCTCGGAGGCCTGAGAAAAAGATGCTCCTGGTCACTCAGACTTCCAACCATAATTGGAAACCCAGGTACTTTTTTGTCTCAGGGCCGTGGGAATTTGGTTCTTCCATTCCCTCTTCCATCTTCGAGCCGAGAATACCTCGGAAATGGGGCAAAGTTACCATGGCTGCCAGGGCCGACCCTGGACTAAGTGTGCAACATGGCAAAAGGGTGAAGGCCCTGCAGGACCAAGGGGCCCATGGGATGTTTGTCAAGTTTGAGCATCTGCTGACCCCCCAGTATCTCTCGGGGACGAGCCTCGGCGGAAGTCCCTTAGCTGATTTTGGTAAGGATTTTTATTTTGACCAAGTGTAGCCTCTTATCATACGTACTTTATTTCCGACTCATATCTCTTTACTTTTGCAGAGAAACCACCAAACATTTCAGACGAGCTGTGGGAGATGGCAGCTCCAAGCTTGTATACACTCGTCAAGAAGACTGGCATGAACGCTCCTCCACCTGCTCCTTCAACATCCAAGTCTAAGAAGAGGGCACCTGAGGTCCATCCTCCTGAGGATCAGAGGCCGACCTCCAGAACCAAGAGGGCCTCAGATACTGCGATCCCCCTCACGGCCGACACGTTATCAGCACGTTTGGACCAGTTGAAACTGTCTGATAGCGTGGTCGGCCACAGCCGACAGGCCATGGACGTTCTGAACAATATGATGACCGAGGCCGACAAGCGTTTCTTCAGGGCCATGGACACTCCCCTAATGGTTGAGTTTGGTCTTCACCGAGTAGTCCAGGTATAACTTGTTCGTCTAAAGTGCAACATATGATTCTGCTTCTCATCTGACTTCTTTATTTACTGTGCAGGGTGCGGCTTCCATGTATCAACTGTCCAACTGGGCCCTGAGGAAATTGCCTCTCATCCAGAAGGGGCAGGAGGCTGAAAAAGTTGAGGGCACCCTGAAGGCCGACGTTGCTCGTCTGAGGATTGAGTTACAGGAGGCTGAGACCAAGGCTCAGACCTCTGAAAATAAGGCCCAATCCCTAGAGAAGGACATCTCTGCACTTGTTCAAAGTCATACCAGGGCCCTGAAGGACAAGGATGATGCTTTGCAGAGGAAGGTTGATGCTGCGGTGAAGGCTTCTCTTGCAGACGCCTCGGAGACAATAAATTCTGACTATAAGGTCTCCGAGGAGTTTGTAGGTTTTGGCCTGGAGTACCTTGAAAGGGGTATCAAGGCCACCTCCAAGTGGGCCGAGGTAAGGGAGGCCGAGGTTGGCACCATTAAGGCCTCAGATTTTGTGGGCCTCGGCCTTGCCGACGCCCAATTTGCCCAGGCCTTGCAGGAGATAGAGGATGAAGCTGCTGCCCCTGGTCAAACTGTTACTCTGGAAGGGGCTGACCTCGGAGAAACTGACCCTGCAAACGAAGTAGCCGAGGTGACCAATACCGAGCAGGCCAACCCTGAAGAGACATCAGACGTTCCTCATTCAGATGTTTAACTTGTATTTTCCATTTTTGGTTTTGACTTGTAATCTTGCATGTAATTTCTCATACTTAAATATTATGCAATTTCAAGCTTTTGTTGAATGCAAATCTCTCTTCATCTTTATTCGTGAATGTACATGAATGCTATGCACTCTGAAGTCATTACTGAATGTGGTGCCATAACTATTACTTAAGAGTCTGAGGTCCTCACCTAAGAGGTTATCCCCATAATAAATTTCACCAAATGAATGATGTTAAAAGTCTGAGGTACTCCAGCCGAGATGTCTGAGCTCCGACCTCGTCACCACCAAGTGGTGTTATGAGGGTCTGAGGTCAGCACCTAGGCCGAGGTAAGCCTCATAATGTCATCAAATTAATGATGTTTAAGGTCTGAGGTCCTCACCTAAGAGGTTATCCCCATAATAAATTTCACCAAATGAATGATGTTAAAAGTCTGAGGTCCTCCAGCCGGGATGTCCGAGCTCAGACCTCGTCACCACCAAGTGGTGTTATGAGGGTCTGAGGTCCTCACCTACGCCGAGGTAAGCCTCATAATGTCATCAAATTAATGATGTTTAAAGTCTAAGGTCCTCCAGCCGAGATGTCCGAGCTCAGACCTCGTCACCACCAAGTGGTGTTATGAGGGTCTGAGGTCATCACCTAGGCCGAGGTAAGCCTCATAATGTCATCAAATTAATGAGGTTTAAAGTCTGAGGTCCTCCAACCGAGATGTCCGAGCTCAGACCTAGTCACCACCAAGTGGTGTTATGAGGGTCTGAGGTCATCACCTAGGCCGAGGTAAGCCTCATAATGTCATCAAATTAATGATGTTTAAGGTCTGAGGTCCTCACCTAAGAGGTTATCCCCATAATAAATTTCACCAAATGAATGATGTTAAAATGAAACAAGGATTTGCCATGGAAATTGATCTTTATTCACAACCTCTTCTCAGTAAGATGGTACATTTACAATTGACAAAATAGATGCAACATTATATGAAATATCTCTTTAGGTGGTCGGCATTCCACGGGTTGGTGAAGGGTTCTCCCTCTAGGTTCTCTAACCTATACGTGCCAGGCAAAACCTCTTCCGTTACTCTGTAGGGGCCATGCCAGTTCGGGTGAAGCTTGTTTGCTTTCTGTAGGGTCTTTTTAAGGACCAGATCTCCTACCGCAATGGGTCTTGCTTTTACCCTTTGATGGTAGAATTTTGCTGCCCTCTGCTGGTAGGCTGCTTTCCTGACCTCTGCGTCTTCCCTTCTTTCTTCAATAAGGTCCAAGTCTAACCTCCTCCTTTCCCCATTGCTGTCCTGATCATAGGTCTGAATCCGATGAGTTGGTAGGCCTATCTCCGTTGGTATGACGGCTTCTGAACCGTGTGCCAGCATGAATGGGGTTTCTCCCGTGGGTGTCCTTGCTGTGGTCCTGTAAGCCCATAGCACAGCGTAAACCTCTTCTATCCATCTCCCCTTCGCGTCTTCTAACTTCTTCTTGATTCCATCCAAGATTTTCCTATTTGTGACTTCAGTCTGGCCATTAGCCTGGGGTCGACCAGGGGATGAGAAGAACCGTTTAATCCCCACACTTTGGCAATACTTCTCTAAGGAGGCGTTCTTGAACTGGGTCCCATTATCTGAGATGAGCGTGTTTGGGAGACCATATCTACATATGATGTTCTTCCAGATGAACTGAAAGGTAATTGTTATCATGGGTTCGGCTTCTACCCATTTTGAAAAGTAGTCAATGGCAACTATCAAGAATCTATAGTTGTTGACTGCTCTTGGCAAGGGTCCTACCAAGTCAATTCCCCATACCGCGAACGGCCATGGTGAAGAGATCGATATCATGGGCTGATGTGGTTGATGTGGGATGGTGGCGAACCTCTGACATTTGTCGCACCTCTTCACATAATCAGCCGAGTCCCTAGACAAGGTTGGCCACCAGTATCCCTGAGTGATGATTCTCTTAGCTAAGGGTCTTCCTCCTATATGGCTAGAGCAAGAGCCTTCATGAACCTCCTGCAGGATCCGAGGTACTTCCAAGGGGTGAACACATCTGAGGAGGGGCAAGAGGAAACCTTTTTTGTATAAGACGTCTCCTACCAATGAGAACTTGGCAGCCCTGTATCTCAGCTTTTTCCTTTCCAGTTTGGACTCAGGCAGCTCCCCCTCCCTCAGGTATCTGACAATCGGGTCAATCCACGAGTCTCCCGGGTTTATATTGTGACAAGGGTTACATACCTCGTCCTCCTCGATGCTTGCTTTTCCTAGAACTTCAATTGGGATGGTTCTTCCCAAATCTATCTTCATTGCCGAGGCCAGTCTTGCCAATGCGTCAGCATGGTTATTGCTCAGTCTAGGCACTCTCTTCAGCTTGGCCTCTTCAAAAAACTCTAGCAATCCTCTTACCTTTTTTAAGTACCTGGCCATTCTCTCATCCTTGGCCTCGTACGCCCCTATCACTTGGTTAACAACCAACCTTGAATCACTATGAAGTAGTAGCCGCTTTACCCGCAGAGTCGTTGCCAATAGGAGGCCCGCTATCATAGCCTCATACTCAGACTCGTTGTTTGAAGCCTGGAAGTTGAATCTTAAGGCATACTCAATGTTGGCGCCATCTGGAGCTGAGAGTACTAGCCCCGCGCCGCTTCCACCATCACAGGAGGATCCATCCACGAAGAGGCTCCACACGTCTTCATCTGAAGAGAAGACCCCTTCTCTCATCACTCCTTTTTCGAAGAGGTATCGATCCTCTTCGTTATCTTCTACCCTCCTCCGGGCCTTGACTGGTACTACCTCTTCTCGGCCTTGGAAGATGTAAGGGTCTATCTCTTCCGAATCTCGGGAGACAGCTCGGCCCTTCTCTGACTCAGTCTCTTCCCAAGTGAATTCCGCGACAAAATCTGCAAGGGCCTGCCCCTTAATGGCCATCCTGGGCTGGTAAGTAAGATCATACTCCCCTAGTTCAATGGCCCAGGCCATCAATCTCCCGGACTTCTCAGGCTTGTGCAGAACCTGTCTTAGTGGGGAATCTGTAAGGACTATCATAGAGTGAGCTTGAAAGTAGGGTTTCATTTTCCTTGAAGCATGGATAAGAGCATAAGCCAATTTCTCCATTCTGGGGTAGTTCTTCTCAGACCCTTGTAGGGCCTTACTGTTGAAGTATACAGGCCTCTGAACCCCACCTTCTTCTCGTATGATGGCCGCGCTAATAGCCGACTCAGAGACTGCCAAGTACACAAACAACCTCTCTCCTGCAATGGGCCGCGACAGCAGCAAGGGAGATCCTAAGTAGGACTTGAGTTGATCAAAGGCTTTTTCACACTCTTCATCCCCCTGGAAGGCCTTCCTTAGAATCTTGAAGAATGGAAGACACTTATCCGTTGCCCTGGAAACAAACCTGTTCAAGGCAGCTACTCTTCCAGTAAGTCTTTGGACATCCTTGATACTCCTAGGCGTCTTCATGTCGAGCAATGCTTTGATCTTCTCAGGGTTTGCCTCAATCCACCTTTGATTAAATATGAACCCCAGAAATTTCCCTGCTCCTACACCGAAGACACATTTCGCCGGGTTGAGCTTCATTCTGTATGAATCCATGACATCAAAGGTCTTCTCAAGGTCTGCTACGTGAGTACGTGCCTTCAGGCTCTTCGTTAGCATATCGTCCACGTATACCTCCATGGTCTTACCTATCTGTTCCTCGAACATCCTATTGACGAGACGTTGATATGTTGCCCCCGTATTTTTCAGACCAAAGGGCATCACTTTATAACAATACGTCCCTTTGTCAGTGATGAAGGCTGTCTTCTCAGAGTCTTCGGTGTCCATGAAGATTTGGTTATAACCTGAATAAGCATCCATGAAGCTCATGAGCTCGTGCCCTGCTGTTGCGTCCACCATCTGGTCTATCCTAGGTAGGGGATAGCTGTCCTTCGGGCAAGACCTATTCAGGTCTGTGAAATCTACACACATCCGCCACTTTTCGTTGGCCTTAGGCACGATCACTGCATTTGAGAGCCACTCTGGATAGGTGATCTCTCGTATGAACTCAGCCTCTTCCAACTTTTTCACTTCTTCCCGAATGACCTCATATTTCTCTCTGGAGTAAATTCTTCTCCTCTGCTTGATTGGCCTGGCATCCCTATCCACATTGAGTTTGTGGGTCATGACCTCAGGGTCTATACCAGGCATATCGGTGTGGTTCCAGGCAAAGACACTCTGCCTCTTCCTGAGAAGGCTTACCAACTCTTCCTTAATCTTTGGTTCTAGGGCCTTGCCGACCTGGACGGTTTTTTCCGGCTCGTCCTCGTTGAGGACGATGGATTCTACCTCTTCCGCGGCTTCGCCCTTCTTTAGCTTTGTTTCATCTCTCGGGTCAAGAGTGTCTATGCTGTATGTGGCGGTTGCTTTCTTATGGGCCTCCTTCTCTTCCGCTGAGTTGAAATAACACTCTCGTGCCGTGGTCTGATCCCCTTGCACTTCCCCTACCCCATACGGGGTCGGGAATTTTAGCATTTGATGGACCGTTGACGGCACGGCTTCAAACTCCTTGAGGGCCACCCTTCCGATGATGAGGTTGTAGGCCGAGTAGACATTCTCGTCCATCACAAAAAAGTTTATCTTCTTAGTCAGACTCTTGGGCCACTCATCCCCCATACGCACATCCATCTCATACATGCCTAATGGGTGCACTTTCTCACCACTGAAGCCTATCAAGGGGTGGTGGTATGGCACTAGCCTTGATCTGCTAAGACCCAAGCTCTTGAAACAAGGCCAGAACATTACATCTGCTGAGCTTCCCCCATCTATGAGGATTCTCCCTACATCGTACCCATGCACCCTTGTCGTTATGACCAAGGGGTCATCATGGGGGGCTAAGATGCCCTTGAAGTCGAGCCGGGAGAAACCTACCACTAGGGTGTCCATGTCCGCCTTCGTTCTCTTCTGCACCGCGTTAGAAGACGTCAGGTTCACAACCTCTGGTCTGGCTACCGACTTGGCCTCAGCTACATGGGCCTTTCTATCCGCTACCTCAGAGCCGCCTCCTGCGAATCCCCCACATATGGTGCCAACACCAAAGGAGATCATTCCTACCCTCTTCACTGGGGTATTGTCATCCCTTGGTGGGAGATCTGGGTCATCTCCATCATCACCCTCTGAATCATCATGCCCCCTGACCGGGGCATCGCCGCGACACCTGTCATCTCTCCTCTTCCTGGGGTCTTCTCTTCCAGCTTTCGGGGCTTTGCCGTCCACATACTTTCTCAGCTTCCCAGACTTCAGCATTTTCTCAATCTCATCCTTTAAGGCGAAGCATCTGTCTGTGACATGGCCGTGATCCTGATGGAACTCACACCAGAGGCTTTTATTCCTCTTATGCGGCGGGGCCTTCAGCTTCTCTGGCCACCGCAGAGCTCTGTCAGTCTTAATCTCATTAAGGATGTGCTCACAGCTCACAGTCAGAGGAGTGTAATGAGCGAACTTGTCCTCCGCTGACCGCTTCTTCCCCTCTTTCTTACCCTGGGACCTCCCAGCGCTACCACGGTTCTCCTCCTCGTATTTGGCGGACATCGCCTCCTCCGCATTCATCATTTTTCCTGCAGTGGACAACAGCTCCGCCATAGACTTGGGGGGGTCTTCCGCCAGCTTCCATAGTAGCTTTCCCTTATGAAGACCTCCTATAAGGGCGGTCATGGCTATGCTCTCTTCATAATCCTCCACCTCTAACTTCTCCTTGTTGAATCTTGCTATGTAGTCTCTTAGGCTTTCACCCTTAGCCTGTTTGACGTATAGGAGGTGGGTGGTCTTCTTTTGGGGCCTTACCCCAAAGCAGAAGTTGTGGATGAACTGCTCGGCCAAGCCTTTGAAGTTTTCGATCGAGTTCATCGGAAGAGAGGTGAACCAGCTATTCGCTGCCCCTGTCAAGGTGCCCGAGAAAGCCCTACACTTCATCTCATCGGGTATCGAGTAAATATCTGCGGCTGACTGGTACATCTCGATGTGGTGCACTGGGTTAGTGCTGCCATCATACTTAGGAGTCACCACAGGAGGTTTGAATTTAGCTGGGGTTGGGAACCCCACTATCCTGGCCACAAACGGTGAGCCCTTCGTGTACCCCCTCTGTATGGGGTCCCTGCTCTTTATGAGGTCCCCTATCTTCTCCTCGAGACGTTGGATCGAGTCATTCCATGGTCTTCTCTCATCAACTTGGCCGAGGTTATCCCCTGCCACCTCTCTTCGGTGGACAGAGGGTTCCCCAGTCGCGACCCGCCGACTGTTGACCTCATCCTGCTCCCTTGCTCTTCTCTCCACGAGTCGGCCTTGATCTGGCCGAGCCTGCCTATCCCCTCTTTGGGAGCCTGCGGCACTCCTTGACCTTGATAGCCTGTGTCTTAGGTCATTAACGGGTCCCAGCCTTTCGAAGGCCGAGCCTCTGCTCAACCTGTTGAAGGCCGACCCCCTCTGCCGTGCCTCATCTCTTCTTTGGCCGACACATCCTTGGCTTTGCCGAAGAGGTCGTACGGTGTTATCGGACACCTCATATGGCTCCCAGCAGTCTTCAGGGGCCTCTTCTGCTCCTATGTCATCATACCTGTCCTCCGGGCATGGGTTTCCTTGCCTCCCCAGGCGCAAGCGCCTAGGGTCAGCAACATCCCTTCTTCGCGGGGGGGCAGGTTGGTCCTTCATCGGTGCCTGGGGTGGTCCCCTGGCATCCGGTTGGGGTTGAACTGCCGCCGGGGTGATCATGTCCGGCGAGACTCCGGGTGGTCTCATCATCATGGTTTGGCTGAGCTGTGCAAATTGCTCCTTCATCGCTTGTTGTGTTGCAGGCAAAGATTTCAAGGCAGCTGCCACCTCCGCCATTTCGGACTGGGGAGGAACCTGACTGGAGCTAGTTCCTCCACCTCCGGGCGGCGGAAGAGGCGGCGGCAAGTCTGGTGCCATGTGTTACCACTATAGAACTTTGAGTAGCAGGTGAGCTTAATACCTTAAAGGATCTCTTTCAATGGTGAAACAGCTCCACGCAAGGGGTGGTTTCTGGTTCACCACCAGAATCTTCGGTCAGGCTAAGCAGGAAAAGAGGAAGAGATATCTTCCCACAGACGGCGCCAAAATGATGATGCTGAAAATCAGCACCACCAGGTGAGGTGTTTGCAAACTCAATACAGGTGCAACAATGGCAACACAGCTATATGAATAAGACAAGAATGAGGTGAGGATAAGAGGAATGACACCCGAATATGAGTGGTTCTGCCAATGTGGCCTACGTCCACGGTGAGTGTGTGAGAGTAATATCACTGAAAGAAGGCACTAATGGCCGTGGTTACAACCTCTCAAGCTCTCTCTCTCTCTACTGTGTATATTTAGACAGTTTTTGCTAGGTTTTTATCCCTCGATCCCTTTGCAAGGTAGGGTGTGATCCCTTTATATAGTGCCTAGGGGATGTAATGTACCCCCTATGCATGTAATGTGCATGTGCATAGTTTCCTCACCAATGGGGATGTGCCACCTGTCATGGGCACATGTAGATAATGATGATGAAATATTCCCCCACGTGTGGGGAATAATCTTGTTATAACTGATTTATGCCCAGGTGTCCTTATCCAAACGTCAACAGATGCCTGGTAGTCATGTTGGTGAATGGCCTCGGCCTAGGAGAGGCCGAGCTGTAAGGGTTGGTCGTCCGCTCAATCCGTGAGGTGTCATGGGATGTCTCGGCTTTATGTCAGCCGAGGTGTATGCCCGTGTCGGCCTTAGCCGAGTCACTGGCGTGTTGATGGTAAGCGATGCCTCTGGTAACCTCGGTTTCCTCCGAGGTAAGGTTCATGTTGAAGGTGAATGTAGAGCTTCTTGTCATCTTGGCCTACTGTTGACCGGGGTTACTATTCCTTGGTACCTGGGGTTGATGTTGGCGTCTGTGATATGAGAAGTGTCCCCGGGGGGGTGTATGTGGAAGTGTCGGCCTGGGGCGAGGTAGACTTGGCCGAGGGATGATATCGTGGCCCCGATGCACTGGTGGGTTGGCCATCATCTCGGCTTTCATCTCGGCCGAGGTAGGCACCTCCTGGCCGAGGCCATACTTGGGTATATCAGTACCTGTGCACGTTGACAACGGGGAAGGGATGGAATTTAGGAATTATATAAAAACTTTTATTGCTTGGCCAATTTATCTATTGGACAAGATCTAATAATATTTTCTTTCGTTTCAGTTGTAAAAACATTTTTTATTTCAGTTGTAAGAATATTGGTTTTGTTTCAGTTTAAGAATATTGGTTATATTTTAGTTTTAATAACATTTGTTATTGCTTCAGTTGTAAGAATATTGTTTTTGTTTCAGTTATAACAATATTTTTTAACCTATTACCACAGGACTGAAATTTGAAGATTATTACATGGATTTTTTACTATAGAAGAGTAAATAGGATAGACTAATTGAGTTTCAAATAATCATGTAAATGGAGTTCTAGATTTTACTATATACGCTTTCAAAAATCTTAAAAGTGATAAGATTCCGTGTCCGTGCACCTGTTGTATGAACAAAAAATATAAGTCATTGGAATATGTTGAGTTGCATTTAATACCGTGGGGAATCTATCAAGACTACACAATATGGACATGCCATGGTGAAAAAATATACTATATGTTTCAAAAGAATTATCGGTACCCAACCGTGTAAGGGAACCCCAACGAGTGGAAGTGGTACATGATTTACCAACACATCGTCCATTGACCAACTTAATTGACGATGCATACAGACACCACAACCATCAAAAACACAAACCTATGGATATAGATAATGTGAATTATGGCTAACTAAATGAAAGATTTGAAGTTGAATTTCTAGAAGATTGGGAATGAATATGATTGAAATCTGACGTGGCTAGACCTTTGTATAAAGATTGTTATGAAGATCACTCGATATTATATGCAATGATTGGTTTTAATCATTTGAAGAGTCAATTTGGTTTTCTTAAGTGCATTAAAGATATTCTCCCAAAAGAGAACACGTTACCAGAAAATTATCCTACCAGGAAGAAGACCTTGAAGGGTTTGGGTTTGAAATACAAATCTATTCATGCATGCAAGTATGATTGAATATTGTACCACAATGAGCACGAATAAAATGATGAATGTCCTGTATGCAGTGAGCTTAGATATGTGGTTTGTGAGAATGGAAAAAGCGGTAAAAAATCGTAAGTGCTCGTCAGTCCCACAAAAGGTTTTGTAGTCTTTTCCACTTAGGCCACGATTAAAATGATTTTTTACGGTACTGTGGATAGCGGAGTCCATGGCATGGCATGCTCGATGCGAGGTGGGTAGGAATCTGATGTGTCATCCAGTTAATTCACTCACCTGGCAAGATTCAAATGCACAACACCCTAAATTTTCAAAGGAACCACGTAACATTCGTCTTGCAATCTCAACCGATGTGTTTAACTCTTTCGATAATTTAAGTACTAGTCAGAGTTATTAGCTAGTTCTTTTGGCGCCTTTAAGTCTTTATCCGACACTATGAATGAAAAAGGAGTTCACATTGTTGTCTTTGTTGATACCCAAACCTAAGGCTCCCAGTGATGATATTGATATATTCTTAGCACCATTAATTGAAGAACCGAAAGAGTCGCGGGATAAATGCATGACGGCGTTCGACTCTCATAAGGGTGAAGCGTTCACACTTAAAGTAATGGTGGTGTTGGCGATCCATAACCTTCCAGCTTATGGGACCTTGTCCTGTTGTAATGTTCATGGTTATTATGGATGTCCCATATGTGGGGAGGAAACTGAAGCCTGTTGGGTAAAACATAGTGGTAAGATGAGTTACATGGGTCATTATAGATTTTTGCCAACCAGTCACCCTTTTAGGAACGACAAGTCTAAATTTTTACCTGTCGGTCATGAGCACAGATTGTCACCCGCTCAGCTTTCTGGTCAGCAGATCGAGGAGAAGGCGGTGACTTTGACTGCGAGGAATAGGTATGTAGGCAAACAATCCTAGTTTGTAGACCTAAAGTGTAAAGCGAGGGAGGATCCGAATGACCCTAGAAAAGCGAAGCCGTGGTTCAGGAGATCAATATTTGTTTATTTATCGTATTGGAAAGATCATCGTATAAGGCATGTAGTTGATTTGGTGCACATAGAGAAGACCAACATGCCATTAGAGGGCCCGAGCCATTAGAGGACATGGACCAATATGACATATTGGAAAGATCGTCGTGTAAGGAATATAGGAGTCTACCGTGTGGTTACGGGACCCCCAGTTCAAAATCACGATCCAATTTTTAGAATATCTACACTTAGGCTTGAAAACATACCGTTAGAGGGCATAACCCAGAAACACCCCTCCAAAACGCCTCATGACCGTGCCAACACCTCCCACGAGACCAATGTAAATTATAGGAACCGACCGCGTGGTAATGAGACCCTCGATTCGGGAGTACGGCCCAATTTTTAGAATATTTACACTTAGGCTTGAAAACTTGCCGTTAGAGGGCGAAACTATAAAACACCCCCCAAACAGTCCCATGAGCAGCACCAACACCTCACACGAGACCAATGTAACTCGTAGGAACCGACTGCCTGGTCACGGGATCCCTGGTTCGAGAGAACATATCAATTTTTAGAATATCTATACTTATGCTTGAAAATAATCCATTTGAGGGAGAAACCCCGAAACACCCCAAAAATGGCCCATAAGTGGTGCCAACACCTCGCACGGGACCAATGTAACTTATAAGAACCGACTACGTGGTCATGGGACCCCCGGTTTGATAGCACAGACTAATTTTCAGAATATCTACACTTAAGCTTGAAAACATGCCATTAGAGGGCAAAACCCCAAAAAACCCTTAAACTGCCCCAAGAGCGACACTAACACCTCGCACGGGACCAATGTAGCTCGTAGGAATCGACCACATGGTAATGGGAACCTCAGTTCGATATCATGGACCAATTTTCAGAATATCTACACATAGGCTTGAAAATATGTCGTTAGAGGGAAAAACCACGAAACACCCCTAAATTGGCCCCATGAGCAGCTCTAACACCTTGCACGAGACCCACGTAACTCGTAGGAATCGATTGCATAGCCACGGGACCCTCGGTTCGAGAGAACATACCAATTTTTAAAATATCTACACTTATACTTGAAAACATGCCATTAGAGGGAGAAACCCCTAAACACCCCTAAACGGCCCTGTGAGTGACACCAACATCTCGCATGAGACCAATGTAGCTCATAGGAACTAACCACGTGGTCACGGGACCCCCAGTTCGAGAGCATGACCCAATTTTCAAAATATCTACACTTGGGTTTAAAAACATGCCGTTAGAGGGATAAACCCCTAAACACCCTTCAAACGGCCCCATGAGTGGAACCAACACCTCGCATGGGACCAATGTAACTCGTAGGAACCGACTGCATCATCACGGAACCCCCGATTCGAGAGCACAGCGCAATTTTCAGAATATCTACACTTTCGGCTTGAAAATATGCCCTTAGAGGATAAAACCCCAAAACACCCCTCAAACGGCCCCGTGAGCGGTGCCAACACCTCGCACGGGACCAATGTAACTTGTAGGAACTCACCACGTGGTCACATGGCCCTTAGTTCGAGAGCACGACCCAATTTTTAGAATATCTACATTTAGGCTTGGAAACATGTCGTTAGAGGGTGAGACCTCGAAACACCCCCAAATGGCCCCGTGGGTAGCACTAACACTTCGCACGGGACCAATGTAACTCGTAGGAACTGATCGCATGGTCACGAGACCCCCAGTTCGAGATCACGACCCAATTTTTAGAATATCTATACTTAGGCTTGAAAACATGCCGTTAGAGGGTGAGACCTCGAAACACCCCCCAAACGGACCTGTGAGTGGCGCCAACACCTCGCATGGGACCAATGTAACTTATAGGAACCGAGTGCGTGGTCACAGAACCCCCGGTTTGAGAGCACGAAGAAATTTTCAGAATATCTATGCTTAGGCTTGAAAACATGTCGTTAGAGGGCGCAACCCCGAAACACCCCCCAAACGGCCTCGTGAGCGGTGCCAACACCTCGTACGCGACCAATGTAACTTCTAGGAACTGACCACGTGGTCACGGGGCCCCCAGTTTGAGGGCACGACCCAATTTTTAGAATATCTACACTTAGGCTTGAAAACATGCCGTTAGAGGGAGAAATATTAAAACACCCCCCAAGCGGCCTCGTGAGTGTCACCAACACCTTGCACGGGACCAGTGTAACTCGTAGGAACTGACTTTGTGGTCACAGGACCCCCGATTCGAGAGCACGACCCAATTTTCATGATATCTACACTTCTACTTGAAAATATACCGTTAGAGGGAGAAACCCCAAAAAACCCTCGAAACAACCCCGTGAATAATGCCAACACCTCGTGCGGGACCAATGTAACTTGTAGGAACCGACCGCATGGTCACTAGACTACTGGTTTGAGAGCACGACGATAATTTGAGATTATCGTCGTGATCTCAAACCTGGGGCCCACGACCATGCGGGCTTTTATAATTTATTATTTAACATTATGGCCATGCGGGGATTACATTACGCAGGTTTTAGAATGGCCAAAAAGTAGAGGGAATTTTGCCAAATTGATTTTTAATATAGTTAAAAATGGTCACGGACCTAAGCCATGACAATCTCTATTAGTTATCACGTATAAATAGGGTCACGGTTTAGGGCCATTACTATATTTGTAGGGTCAAAGCGCGGGTCACGACCTTGATCCATGACCATATTCGTGACCATTTTCATATTTATAAGGTTGGGTCACCAACTTCAACGTCGACCAGAGCTGACACCATTCTCAAAAATTAAAGGATGGGTCATGGACATGAGCCTTGACTATTAGCATATATTAAATGATGGGTAACGACCAAAGGTCGTGACCAGATGTATGGATGGGTCACGGTAGTAGTCTGTAACCATCTATCGTGACCCCCAAGGTTCGTGACCTTTCGTTTGGTTAGGGATTTGGGCCATGACCCCCGAAATGGTCACGCCCAAAATAATCACGACCCTTGGACGCGACCCATAGTCTTGGTCAAGGACTTTGGCCATGACTATTTGCCTAATATGGTGTAGTGGTATATCCCATCAAGTGAACTGATGATTAGTCCATCTCTGCTTCCATTATCACATGATGAGCCATCCACAAATAATTGGCAAACAAGTGGATCTTTTTCAAAACTACCTTAAGGCAGGGAGACATTTTTTTAACATCTTATGTACTTGATGTAAGTTGAGAGATCTTTCTTCTTGTTAGGAAGATGATTACATTCTCTCATTGTTCTAATCAACTTTCTTTTCTACTGACTGGTCGACTAGCTTTTCCTCGTCATAGGTGAATTCTGTTATAAAATCGATCACAGCTTAGCCCTTAATTATTGTTCTTATTTTTACACAATATTTTATTATCCTAACTCCATTTCCTAAGACATTAGCCTACCATATTTTTCAGGCTTATGAATGGCTGGTCAGAAAGGTGGGTCTGTGTAGACCATAATTGTACGGGCCTAGAAGTATGGATTCATCCTCTTGGAAACCTCGATAAAAGCTAACGCTAGTCTTTCCAGCCTTGGATACTAGGTTTTAGCTCCATGGTAAGCTTTGTTAGTAAAATACACTGGATTTTAAATACTATTTACTAATCGTACTAGTTTTGAGCTCATCACAGACTTGAACACCACCATGTATAAATATAGCTTGTCTTAAGGATTGGTCTTGATAAAAAATGAGCGGATTCATGGTACTTATTCAAGTCTAAAAAGTCTTTATAACACTTTTAATTACACTCAAAGGTATTTATGAGCACCTTAAAGAATGGAAGACACCAATCGTATGCTCTAGTTATAAATATGTTCAGACTAGTTACTCATTCAATCAAGATATGAATTTCTTTCTTAGTTTTAGGAGGATGCATATTTATCAACACCTGGAGCTTATCCGGTTTGCCCTCTCTACCCCTCTTATTAACAATGAAGCAGAGTAATAAATGTGATCGACTGTCTTTATTATGTTCGTAATTACGACATCCACATAAAACTCCATGGTTTTTCTAATATTCTCTTTAAAGACCTTGTTGACCCACCTTTGATATGTTGCTCCAGTGTTTTTTATCCTAATTGGCATAATGTTGTAGAAAAATGTACCTCGGCTAGTGATAAATAATTTCTTCTCCTAATCTTTGGGTTTTATTATACCCGAAATATGCATCCATGAAGCTGAGAAGATCATGCTCAACTGTGGCATCGATTAGTTGGTAGATGCTTTCGACAAGTTATGTTGACGTCAGTCAAATAGACACACATGCCCAATTTATCGTTCTTCTTTGGGACCATTACAACGTTTGAGACCCAATGTAGATACTTTATATCTTTGATAAAATTTTATTTCTTCAAGTTGTCCACCTCTTATCGAATATATGTATTTTTCACTTGAAAGAACACACAATGTTTTTTCTTGATGGGGTTCGTAACTGTCATAATGTTTAGTTCATGCAAAAGGACAACTATATTTATTCCGAGCATTTATCGTGGATCTTGGAGAACAAATTCTTCACCTACATCAAAAGATCTGTCACTTCATTCTTTAGATACAGATTTAGTGACGATCCGATCTAGGTTTCCTTTTTTGGATGATCGTCGTCCAGTTTTATTATCTCAATCTGCTCTACTATTTCACTAGTGACTACTTTATCTTCATCTTGAGGATCTAGTGTCTTGATCTAATAAGTAGTGGTCAGCTTCTTATGTTCCTCCTATTCTATAGATGTGTAGCAGCATTACCATGCTTCTACATGGTTTCCTTTCACTACTCCCATTCCATAACTTGTTGGTAACTTTAAACACTGATGGAAGGTGGAGGAAACAACTTTAAACTTTTTCAAACCAACCCTACCGAAGATAATATTATAATTCGATGTTATGTAATCAAGTGTTTTACTAATATTTTGAATAGCGGTTAATTTCAGGATAATAAACATTATCTAGAATTTCTTAAGGATGAAAAAACCCATCATCTCAGTTCAAATTTTCCGCCATATCCTATTAATGACTTCGAGCTTATTCCCAGAGGTTATACATTATCCCTTAAAAAATAAATAAGTGGCTTGTGGTATGCTCGTAGCTTTCTCTCTATTAACTTGAGTCTATTGAAATAATCATAAAATATAACATCTACAGAACTACCATTATCTATTAAAATTCTTGATATTCTCCTATCATAAACCATCATGGTGAAAATCGAAGGGTCTTCACATGGATTTAATAAACCAAATAAATGATCTTTGGAAATAACAACTATAGATCTTCATTTACCTTACGAGTACGTGTCTTTATTGCCTCGATCATGCTCACTTCGTTCACATATGCACAAGTTTTTGCCTCAATTAGGTATGCTTTTCGTTATTTTAGTTCATCACTGCCACTAATGGATCCTTCGATAATGAAATGATATCTCAAGGAAATCATTCTAACATCGTATATAGGTTCTTTGGTCTACTTAGGCATATATGTAGCACTTCAATTACAAGAGTCCTCACTTCGTCTGTTAGTAATCTTAAAAGGAGACTTCGATCATTTTACGGGCTTCTAATTTCCTTTAGGTTAATAAGCTTGTCCAGACTTTTCTACATACATTAGTATCTTTCCTCATCACATCAAGGCCTCGATATTAGTCTTGAAGGCCAAACACTTATAAGTAGCGTGGCTATGATATTTGTGTAACTCACAATATTTACTTTTGTCTCAATATTTGGTAGGAGATTTCAACTTTCTTGACTATAAAAGGTTTTCACTTCCTTGGATCTCGTCAAGGATGTGGTGAACACCCATAGTGCGCACTATGTGCTCGATAAATATCTTAGGCCTTTTTTATGTCAACTTCTTATAGTCCTTAAAATTTCCTTCTTATCTGAACTCCTATCATCTTGACTAAATTCCTTTCCTTCCATTGGCCCTTCCTTGGGCAGGAGTTCGACCATTGTGCTTGGTGTTTTTTTTAATGGCCAGTAAAACTTTATGAGTAATAGTTAGCTCATAATAACACTAGTGGAAATCTTCTCATCATAACCTACCGCCTCTAATTTCTCTATGTTGAATCGAGTGATGTACTCCCTCGTCGTTTCATCCAAATGTTGGCAGATGCTTAAGAAGTTAGCCAACCCTTCCCTGGATTGGTGCTAAAGAAGAAATTATTAACTAACATGTCGGTTAACTATTTAAAAGTTAAATTCCCCCCTATGGACCCCATTATACAAGATTTATTCTGACCCTATGAGCATATTAGAGAAATATATGCATCTCATCTCATCAGGGATTGGGAAAATATCTTAAGAAGTATGGTATTTATCCACATTCATCATAGTAGAATATTATCCATCATATTTAAGAGTGATGTTAGGAGGTTTGAACTTTACCAGTGTTGGGTATCTCACCACAACAACAGTGAAGGGGGAACCTTGAACATGGTTTTTGGTTTTGATCAGATTGCCCAGATGATTTTCTAACCTTTGAATTAATACCTTCCAAGGGTATTCTTCCAGATCGAATTTAATAGTCTTCTCGACTCATTCATGACTCCTAGAAGAAACATTTTTAGTCTTTAATATATGCTTGGATATGTTTGACCCTAGCATGTTGTGTTTAGATTTTGTTGAACCTTCAAACCTCCTAGTCCTAGAAATTAGTGATTGTTCTCTACTCTCCCTTAGTTCTTTTAGTACCCTGGACTAGTGTACCTATGCAACTCTTGGTCATAGTTGATGAAAAGAAAAAGCTTTGCTCAACCTCTCCAATATGTTTAGACATCCTATTGAATATGTCTAGTTATCATAGTACCTACTTGATTGGATGGTGGATGTTTTTCGAGGTATGTATAGGATCTATCATCTTGCCCAAATCTTAGTAATTTGAATATGTTCCTCTCATTATGTGAACCCAAATCCAATATCATAAAGTTCTCTATTGCCTTATCATGGTGAATCCTACATCATGTCCCTATATGGGGCTTGAGGTCGGATTTCACCCATCCTATTTGAATTTTCCCCTATTGTGGGGGTGATCGGGTTTGACTTCAGGCTATTCTATATGTAGAGAATACTTTGAGTTATGAGAGTGCACACAAAATAATGGATCAATTTATTTAATTAAATGTCCCAAACACACAATTCAATTTTTACCAAATTTTAATCTTTAATTAAATATAGTGAAAGTTCCAATTGCAGAAAAATTCTACATATGCAATCATAAAAATATGAGGAAAAATTCCTTTTTAGGGAAAAACATATATTTAGCACTTTAGAATGTTTTATAAGATAGTCGACTTACAAATTACTTAGAACAACAAAGTATGACACGCAATCTTTAAAACTTCTAAAGAAAACACCTTAGTCCAGAGTCCTCCTCAGGGTATCCACTGATCAGCCTTTCTTCTTTCTTCAGTAATGATGCTTCGAGTCACAAGTTTAGTTGTAGAGAATGATGTCCACAAAGGGTATATGAGGTATGTATCTTCTAGGGTTTTAAAGGGTTCACAATTCATATAGGGATGACATTGTGGGGAACCAAAAGGTGTTTGGAGACCTAAAATATCAAAAGTTGTGGCAAAGATATGCAAAAATAATGTTTTTCAAAGTCTCACAAAAAATGGATTCAAAATAGGTTTTTATAGGTCTAACAAAAAATTCGAGGCGGACGCTCGTTCAAACGAAAATAAGGGTTGTTCGAACGAGAATGTCAACTCATTCGAACGGGGACAACATTTCCTTCAAATGACAAAGACATTTCCTTTGATGTATACATCTAAAGAGATTTTAATAAGAAATCATTATAAACAAGTCCAACCTTGTTATATGGTCGTTCGAAGTAAATATCTAACGAGCTTCTAACGAAATGGCTATTTCGTTTAAACAAGCTTCAAACTCGTTTAAAAGTGGCCAAAAAAATTATTTTAAAAACATAAAAATATAGCCTCATTTTTTCTAAAACACACATCCCCAATATAAATATGAAAAATTAATAAATTCTAAAAGTTTTTACGTTCATGAGATGTAGAGGAGTCTAGAACTTAGAGATGTTGGAGTTTGGGTCGACGTGTTGGTGCGTGATAGTTTTTAACTGAATACACAAAATATGCTAAAGTGAAAATAATTACATATAAAAAGCCTAATCTAAAGTATTTGTTCGAACAAGTTAAATGTTTCATGTTTTCCTACATATCCTCTTGACTCCTAGACAAGCTTTGTCAGACTCCCTCCAAATCCACCATACCTACATGTGTAGAAGGTGGAAACCTCTCTTTGGTCCTACTATGTTCTGGATTCTCCGCCATTTTTCATAGTAAATGCACATAAAATAGAGTATCATATCGGAAAAAAAGAATAGTGCAAACATGACAGATGGAATGATAGGAAGCATGAATCTAAAATAGGAATATGCAAATCTAATGGAGGATTCAAGGAACTAGTGAGAATAAAATAAAAACTTATTAGGAAATAGTTCTAACATAATGAAACCCATACGAATTGGATTGAAATTCACTAGTTCAAAAAAATATGTGTATTCTTGAGTTTAAGCAAATGTAGATAATGGTCGGTTGTTCCCATAGTTGGCACTGATTTATTATCGACTAAACTAGTATAGTATTTATCTTAGCCTGGTTACATCAATTATAAGCAGATAATGAATAAGAGATCTTAACTACTAAAATACCAAATTAGAGAAAATGGTAAATATGTGTGAGAAAGAGAATAATAAACCTATTTACATTGTTTGGCTCAATATATGGAGAGCAAGTCTGACAAGAGTTCCCAAAATATAGGGAAAAGCAACAAAGTAATTGATAAAAAAGATAGTCACTTACTAAAATACATAAAAACAAATGCCAAAGTAAACGTGCCAAACATAAATAATGTCAACTGGTATTTCATTAAAAATGGCCTAATCAAATAGAAGGCAAAAGTATTACAAGATTTCAAAAAAAATATTTGAAAACATAAGTCTATACTTGAATATAGAATACCCACTTGTTACAAGAAAAAAAATGTTCTCTTTCGTGTAGAAACTTTCACAAAGGGTTCCCATATATCACATCACTTCTTTCTATACAGAGAAACTTTGCTCAACTCGAGCTCATGTTATTCATTTTGGTCTCTTAGAGTTGTTGCTCAATCAAGATGCTCGTTGGCTTTATCATTCTCAAAGGACTTTAATTTTATTAACTATTTCTTTGAAGATGAATAATTTTTTCAATAGCTTCATCCAAGCAATACATTTTGAAATGGTATCAGTCCTACGAGTCTTTAATGGATATTGGGAAGTGGCAAGCATTATCAAAAGTAATGTCACTCAGAGAGGTAGAAGTAAACTAACAAAATTGATTAGAAAGTATTTGCATTTTGCCAATGGTGATGCATTTAATAATGCGAATGGAGCTATTGGTGAAAGACTCTTGGTTATGCTCATATATTAAATATAACATGGCCCTATATCCATCACAAATATAATTTACAAGACATTAAGACCACAATGGCTTCATATACTCGTCAGGAGAATCCATCTTTACCTGGTTAAAATATGTTTTATAAAACATCCATCAGAACCATAATTAAATCCTTCATCACCCTGGTGGTCCTTATCCCCTTTAGATTGAGTGACTTCTCAGGCTTTGTCGCTATCCTCATTTCTCTCCCTATTCTATTTATTCAACCCGGTAAAAATGAAGAACAATAGGTATACCAAGCAAAAAGATGATTGTTTGTTTATATGAATAAAACATACTTGCAAGACCATGAGAGTGAACTTGCTATCGAGTGTCTACATTGCTTGATTTCCTACAAGGTATGAAACAATATAATTAAAATAATCTATATATCCAATTGAATAACAATTAGATAACTAAAAATTAAGAAGATAACTCATTGCTTAAGAGAAGGGTCCACAAATAATATGGGTGGATGGGCAACTCTCTACTTGGTCTGATAACTCAATAAAAACAAAAAAAATAAGTGACGATGTATTGAAAAAATTATTTGCCAAGTATACGTAAAAGAAAAGAAAAGAAAAGGGTAAGAAAGTTAAGTACATGAGGCTACAAAGGTAAAAGGGGCAATCTTGGTATCACTTTGAGAAGGAAGAAACATGTTGAACAAACAAGTAACATTTGAAAAGTATATGTAAGAAAAAATCAAAGGTGCAAAAAGTTAAGTACCTGAGTCCCCAGAGGCGAATGGTTGCTCGAGACTAATGTAATTTCAACTTGAAAATAGGAAAATTGATTGATAATATATATATATATATATATATATATATAGACAGAGAGAGAGAGAGAGTTTGAAAAGTACGAGAAAATGAAAAAGGAAAGGTACAAAAGTTAAATATTTAAGTCCCTGCATGCATAAAAACCCTCGAACTCATTATAGTCTCAACCTGAAAATAAGGAAACTTGTTGAGTGTATAGCCTACATAGTTAAGCAATGTACCAACAAATAAAAATGGCAAGTACAAAACTTATTACCTAAGGCCCCACATCATAGAGCCACTCGAACTAATTATAACATTAATCTGGATGAGGTAACATGTCAAATAAGTAATATTTTTCAAAGTATGTATAATGAACAAACACAAATAACTACACATAAGGGCCAAAAATAAGGAGCCTCAATTTTTAATTCACAACGTTCATCTTAATTCACTTAAAAATTTAATGAGTAGAGCGTGTAATAATAACAAAATGAAAGGAAAAGTATTTAAGACATACCCGAGACTCAATAGATTGAGCGAAAGGTAAAGATGGGTCGTTCATACTAACTTGCGAACGATCAAGAATGAGAATTGTAAGCAACATCTTAACTAATGAATAATAATAAAGGATATTTTTGTATATACCTCGAAAGAATGAATTAGAGTGTTGATTTACCTATAACAAAGGGGGAAGAAATTTCTAACCTTATAGAAGGGCCCCATGATGTCACGTGGATAATTTATTGAGCAGAGATCTCCTGCACCTAAAGCCTTTTATCTATAGGCCATCTTACCCTTGGGATAAATACTATCTAAAGAGGATAACTAGGAAGAGTCAACCCTAGTTGATAAAGAGGAACAAACATAAAAAAATAGGTTGCTCACAACAACAAGAGACACCTATATACAAATAAATGTTATGATTGAAACCATCCCTCCCACTAATAGTAAATTAATGAAAAAATGAACATTTCCCCCATCATGTAAGTAAAAAATGCTTGTTTTTAGTTGAGTGGATGAATCACTCATTACTATCGAAGTCACATAACTACGACCAAGGAAAGGTACAATGGGCACCTGTCAACAAAGACACAAGTAAGCTCTAATATAGTATCAAGAAAATACATGAGAGTGCGCAATTCTCTAATGAAGTAAACTTATTTAATTATATGTCAAACCCACAACAAAATTTTATTAACCCTAATCATGCAATTATGTGATTCAAAACAAGCATGTAAAGAACTCACAAATTCAAGAAAAATCACCGTAGGGCAAAACCTTTATTACACAAAAGTTTGGAAATAACAACTTACAACACAATAGACCCATGGGAACTCATAAAGATCACAGCCTTCAATCATTAATGATTCCCTCGAGAACCACAAGAACCTCAATCCACGTATTTAGTAGTGAATACCCTCGAGTATCAAAATATTAGCAGTGAAGAAAGATCTCCATAAGAATAACTTTGATATAAGAGCGTTTGGGTTCCAAAGATGATTCAAAAAAGCATTGAGGATTGATTGTATGAATCAAAAAGTGTTTTTCCCAATTAAAAAGTGAAGATTATTAGCAGCAGGTCTGCAGTTTGCATAAAATAAAAGTCTTAACGAATTTCTTCACGAAAGCAGGTATTTATAGGTGAACATAAATTTAAAGGAAAAGGAATGTCGTTAGAATGAGACCACGAGATCGTTCAAATGAGATGACTATCTCGCTAGAATTGACCTTCAAACGACCTTTAAAAAATCAAAATAATACGCCTTCATTTGAGCAATCAGAGAAGTAGGCCATCAAACAACAAATCAAATGACATTGGCAAGTCGTTTGAACGATAAGGCCAAGTCGTAAAAATGACAGTTAGGCAAAAATTAATTTTTAAAATTTAAAACACTGTTTAAAAACTGTATGAAAACAATTGTTTAAAATGCCTCGTTTTGATAAAAATCAATTAGGAAAAATATCCCAATACTTAGTAAAAAATTAAAGTAACACAAAGCAAAATTCATACCAAATATATGTTAAGTCGTGAAGATGATTGATAATCAGACCCGTCTTTCTTGATCGTATGAACGTGAATTGTCTTGACGGTTGTAACGAGATATGCCATACTCGATGTAAACTAGAATCTAGGGAAAATGATTAAAAATATGTCCTTACAAATCTCTCCATATGGCTATTCCGGTATAAAATAAAAAATTCGTTTCGATACAAAATAAAAAAAAACGAATTATCCAACAAAAATCCTATACAAGTCTAATGCCCTCCCAAGAACCCAAAACTGGAAAGATACTAAACATTGTACAAGTATTAAAAATCTTCGACTTTGAGATCATCAAATATCTTGCTTTATATTGATCTTCAAATCGAGAGATTTGTCAAATTGTGTACTTTTCAAATGCTCCTCAAAGTTTACCTACACACAATAGATAAAGAAGTGTACCTTCGTGAACTAGAATTGGGATAAAAAATCATAAATCATAAATCATATCAAATAAAATCTCCCTCATAAGTCATACTCTCATTCCCCCATAATCAAACTATAACTCCCCCATAATTTGTTCTCCCCCATTTTATTTGTCTGAAATAGATAATGAAAAGATTCAAAAAATAATAAATCGGAGTGTCTCACGAAAAACATAGAATATCATGACAAATATAATGCAATATTAATCAAGTAATGGTAAACTAAGCAAAATAGGTGATTTTTCAAAAAACTTCTCACATAAAATACAAATAATGTTACAAAAACATCACAACTAGAACAATAACTACGATAACAAAATCATGGAAATGAAACGAATGGGTGTGAACAAATTCGCTAGGAAAATCAACTCAAACAATCATAACATATGTGGATACTCCTAACGAATAAACTGAAAATCATCCTCAGGTGTAAAATTTTTGAACTTATTTAATATCAACCCAATCTAATCAACAAGTCAAAGTGTAAAATGATTTCCACACCAATAACGCTCAAATCTTTGTAATGCTTTTTTGAGTCTTTTTCAAAAGGTGCAAACCCGTTGATTTCTAACCAAACTCCCTCAAAAGATAAACATGATCATATTTCCTATTATTTTCTTTCGAATGATCAATTGAACTAACTATTTGACCCCCTTTTGACAAAATTGCTCTTTTTATCGCCTTAATTTTTCTTGGGCTATTTTCAAACGGTGGTTTTCACAATGAGTTCACTTGCCTATCGTAGCACTTTCCCGTGTATATTCATATTTTTCAATACTAAACAAACTCTCATGGGAAATGGTTCTTTCATGCACTACTTTCATTATCTCATTTTATCGCATTTGGTTCGTTTTATTGGAAGGATTGAGATGAAAACAACTAAACCAACATGTGACAGACAAGTGCAGTGACCAAAGTAAATTCGTGCATGTGTTGATTAAAGGTGATAAGGAACAAACTATAGAAAGTAATCACTAATCACATCTCAATGACTCCAATACACTATAAAGCACAAGGATGAAATGACGTAGCGTCTCAAAACACTATCAAAGAGTCCCACGGATAATGGAATGTTATTGTGACTTGGTAATCCTAAATCGTCATCCATATATGGTGTAAACAAACTAAAAATATATTTTTTTTTGTTTTCCAAGAACTTTATCAAAATAAAATCTTTTTTGCCTTTTCATTTTCTTAAAAAGAAAAAATATTTTTTGAGTTTTTCACTTTTATTAAATAACCAAAAATCTTTTTTGTATTTTTCAATTTTTCATAAAGATCAAAAATCTTTTTCTATTTTCCTAATATTTCTTAAAGTCTGAAAATGTTTGTGGATTTTTTTAAAATATGACTAAGAAAAATATATGGAAAAAAACCTTACGTGTGACAAAGATTCGAATAGATGCCCAAATTACAATCACATGCTTATTTAATTAGTGTGAATTTATGAATCAAATCAATTCATCCTTTTAACCTCAAATAGCAAAAGCATGCGACACAAAATTCAGGAAAAAGCCCCTTAGGCGTCGGTCGATTTCATCAGCAATAAGTCCACACGCAGCGAACCTACATGAACCGCAGTCTAGTCTTCAACCCAGGAACACCGCAACACTCCCTAATGACACGCAGTCATAAACTCCGCGAGACTCACTCCACAATAGCACACAACCCTCAGTTATAGAGATCTTCCCATAAAGTATGAACAGCAGCAAACTATGTTTTTGGGTTCCACAAAACAACTCACATAAAAGAAATTGGGATTATGAATTGTAAAACAAAAGTTATGAACCCTCAAATGGTTGGCGAATTATAAGGACATATTTTTATAAGTCCGTTATCAATTTAGTATGTCATATACCGCTAACATTCAAGCATCAAAGACGGATTCGAATATCAAGTTCTTTATCAAAAAGACTCCGTGAAGTTTACTTTGGTAAGGTTTTTGTTTTTAATACCTTAACTTTACACTTAGAGCTTTTGGGATATTTTTAAAAAATATTTTCTAAGTGTTGGAGTGGACTTTTTTCGTCAAAATTGAGAATGAGTATTTTTTCGAAGTGTTGGAGCGAATATTAAAATAATATTTTTTTGACGACCAGGTTGTTCAAGCGAGATCAGTATCTCGTTTGAGCGAGATTGGTATGTCACGTGATGTCGTTTGAACGACACACGTCGTTCATTTGAGCGACACATGTTTCTCATTCAAACGAGCTCTGATACCGAGGCGATGCATTTTTGTATAAATACTCATTAAATGGTTTCATTTTCATTAAGAATTCCCAGCGTTTTAAAGAATAGAAAAACTGCGATTTGCATAATTCTTTGGGCTTCTTCCTTTTAGGGTTTAATCCCTTTTTGTTTTTAATTCACAAAAATCCCATATGCTTTGGTGAATTGTTTTGGTGTTCAAACACACTTTGCTTTCGTTTACCTTTGTGGGGAGAACTCTACAATCAGAGAGCTACGTGTTATTGTGGAGGGAGTCCTTATAAAGTTCGCGCTTGTGGAGAAGCCATTTTCTTCTTCATTGCTGACCATCTCGAGTTCTTGCGGGAGATTCCAGCCGATGACATTTCTAGCCGTTGCTTTGAAGGTTTGATGAAGACATCGTGCGTTACACTTGTGGGCGATTATCAAGTTGTATGTAATTAAATGGTCTTGTGACTTCTTCAAAGTTCTAGAAATAAAAAGGTTTTGCCCTTCGGGGATTTTTCCTTAACTTTGTGTCACATGCTTTATCTATTTATGGGATGACACATGCACACACGTAGTTGCATGTTTAAGGGGCTGAATTAATTTGGTTTAAATAGACTCCAATTATATAAGTGTGCCAAACTAGAAATTTGTGAATTAATTTAAATCGGTATCATACACCACGTTTACACGTTTTACAAGAATAAACTAAAACACTCAAAATCGTATTCTGTTAAAAACCAGTCTTTCTCCACACAAAAATTAGAAGTCTGACACCCTTATTTATAATAAAAATCAAGGTGGTGACGTGTCAACAAAAACCTCTGTCGTTCGAACGAGGTGAGATGTCATTCGAGCAAATCTCCATCTCATTTGAATGAGATGTGACGTCGTTTGAATGACAGTCACTGATCCACTTAAATTTTTTTATAGCTTTAAATAACTTGGAATTCTCAAATCTTAAAGTTGTTCATGGGATCAGGAGATATTATCCAAGACTTTTATGAGAAAATGTTTTTGAAAAATAAAAACCATTTATTGAAAATTCCAAAAATCATTTTAACTTTTATAAAAAAATATCCCAACACTTTTAATGTGGAATGTAAATGAAACTTAAACACATATTACCAAATTCATCCTTGTTGGGCTTGAATGTTTAATCCTTCTTGAAATTCGAATTCGTCTCTTGTAGATATAAGCTTCTCAATCCTTCGAGACTTGTAGCAACTTGTAGCGATAAGTGACATAAATAATTGTGACGGACAATGTCCTTGCAATATAATAAAATGGTAGTACATTCTAGCAATATTCATGAACGATATAAATAAGAAAAACATCCTATGCTAGAAAACAAGTCTAAACCTCAATCATTAGGTCTGGAGGAGTTCTCCAAAGATGGTGACACCCTATGAAAATATCCATCAAATCATGCCAAGTTTTGACCAAATACTCAACTTTCTCTACAAAAATGCTCAAATTCTCTCATGTGATGCGTGGGAGCATGTGTGGGAGTGCGTGTGGGAACACGTGTAGTAGCATAACGTGGTAAACATATAAAAGACACACTAGCCAACTGAAAGTAAAATTTCCTAAGGTGTCCTCTATGTTTGTAATGAGAACAGACATAAATGGGCCTACGAACACCTTTCTCAAAATATCTAGGACGCCCTCTCTTATAGGGAAACATATGTCTAGGTAGGTTAGGTTGAGATTCATATGGATCTATCACAAACTCAGGAAACGGCTCGGGTGTAACATGGGAAGTGGACGTACAGTCATGACCTATTCCTAATATCTCAATATTACCCAAAGTGGGACCGAGGAACATCTTTCCAACCTTCTTAGATATGTCATATATAGTGACTTTGACCTCCTGGGCACGTTCGAGATCTCTCTCAACTTGGGACACATGCGCTATAAGTTCCTCACGAGTCTTCAATGAAAGATCGAAGATCTATCGTAAGACTAACCACGGTGTTGGTCAATTCACTTTTTTTCCCAGCCTAAGACGATCAACTGCTCACATAAAGAAACTCTTAACTTTTCGAGTTGACTCATCGATGCCTCACACACCCTCAAAACTTCCCTCTCTCTCCAAATCTAACACCTTATGACCCAAATCTTTATTTAACCTTTTATTTTCAACCTCTCGATGTATAAATCACTAAAAGCTTTTTGTAGATCACCTTTACCCTCGCTTGAAATGTCATCCTCACACTCACTATCTCCCGAATGACTCAAAACATCATCGAGGCTCTCATGTTTACATGTGCCCTCATTATCTTGGGACAAAGTATAAGTACTCACGTAACAAGCCATGAACGTAATGCACATTCCATGTGATGATTCATCCCCGTAATCAACTCGATGTTAATATCGCTAAGAGTGGCCATGTTAGCAATTTTATTTCCCTTTATCTTTATGATAGTGGGACACTCAAAAGCTTTGTGCCTTTTTCCCTCGCACTCAAAACACCTTACATCTTCCTCTTTCTCATCTCTATCTTGACCTCATCTTTCTTTTTATTTTTCTCAAAAATCTTTTTATTGGAAAAATTATTATTGAAAATTTGAGATGTTTTTTAGATTTTGTCACAAATATGTCCAAGTCATCGAAATCATACTCTCCCTTACAATAAAACTCACAAACTCTCTGTTTTTTCTTTTTCTTAACTTGAGTCTTTAAAGCTATCCCTCTATCCTTAGGCAAAATGGTTTTTGTAAACATGTCAATTTCATAATTTTAAAGGTCTCCTACGAGTTCTTCTAGCCTAAGTGCATCTAATATCCCTAATGAGTTCAAAACAGTGATCTTAGGAATAAAATGGGGAGGTAGTGACCTCAAAATCTTTTTCACAACTCTCGACTCCTCAATTTTCTCACCCAAATTAAAACTAGTGTTAACAATGTCCAACAACCTAGTGTAAATTCATCGAATGACTCAGAATCTAACATAGCGATAGTCTTAAACTAGGTGGTTAAATTTTGCAATTTCAACGTCTTAACAGCATTGGTACCCTCATGTGTCAACTGAAGGATATCCCATGCCTCTTTTGACGGCTCTTGAAATAGTACTAAGTCCATGGGAGTTGTAAGTCCTCCACTTAAATTCATTATCAATCCAATCCGACACAGGATTGGGATTAATAATATTATTAACCCTGACAGTGGTAGGAGTTCAACCTCTTTCACAATCAAGCCAAAATCTTTCATCAATTTCTTTTAAAGTGGATCTCATACGGTCTTTCCAATAGACATAATTGGATTAATTAAAATTGGCATCCTATAATATAATTTCTCCATCAGAAAATTAATGTTTTTTCAAAATTAATTTTTCAGAACAATTGATATCTCAGAAAAAACATTTGGAAAAAGATTTCACAGTAATTTGGTGAAATTGGCTCTGATACTAATTTGAGAGTATGCACTTCTCTAATGGCATAAACTTATTTAATTAGATATCAAATAAACAAAAAAAAATTAACCCTAAGTATGAAACTATGTCATTCAAACCAATCATGTAAGAATTCACAAATTCAGGAAAAATCCCCATAGGGAAAAACCTTTATTTCACTAAAGTTCGGAAATCACAACTTATAACATAATAAAAAATACTACAATGAATTCCCATGAGAAATCACAAATAACACAACCTTCAATCAGCAATGATTCCCTCGAGAACCACAAGAAACTCAGTCCTCCTCTTTAACAATGAACACCCTCAAGTATCACAAGATCAGTTTGAAGAAATCTCTCCACAAGAATAACTTTGATATAAAAGTGTTTGGATTCCAAAGATGATTCACAAAATTATTTGGGATTTATTGCGTGAATTAAAAAGTGGTTTGCCCTATTAAAAAGTGAAGATTATTTGTAGTAGGTATGTACTTTGCGTAAAATAAATGTCTTAACAAATTTCTTCAAGAAAGCATGTATTTATAGGCGAACACAAATTTCAATGTGGTGATATGTTGTTAGAAGAGACCTTTTAACGAATTTCAAAATCAAAAGAGTACGCCTTCGTTTGAGCCATAAGAGAAGCAGCCCATCAAACGACATTGGCAAGTCATTTGAACGAAAGGTCCAAGTTGTTAGAATGACAGTTAGGTGGCAATTAATTTTTAAGATTTTAAAACACTATTTGAAAACAATTGTTTAAAGTGCCTCATTTTGATGAAAATAAATTTAAAAAATATCCCAATACTTAGTAAAATATCTAAGTAACAAAAAACAAAATTCATACTAAATATACGTTACGTTGTGGAGATGTTAAAGATGCTTGATAATCGAATCCATCTTTCTTAAACTTGTGGACATGAATTGTATTTGACAGTTGTAATGGGATATGCCATACTCAATGTAAACTAGAAGCTTGGGACAATGATGGAAAATATGTCCTTATAATACATGAACAAAGAAACCTATGTACCCAAGGGGTAGTTCTCGTAGAGTGACTAACAAAGCGAATGGCCCCTATTGGAATCACCATGCTAGAGGAGAACATAATGGATGTATGTGGAAAGACAAATACATTTGTTAGATACATGAGCAATGAGTTGTTAAATTAAACATTAAATAAAATAAAGTTACCTTGCTAGAAAGGCTAAATGTAGCCTCCAACATAAAATTCCTCTCTTGGTGAAAAGTGACGAGAATAAGAGGAATATCTGACACAAATAAGGGGGCAACACTCACCTCTATGACCTCGCTCGGCCTCATAAAAGAAACTTGATAAAAGGAAAATTTAAAGAGAAAATACTAGGAAAAGAAAATACATGAGCAATGTAAGGCTCAGGCGGAGGAACTTGACCGTAGGGAAATAGCCTAGTAGTAGGTCTAGTTATATTAGGAGAGGAATCATCTTCTTATCCTAACTTATCAGTGAATTATTTCCAAGGTCAATTTACACATTCTCTTGAGATGATATAAAAAAATGCAGTATTTGTCAAATTATCTTCAATAATAATGAGTGACTTAATGTCACTTAAGATGACCATTGATAATCATAGGAAGGTGTACTTTCAGATGTAACAAGTTATTCTTTAAATGAGCATGACGTTGAGAAGACACTCATATCCATATTACCTTGATTTGTATAAAGTTCATGATAAATAGTAAAGGTAACTTCCATAGGCTGAGAATTAATTGGAACGAACGGATGAGAAGACACTGGTCCAAAAGCTACATACCTTTACTCGAGGATAGTTTGATAAGTATCCTGAACAATAAGAGTGTATGTGTCTGAGTAGCTCTGATATACCATAATTTCATTGCTCATAATGTTTACAAGATAGGTATTATTTTTCACTACATGTGTTTTAATGGAGGGACATGGGCAGAGAAACCCCACCAATTTAGCAAAGAAGAAAGGAGAAAACATCCAAGTCTGAGTGAATCCTCTTTATATAGCATCGATCCAAATATGCCTTAAAGAAATAATCTCCTCATGAAGAGTATTTACAAAAATATGAGTGACTGACTCTATATGAGGTCTCACAAATTGATTATAATGTCAAGTTTCCTCCCGAGTACTCTTACCCAAGTATTTGTCTGATGGAGGGATAGGTTCTTGCTTGATGGAAATATTTAATACATTTATGAATACTTCATACCTGACATTGACACATAAAGAACCAAGTCACCCTTATTATGGAATAATAATCAGAAGAGGCAATTTGGAAACGCCTATGCTTGGTAAATTTGATCACCACACCTTCAGTAGTAAATTTGCGTATGAGATATCAAGAAGTTGGTCTGCTAGGCGAGTAAGAGAAAAATCTAATTATTAGGCGCCTTGGTCATACCCCAATTGACCCAATGCTCATTGAGGGTTATAAATCTCCACAGGCTAGCATAGCTCGATTATAAATGGAAGAAGAAAGAGGAATATAATCTCCATTGTAGAGATGAAATAATATCCCTTCTCTAATTTAATTAACTTTATTTACTACTCTCCATTATTACTATAACCTTCTTTCTTACATTTTAAAGTACAACATTATTCATTACTGATATTCCCATATGACACCTCATCTCGACTCAATACAAACTCCTCTCAAGCTGACTTCTCCTAGTGCACCGTTGGGCCATCCAATAAGGATTGCCTCAGCCTAATCCAGAACTAGGCCGAGACTATATGCTACATTGGTGGGCCTAGCAACTTGACTCATCCATATCAGGATGCCAAGACTCTATCAGATGATCCCATCCCTCATCTCAGTTAGATGCAAGTCAGCAAAAACTACACTAGGCAATTAACAACATGTAATCCAAAGCTACATCAACAGTATCATACTCGGCCTGGCCGAAACCTCAACTCGGTTGGAGACGCTTGCCATCTACTAAAGCGCATGTAATGGGGAATGCATGGAAGAGTGTGCGTGGGTTGTGAACCCCACTTGGACCAAACCGTTAGAACAACATCACTCACACATGTGGGGAATATCTTATAATCATTGCTTGGATGCACTAGGGAGATATGGAATCACCTTGTTGGATAGTTGGAGCTGTACATGCCTTATACATGACTGCGGTGCATATGACACCACCCCAGCCATATAAATAGTTATCTTCTACCTCATTATAAAGGATTAATAGTTGTAAACACTACTCAAACTCTGTTAAACTAATAGCTTAGAGGGATAAACCTTGAGTGCTTATATCCTAGGGCCATTAGAGCCCCGATTTAGTGGATTTCACACACTTGCACAACGGGCGTAGGCCATTCAAGGGCTGAACCACTTATATTTGGTATCATCTTTTACTTTGCCTCATCTCTTCTTGTTTACTTATTTATACATGTTATACTCCATTGTTGTCTGGTTTTGAGCTCAATCACACCTTGACTTGGTGATACTAATTATGGTATCATCAATTACCAATCCCATTATTCCGTTATGAAGATTATCCTTTTTTCGAATTTATAAAATAATTTTTTACTTTGACGTGCTCCACAACGCTGGCTATGCTACCATATTCTCTAAATAGTGATTTTGGGTCTTTCACCCTAGGGCTCTGGGACCTTTTTAATCCTTTCTGGATGCATCTGAGTCCATACAAATGCATTTTAATTTTTTATCCAATGTCCACTGTATTTCCTTATTCTCGTCATTCTTACGATTTAGATTTATGTTTCACATTGTATTCATATCATTTCATTTATTTAACCGGTCAAAATCCATTTTTTATATTTCTTTGACGAGAAATACATTCAATATCTTGATGGTCATTTTACCAAAATATCCATTTCAACCTTGTCCTCATATGTTGTTTACACATGATTATTTCTCATTTTCCCAACCTATTTCAACACATTTAGGATTGATTTGTTAAAGTTTTTTAATTTCATCATAAAATTCATTATTAACTTCACATATAGTGTTTATATATTCTCCACCAACATACTACAAGGTTCAACACATGTTTGGGAGGATTTTAAGTCCAGAAATCCTTCTATATGTACCTAAACAAAATATTAACATGGAACTATATTTTCATGCAACTTCTTCATATTTCAAGATAAAAAATACCACTTGTTCTTAGAAAACACATTTAAGTCTAGTTTTCTCAAAACTTCATTTTTGTAAAAAAAACATTAAATAAACATACTAGAAAATACTTTGTAAGATTAAACCATATTCTATCATGCATTTTAACATATATTTATGTTTTAATCTTGAAAACAAATAAAAGAAAGCCCTACCTTTAGGTTGAAGAGGAAGAAACAAGAAAATGATGACTTTAATGTCCCTAAAATGCTCTAAAGCTCCAAGAAAGTTATAAGAATATGCCAACTCTTCTTATAAACTCTAATAATAAATCCCTAACCCAACTTATTCCTTAGTTAAAGCTTGAAGTGGTTGTAGTTATCTTGGAAATGGGCTAAATGTTGCTAAGGATAGAGATTTAGAGGTTGGGGATAGTGAGAGTGAGCTAAAAATGGAGGAGGAATCTGAGAGAGAGAGAGAGAGAGAGAGAAATAAACCACAAAAATTTGATTAAAAGTGTTGGGAATGAGTCCTCCAACACCCTCTCACTCCTATTTATGTTCTAAAACCCACCACCTTCGATCATTGGTCCATCAACCCTTAACCTATGATCTAATCTGAACCATTGGGATCTTAATAGGTCAACTAGTACAAAGGCTGATGTCACAACAACACATAAAACCACTATAAAATTTCTAATTGCTGTCACCTCATTCGAATGACTCTCCTTCTTGTTTGAATTACATGTGTTCTCGTTTGAACGAGGGTTCCAACAAGACTCTAATAAGGTTTAAAAAACACGATTTTTCGAATGGAAACCTACACCTCGTTTGATTTTTTTTTAAATGGGGTTCTAATGAGATTATAGATAATGGTTAAAGAGATAAGGTATTCCACATTTGACGGTAATTTGAAGACTTATTCGAATGACCTCGCTGTCTCATTTGAAGGATAAAGCCTTTTGTTCAATCGAGCCCAAGATTTCCTTATATATAGATTCCAAGTCAATCATATCTATTTTAATTGCACAAAGGACCTAAGAATAATTAAAAATATACATCCATCAATTATATTCAGTTCATAGACAAACGACATGCAATTTATAGGGAAGGGAAATAAAAACTCAGGCGCGAACGTCACTGTGGCCATCCCTGAGATCTTCCCTTCCTCCTCAAGATGCTTTCAGGGGAGAAAAGAGGGAGAGATAAAGGTCCTATGCCCATTGCTTCATCATGGGGTGCTTCGATCGTCATCAGTTTTGGGGTGATGTAAAGAGATAGAGTCGCCAACCTATTTTGCACAAAATAGGCAAAAGAACATGTCGTTGCCTTAAGAGAGAAACAACAAAGACAAACTGATGATTACGAAATCAGTTAGCTCAAAGGTTCGGGGGATAAGTTACGAAATATGAAGATGTTAGGCACCCATACCACCCTTTCGGCCTCTCATGGGATTATGTTACTATTTTCCCTAATGTCTCCATGAAATGTGTGTGTGTGTGTGTGTGTATATATAAATGGAGATCTAAATCGCTTAACTCACATCATGGAAGATATATAGTGAGGTCATGCATAAGAAAGTTCCCAAAATGATAATTAGAGTATATAATGTGTGCATTTATCAAGATATTTACAGTTATGATGAAATGATAATATGTGTTAGATAGACACAAGAATGAATCACAAGTATGAGATATATGAATCAAATAGAAAAAAGATGCCTTTATAGGCTACGTAGGCATTTCAGGCTAAAACCCGAGACTCAAACAGGAGTTTATTATATATATATATATATATATATATATATATATATATATATATATATATATATATATGTGTGTGTGTGTGTGTGTGTGTGTGTGTGTAGAAAAGATATTTTTATTTTTGAGAAAATGTGACGAAGAATGCCGTCGAAATTTACAAGTGTGACCCTCTTTTTCTTTGTTTTGGATTTTTTTATAGAAAATAAATTATGTGCAATATAACTAATAAAGGATCAAATGTTAATATGTATGGTGTAAAGTAGAAGCTAAATTGAGAATTTATATAACTAATGCTAAAATAAAGAAATTTAAAGAGAGAGGGGTGTCTGGACCTTCTTTGGAGACTTGAAGCTTGCCTTTAATCCTTGATGAGATTCATTGAAAATTGGGATGAATGTAGGATGAGAAAGAAGGAGATTTTTGCTTAATTGGGTATGATAATGATGGGAATGAAAGGTGGAGAAGAATTTCATGCAAGGAAACTTCGTTGATTAAAGAAGAATGTTGTTGAGATCACTAATATTGATGGATATGGGTTACCTTTTCAAGTGATCACATTATCTCCTTATATAGGGTAATGGGACTTCTGATTGGCACTATCCTTGTCCTTCCTATCGACAGGTGACCCAAGACACATTACCAATAGACAGGGAAATGGACCTGTCAATTGGCAGTCTCGTGCAGATTTTTTGGAAAAATGACCATAAAACATAATTCGTAAGTCCAAATCATGCACGGGGCATACCGTTATAAAGGTAATTCAAAGACCTTTGAGAATCCTTAGGCCTCTCCCAGGTTCGGGGGTTGATTTTGGATCAAACGGGGCTCGAAAGTGCCCGTTGGTCCTTTGGACAGGATATCGTCCGATGGTAATGGATCGTTCATCCAAGTCGTTAGTTTGAATTACATGTGGCATGGACCATTGGAATTGTTTTTGAGTCACTTCTATGTTCCAAGGAGCTTCGCTCAGTTTGGAGAGATAACTTTGGTCAAATAGGGCCCGAAAGCACCCGGTGACCTTTTAGGGTAAAATAGGTCATTCGTCCGTACTATAAGGATGATTCATGAATGAGGTGGACCATTGGAAAGGGTATTCAATTCCCTTCAAAGATTCATTTAGTCTCATTCAAGCTTAAGAGTTGAATTTGGTCAAGTGGATCTCGGGAGCACTTGATGGCCTCCAGATTAGTTTTCAAGGTGAAACAGATCGTTCATATAAACATTTTATACCATTTTATGCATGGGGACGATCATTGAAAATGGGTTTCGGTGCCCTTTGAGGATCCATTGAGTTTTTGCTCTGACGATGGAGTTTATTGGGGTCAAATCTGGGCTCGGGAGGGCTTGGTGGCCTCTAGATAGGTTTTTAATAGTAAAATGGATCGTTTATTCGAAACGTTAGGTCGATTCATGCATATGGTGGATCATTTGAAAGGGGATTCAGAGACTTTTAAAGATTCATTGATCTTTCTCTCTGACGATAGAGTTTATCAGAGTAAAAAAGGGCCCGGTAGCGCTCGATGTCCACTATATCGGTACTTAGAGTATGACCTAGGATGTTTAGTGAATGGTAGATGTTTTAGGGACCTATGAGGAGTCTTATGGGGTCCTAGATTGTGGTGTATATAGATCCCCTCAAAGGATGAGTTTGGAAAAAGTTACAGTCGTCAAATAGACATCACAAGATGTTTTGGGAAAGAGGTCACTTATGTGGACCTAAAGGGATGAGGATGACCGATTCAGAGGGTTGAGGCTAATTCAGAGGGTTGAGGTCGATTCCGAGGACCTAAGGTAGTGCTGGACTATTTTGAGGACCTAAAGCTTGGACAACCAATTCTGAGGGACGAGGTTAATTTTGAGGACCTAAGGTTGGGAGAGACCAATTCTGAGGGCCGAGGTCAATTCTAAGGACCTTAAGTCATCGTGACCAATTCTGTGAGTCGAGGCTAATTTTGAGGACCTTAAGTAGGATCAAGCAATTCTAAGGGTCGAGGTCAATTTTGAAGACGTTAAGTTGGGAGCGACCAATTCTGAGGGTCGAGGTCAATTCTGAGGACCTTAAGTAGTGGCAACTAATTCTGAGGGTCGATGTCAATTTTAAGGACCTTAAGTTGGAAGTGACAAATTTTGAGGGTCAAAGTCAGTTATGAGGATCTTAAGTGGGGAGAGACCAATTCTGAGGGTCAGGGTCTATTTTGAGGACCTTAAGTCGGGGCGATCAATTCTGCGGGTAGAGGTCAATTCTGAAGACCTTAAGTAGGAGTGACCGATTCTAAGAATCGAGGTCAATTCTGAGGACCTTAAGTAGAGGTGACCAATTCTGAGGGTCGAGGTAAATTATGAGGACCTTAAGTAGGAGTGACCAATTATAAGGGTCAAGTTCAATTCTGAGGACCTTAAGTAGAGAGCGAATAATTTTGTAGTTCGAGATCAATTATGAGGACCGTAAGTAGAGGCGACCAATTCTAAGGGTTGAGGTAAATTCTGAGGACCTTAAGTAGGAGTGACTAATTCTGAGGGTCAAGGTAAATTCTGAGGACCTTAAGTAGAGGCGTGGGGAATATCTTTCCTGGGGAATCTTAATTTTACCTTTTTCGCTGGGAAGAGACATTTGTCTGGGGATTATGTCTTTTGAGAAGAACTGAAAAATCTTATTCTGGAAATTCCACTTGGGGAAATAGTTGATAACTTGACATTTTAGGATTTCGATGGGGGATGCATTGCTGGGGAGAGATGTTCGATTAGGTCTTTTAGCTCTACTAGGAGAAGTTGGAATTATTCGGGAAAGAGTTTAATTAGAGAGTTCTGGCTGGGGTTATGGGAAGGATATTATGTAGCTCTACTGAGGAAGCATTTGATTATTGGTGAATATGAGTTTTTTGGGATTTCGCTGGGGAGTTTGTGGAGGAATTTGTGTGCGCATTGATTTTTAGGGTTTAAGCTGGGGATAAAATGTGGTATTAATTTAGCTGGGGATTTGGGAGCTTAAAAAATGGTTTTCTTGGTGAAGAAATGTTCCAATATTTATTTGGTAATTTTAGGAAAATTCTAGCATTTTTTTTATAAAATTTTAGGGGGTTGCCGACCAGCATGTTGTAGGGATTGCTAACCAGCAGTGGTGTGGTATTCTAGGTTACCTTGGAAAGGGTAAAGGACAGTGTCGATCGGTGGGTTTCAAGGGATTGCCGATCGGCCCCTAGCCTTTTATAAAAAAAGGGCGAATTCTCTTCATTTTTCACAACTTATAGCTTTCCTATATTCTACTTCTCTCGTTTGTAATCTTTTTTTACGTTATTTACTCATTAGAGACTAGGAAATGGTAGATATCTCAAGTAGCAGGACCCACATGGCGTGGCTGGGCGTTTATGAACCTGTAGTGGCGGGATAGGGTCCCCTACCTTTGGGCAATGAGAACGCTTGCCAATTATCGGACTCTTTTGCGTGAGCCTTTGCACCACCGGTCATCTAGCGTAATGAACCCTAATGGCTATGTAAGTAACGCATGAGTTTTGATATTCTTTTTCTTTTTTGCATTATCTTATTTCTTTGAATTTTGACGAAAGATTTCTCCTCTGTTTTGACACACTAACATTGTTGCTACGAGCTTCCGCTCTAGGGGGCGATGGGATTTAGGGATATGTGGGCTTAACGAGGCTCTTTTCGATCCATATTTCTCTTTTTTGGGAGGTTTTGTCATGTCAATAGATTGACGAGATTGGCGGGCTGCAGGTGAGGCAGATGGCCCATTTATTTATTCTTCTACTGTTAGGAGGGTTTTTGGTGGCGTCGAGCGGAGACGTAGTCCACTTATAATTTTTACCATATTTTAGGGTATTTTTTAATATCTCTTTGACTGGGGGAGCCTGACCTTAGCGACCCTTTATTCTTGTTTGAATGTTTTCAATTGGTGTTTTCGAGAGACTTCTACTGGAGCCACGTATCTTCTGAACGTAATTTTCTGTATTATTTTTCCTTTATGCATTTTCTTACATTTCCTTTCTAATTTCTTCTGATTGCTGACTCTTGTTCTTTTCCAGAAGTGGTTCTACGAGGTGATCGGGTTAAATGCCCATTAGATTGGTTTGCGTGATGAGTCAGTGGTGAACTTCTATCGGATGCAACGGTTACAGATGTATAGTCGAAAGTTGAAGCAGTCTCTCTCCTTGTCGGCAATACGTCATGTTTTGAATGTCCTGACGAGCGACCAGGTTATTTCTTATTTTCTCTTGTGAATCCTTTTCTCTGGCATCTTCTTTGTTTGTGCAAGTATCAACTTTATTTTGGAAAAATGCAGGTGACTTTCTATCCCTGGAGGAGGGCCATCCAGCATAAAAAGGGTGATTATGATTAATGCGCAAATGCACCACCTGATGGCGCACGAGTTTGGATAATCTTGGTATCTGGGAGAGAGAGTAGTTTGATAAATCGTAGAGGATGAGGTGGCGGTACCACCGATGATGCTATCGATATATATGAGGCGGGTTCGAGAGATGTTAGAGGAGGCCCGGGCGGTGGCAATTATTGGTGATAGCTACTCGTCATATACTGACACGATGGTGACTACCACTAACTTGACTATGTGACAAGACAGCGGATGGCTTACTACATCTACGATATGGTGAATATGCCTCTGCCTCCTATGACTTCAGGCAGAGGTACGATTCAGTCAGTGGGGTCTGCCTACAATACTGGTAGTGCATCATCGTCATTGGTGACAACAACGTCAAAGGTTCCATTTCTTGAGGCTTGTTCCTCCTTCTTACAATATCCGACTGGCTGGAGGGTGATCGTTGAGTATGCAACATTTACCTTATGCGATGGATCGGTTAATGTTGGGGTTGAGGGAGGATGTCCTTCATCCAGAGTTATATCTTTTCATATCTTTATCCTTTGTCTTTTTTATTTCTCTTTTTCTTTAGACTGACTATTTTGCAAATTTGTTTTTCTTGCAGCATGTATGGGTGTCGACTACTTGGCTGAGGGACATCCGAGAATGGGTGGCTTCTGCAACGACCCATATTCGGGATAAAATTCTTATTCTTTCCTGCATGGTGTCGTCTTCTTCTTCTAAGGAGGGATCTAGATCAACTAGCGCAGGATGCTTAGCTCGTCACCGGGGTAACCGTTCACATCGTAGGGAGGGGGATCCTAAAGGGAGGGGGAGAGAGAGAGAGAGAGAGAGAGAGATTGGGGTTTCTAACTAAGTGCCATTGTTTTTGTTCATTATTTTTCTGCAAAAAATGTAATGATGGTAATATATATGAAATGGATGGGATGTTTCTTTATTTATCTTTTCTTTAAATGACTTAATATACATGGATTTTTTACTATGCATCTGAGACCTTAAAAAGGGTTAGAATTACTCATGAGAAAATTTATTTTGAGACAAGATTAGTAAAAATATAAGAAGAAAAAATCCTGAATTCATTTGAAATATGGATTTATTTTAAGAGTTTTTTTATTTTGACAAAAAAGGAAAGATGGAATTTTTCTAAAAATATGGGGATGCCGATCGACTTACCCCTTGTCCTTCCTAACGGCAGTTTGTTCCAGTCAAATCACCCAAATCTTTGACTACACTTTCTTCTGGTACTAGTAGTTGATGGGGGTAGTCTTTCATTCGGATTTAGCAAGCTCTTTTTTCTATAGAAAATTTTCAAGTATAAAAGGGGGTAAGGTGATGAGGTTTCTTCACCCATTCACATTTTCTTTCTCTTTCTTATTTCTTGCCTTTTGTCTTATTATTTCCAAAACGTTCCTTCCCATAATTGCGGAATTTTCTTATCTTATATGTTCATACAATGTAGACTATGACGCCTTTAACCTATATCAGATCTCTTTTTTGGCACAATCAACCCATCGACTAGAACATGCTGATGGAGGCAACACAATTTTGTTACCCCAAGGATCATGTTTTCCTTTTTTCTTGGACGAGGTCAGCCCGACCTGTGAGGAGTTCTTTTACTATGTTGGGGGTAAATCCCAGTGTGGCTACTGCCACACCTAAATTATCTCGGTCTCCTCGAGCACTATTGGTAGAATTTCTCTACATTTCTCCTTTGGTGGCTTAGCCATTGGTCACTGAGGGAATGATATACCTCCCAGTTGTACTCTATTATGTGCATTTATGGGATGTTAATGGTATAGGCCATGTAGAAGCCGTTGCCCTTGGCTTAACTTCGAAGCTATTACTGGTGATCGGAGAACTGATGGTGGACCCTCAACTGGTTTCCATTACAGCGTGGATGTCATATCTTCACAATCCTATAATGATGATACTGGCATAGACTTTGAATGGTCTAGACGCTTGGAAAGAAGGTTGTTTTGATTTTCTTAGAGGTAGCTTGGTTATGCTATTCACGTGGCTATCTGAGAGATTTCATTTTGCGGCCCCCCTAAATAACCCTTGGCAGTTATGCCAAACTTTTTCACTTGACATACCTCTTTCTATTTCCCCTGGAAGCTCCTGCATCAAGTCAGATGGGAGTAAATTTTGCCTTCTCGGACCATGGATTAATTCCTATAGAGGATTTCACTGAAAGCTTGCACATGCGATTGGTCTCTCTATGGGAGAATCGTCCACCGTCAACCCACCTTTCTCAATCTCTTGGCAGGGTTTGGCATATTTTTGGAGACTATATGAAGTGGTTATGGAAGACGATAGTGGCTTAGCAGATACCAGG
Organism: Sambucus nigra; assembly: GCA_949130495.1. Classification (NCBI taxonomy): domain Eukaryota; kingdom Viridiplantae; phylum Streptophyta; class Magnoliopsida; order Dipsacales; family Adoxaceae; genus Sambucus; species Sambucus nigra. Next base: position 122,435,577 of record OX422209.1, read on the forward strand.
CATAGATGGTTTGCCATGTTTGACACTATGGAGGGGGCGTAGTGGTTTTCTCAAGGCTAGTTCGGGCTTATTGTTCTATGGAGCGCATTCGACATACCTTCCAAGAAGGAGAAGTTTTGAGGCCTCAAGGAACAGATGATGATGGGGTTGGATCTTTTGAAAGCTGCGGGTAGGGTCTTATGTGAAGATGGTGTTTATTTGTGAAGCTTTTATGATGGTTATTTTTTTGGTTATTTTTGGTTCTTTGGAAATAATATGGGTATGTTTGGTCAGCTTGTTTAGGAGTATCTTGGTTTGATTTGTTTTTAGGATACTCGGGTTGGGGGGGGGGTAGTTATTTAACTCCCTACGGTGATATTTTATGTAATCGTGCCGAATTTTCCCATAATGGAATAAAAAAGGATTTTAATTATACTATTATGCCTCCCGATGAGTTTTACATCTGAATTATCTATACCAATTGCTACGGCATACATAATCCTTTTGTTTATGTAAATGATAAAATGTGCAGTCGTTCTTGGGTGTAAGAAAAGAATAACATTTTTTGAAAAAGAAGGGGATTGTGCCCATGTAAAACGTATGAGCTGCCAATGTACCTTTAGGGGTTTTGAAAATTTTTTGGATTTCATTTATGAAAGAATAAAGTTTTTTAGAGGATCAGGCCCCACATAGTTCTAAGTAGAGGGAAATGAACATTTTTTAGAATAAAAGGGGATGAGAGGAGTCGTAGCACGCTGAGATTTCACACTAAGGGTATAATTTCTGGAGACAATGCAGGTTGACTGAACGATCCATCTCTTCTTCATCAGGGTCAGTGAGCATAGAGGCGCCACTGAAAAAAGATCTTCTTCATGATGTAGTGGCCACTCTAGTTTTTCTTAAATTTCCCTGTATGGTCCCAAGAGAATCTACAATTTCTTTGAGGGCTAAATCCCCTTTTCGGACACCACGATCCTTAATTCTCCTATTGAAAGATCGTGCAATCCGACGATGGTACACCTGTATATGATATGGAACCTTTAGCCTCCTTTCGTTTATGAGTGACAACACGTCAAGACAGCTTTGGTGCCAATCTTCTTCATTGTCTTTGCTTTCAAGTATGACTCTTAGTGAAGGTATTTCTAGTTCAATGGGTAGGACTGATTCCATGACCTATACCAAGGAGTAAGGGGTAGCCCCAGTAGATACCCAAACTGAAGTACGGTAACCCCAGAGGTTGTAAAGGTTCTGATCGTCCTAATATTGGAAACTCTCGGTCATCTTGCTTATGATTTCTTTGAGATTTTTATTAGCGGCTTCAAGAGTACCCTTGGTTTGCGTTCGGTAGGGAGAAGATTTATGTATCTGAATTCCATACTCGTGCCGCAATTTTATCACCTCTGCCTCAAAATATAACTCGTTGTCTGACACTACCTCTTGTGGGACCCCATATCGGCATATAACATTCTTTTGGATGAACTTGTCTTCCTTTTTGGCATTCAACACTGCATATGACTTGACTTTCATCCATTTGATGAAGTAATTAATGGTAACAAGGATAAACTCATGCCCATTGGAAGCTTTGGGTGTGACTTTTCCTATGATATAAACTCCCTATGTAGGAAATGTCTAGGGAGAAGTAATGTTATATAATTCCCACGAAGGTAATTGTTGGAGATTAGAAATTTTTTAGCATTTAAGGCATATCTGGACATAGGCGGTGCAATCCTGAACCATTGTAGTCCAATAATAACATTGTCGGATAATCTTCTTGGAGAGAATATGGCCATTCATGTGGTGTCCACATTCACCATTGTGGATCTTCTGCATCATTTCTTTAATGTCAGTCCCTGCGATGCAGTGTAAGTGGGTTAATTCGAAGTTCTTTTTGAATTGTGCTTTATCGCATATAATTCGGCAGTTTGTAGAGGGTTACTCGATATTTCTTGTTGGCATCTTGGGGGTACCTCCTGTGCTTGAGGAGGCACTAAATGTCATAATACCATCACTGGGCCATACCATGATTCCCTTCTGTGATGAAATTGATGTGGTAGGAGTGGGTCATTTTAGCTTATTTTTGGACTAGAAAAGGGGCCATCGCTATTCCTTCGGGCATGTCAACCATGGAGGCTAAGGTATCAAGGGCATTGGTCAAGTTGTTCCTTGATCGGGGCAAGTATTGGAAGGCGATATCTCAGAAATGGGAGGCCAGCTCTTCTAGGTGGGTATGGAAGGCTAAGATCTTTTCGTCTTTGACTTTCCCTCTTCTAAGGACCTGACCGATGATGAGGGAAGAATCCCCATAGACATCTAAGAATTATATTCCTTTCTTGAGAGAGACTTTTAGGCCCATGGTGCATGTCTCCTATTCCGTCATGTTGTTGGTGCAAGGAAAATCTAGCTTGATGGCAATGAGGGTGTGAAAATCATCAGGGGCGATCATGAGTATCCCAATGCCATATCCTTTTTTATTGGCAGTGCTGTCAAATCGGAGGTCCTCCTGAGAGGTGCAAAGTATGTATTCATCTGAGAATTCAGAGATCCAAATGTTGGCTTTTTCCATAGGGTAGTTAGCAAGGTAGACAGAGATAGATCTTCCTTTCATGCTTTTCTACGTGACATACACGATATCGAATTCAACTAGCAACATCAACCATCGGTCCATTCGACTAGATAGGGAAAGTTTCTTGAGAAGGAATTTGAAAGGATCTATTCGAGATACAAGTCTAATGAGAAAAGTGATCATGTAGTGCCATAATTTTTCAGTTACCCAGATAAGGGTGACACATGCTTTATCTACGGCAGTGTAGTTAACTATGTACCTGGACAATATACGACTAACATAGTAGATAAACCTTTCTTTATGTGATTCTTCAAGATATTAGGCTAGTAAAGCCCCAGCTGTGGTGTATGTTACGGTCAAGTATAGGAGTAGAGGGAGACCAGGATGTGGTGGCATGAGTATTAAAGGTGGGTTTAGCTATATCTTGATTCTGTCAAAGGCTTCCTGACAAGCCTCATTCCAGACTTTTTCTTGAATCCATTCATAGGAGTTTGAATATGGGTTCACAAATAGAAGTTAACTGTGTGATGAACCGACTGATATAGTGTAACTTTCCCAAGAATCCCCGCACTTCCTTCTCCGTTCAAGAGGGTGGTATTTCGAGTATGGATTTCAGTTTGGTAGGATCTGCTTCAATCCACTTATCACTACCCATGAATCCTAAAAGTTTTCCTTTGGTAATATCGAAAACATATTTTTGTGGGTTAAATAGCATCTGGTATCGCTATAGCCGTTTGAAAAACTTCCAAGGAGTGGGAACATAACCTTCCTGAGTCTTAAACTTGATGATTATATCATCCACATAGACCTCAACATATTTGTGTATCAGATCATATAAGATGGTTATGGCAGAACTTTGGTAGGTAGTCCCTTTATTTTTTAGACCAAATGGCATAACTAAGTAACAGAAAGTTCCCCAAGGGTTGATGAATGCATTTTTTTTCTTGGTGATTAGGGTGCATCTTGAACTTATCTTATCCAGAAAACCCATAACGAATGACCTGAGAGCATGACTGGCTGTCTTTCCCACAATCAAGTCAATAATGAGCAGCGGGTAATCATGTTTCGAAAAGGCCTTGTTCAAATCTCAATAATCAACACAGATGCGGACCTCTCCTCCTGATTTTAGTGTGGGTACATGTTGGTTAACCATATGGAATATTCGATAACCCGGATGAAGCCTGTGTTCAACTGTCTGACCACCTCTTCATTAACCTTGGGAAACCATTCGGTGTACTTCTTGCGTAGTTTCTGTTTGATCGGTTTAAATTCTGGGTGAGTTGGAATCTCGTGTTGATCTATTTTGGGATGAACGCCGGAATGTGGTCATAGGACTATATAAAGACGTCGATAAATTCCTTCAACATTTCTTCGAGTTGTGCCCGATCATCCTCGTTAAGTGGACCCTATCCTAATCTCGCACAGAGAACTATGGCCATCCCATACGTCTATATTTTTTAGGAAGGGGGGAAGGGTAGAAGGTATCGTTCCTTTTTCCTATAGGAGAGATTTGAGCTTCATCAATGAGGAGTGATGTAAAATGATGGAGTTTCCAGCCTATTTTTCATAAAAAAAGGCAAAAGAACATGTCGTCGCCTCGAGAGAGTGGCATCAATGACAAACTGATGCTTACAAAACCAATAGTTCATAGGTTCAGGGACTAAGTTATGGAATGTGAAGGTGTTAGGCACCCATCCCGCCCTTTCGGTCTCTCATGGGCTTGTGTTACTATTTTTCTTAATTTCTCCATGAAGCGTGTGTGAGTGTATATATAAATGAATATCGTAATTGCCCAACTCATATAATTGAAAAGATAGAGTGAGATCATCCATAGAAATGTTCCCCAAATAATATCTAAAAAATACGATGTATGCGTTTATCGAGATATTGATTGTTATTATGAAACGATAATATATGTTAGATAAAATGCCAATATGGATCACAAATATAATATATATTAACATAATGTATAGATGAAAAGGATGTAAGTGCGAAAAATGGGAAATTTGAGAAATGGGAAAATTAAAAAATTGGATTCGAGTCTCGATTTTTAACCTTAAATACCTACGTAGCCTATAAAGGCATCAAAGTCCACGTAATTCGCATGCGGCATAATATTGGGGTTTATCCCATAGATTCAATCGGGAATTTATTATATCTGTATGTGTAGAAAATGTATTTTTTTGTTTTGAGAGATTGTGAAGGAAAATCCTATTGAAATTGGTAGGAATAACCCTCTTTTCCTTTGATTTGTTTCTCTTTATAGAAAAAAAAGTATGTGCAATATAATTAATAAAGGATGACGTATTAAGGTGTATGAGCTAAAGTAAAAGCTAGATTTAGAATTTATATAACTAATGTGAAAATAAAAAATTTAAGGAGAGAGAAGGATTTTTGGACCTTCTTTGGAGTATTAAGGCTTGATCTTGATCATTGATGAGCTCTCTTGGATGTTGAGATGAATATTGGATGAGAGAGAATGAGATTTTTCTAAATTAGGTATGAAAATGATGGTAATGAAAGATGGAAAGGAATTTCACACAAACTTCATTGCTTGAAAGATAATTATGTTGAGATCACTGATATTGATGGACCTGAGGTGTGTCTTAAAAGTTATATCATTCCTTATATTTATAGGGTAGGGGCTACCAATCGACATAGGGTAATTACAGACACACTGTCAATAGGCAGGGAAATTGACTTGCTAATCGGAAAGCTCGTGCATATTTTTCTACAAAATGGTCATGGAACGCAATTCAAAAATCAAAATCGTACATGATGCATATGATTTAAAAGTTAATTTAGAGGCCTTTAAGATTCCTTTGGGCCACGCCCGTGTTTAGGAGTTGATTTTGGGTCAAACGGGTCTTGAAAGCGCTCGTCGGTCCTTTGGGCGGTAGATCATTTGACGGTAATGAATCTTTTGTCTGAAGTGTAAGTTAGAATTGTGCAAGAGGTGGACCATTGCAAAGTTTATGCGAGGTGATTCAACATTACAAAAAAAAATTCTCGGTTTGGAGAGTTAACTTCGGTCAATCGAGGCTCGGAAGCGTCAGTTGACCTTTCAGAGTAAAATAGGTCCTTCGTGTATACCATAAGGTTAATTCACACATGGGGTGGACCGTTGGAAAGGGTATTCAGTGCCCTTTGAAGATTCATTCAGTCTCCTTCGAGCTGAAGAGTTAATCTTGGGTAATGGATCCTAGGAACGCCCGGTGGTCCCCAGATCACTTTTTAGGGGAAAATGAATTATTCATCCGAATGGTTACGCTGTTTTGTACACGGGGGAGACTGTTAGAAAGGGGTTTCAGTGACCTTTCAAGATTCATTAAGATTTTTCACTTCTGATGAAGTTGATTGGGGTCAAATCGAGGCCCGAAGTGCCGAGTGGCCTCCAGATCAAATTTTGATAGTAAAATGGTTCGTTCATCCGAATTATTATGCCGATTTGTGCATAAGGTGAACCGTTAGAAAGAGGATTTAGAGCCCTTTGAAGATTCATTAAGCTTTCGCTCTAACGATAGAGTTGACCAGAGTCAAACGAGGCCTGGGATCACCTGATGGCCTCTAGATCGGTACTTAGAGTACGACCTAGGTTCTATAATGAATTGGGGAGGTGCTACGGACCTAAGGAAAGACTTACGGGGTCTTATAATGTGGTTTCTTGAAGAACCTCATCAAAGAAGGTCTTGATTACATTGTGATCAGAACAAGGAGGAATAAGAAAAGAAGAAGAAATAGGATAAACATCTGTGTTAGGTTGCATTTTAGAAGGTGGAACTGGTATAGCATTTTAGTTGAGGAGGGTTGCATCAGTAGTCTTGATTACGATGGATGGATCCGATGATTTAGCATTTAAGTGAATCATGCAGAGTTACAACCCTAGTGTTTATAAATTGAATGAATTATCGAAGTTGCTTCCCTCAGAATCCTAAACAACATCTATAGCTTTCTCAATGAGAGTGGCACATGATGCTGGAAGTATTTGGCCCAGAAGTAACTGTCTTAAAAGAAAATCTCTATCCATGGCTTCATCTTCTTGTCCAAGTGATCATACCACGATTCGGGAAAGCCACAAAAAGGAAAATCTTCACCCTCTTTGATGAATCTTCCATTCAAGGAATCCCCTAAAACAGTCTTGGTTCTTTCTAAACTTTGCTTCAAGTGGGGTTGGCGGAGCGCTATAAGTTCCTATGATGATGGCTAGTAACCTTGGCCACATGGAGTAAAGGCCTTTTTTATCACTATGGGTTCTAGTATACCATGTTATCGTCGTCCCAACCCCAGTCCGGGCATTAAATGCATATTCTTGAACATTTGTATCATGTTGAAATTATCATGAGGGCTTTGATCTGGACATACTCGATCTTTGAAATCATCCCCTACTGGGAGTGGAAGTGGTTTGACTCGAAAGCCATACAGAATCATGTCATTTTCTCCATGTTGTATCTCTAGTACCGGATTACTAGTGCTTAAATTATTGGTACTATCATAGTCTCCCCCGAGATAGTGATGACCTTCCCCTTAGCAAAGAACTTCAATTTTTAATGGAGCGAGGAGGATACCCCCTTTATGTTGTGAAGCCGTGATCGATCTAGCAATAAGTTAAAAAAATTTGGTATATTGATGACTTGGAACTCAGTAACGGAATTTATAGGGCTAACCCTTATTGTAAGTTTTATGGACCCCATCGCCTCCTGATGATTGTTGTCATAAGCATGCACTGCAGTGAAAGTTGGACCAAGGTCACTTACTTTCAAACCCAAGAAGTTGAAGGTTCTTAATGGGAAAATATTGAGTGATAATCCGCCATCGATGAGTGAGAGCGGGACAATCTTCCCCATTACATTAATGGAGATATTGAGAGAATAGTTATGATTAGGTCCAAACTTTGGGATTTCTTCTTCAGATAAGAAGAACATTCTAGTAGAGGTTAAGGAACCAACAGGGTTCATGAATTTTTCTGTAGTGGTGGAAGGAGGGACTATGGGTACGATAAGAAATTTTATCAAGGCATTTCGATGTAGCTGGGAAGATATAAAGAGTCCCCGTAAGGTGATATTGGCCTGAGTTTTTTTTTACTGGTCGAGGATCTTTCTCTCCTTGATGGTCATTTCTGGCTTGGGGAGTCTCTCAACAACACCCTTTCCTTTATCCGTTATTGCTGATGGAGGATTCAAATTCTGGTAGTGCCTCTTAGATCTTGTAATATGGTTCATGGAAGAGGGGAAGAACATAAACAATATTTCTTCATCTATCTCGGGCAATTCGGCCACTTTTTTTATATCATCCCACATACACTGATCACTAGACTAACTGTTTCCTGGCTTGTCTCTTCATCCGAACTATCAAATTTATCCCCCCATCCGATGGAAATGATGTCATTCTTCCACAAGAAGTCAATGCATCCCACAACCTTAACAACTTCTTTATATAGATCCTCCCACTTGATGGGGAGAAGAAGAAGTGAAGGGCCCAACTTCCCTTGTAGCTTTAAGGAATAGAGTAACTCAAACATACTGTAAGTCTCATTGGCCTGTCAAACCAAGACTACTATGATCTACACTACATCATCTAAATTAAATTCGTCAATGGGTATGACCCAATTATATGACTCTCGATTGTAAAGACATATTTTATAAGTCCTGTTTACATTAGTGTATGTTGTATACTGCTACAAACAGTCGAAGAAGAAGATTCAAGTTCATTCAAGCATCAAGATGGATCCGAATATCAAAGTTCTTCAACATTCAAAGCATCTGCAAGATTAATTTTGGTAAGGATGTATTTTAGTCCCTTAACGGTTCATTTAAAGTGTTAGGATAATTTTTTAAAATATTTTTTAAGTGTTGAGGCATTGTTTTTCGTCATAAATATTCTTTTAAATGTTGAGGTGGATTTTTGAAATAAAAAATAAAAATTAATTTTTCGCTTCGTCGTTCGAGTGACATATGCCTTTCGTTCAAACGACATTGGCATCTCGCACGAAGATCGTTCGAGCGATATCCCTGTTTCGTTCGAGTGATCTGCCAACACAACTTTGTTATATAAAGCGTGTCAAATCACTCCGTTTTCGTCAAGAAGACCTGACGAATTTATTCCTTCATAAACTGTAAAATAGCATAACACTTTGTTTTCTTCATTTAGGGTTCAAATGCTTTTGTTTTTAATTCACAAAAATTACAAATGCTTTAGTGAATTATTTGTAACCTGAGATACATCTTTATTGGAGTTTCTCTTATAGGGGGGATAACCCACTGCTGGTTTAGGTTCCTCTTATGGGAGGTACTGGGTTGACATTGACTGCGTGTCATATGGAGTACTCGTGGATGCTCCTAGGCTGATTGGGCTGCGTGTCTTTGTGGATCTTCTGCGGATGATTCATTGCTGATTCAAAAGTGGGCATTCTTGTAGGTATCTGCAGATATTCATTACAGATTTCACTTGTAATCATTGTGAGTATTATCAAAGTGAAATATAAGGTTTTCCCTTTTGGATTTTTTCCTGAGATCTGTGAGTCAACAATTCATGTTTATTTGTGTTGGCGTGAACCAATACACCTAGATGCATATTTTAGGGCTGAATTAATTTGGTTTAAAAATTGAAAAGTGATCAAATAAGTATTTAATTGGAATTTGCAAATCAGTATCACACCGCATTCTCAAATTAGTATCAGATCAAATTTCACTAATTTATTATGAATTTCTTTTTTTCGCAAAAATTGTGTGATATTGATTTTCTGATTTTTTTGAAAAATTTTCGCAATCTTTTCGAATGAAACTTATATAATCGGTTGCCAATTTGTTATGGGTTTAATTATGCCTACTAGAAAGCTCGTATGAAATCACATTTAAAATCAATCGATGAGCGTGTTTGGGTTGTTTGTGAAAGAGGTTGGACTCCTCCCACTATCACTGCGAATAATGTTACTAATTTAAAACCCGTGACAGACTGGACTGAGGACGAATTTAAATGGAGCACTTTTAATTCACGTGGGCTGAGTGCAAGTTTTGGTATCGTCACTCCTAAGGAGTTTCGATGTATTATGACGTGCACCACCTCAAAAGAAGCGTGGGATGTTTTACAACTTACACATGAAGGCATAAACGTGGTCAAAGAGTCTAAATTGCAAAATTTAACTACTCAATTTCAAACAATTACCATGCTCAGACTGAGTGTTTTGATGAGTTTTATGCACGTTTGTCTGATATTGTCAACACTAGTTTCAATCTTGGTGAGCAAATTCTTGATGCACGGGTAATTAAAAAGATTTTGAGACCGTTGCCTAAACGTTTTATCCCTAAAGTTACTATTTTTAATTCCTTAGGTAATTTGAGAAATTTAAAATTAGAAGAGATGGTAGGAGACCTCTAGACATATTAGATTGACATGTTCTCCGACCCTGTCAAGCCTAAGGATAGAGGGATACCACTTAGATCCCAGTTTAGGAAGGGAAAATAAGTGTCCAAGAGTGAGAAGAAAAATAAAGTGAGAGTTTGTGAATCCGAGTCTGATTTTGATATGGCCATGCGTGGTAAAAATTTCAAAAAAAATCCCAAGTTTTCAAAACAAAATTCTTCCAATAAAAAGCTTTTGAGAATAGTAAAAGGAAAGATGAGGCCAAAGAGAGTGGTGAGAAAGAGAAAGAGTAATAAGAGAAATGTTTTGAGTGCGAGGGTAGAGGGCATAATGATTTTGAGTGTCCCACTAGGCTAAGGACAAAGGGAAAAAATATTGCCATGCCAACCACTCTTAGAGATAGTGAGGAAGAGGTGAAGGATTCCAGGGATGAGTCTTCACATGAGAAGTTCGTTGCCTTTTTAGCTAGTCATGTGAGCAAACCTAGTTTGTCACACGACGATGAGGATACTTGTCAATGTGAGACCCCCGAGGATGATTTGAGTGTGTTTAGCGAGTGTGAGAGTGAGTACGCTAGTGAGGGTGATATTGAGCTCTAGATTTCTTTTTGAGATTTGTACGGCGAGACCTTAAAGACTAAGAAATCGAATAAGGAGTTAGGTCTTAGGGTGATATCTTTGGCGAGAGAGATTGAGAGTTTTAGGGTATTTGAGGCGTTGGCGAGTCAACTCGAGACGGTAAAGGTTTCTTTGAGTGAGCAGTTGATCGTCGTAAATGCGGAGAAGAGTGAACCTATAGCCTATATGTCAAAACTCGGTCCCGCTTTGGGTAATGTTGAGAGACTAGGAATTGGTCATGACGGTGCGTCCACTTCCCATGTTGCACCTGATCCGTTTCTCGAGTTTCTAATTGATCCATATGGCTCTCAACCTAACCCACCTAGGTGTCTCGTGCCTTATAGGAGAGTGCATAGGAGACATTTTCAGAGAGGTTTATCGAGGCCTATTTATGTTTGCACCCATTGCAAAAAGAGAGGACACCTTAGGGAGTTTTGTTTTAAGTTGGGTAGTGTGTCGCATAGAGTTTTGCTATGTGTTCCCACACACGTACCCACACATGATACTTTCGATGCTTTAGATGATTACATGAGAAAGTTTGCACATATTAGGGAGAAGGTTAAGTTTTTGGTCAAAATTTCACATGATTTGATGGAGGTTTTTCATAAGATGACATCACCTTTGGAAAACTCCTCCGCACCTAACGATTGAGGTTTTGACTTTTTTGCTAGCATAGGATGATTTTCATGATGATATTTTATTCCTATTGCTAGTGTTTCTATTTTTGATATATTTTTCACAAAACCAAAAAGATTTTTGTTATTGAAAATTTTTGGAAAAATACAAAAAGATTTTTTTTAAGAAAAATTGAAAAAGACAAAAAGATTTTATTTTGATATTTTTTTTGGAAAAAGACAAAAAAAAAAAAATTATTTTGTTTACACTGTTTATGGATGGACATTTAGGATGGCCGAGTGATAATTTCATTCCATATCCATGTGACTATTTGATAGTGTTTTGATATGTGCTATCATTTTATTTTTGTGCTTTGCAATGTGTGGAGTCATTGAGGTGTTTTTAGTTGATTACTTCCTACATGCTTAACTCATAATTGCCTTTAATGCACACTTGCACGGATTTGTTTGACTAATGTACTTGTTAAATCACATGTTGGTCAAAGTGTTTCCATCTCAATCCTATCTTTAAATCGAACCAAATGCGATAAAACTTGAAAATGAACGTAGTGCATGTAAGAACCGTTGTCGTGAGTTTATGTGATATATTTGAAAAACGGGGAAGGTCTACGAAATGTACTCATTTATCCTTTGCGATTAAGCCACTGTTCAAATATGATCTAGAAAAAGTGTGGCACAAAAACAGAAGATAAGGTCCAAAGAGGTTGAAAAGAGCAACCCGAAAAAATTCAAAGGTAATAAAAAGAAAAATATGTCAAAAAGGCGGGCCCATAGGATTTAGTTTCATAACCTTAAAAGAAAAATAACAAGAATTATAATTTATGAGGGATTTTGGATAGAATATAAAATGAGATTGCACGTCCTGAAAAAGCATTACATTGTTTTAGACGTTATTGGTGTAGAACTGATTTTAGACTTTGATGTGTCGATTAGATTGAGTCGATGTCATATGAATTCACATTATTTGACACCTAAGGACGAGTTTGATATAATTCATTAGGAGTATCCGTATTCATCGTGCATATATGTTATGTCTGATTGCATTAATTTTCCTATCAAATTTGTTCACACCCATTCACTCTATTTCTACGATTTGATTATTTTAGTGTAAAGTCCGGGTGTGTGATTTTTGTAAAATTATTTTTGCATTTTTGTATGAAATAATTCAAAAATAAAAAATAGTTGATGGATGATTTTGAGTATATCCTTGATGATCGTAGTTGTTTGTTGTATGGCATGACACTCCATGTTTATTTGTTTATTCTTTTTCTTGTCTATTTCGGACAAATAAAAAGGGGGAGAACGAATTATGGGAGAGTTTTATATTATGGGGGAGATTTGAGATTAGATATTATTTTTTATTTATGTTTATCTCATTTCAATCTCGATACGTCATGAAGGTATTTGCTTTGTCTCATGTGTGTAAGCACAAGGATTGATGATCATATTTTGCAAACCCTCATGAAAAAAGCTTAGAGTTTTGAAGATTTTGATGTTGAAGATTTTTGAAGAAACGTTTTGAGTCTTGTATTCTTAGTACCTTTTTAGTTTTGGGATCATGGAAGGGTATTATATTTGTATAGGCATTTGATTTTAATAATTTGGATGTTTTTATTTTGCACCATAATATACATAGGAGGAGATTTGTAAAGACATATTTTATAAGTCATGTTTACATTAGTGTATTTCGTATACCGCTACAAATAGTTGACGAAGAAGATTCAAGTTCATTCAAGCATGAAGACGGATCCGAATATTAAAGTTCTTCAACATTTAAAGCCTCTGCGTTATTTATTTTGGTAAGGATGTATTTTAGTCCCTTAAAGGTTCATTTTAAGTGTTGGGATATGTTTTTAAAATATTTTCTAAGTGTCAAGGCATTGTTTTTGGTCAAAAATATTTTTTTAAGTGTTGAGGAGGATTTTTGAAATAAAAATAAAATAAAAATTAATTCTATTCTTCGTCGTTCGAGGGACATATACTTGTTGTTCTAACGACATTGGCATCTCGAGCGAAGCTCGTTCGAGCGATCGGTGTCTTCGTTTGAGCGACATCCTTATTTCATTTGAGTGATCTGCTAACTCAACTTTGTTATATAAAGCGTGTCAAATCCTCTATTTTCTTCAAGAAGACCTGGCGAATTTCTTTTTGCATAAACTGCAAAACATCATAACACTTTGTCTTCTTCATTTAGGGTTCAAATCCTTTTGTTTTCGATTCACAAAAATCCCGAATTCTTTTGTGAATTTGGAACCCGAGATACATCTTTGTTGGAGTTTCTCTTTTAGGGGGGATAACCTACGGCTGATCTAGGTGCCGCTTGAGGGAGATACTGGGCTGACGTTGACTGCGTGTCATAGGGAGTACTCGTGGGTATTCCTAGGTTAATTGGACTGCATGTCTTTGTGGATCTTCTGCGGTTGATTCATTTCTGATTCAGAATCGTTCTTATTCATTGTAGATTTTTTTTATAATCATTGTGAGAATTATCAAAGTGAAATAAAAGGTTTTGCCTTTGGGGTTTTTTCCTGAAATCTGTGAGCCAGCAATTCATGTTTATTTGTGTTGGCATGATCCACTACACCTAGATGTATATTTTAGGGGTGGATTAATTTTGTTTAAAAATTGACAAGTGATCAAATAAGTATTTAATTGGAATTTGCAAATCAGTATCACACCACATTCTCATCGATCCCAGTTTCTGGCTTTCATGAATAGTGTGCTGAACTTCTGGCAGCCGATGGTCATTTCTGAGGGAAATTTTGGCCCAAACTCTAGGAGATGGTTTAGTAACACTGGTAATTCCATAGCCTTCCATTCGGATCTTGTACGAATGGAAATGCATGGAAGCGACAGGGCTTGATCGAAAAAATAGGTAGGGTGTAGGAAAAAATATAGGCAAACTTTAAGGGATTTAGGTGAATATACGGGTATGATGGGTAGTTTACTGGGTTCAATCTGGGTAGATGGGTTGAATTCTTGGTCATTTTCTAGGAATATTGCATTTGCATGATTTGGGAGTGTATTATGAGTCATGTTTGGTTTTGGATTAGCTGGTGGGGCGATGATACCCCAGTCAATCAGACCTTGGATTACATTTCGGAGATGAAAGCACTAGTTAGTGGTATGGCCAGCATTTTGATGGAAATCACAATGGGCGTCGGGTTTGAAGTTTTTGACAAATGGGTTTGGTAATGAACGAGGATCTAATGGATTGATAAGATTTCAGCTCAATAAGGTTGGTAGACTTTGGAAAGGGAAGCATGAAGCTCTGTTTTTCTTTTTTGACTGGGTTGGCACGGATATTTGGCGCCCAAGAGGCAGGAGACTGTGAGATGTTATTGATGGTCGAGACTGTAGCAGGCTTCTCATATTTTCTTGGAGTAAACTATTTGGATACCTTCTTGGGCTCACCTTCTATCTTAGTAAGACTTTCATCAATCTCTACTCCTGGTTCCCGGAGGGCTAAAAAATATGGGTAATATTGTCCTCCCATCATCACTCAGACACGGGGTAAGATGTTTTTCTTCACAAAACTAACTTACTCCTCTTTGGAAGGCCGATTGGTCATGATGGCCGCTCTCTCCCTCCACCCTGCTATGAAATTGCTGACAGTTTCTCTAGGGTTTTACTGGAGAAGTTCTAAATCATGACGTGTAACCTCCAACTCCTTGTTGTATTTGTACTGTGACATGAATTCATGGAAAACATCCTCCCAACTTTAAATTTTGGATTCCTTGAGGGATATGAACCAACAAAAGGCGCTGTCCTTCAAAGTTTGTTGGAACATCTGTGCCATTATTTCTTCTGAGGCACCTAGGAGAGTCATGGCTTAGTGGTAGCTTCAAAGATGAACAATTGGGGGCTCACTATCCCCGAACTTCTCGATGTTAGGCATCTTAAATTTTTTCCTTATCCTTGCTTTAAGGTAGGGAGACATATGGGTGAAATCCATGTAGTTCCCAAAAATTTAGGCCTAGTCAAACTTCTTGGTCAACATCTTAAGGTCCGACTTGACCTTATTCAACTCTTCTTCCTTCGAATCAACAGATACTGGCACTACACCAAAACACGTCATTAGTAACACAATTTTACCGTTACTAAAAATATTTGTAACACAATTTTTCCATTAGAAAAAAGGCGTGGGGCACGATGCTAGTAACGGTAAAATTCTGTTACTAATAGTAACGGTAAAATTCAGAATTAGTAACGGCAAATTCTGTTACTAATAGTAACGGTAAAATTCGAAATTCGTAACGGAAAAATTGTGTTACTAATAGTAACGGTAAAATTCAGAATTAGTAACGCTAAAGTTGTGTTACTAATAGTAACGAAAAATTCATAATTACTAACGGAAAATTTATGTTACTAATAGTCACGGAAAATTTGTTTGTAGCAACAGTGAAATTGTGTTACTAATAGTAACGGTAAAATTCAAAATTAGTAACGGTAAAATTATGTTACTAATTTTAATACATATTTAAAAATATATATTTTTCAGGATCCAATATCCTAAATTTAAAATCAGGAACACTAATTAAATCCTAAGAACATATATAAAAATAGTGACCTAATCATATTTCAAACTAATCAATTCGAAAATAAACACGGACAATTTAATTTTTTGGAGAGTTTCCTTTGTTATAAAACTGTCCACCTTATTTAAGAAAGAAAAAATACTCGAACAATAATACCAAAAATCCGTCCTAAACATGATATAAACAAATGCCAGCTCAATTCGTGAAAATAACGCCAATACTTAATTCAAAAATATTTATTACATAACACAAATAATTGTAAACAATATAAAAAAAAATTAAACAGAGCTTCATTTATTTATAGGACCTATCCACCCTGTTTAAGAAATAAAAAAATAACACAACAATATTCAACATATGACGCTTATGAGATTAGAGTCAAGATATCTTGCATTGCTCATTGCTTTGTATGCATGTCCCGCGGTCCCAGCACTGTCACCTTTTTTATCAAAAAATATTTTCTCCCAATTTTTGAATCGCCGAAACCTAAAATAAGTGAGCAAAGACAAATCAAAACATACATTAGGACTTCAATAGTAATTTAAACACAAACTCAATAAAGAAATCAAATCAATACCTTGAATTCGTAATCATAACTATTGGTAAACACAAACTCAATAAAGAAATCAAACTAAGTTGTGTAGTTACTTCTAATTAGTTGTATAACTTAAATTCGGTTGCTAAATAAATTCAGTTGTGTAGAACGAGCCATTTGTTTACTCATACATCTTTCTTTTTCAAACGAAAACAATAATGAAAGTGGTTTGAACTTTAAATTTATTAGTTATATTAGGAAGCAGGGCTAATTTACACACACATTAGATATAGGCAGAATACTATCCCCCATCCGAAAAGAAGAAGGTTTTTCATCATCTCCAAATTTTTTGATTCAATTAGTTGAAATATCAAAATCATATTCAGGGAAGTTGACAGCATCTACTCAATTGATAGGCAGACATTTGGACATGTGATATTTCATGACAATTTTTTAGTGGCTACAATTTCTTATTGAGGTAACACAAGCACTAGGAAAATTTCATATGTATGAGTAAACAAAAAAAAGAAGATGTACCTGCATGGAATCGAGAGACGATGGGGTGCTCAAGGAAAAAATCACATAGATCTACTCGTCCAAACATGTAAGCCCCCTTGTCGTGTCTATATGATAAAGAAATCAAGACAAGAAAAACATGAAAAATAAGAATAGCATAGGTGTGAATGAGGTGTAAATTAGTGGAATTTATAATTGGCAGTCCCTAGTGAAAAAAACAGAAAGCAATGTGATGGCAAAATCACTCTATTTTCGGCTCCTAATCCCACAAGCATTACACAGTGGCTGCACACACACAAATCACATCATCACAACCTAAATAAATAATATCAAAGATTTATTGTGTGTGGAATAAATAACGAAATATTACCTTAGGGGCAGCTGGACCACCTATCAACAAAGGGATTCTAGTTGTTCCACAATCAGCACATGTTTTAAGCTGCCCATCCATGGTTTTTTAACTAATTATTCCTTCAGAGTTCGATCCCTATCAAAAATGGGATTGTCGAGTATTAAACCGGATCAAAAAGTATTATCACACAGTTAAATAGGAAAAAATGGGCATAAATCAAATTTCAAAATTTCTTCGTTTGCTCGTCTATAATTAAGAACACCTACTTTGGCTTAGAGGGGAAACAGGCTCTGGGGGTAATCTGACACCTCTGTTCGAGTGTTGAGGCAGCGAAGACGGTCAAACTACCATTTTTAAAGCCCGCGTATATTGAGTGGCTATCAATTGGGATTGTAGCATCGGTAATTATAGTTGATTCCGAGGGAACATACTGCCAAAAGAAAAAAAAATGACATCTCCTACTTACTATAAAACTATCACATAAGTCGAAGATATGAAATTCTAAAATCAAAGTCAGAAAGTTGTAAAATCTATCAGAAGTCCAAAATATTATAGTTGAAGTAATGGTTAAGGCACCTGTCTGATGCATTCAAGCTTTGGGGCCTCATATATAGCGATCTGTGTTTCATGGACAACCAAAACATTCTTCTGATCTTGGTGAAATTGAAATCGTGTCTCAGCGAGAGCATCTGGGGTTCGTACAGCAGGAATCTTTAAGAGTGTAGTAGCCTGCTTCTCCTATCCATCTGTGCTCCAAATGCAAAGCTGAAAAACAAACTCTCAATGTAAGTCACACCCTCCCTTGGAAAAAATTCAGGCACAAAAGGAAGATAATACATGCATGTTTACAAAGATATGCATGTGTGTGCCCAGAAAGAAAGAGTTCGCCTCATGTAGTCACAAAAAACATACCTAAGCATCAGCTCCTGATGATACAAGAAAATTTAGAACAGTAGAGAAGGCAAGGCTAGTTACTCTCTTCTGATGACCTTCAAGGAGTTTGATTTTGGTAAAAAGAAAGCATTTACATTCCATGACCAGCATCTCTTTGCATCGGTGGATAAAGCAAAGACTCTTCTTGGATTAAAACTAGAATTTGGTCTTATTGAAGGCCTTGCAGTTCCTACAAACTGGATAATTTAACACAAACAAAATAATGCAACTCCGAATAGGCAAAAATATTTTCCACTCATGGAACATATATTACTCCAAATGAAACGGGACCGAAGACTGAAATCGCATTAAACATCACATATCATTAATTCAAGAATTGAAAATGTAGCCCAGAGGAAAAAATAAAAAGGAATGCGAAACAAATAAACTTAAGAAATGAAATGTGAAAGATAAGATCAATAAGAAGCTAAGTACTCTTTATATATCAAAGGCCCGTACAACATATTATATCACAAATGACTTGAGTGGAATAAACTACAGCATTGTGTTCCAGTGAAGGGCACACAACATTATATAGCAAATGGCTCTACCTCCTAACAAATGACATATATGCGAAATAATTAATATTGCATATTTTGTAATATCTTTGAAAACATTTCAATGGTTTATCATTTTATACAGCAAAAGAAAGACCTACTTCTGACCATAATGTCCGCTAATAGCTGTTTATAATGTAATTCCATTTGATTCCATGTAGTGAAGGCAGTATGACCGCGCCTAGTTTCCCGAATTCATCACTTAGTCACAACTAATAATATATTGATATGTCATTTAGATAATATGTTGTCAAATAAACATGAAGACCAACTAGTACTACATATGTTATGACAGTACCGAACATTAGGTTTCCTCATATGACAATGTTCCTTGACTTGTACAAGTTAGAATCATGAACAATACAGATATATTCTAACATGAAAAGAAATATTTTCTTTATAGAAATAAAGATTGCTTCTTGATAATTTATTTAGTATGAATACAAACTTGAGATCAAATGCGTATCAGTAGACCAAATGTCATAAGATATTCATAGTGCTATGGTATGTTTTCCTTGTCAGTAATAAAGAAAAAGTACCTACCATAACAAATAATTAGTCATAACTAATTATACATACAAGTTGCAACCTAAAGGATCAGAAAGTGAACTCAGACCAAATAAGTTATAATTACATAATTGCAATTTGCAAGCTTAAAGGGAGAGAACTTGCTCCGGTGTCTATCAGATATATTTGTTTCAACCTCAAGGAATTCATAGATAGACCCTCAATAGCAATTAAAAAAAGTTACAATTTTCCTTTCCTACCATAAAATTGAGGAATATAACACAAAACGTTTGACATGAACATCAAATCCAACTAACAAACAATGGGTGCACTGTAAAATGTTAAGCGAGGATTCAAAAATTTTACGCAATTTAGCTCAACAAGGTTTACCATCTTCATAGACATTACATTATAGTTATAAACAATTTTATGTGAACAATAATTTTAACATTAAATGGGTAAAAATACTTTTCATCGTCGTATGACATACCTCTGGTGGATGGGCTTCAACAGTATAGTTCTCCGAAAGAATCCACTGATGGTTTCGAGTAAATGCAGCTCGTCCAACTAGTCTGAATAATAAGAAAGTAAAGACAACTCATTCAACAACGTTTACAATCGAATGGACTCTATCCCGAGCTTGAACCCCAAGCCGAGAAGTTCGAGCTTCGGCAAAAAAAAAACAATCTTCCTAGTCTTCATACACATGCACATACAGACTAGAGCCTCATCCTGTTTCACTGAAAGAGCATTTCCTTACCAAAAAAAGAAGGAAAAAATATATCTGGAGTGATCGTCTTCCCGTGGCCTAAGAATCTGCGCTGCCCTTCAACAGCTCTGGCCATTTTACCCGAATATAAGGGGATGAATACATCACTCTCTATAGAGATAATATAATCAACTGCGGAAGTTTGAGAAGCGTGATTGCCAAATTCTTTCAATTCTTCTTGGGTTGCAATCGTTTCCTGTAGCACAGTGGCAGGTTTAGAGTCATCAAACTATTTAGGAAATCTTTTGGAGGTGGATGTTTTTGTACATAAATGTTGTAAAAGGATTGTTTTGACATTAGCTCTAATTTTAACTTGACTAACCTTAAAAATAACATTTGGAAAGCGTGAAGTGAGCTTTGAAAGGCAAGTGTTACCACCATAAATTTCCCCAGCAGCAACATAAATCAGTGTCGATGAAGGATAACCGAAACCTTGTAGAAATACTTCAACCTCCTTGTGTGTTAAAGGACAAAAATGTTAAAGCCCTATGCCCAAGAAGGAAAACGCCCTGGTAATGTAAACAAAGGGATACATACTTTTTAGTAGCCTTATCTGTTTAAAAATGCCCTATATATGAATCTATATCGACTAAAAAATCCAGAATCAGATCATCCGAATTCATCGTATTTGAAGATGGATATTATTTAGATTTTGATAAAATATATGGATCCGTTAACATCTGATAAGAATATATAGTTGAGAATAGCATAATAATGCAGCTAACATTATTATTTTCCAGCAAAATAAAACGCTAATCAAATTCTACACAAATGAAAGCATGGGAAAGTTTAAAACGCTAATCAAATTCTACATAAATGAAAGCATGGGAAACTTTCCCATTTGTGTGTGGTCTTTTCCAAAGATATAAAAGCCCGACGGAACACAACGGCTAGTTTATTTTTCTAACTATAACACACTTGATTATTATTTTAAAAGAAATCACAAAAACTATTTAGTGTCAATAGAAATTGTAATACACTGGTTGCAATGAAATGCAATAGTAAAATGAAAAATAGAAATGTATTCAAGAGAAGGATTAAAATCAGTGGAAGGATGGAGGGGGGGAGAGGAAATAAATTTAGTAGTACCATATATCCGCAGTTTGTAGAGGATGTTGTCGCTGATTTTGATGCCAATTCGTAAATTGCATCTTTGGTTTTATCTCAGTGTTGTACATTTGATCATGATGGCTTGCAGATATTCCGCCCACTTACTTTCCTCGGGGGCTTGCGGATATTCCCCACATTTCCAAAGTATAGTTGGCTGATTTCTTCACAACTCCAATATAATAGGCCAATCACGTAGTTAGTTTCAAAGTAATTCAAGTTTGTTTCCTTAGGTGTAGGTTATAAATAGTTCCAACATTTCAGTTAATCATTCTTTTAACTTTGACAAAAAAAAATTACTCACGTGATTTGGTAAAAAAAAAAACATTCAGGTTTTGCTAAGAATTTGAAATACCATTTGAATAAGTAAATGAATAATACTGACTTCATCGCGATAATCTTCAACAGGGTGCTTCCCAAGATCACATTGAAGTGCTTTGAATATCTTATCTTCATTCTCATCGATGATCTTGAAGATTGCTCGAAGCTGGGCCTTTCTCCATGTCACGCTTTTTGTTCTTCCACTCTTGAAAGTTTGCCTCAGTTCTCCCGTCAAACAAAACTGAAATTTATATAAAACAACTGCCTGTTGATATCCCAATAGTAATCCAAAAAACTTAAATTCTTATATCCTCTATGTAGAACAAAAGAATTGTATTTTTATTTTCATTTCATATTATTTTGTTAAACAAAACTAAATCTTACGTTTTCCATTCTTTGATTTTGTCACTGAATCGATATTTTGGAGTGTTGTACTTGTTTTTATCCTGGTTAATAAGACGAGTCCTGGCTCGGTAATCTATCTTATCCTCTCTCCTTCATTTGAATTGAACTTGGCACTGCTTAAAATAAGCTTTTAACTTCTGAGATTTAACGAATGGCATTTCGTTGATGCTGAATGAGCTGCACTGAATAGGGAGCCAAAGATGCAAAAGAGAGAACTTAGTGAGTTTAATAGATAATCCTAGGACAAGAATTTGAAATTAAAATAAGATGGTATAGTGCCTCACCTTTTCCCAAGTAACTATCCCATGTGAGATTTTCATCTGTCATATTTGCGCAGTGTCACCATTTGTATTTCAAACTTCCCCTTGAGAAACTAGTGCTCTTGCGACAGAGTATGTGCACAAATACTTCTTTGGTCAGATTACTCATCTACAACTACATAGAAAATATAAGAACATAATCAAACACACTATAATAATATACAGGTACGGTTCTCTTGATAACATATGTTTTTTACAATGCATCAAATGACAATATAAATTCATAAGGTAATTTCACCGTTTTCATGAATTGGGGATTTAGTCTTCTTCCTGTAGAATAAGCACAACAGTCTTCTTCCTGAGAATAAGCATTACGCAATCTACCACAGGACAATAATAAACGGAGAATATGTGATGGAAATACATTAAATGAAGCTTACGTCTCATCTCCAATAGTAATGTCATGTTTTGGGATGGTTTCATTGTTTAGTTTCCTTCGAATACTCATGGTGGGAGATACACTTTGCAGAACAACAATAACATCTACAGTTCATAAGCATTCAAATAGTCTTATTATACAAAACATAAAAACAAAGAACAGTTCAAGCATCAAGACATCAATTAGTAGAAATCCTTACCCACAAGCTCATTCTGATTGACATATGGACCCAACTCATCAATTGGTACAAAATTGAATTTTGTTTCAGGAATAAATATTGCTTCATTACTTGCCTCCTCCACTTAGGAATTTTCATTCAAAGTCATCTCATAATCATTTTTTACAGTTTTGAATTGTTTGTTAGCAACTTTTAGAGTTCCCTTTGATATGTAATAGACCTTCCCCATTTGAAACTTGTCATAAAACTTCCTTGCAGACTCATTAAACATGGTTGCTTGTATTTGTGTACCCTGAATCATAAAAATCAATTTACTCTCAGTTAATCATTTACATGTCATGTTTCTACATCATCAAATAGGCATATAGTGCTTATGAAAAAAATAAATATTGCTTACATCTTCATCTATCAACTCTACATTAAAAACACAACCTTCTCCTCTAGCAATCCTATAAGTCCTTAGATATAATATTCATAAATTTTATTGAATATACCTGATCACCTACAGTTTATAATCAATTCTTCTAATATCAACGCATACACACATAAAAACAACCAAAAATCACTTTAAAAAACACAAAAATTACCTGATTTTTAGCATAGGTAATGGCACCATGCTCTCGCCCATCAACGGTAAAATCGACAAAATTGACGCCTTACTCGCATCCGTCAGCAGCTTCAATGACTACAAACCTAAAAAATGAGATTGGGTGATCTTTATATGACTTTACCCCTCATTTTATTTGAACAAAAATGCCCTTCTTTCTCACTTCAACGTTTTCCCCAAATCCAACAACTCCTCCTCCTAATTCCAAAAACCCATATTATTAACCCTATGTTTAGATTTTTTAAGGGAAGAAAAAAAAAGACCACACACAAATGAACCTTCAACATTTTCCAACATATTATTGCTAAACCCTAGGTTTAGATTTTTTAATTGGAAAAAAAAATTCACACAACACACATATTTCCAGTTAAATCTTACCACTTAATATAGCAATAACAAGTTCCCCCATATTAGTCCTAAACCCTAGATACATGGTTTTTACATGGGTAGGGAAAACAAAAGGCATTAAGGAAGTAATAATAACAGGCAACTGATACTAATACTAATACTAAAACAAAATCAAAAGTATATAGAAAATGAAATATGATGATGTATGTATATACCAAGGGTGTGGCGAAGGGTTTGAACATCGCCACTATCGACAGTGGCGGCAAGGTCCCGGAGGTGGGGATGGGTATCGAAATCCCTTCATCGTCTGAATCAATCATACCATTCCATCTTTGGACCAAAGTACGATCGCTCAATTAATCAACGATGTTGGAAGAAATTTTGAGAGCAAAGAATGAGTGATGGATGTGGCCAGATCTATGAGAGAAAGAGAGGGGGAAGAAATTTTAGGCGGGTAGGAGATGAAATAGTTTCGTGTCTGTGAGTGGGGGTTGGATGAAAATTTTAGTCGGGGATATTTCTTTCATGAGGGGAAAAGTAGCTTTTATTCTCTTAAAAAATCACTTTTAAAATATTAAACCAATATTAGTAACACTTATATAAGATTACTAACGGTTTTTTATTGTGAGAAATAGTAATGGTATAATACTGTTAGTAATCAATAAAATAGTGTGTTACTAAA
Source organism: Sambucus nigra (assembly GCA_949130495.1). Lineage (NCBI taxonomy): Eukaryota > Viridiplantae > Streptophyta > Magnoliopsida > Dipsacales > Adoxaceae > Sambucus > Sambucus nigra. The sequence continues at coordinate 122,459,784 of OX422209.1, forward strand.
AGCATGTTTTGGTGTAGTGTGGAAGGTTAGCCCCTGGTTGGGCAACATTCAGTATAGGGAGCTGAGGTGGCGGTGGCCCATTATAGGAGGGGCACGTGGGGAGTGTTGATATTCTTTAGGTGCCCAAATAGGCTCAGGTGCGGGTGGACCCATATTGCGAGGGAAGAGGACTTAGGTCTCTTCAGGAATACGGACCCAGTTTCATTCCATCTCATGAACCTCGGTTTGAAGGTTGTTAATCTTGGCAGTAAGTTAGAGTAGAACCATCATCACTTTAGAGAGGTAGTGGACAAGCTAATGCATGGCCTTTTTCATGTACCCGAGCTCACTGTTCCTTGATCTGCTAGCACCACCATATCGTATAGTCATCTACATAAGAATGGAGAGTTCAATACTGCATTGCAACAAAAAAGAAAGCAAAAACTATAACTGTAACAGAACATATAAGTAAACGTACTAAGAAAGCGTAAACGCTTCGTCATACACGAGTATCGTAATGCTCTCATATCATTTGTAATGTCCTGATCATGATTTGGGCTACCATTGGGTCAATCCACACTCGAGTCAAGGTGTTAAAGAGGGGAGGGGGGGAGTTCAATTCTATCATTTAAGAAAAGCCTTTAATTTGCATCATTTTAAAAGGAATAAAGGTTGATTAACATGTTTTAATTTAGAAAAGGGGTTTTCACATTAAGTAATTTAATTAATTAACAAGATTTATTTATTAAAAATCTATTAAATCCGACAATAATAATAACAGAAATGAATTATAAATCCCTGTACTATTACACATAATGTCCATGGCCCTAATAAAAAGTTGTTCAAAGTTCCATAAATTTAAATTGTCCTAAATACAATTTAAAAAAATAATATGGTAGATCCGCTGATGACGATTCGTACCCTCTAGAGCCTCACCAACATCATTGCCAACGTCCCCATCGTAGGTACCTGGGGGTTGGGATTTTAACATAAAAAGTAGGAGATAACAAAGCTCTCAGCATAGTGGGAGATACTAAGCAATTATAATAATGTTATGGATGGGTTGAACAAACACAAGTTTAATATTTTTATGTTTTTCCAATTTTAATGATTGAACTAAATTTACCCAATTAAACTTAGCACCGATTAAACCTTTCTTGTGAAACCCGATTTACCAAATTTTATCTTTTAACCCTAAACATGCATCTAGGTGATAGAAAATAAATTAAATAAATTAAACCATAAGAACACATTGATGTATGAGAAAACAACAAAGGGAAAAACCTCAAATGGCCCAACCAGACAATCACTATAATACGAAAATTAAAAAGGAAGAATTATAGTCTTACTCAATAACTCGATCCCCACAAGCGTTGACACCTCTTTTTCTCTTCAACAGCTCCTCTACAGTGCAACATAGGATTCCACCTATGCAAGGTCCACAACACACGAGTCCATTCATACCTCAATATCCACTGATACAACTCAGACACCGTATATGATTCATAACACGGAGTCCACTGCACTAAAATAGGTTCTCCTTGTGATGGAAGAAACAACAAGGTGCCCAAAAAGGATCTCAAAGTATATGAGTTACTAATCGAGGATCTTGTAAACAAAATGGTAAGACTTTAGGCTTGGAACCTTTGAAACATTTCTCCTTTTCGTTTTCTTTAATAGTCTGTCTCTCCAATAGAAAAATGAATCTAAAAAACCTTTTACGAAAAAGTTAAGGCGGTGCGTCGTTCGAACGATTTTCTACTGTCGTTCGAATGAGATAAATATCTCGTTTGAATGAGATTTCATGTGACAACCCGAATATAATTATGATAAATTATGTTTAAATAATGATTAGCTTATGTGATATGGATAATATGTTATTAGTATATATAATGTTAAGTCATTATGTTTAGTCTAATCCTACCTTCATAAAGCATGAAATATCGAATTAGTTACAAATGTAAAATTTTGAAGTTTTCGGTAGGAATGTTCATGTTTAAGACTAGTTTTGACCTTTATGACATAACAATTGACTAGAGGTGAGAACTATATAGTTGTATACATGTGAGTTATGGTTTTAACACAACAAACGGTGTGTGAAACGGAGGTCCGAGTAAGAAGTTATATCGAAATTACTAACGAAGGGGAAATCTGTCCATTCGTTTAAGTGGTAATTTGTCCTTTATGCCCAATAAGTGTCTTAAATTGATTGGTTGGAGGTGGAGGTTGGTTTGTCCGACTTAAAACCTTGATATGTCCTCCTTTATTCAGTAAACTCAGTTTGGGAGAGTTTTAGGAGGAAAAAAAATTGTGAGGGTTAGGAAGAAGAAAGTGAGGAGAAACATTCAGAAAAATTCATAGAAAATTACGTAAAAGCCCCTAAGGTAATTCCACCCATGAATCTTGTTATTTTTCTTGTATTTATGATTTATATGGTATAAATACTTGATTTTTTATTGACCTTTCATGCTTTGGTGCATATGTATGGATATATGCAAGTTTAAACAAAGTTGAATGTGTAAACCCTTAAATTGCTTTGTTTAGTAACCTTGTTTCTTCAAACATCCATATATTTTTGTATGATTACTTAAATTGATTAATTCTAGTTGGAGGTTAACATAGAACCATATATTCATAACATATCCTAAAATCAAGTAAAAATATTAATAAATGAATCTTGGGAGATGATTTGAAGAACGGGTATGAAATCTGCCCCAAAAGAGTAAATATGTATACCATATGTTTGATGTTTTGATTGATACAGCAAATGAACTCGTAAAATTATGAAATTTTAACCTTGTATTATTCAATATGTTTTCTGAAATTAGGTGAAATATCATATAAATTTATACTATATAAAAATTATGAAAATTCCTGGAAGATGACTGAACAACAGATGAGCCTATAGGGAGGATTTGCTATGTGGTAAAGAAATGGGCATATCTTACTCTAGGAAACTCAAAATGATGTGTCGTCTTTGTGTTGGAAACCTAATATGATAAGGATTGGATTACCAAGAAGAATTAAAGTAGGTTTGGGATGTAATTTGAATATGTTAGATGTCATTACCTGGGTGATGGGACTTCATTTATGATGAATGATTTGAATTGAATCATATTATGCTTATGAATTGAGTTATGTTGAAGTTGTTCTTTGAATTGTTAATATTCTTACGATGATACTAATATTGTAATAATGATAGGAAGAGAAGAAGAACCGAATGAATAAGAGCCAGATAAAGGAAAAGGGAAAACTTGTTAAATTTCCAAGGTGAGTGTACTTATGATTGTTTCATATATACACATATATGAATATAGCTCTAAGAGAAGGATTTGTTTGAATACTTCTGTATTCAGGATTTGTTTGGATATTTAAATATCCAGGATTATTTGGGTCTTATTATCAAGGATTTGTTATTGCCAATGGGCATAATTATTTGGGTCTTATGATCCAGGATTTGTTATTGCTAATGGGCATAATTATTTGGGTCTTATGGTCCAGGATTTGTTATTGCCAATGGGTAGGATTGTTCGGATTTTATATCCACATATTCGATATAGAATTGTCATTCCATTGCAGGGAATGAGTATCTCACTAAGCTTAATGCTTACGGTTTATATTTTAATAATTTTAAGTTTGTACACTTCCAGCTAGGATATTATATGACCGGTAACTTTAAGAGTTGCACCATTAGAAGAGCTGGGGTTTAAATATGGGAATTTTATCATTGTCACACTGAATATTTTAATATACTCACACATTGTATATATTGAGTTAGCATGGATTGAGTTGATCATAGTTAATCATAGTATTGTAGAATCTCTAATTATGGCTCTGATGTTGACTTCGTTATGGCACAAGAACAGTATTATGTTCATTATGCATAAAAATATTGATAAATGAATTAAATTTTCAATGGGCTCAAGGTTATGATCCAATTATTCTAATAACAAATGATTAGTATGGATATTGGGTTTGGGGTGTGACAATTAGTGGTATCAGAGCGTCTAGGTTATTAATTCTAGACGTGTGTGACGATTAGATGGCAGTCATTGAGTTAATTTGAATTTTATGAATATTTTTTTGTACTAACCAATAGTTTAGTATTATAAACTGTTTATATTGGTTCCTAGAACTTTGTTGTATTACAGATAATTCCAGATGGAACCTGGGAATGGACAACATAGAGAAAAGGTAGTGGCTTCTCGTACAGACAATACTGAAGTAGAGCAGAGTGTTACTGGATGGGCTAGAGAGCAAGAGTAGCCTACAGAGATACAAATAATGCCACATGCAATGATGAGGATGGCATAGAAACAAGAAAGAAATATGGTGCAAATGGCAGAACAACAGGCTAGATATCTAAAATCAAATATTGTGGCCAGGATTGAGAAAGAGGCAAGGAAAGAAATGAAAGATTCCATGCATGAGAAGTTTTTGAAATTGAATCTTCCAGAATATTCCGGGTCAGTTGAACCTATAGAAGCTGAGATGTGGGCCAGAGATCTAGAAACTATATTTTTAGTTATGAAGGTTCCAGATAACCAAAAAGTGAATCTAACTGTGTTTAAGCTGAAAGGAGAGGCCAAATATTGGGGAGAAGCCAGCAACCATTTGGTGCCCAGGATGGAAGGTACTGATGTTATTACTTGGGCTAAATTTATTAAAGCTTTGTATGTTAATTATTTCCCTAAAGTTTATAAGAGGGAGAAGCTGAGGGAATTTATAAATTTGACCCAAGGGAAAATGTCTGTGAGGGAGTATGAGGCCAATTCACTGTTTTGTCTAGATTTGATACTAAATATGTGGAGAATGAAGAAGATAAATGTAGTAAATTTCAAGATGGACAAATTTGGCCTATTCAAAATAGAGTGGACACTTATGAGTTAGAAGATTATGCTTCTCTGGTAAACAAAGCCACGATAGCAGAAAGGCAAATGAACCAAGGGGTGGCGAGTAGAGAGAGTTTTAAGAAAAGTAGGTTCGAAGCATCTCACTCTAAGGGAGTTGAGGGTGGAAGTGTTAAGATGGAACCTCATAAATTTCAGAGAGGTGGTGGAGATAGTGGTAGAGGTCAGGGGAGATTTGGCAGAGATACCAGGGGTGGAGGATCTTTTGGTTCAGTCAGAAAGTCAGGGAGAGGTGAGGCCCCAATAAGAGGTGTTACATATTTCTTTTGTAAAGAGGAAGGGCATTATAAATCTGAGTGTCCTAAGCTTTAGGGATTGGAATGCTACCATTGTCTTCAAGTGGGGAATATTAAGAAGAATTATCCGTAGTTGGTAGAGACTCCAGCAGCACATAGTGAATTAGAAAGCAGAGTGTTATCTCCAGTAAATGTAGTGAAAAGTATGTGCAGAGGACAAACTAGTAGTTTCAGGCCAGGTGGACGAGTTTTTACAATGAAAGAAGCTCAAATTACTCAAGATGTGGTGCCAGGTAAACTTTCTTTTACTGATAGAAGCGCTTATGTTTTGATTAATCCTGGTTCCACACATTCTTTTGTGACCTATGCTTTTGTTGTATACCTGAATAGACCATGAACTCGTTTAGATGTGGGGTTGGGTATGTATATGACTATGGGGGGATATGATTGTAGTCGAGTATGTTTTTCGTGATTGTGTTTTGACTGTGGGGTTAGAGATACAGTTATAGATCTACTTCCATTTGATATTTATGATTTTGATATAATTCTGGAAATGAATTAGTTATCTAAATATCATGCATCTATGGATTGTTTCTGTAAGGAAGTTGTTTTTAATATGCCTGGTGAGCCTGAATTTAAATTTGTGGGGGAAAGGAAAATTGTTCCCATTTGCATCATTTCTGCTATTTAGACGAGGAAATTATTGAGTAAGGGTTGTGAGGGTTTTGTTGCATATGTTATTGACACTAGGAAGGGGGATTTATAATTAGTCAATGTTCCTATTGTACGGGATTTTCCAGAAGTGTTTCCTAGTGAGTTGCCGGGTTACCCCTTGAGAGAAAAGTTAAATTTAGTATTAAATTGGCACCGCGGATAACCCCTATTTCTATGGCACTGTATAGAATGGCACCTGCTGAGTTGAAAGAACTCAAGATTCAGTTACAGGATTTACTTGATAGGGGGTTCATACAGCCTCGTGTATCTCCATGGGGTGCACCAGTTTTATTTGTGAAGAAGAAAGATGGTAATTTTCGTTCGTGTATTGATTATAGGCAACTGAATAAAGCTACAATTAAGAAAAAGTACCCTTTACCTCGTATAGATGATTTATTTTATCAGTTACAGGGTGCTAAAGTGTTTTCAAAGATAGACTTGAGATCGGGTTATTATCAATTGAGGGTCAAGGAAAGTGATATTTCTAAAATTGCTTTTCGTACTCGTTATGGTCATTTTGAATTTCTGGTGATGCCTTTTGGGGTGATTAATGCTCCAACTGTATTTATGGATCTTATGTATCGAGTACTTCATCCTTTTGTCGATTCATTTATGATAGTTTTTATTGATGGTATTCTGATTTATTCACGTGATATGGTTGAACATGAAAAGCATCTCATAACTATTTTGAATCTGTTGAAATATGAGAAGTTGTATGCTAAGTTTAGCAAGTGTGAATTTTGGCTATGACAAGTTGTATTTTTAGGCCATGTTATTTCTGGAGATTGTATATGTGTTGATCCTAAAAAGGTAGAGGCTATTATAAAATGGGAGAGGCCCAATAATGTGACTGAGGTGAGGAGTTTTCTAGGTTTAGATGGGTATTATAGAAGGTTTATTAAGGGATTTTCTTCGATTGCCTTGTCGATGACTAAACTAACCCGAAAGGATGTTATGTTTGAATGGAATTCGATTGCGAAAATAGTTTTGATGAATTGAAAAAGAGGTTGGTAACTTCACCTATTCTTACTATTCCGCATGGTGGAGATGGTTTTGTTATTTATACTGATGCTTCACATCAGGGGTTGGGTTGTGTTTTTATGCAACATGGTAAGGTTATTGCTTATGCTTCTAGGCAGCTGTGTACACATGAACGTAATTATCCTACACATGATTTGAAACTTGCTGCTATTGTGTTTGCTTTGAAATTATGGCGTCATTATCTATATGGTGAGGTTTGTGAAATTTTTACTGACCATCAAAGCCTTAAGTATTTATTTACTCAGAAGGAGTTGAATTTGAGGCCGAGGCGATGGATGGAGTTAATTAAAGATTATGATTGTACAATTCACTACCACCCAGGGAAGGCAAATGTAGTTGCAGATGCTATGAGTAGAAAGGCTTTGGGCAGGTTATCTTATATTCTGTGTGCTGGAGTTTCCCACATTATGGAGATGAGATTGATGGGAGTAGAATTGAAGCAAGAAGACGGGGATAAGTTATTTGCTCATGTAAGTGCGAGGCCTTTGTTAGCTACCCGTATTCATGATTTGCAAAGTCAAGATCCTTTTCTTGAGAAGAAATGACAAGATGTCCGAGATGGTAAGTCTAAAGATTTTTGTATTGTGAATGATGGCACTTTATTGTATAAGTAACGGTTATGTGTGCCTAATGTGTGTGGATTGAAAGAGGAAATTTTAGATGAGGCTCATAATTCCATTTATAATATGCATTCAGGTAGTACTAAAATGTATAGGGATTTAAAGGAGCATTATTGGTGGAATAATATGAAGAGGGAAATAGATGATTTTGTTGCTAGGTACCTTATATGTCAGCAAGTGAAAGTGGAGCATTAGAAACCTACTGGTATGCTTCATCCATTACCAATACTAGAATGGAAATGGGATCATGTAAAAATGGATTTTGTGGTTAGGCTTTCTCGATCTCAGAAGGGGTGAGATTCGATTTGGGTAGTGGTGGACAGATTAACCAAGTCCGATCATTTTCTAGCAGTTAAGACTACGTATACAGTTGATAGGTATGCTAGATTGTATATTAATGAAATTATTTGATTGCATGGAGCACCGGTATCTATTGTTTCAGATAGGGACCTTTCTTTTACATCTAGATTTTGGGATAGCTTACAGTATGCTATGGGTACTAACTTGAAGTTTAGTACGGCTTTCTATCCTCAGACAGATGGGCAGTCTGAAAGGACAATACAGATTTTGGAAGATATGATTAGAGCTTGAGTGCTTAATTTTAAAGGAAATTGGGATGAATATTTGCCTTTGATAGAATTTGCATAGAACAATAGTTTTCAATCTACTATTGGTATGGCACCATATGAAGAGTTGTATGGTAGACGGTGTCGTACACCCGTATGCTGGGGTGAAGTTGGTGAAAGGGAGATAGAGGGTCCAGAGTTGATTGAAGTCACCACTTAAAAAGTGAGGATTATTCAAGATAGAATGAGAACGGCTCCAAGCAGACAGAAAAGTTATGCGAATAAGCGACGAAAAGATTTAGAATTTCAGAAGGGGGATTACGTGTTTCTTCGAATATCTCCATGGAAAGGAGTTATGAGGTTTGGAAAGAAAGGTAAATTAAGTCCACGCTACATTGGACCTTATGAAATTCTTAAGAAAGTCAGGATGGTTGCCTACAAGTTAGCATTACCAAAGGAGTTAGCTCGATTACATGGTGTTGTCCATGTTTTTATGTTGAGAAAGTATGTATCGGATCCTTCACATGTATTGTTGGAACAACCTATTGCGTTAAAGGAAGATTTTAGCTATGTGGAAGAACCACTTGCAATCGTCGATAGGAAAGAACAAATATTGAGATCAAAAGTGATTCCACTTCTGAAAGTTGTGTGGAGAAGGAATGCCATGGAAGAGGCTACATGTGATAGTGATGATAGCATGAAGATGCATTATCCGTATTTGTTTGATTCAGATAACCAAGGTATGTCAATTTCGGGGACGAAATTTCCTAACAGGGGGAGAATTGTGGCAACCCGAATATAATTATTATAAATTATGTTTAAATCATGATTAGCTTATGTGATATGGATAATATGTTATTAGTATATATAATGTTAATTCATTATGTTTAGTCTAATCTTACCTTCATAAAGCATGAAATATCGAATTAGTTACAAATGTGAAATTTTGAAGTTTTCGGTAGGAATGTTCACGTTTAAGACTAGTTTGGACCTGTATGACATAACAATTTACTTGAGGTGAGAACTAGATAGTTGTAGATAGGTGATTTATGGTTTTAACACAACCAACGGTGTGTGAAACGGAGGTTCGAGTAAGAAGTTATACCGAAATTACTAACGAAGGGCAAATATGTCCATTCATTTAAGTGGTAATTTGCCCTTTATGCCCAATAAGTGTCTTAAATTCATTGGTTGGAGGTGGAGGTTGGTTTAGCAGACTTAAAACCTTGATATATCCTCCTTTATTCATAAAACTCAGTTTGGGAGAGTTTTAGGTGAAGGAAAAACAATTGTGAGGGTTAGGAAGAAGAAAGTGAGGAGAAACATTCAGAAAAATTCATAGAAAATTACGTAAAAGTACCTAAGGTAATTCCACCCATGAATCTTGTTAATTTTCTTGTATTTATGATTTATATGATATAAATACTTGATTGTTTATTGAACTCTCATGCTTGGGTGCATATGTATGGATATATGCAAGTTTAAACAAAGTTGAATGTGTAAACCCTTAAATTGCTTTATTTAGTAACCTTGTTTATTCAAACTTCCATATCTTTTTGTATGATTACTGAAATTGATTAATTCTAGTTTTAGGTTAACATATAGCAATATATTCATAACATATCCGAAAATCATGTATAAATATTAAGAAATGAATCTTGGGCGATGATTTGAAGATCGGGTATGAAATCTGCCCCAAAAGAGTAAATATGCATACCATATGTTTGATGTTTTACTTGATATAGAAAATGAACTCTGAAAATTATGAAATTTTAACCTTGTATTATTCAATATGTTTTATTAAATTGGATGAAATATCATAGAAATTTATGATGTATAAAAATTATGAAAATTCTTGGAAGATGACTGAACAACAGATGAGCCTATAGGGTGAATTTGCTATGTGGTAAAGAAATGGGCATATCTTGCTCTAGGAAACTCAGAGTGATGTTTCATATTTTGTTTTAGAAACCTAATATGATAGGTATTGGATTATCAAGAATAATTAAAGTAGGTTTGGGCTGTAATTTGAATATGTCAGATGTCATTACCTGAGTCTAGATGGGACTTCATTTATGATGAATGGTTTGAATTGAATCATATGATGCTTATGAATTGAGTTATGTTGAAGTTATTATTTGAATTGTTAATATTCTATGATGATACTAATATTTTAAGAATGATAGGAAGAGAAGAAGAACCGACTGAACAAGAGCCAGATAAAGGAAAAGGGAAAACTTGTTAAATTTCTAAGGTGAGTGTACTTATGATAGTTTCATATATACAGATATATGAATATAGCTCTAAGAGAAGGATTTTTTTGAATACTTAGGTATTCAAGATTTGTTTGGATATTTAAATATCCAGGATTATTTGGGTCTTATGATCCAGGATTTTTTATTGCCAATGGGCAGAATTATTTGGGTCTTATGATCCAGGATTTGTTATTGCCAATGGGAAGGATTGTTCGGATTTTATATCCAAATATTCGATAGAGAATTGTCATTCCATTGCAGGGATGGAGTACCTCACTAAGCTTAATGCTTACGGTTTATATTTTAACAATTTCATGTTTGTACGCTGCCAGCTAGGATACTATATGATCGATAACTTTGAGAATTGCACCGTTAGAAGAGCTGGGGTTTAAATATGGGGATTTTATCATTGTCTCACTGAAGATTTTAATATACTCACGCATTGTATATATTGAGTTATCATGGATTGAGTTGATCGTAGTTAATCATAGTATTGTATAATCTCTAATTATAACTTTGATGTTGACTTCGTTATGGCACAAGAACAATATTATGTTCATTATGCAGAAAAATATTGATAAATGAATTAAATTTCCAATGGGCTCAAGATTATGATCCAATTATTCTAATAACAAATTATTAGTATGGATATTGGGTTTGGGGTGTGACATTTCATCCCGCTTCTAAAGACCTTAGAATAACCAAAACAGTACGTTTCGTTTAATGCTCATTTGAAAGCATACTTTGAACTACCTAAGCATGTCATTTGAACGATATAAATGAAAAATAAAAGTCCGCCTACAGTAAACTCAGAAAACATATTTTCAAAAAAATTAAGTTCCTAATAGTTTTAAAAATGAAACACCCTTAAAACATTCCAAGTACTCATCAAACAACATACGTTCATACCTGTGAGATCCTCGGCATATGTGAAGACAAATATGGAATGGTAAACATGACTTAGAATATTCACTCTTTGAATATTGGCCGCTACGTCTTCATGAAACAACATCATAGGCTCGTGGGATAATCAACTCAAAGTATATCCTATGACTTAAACTTTTTGTCCTAAATTATGCCAATTACATACAAATTGACTAGATTCGAAATTTGTCCTTACATATCTCCCCCTTTGTCTATTCAGGATAAAACCAAAACAATAATCCTATAGGTCGTCAAGTTCTCTAAAAGTACTCATTGCCCAACCCCCAAAAGGAAAAAAGTAAAGACGCTCATCAGACATACAAACATGCATAGCTTTGCTTTCCTTGAAACCTTTTCCACTTTAATGTAAACTCAACCTGTAATCCTGCACTCTTAGACACACCTTCAAATGCAAAGAGAATATAAAAAGTATAAATTCACAAATGAATAAACATCTAACAATGTCTAAAAAATCTCAACGTAGGTAAGACGTCTCCACTAAGATAAAGATATCATAATCATGCAAAGGTACTATTTCTCCCATTTTTTGTTCAAGAATAGACAAAGTAAGATTACATAGATACTCACCTTAAATATGTGATAATAAAATACCAATACTAAGCACAGTGAAATGAGAATAAATCATGCAACGATGTAAAGTGTAGCAAGCACGAAACATGGAAAATCAAGCACAAATAATATAAAACATCAAGCATGTGATTAACATGGACTAAATGTAAATCGCAAAGACTCAAAACCTAATACCATATATAATATATGCAAAATATATAAAATAAAATATGGCACACATATATAGGTATCAATGATCACAAAACATGACACAAAACACATAAGCTGTACACACTAGCATAGTATTGATGATTCCAAACGTGTGGGATGGAATGAATGGGCGTGAACTAGTAAGAAAAGGATTATAACCCAAACACTCAAATATGTTCAAGAATTTCTAAATGACCACAAAACTTTATAAGCTTTAACCTCAAGTGACAAATAAAGTTGAACTTAACGAACAAAACACACACAATACACACAAGACTATAGTATTGATGATTCTACAAATCAATAGAGTTATGGCAAATTAAGCATAACTAGGTATCATTAGGCAAACCCGTTGATCTTCAACTAAACTCCCTCAAAAGATAAACATGATCATGTTTTCTATTATTTCCTTTTTCTTTTGAAGCGACTTCTTTTGAATGATCAATCAAACAAAACTATTTGGACCCTTTTTGGCATATTTCTCTTTTTATTACCTATATTTTTTCTTGGGGTCTTTTCAAACGATGGCTTTCACGACGAGTTCACTTGCCTCTTGCATTCCTTTCCCATTCACAATCATATTTTGTAAATATTAAACAAACTCTCACGAGCAAAGGTTCTAACATGCACAAATTTCCATAGTCACATAAACTTGTAGATGAAAAAATTTATTAGAGAATCTCTCACCAAGCTCAAATATACACCATGAAGTCAAAATCCAATAAGCTCGTGCATGTGTGTGCGGAGGCATATACAAAGTTGAATCCATAATGCAAGTCAAGTTTAAAATAACTACACAAACATGGTTAAGATCAATTTAAGCATCTAAAATCATAACCAAATGTCCTAGCCACATGGAAATTGTGTAGTGAATTGGATTTAAACACACTAATATGCCGTACTGAAAAACTAATATACACAAAAACCAAAAATATTTGTGAGTTTTTTTCAAAAAAAAAAAATTTAAATAACAAAATCATTTTGTATATTTCAAAAAATATATGAAACCAAAAATCTTTTTGATTTATCAATATGACTCGATAAAAGAAAAATATAGTACAAAAGGTAAACATGTAATAACACTAGTAAATATATATCATGAAGCACAACTAGCGTATGACAAACAAAAGCATTCAAGCAATCATCCATAGGAAATAGCATGTGAAGCTTCATGTGCAAGCATGTAAGAATAAACCAATCTAACATTTAGTATCTCCAAAACTAATTTCCAAACCAAAAGAAGTGTATACCTAACTCCAGGGGTTATGGAAACCGACATGACACTATCCTTAAACTTCATAGGACTTCTTCCAAGATCAAAACAAAAACGCCTAAGGTGACCTTTTTTACCATAATGTGAACATGTGTAAACTGGAGGAATGTTACCTATGGTTTGAACTTTTTTAACGTCCTTGGTTTTTGTTGACCCTCTAAAACAAACAATGTGTAATACCCCGTATTTTCATGGCTTTTAAATTTAAGGATTTATTACATTTAATTGAAATAAATTATTTTAATTTTAATCCGAAATGTTGTTTTAAATATTTACTAGCGTGATAAGAGTTAGTAATTATTGGGAATATAATATTTGTTGCATATTACTGGATGAGTATAGTAATATATGAGATTTATTTTTATAATATTGTCACGTGTGAATAAAATGACAATTGTGGAAATTTAAGTCGGGACGCGCCTGTGTCGTGTCGGGATTAAATGTGGATTAATAAAAGTGAATATTTTATAGGTTGTTCGTATGGTCGTTTTGAGTGCGCCAACGCATCCGGAAGGGTCGAGATAGTCAGAAAAGTATACCCGGGGGTTTGATTTGGGTCTCGGGGCGTTTTTAGGCCTAACTAGTACCCCGGGAGGGCATTTTAGTCATTTTGTATTTTTGGGTAATTAAACCCACGAAAATTAAAGGGGTTATATCAGATGTTTAGGTTATCTCCTAGGGTTAGATAACTCAAAACACTAGAACGGCCATTGGAGAGGAGAGGAGAGAGCTCTCAAGGCATTCCAAGGCTCAAAACTCAACCGTTTGCACCGCCGCCACCGCCGACGCGTAGATCGCGAGACGGGGAACGCAACCACACCAAACCAGATTTCTGAAAATCCCAGGCAAGTGTTTATCTTGCTTATTTCGTTGATGCATCTTTCATATTGGTTTAGGAATGATTAGGATGAATTGTATGGAAGAAAAACCCAATTTGAGATGGGAAATTTTCATGTAGTGATGATTTATATGATATTCTGGAAACCCTTTATCATGTAAAGGATTAAGAGTTTGATTAAGAAAAGAGTTCTAATCAGATACAAACACTAAAAAAATTATTTCGGATGATCGGCGAACGGCGAGACAGGACTGCGAGACAGGACTGCTGACAAAAATTCAGCTTGATCAGACGGTCGGATTTCTAAAACTATTATTTTTACTAAAAAGTTTTATGTTTTGAGGACTCTTAGAGAGTTTTATATTTTGAGGACTCTTCTAAGTAATAAAAAAAATTCAATTAAAACTCCATTTTAATTCCTATTTCGAAACCGTTTGAAATTCTCATCTTTGAAAATAAAATTCAAAATCCTTTAATGTAAGGCGAAATCTATATTTTTGGGATATTTTGCATAAGGGATAATGTAAGTATATATTAAAGGGGAGAGACACGTAAGAGAGAGTTACGTTGGAACATAAATGGATATCTACTGAATTGTACATTTGGAAGAATAGAGTCCATGAGGGTTACGTAGTAAGTTGGAAAAACCCTTCGAATTAAAGTTAGAAACGAACCATTATACTTGATAAATAATAATGGGAAAATAAGGATAAATGTTGTGAATGTGGGTTATGGGATAAACCTAAATTGATATAATAAAAGTTGTATATTTATATGATTGTGTATGCATATATTATATACTTGTGAAAATTATGCCCGCGCTACTTTCTATCCCTGAGGTTACCGCGTTGGGACGATCTTATCTCGTGTGCCTTATGGGGGATATTGACTCGTTCCCTAGAAGATAGGAATCCTAGGTACAGGCTATCGAATCGGTAGTCACGGTCCTAAGAGACATGAGGGTATGTACTGACCTCTTGGACTTGGAAACTATGCTTCGCCTCAATGTTGTTTGTGTATGTATTTATACAGTTCGAGAGTGATTCCGAACTTGTATTCCCTTTAGTACGATTGATACGGGGATTGGATAGCAGAGTATGCCCGCACCATAGTTTTTATGTGGTGTGCTGTTATGATATATATATTATACGAGTAGTTAATATATATATGAAATTCTGAAATCTGGAACTGCCTACTGTGATTTGATATGTAGGACATGGTTGATGACTCAAATTATAAATAATTATTTTGAGAAAGTATAATATGACACTGGAAAACTTTATTGATTAATAAAGTTAAAGGGAGAACCTTGGTTACAAATTGAAATCTTAAGTTTTAAATACTTGTGTTGTTCAGTTGTAAATCCTGCGAATAACCTAAGATAAGTTAAATCATTGGGGAAAGATAGTGTGATATATGATGAGATAAACCATTGGGAAGGTTAGTGCGATAGGAGTGTACATTAGAAGAGAGGCGAGAATTTCTCAAGAGAGTGTCGCACTAATATGTTGTTGTATTGGCCTATATCAATTTAAATACTTGCTAAACGAATTTTTAAATCATATACACTATCGGGCTCTGACCCGTTTCTTTTTCCTTTTCTCTCTTGTATATATATGTATGTATTACAGGTGCCCAGCCACAGGGGCGTCTTACTTAGGGTCCTTTGGAAGGAACGTGCTGCAGCTTAGGTGGGAGTTGCAGGCCTGTTGTTTAGACGACTTCATCCATTTGATTCTACTCCTAGTTCAGTTTTATCCAGCAGGGGCATGTGTCGCCCTCTTTCTATTATTTAGTTGGTATTGTTAGAGATTAAAATTTTTACTTTCAGTACCTTTATTTCGGGATTTATTACTGTCAGAATGTTTTCCTTTAGGGTTGTAAATGTTGGGATTTATTATTGATGATTAAATTCGTGTATGTTCAATTCTATTTTTATTTTTAATGTGTGACTCTTTAGATGTTAATGGTTTAAGGTTTTATAACCGGATTTAATAAAATGAGAATAAGGTTTTAAATGGTTTTGACACTTAGCTTAATTATTTAGGGTGTTTAAATTGGAAAAGTATTTTTACGACAGTGATGCTAAGAATGAACCAACTGTTCACCTTGATTTTAATTTAATAAAGGAGTGATCACCCGGTATTTAATTAGGCGGGGTGTCACAGGTGGTATCAGAGCATCAGGTTCTAGTGTCCTTAGGATCTGTACGGCTTATTATGCTTTCAGCGTTGCTTTGTTTGTTATAGAGCCCTATGTTTAGGATTGTCGATTCCTTTGACGAGATTTCGTTCTCCTGCTATAATGTGTATAAACTAGTGAATTCTAATTTCGTTCGGATGTGTGCGTGTGCCGAGCGATGACGGATGTCAGAAGAGGACCGTTAAGCGTACATCAGGAGTCAGGGCTCAGTTGAGATTATGAAATATATCCGAGGATGATGACCGTAGTCGAGGTCACCTCCATTATGGCACGAGAAGCCACGACTAGAAAGGCGACTAAGGTGCAGCAATGATTTTCAAATGCTGTTATAGTCAAATAAGGTGCGAGGGTAAACTTACCCAACGTATTACAAAAACGTGTAGAGACTGTCAGTGGGAAATTTTAGAAACGCAAAAATTGTATGTGTTTACCAAAGGAGGTAAAGTATCCAAAGGCTTAAATATAGGACGGAGTGTGGCAAAACTGAAAGTGAAAATTCAGAGAAAATTTTCTTGGCTTTCGGGACGAAATTATAATGGTTGGAGTCAACCACCAATTTTAGAAGTGGAATGCTATGCCTATAGGAGAACCTTAGGTACAGTGTTGACCGTATGTTCCTTCCTCAACTGTTCAGGATGAGAAGCAAAAGTGGTTCTGAACTCATCGCAGGAGGGCATGACAGAAGTCCAATTGTGGATATGAATCCTAATCGTTAGCAAATTTTGTATCGAAAGAGGTAGATACTAGTGGAGGAAACGACTCCAAGTGGGAGACCAACTTGTAATAATAGTTGATAATACTCGAGGAGGAAATTCTGATGGACGACCGATTCAGAGGTTGACAATGTCATATTTTGTCAATATAGATGATAACGCTTCTTTGTGGGGGAAGTTAAAGGAATCGAAGAATTTAGTCGAGAATAAGACTGAATACAACGGTGGTGGTATATCACCACAAAAGGATGTGGATACACATTAGGAAAACCATTTAAATGCTTCAAATAGTTAAATTCTTACCAAGTGATGGTAAATTCAGTAAGTACTATTATAGATGGTAACATGTTCTTTATGGCCTAAAAAGCTAAGGGAACAACCGGGATGGCTAACAGGAATCGAGTCTACTAAAGTCCGAGAGAAGGACAATCCTAACCTGGATAGTAGGACAGGTGATAAGTTGATTATGTGTTGAGGTATTTATGTGCGGAGTGAAATTTCTCGCGATAATATGTTCCAAAGTGAGAAAAAGGGACAAGAATACGGTGCCTAGTAAAAAACGACGATTAAAAATAATTTTGTTTTGGTTTGGGCAGACGTGTTATGTCCGAAAACCATTTGTGCAGTTAAGACGATTGCCAGGATGGAAGTATAAGTTGTATCCTTAGAGGATGCGGCGTGTTTATGTGACACGAGCGAGTCACCATATTTTGTTCATTGCTAGATTAGCATGTGAAACGAGTTTAATGCATATCATTATAAATGTTGCCATTATGTGAATATTTTTCCTTAGTATAGCGGGATTTTTTCTTTGGTGCTATCCGCGGGGGATGAATGAGTATATTAACAGTGTTTTATAATTTATTGAGGTTACTCGTTGTAGTGATGCGATACACGAGTATGATATTATCTTTGTTAAAATGTTATAGAAATGGGTAGTATGATAGTGGGCATTTATTGCAAGGCTATCGGAGTAGTTACATTAGTGCAACACGTTTTGTTTTGGCGAGGCTTTACCTGTAAGAAGGTTGGACTCGCACTTATATTATCTATCCTAGAGACTTCGGAGGAGATAGTGGGCTCGAGATATTCGATACCAATGTATGTATAGACTTTGTCAGTATGATTCAGTATGTACCAGGATTTACCGTTGAGCGAAAAGACTTGACTCGGTATTATGTTTAGCACTCCGGACTTAGTGATAGGAAGAGTGCAGTGTTATATTTATCCTTAAGAGATGTGGGAGTTAAGAGTTATACCCCTAATGTTAGAAAAAGGAAATTTAGAGAATTTCGATCATATGTATCCGAGGTTTATAGAATGTAATTACCATCAACCAATACGGGATGATAGTGAAATTGGTGAAACGTTCTTTGTTAAGCATAATTACGGGAGAAATTGTAACTTTTCTGTCAAGGGACGGAATAAAGGGGTATATACTATGGACGGAGGACCTAACGGAATTCGATAACCGACAATGCTAGGTAGTAGTGTATCGGGGGGTTCCTTGTTTGGATTTCGCTTTGCGAGACATCCCACGCATGAAACTTAGCGTAAGGTTGGAAATAGGGAGACGTTTGGTCACTATTCCATGAGTTCGGTACCCTGGTCGAAATGGGATCAAGTAATTATGTATGTAAGTTGGAAGTTGAATTTTGTTTTAAAGTCATTGGAGCCGAATTTTTGTGGTAGGAAAGCATTGAAAGTTATCCCCACGAGTTGAGGGGTGGAACGATGATAAGGAGAATTTAAGAATTTTGATTTCTAGGGTGATTGAGAGTACCCAAATGTCATAACCGCGTACAGAACACAAGGTGAATAAAGAGTTGGAATGGTTTTTAGCATGGATTATCTGGAAAGAACTTTATATTATACAAAAGAGATGACCTGTAATTATTTTGATGAATAGAGCGTTAGTGATTTATTTTGGTTGTTGTACCTATTTGGGAAAATTGTTGTACTTATCTGAGGAAGGTTGAAAATTAGTATTCCTCTTTTATTGTCATGGAATTTGAATGCCCTATTCCTTCTATTCTGTTGAATTTAGTTAGTCCTACAGATGAGTAGCACGCCGTTCGCTCTCCCAGGGCGGTCGGAGTGTTGCAAAAATGTGGGCATCTTGGTTAACTATAGTTAAAATAGTCCGAGTCGAAGGGACGTGGTAATAGACGTGTGAAATATATGTTTGTGGGACTAGCATAACGAAGTGGAAGTGATAGAGTGGATTAAACGTCACATAAGGGGCGATAATCCATACATAAGTGTGCAATTAGAATAGCACACCCTAACTTGATTGGAAGGCTGTGGGAAGCCATTCAAGAATTGGTATTCCTTGAATAGAGTAGAATTTAATTGTTATGAAGCACACCCGGATCGGAGTTATTATTAGTCAAGTGTGAGAGCGACTTGCGCATACAAAGAGTAATGATGTTAGTATAGTATAAGAGATCCAGAAGTGCGCTTCGTGGAGAGAAGAGCACGGTTCGGAACTTTCGGCATACTCCAAGGAAGGAAGGGGAGTATTACGTGTCACTTAATGTGAGACATTTCAAGGGAAGAATCGATGTTTAGCGAGACGTAGTGAGTAGTCTCTACATGCACTGCCCATAGGTAAGGGTTGGTTGAAAGAGGAGAATCAACCAAAGAATTTTGTGTTTATCAAAAATTCCTGAAATTGGAAGAGGTTGGTAAAGTCGGTAAAGTTCTTGGATGGGTTGTCATCCTCAAAACAAGATCAAGGGTTTATCCCGAACATGTGAATTAAGTCACCGAGAAGGAAGTGATTGATATTTCTTTTGGGCTGGCTTACAATATTAACTAGTATGCCCCAGACTTCCTTTGAAAGGAAGGATTGCGCCAGTGCATGGTCCGGCGCAGTATAAATTTCTGAATCAGGATGAGATTGGTGAATCCCACCTTTGATATGGGATTTCAGGAACCAGCGAAGATAAGATTTCATTTCGAGTAGGATGTATCACCCTTAGCCAGGGAATAAGCGCATGGTGATTAAAGATTAGTGGAGCCACGTGAAGGAGATTTTAGAATCTTGGTACGATGATTTCAAGAATGCTCTGTAGAAGCACTCGTACCTGTTTGTCGCGTACGAGGTACTTATTAAGGTTTTGTTATGGAAGAACCTCGACTATTCTCCTTCCGTATGTTTAGAGGAGAGTAGATAATCAGAATTTTTGGATCGGTCGAGAAAATATCCGATAACTATGGTGGAATTCCATGACTGTTTTAGGCAGTCAAGAGTGGTCAAATGTTCGTATGATCTTCTCAGAATGGGAATTTTGTGTATGAATAAATCCGAGTAGTTGTCATGTAGTGAGGTGCGGCCTCCTAATGGTAGTGAGATAATGGAATTTATAACGTATAGACGTAACCTATTCAAATGTTGTCAGTTGGGAGTGCAATGTGAAGTGTCTCCAATGAAAATATAAAATAATGTTGCTGTGAGGAAAAAGCTATAGTGATTGAGCGCCGTACTATGTAGATAGTTTGCGTACTCACAAGGATATCCAGAATTGTGCTACCTGGTAGGCCTTATTTTCCGAATTTCGGGACGAAATTCCGTTATTAGGGGGGAAGTATGTAATACCCCGTATTTTCATGGCTTTTAAATTTGAGGATTTATTAAATTTAATTGAGATAAATTAATTTAATTTTAATCCGAAATGTTGTTTTAAATATTTACTAGCGTGACAAGAGTTAGTAATTATTGGGAATATATTATTTGTTGCATATTACTCGATGAGTATAGTAATATATGAGATTAATTTTTATAATATTATCACGTGTGAATAAAATGACAATTGTGGAAATTTAAGTCGGGACGCGCCTGTGTCGTGTTGGGACTAAATGTGGATTAATAAAAGTGAATATTTTATAGGTTGTTCGTATGGTCGTTTTGAGTGCGCCAACGCATCCATAAGGGTCGAGATTGTCAGAAAAGTATACCCGGGGGTTTGATTTGGGTCTCGGGGCATTTTTAGGCCTAATTAGTACCCCGGGAGGGCATTTTAGTCATTTTGTATTTTTGGGTAATTAAACCCACGAAAATTAAAGGCGTTATATCAGATGTTTAGGTTATCTCCTAGGGTTAGATAACTCAAAACACTAGAACGGCCACTGGAGAGGAGAGGAGAGAGCTCTCAAGGCATTCCAAGGCTCAAAACTCAACCGTTTGCACCGCCGCCACCGCCAACGCGTAGATCGCGAGACGGGGAACGCAACCACACCAAACCAGATTTCTGAAAATCCCAGGCAAGTGTTTATCTTGCTTATTTCGTTGATGCATCTTTCATATTGGTTTATGAATGATTAGGATGAATTGTATGGAAGAAAAACCCAATTTGAGATGGGAAATTTTCATGTAGTGATGATTTATATGATATTCTGGAAACCCTTTGTCATGTAAAGGATTAAGAGTTTGATTAAGAAAAGAGTTCTAATCAGATACAAACACTAAACAAAATTATTTCGGATGATCGGACCATTGGAATCTCTTGAAATTTTAGTATGTTGTAGCGAACGGCGAGACATGACTGCTGACAAAAATTCAGCTTGATCAGACGGTCGGATTTCTAAAACTATTATTTTTACTAGAAAGTTTTATGTTTTGAGGACTCTTAGAAAGTTTTATATTTTGAGGACTCTTCTAAGTAATAAAAAAAAAATTCAATTAAAACTCCATTTTAATTCCGATTTCGAAACCGTTTGAAATTCTCATCTTTGAAAATAAAATTCAAAATCCTTTAATGTAAGGCGAAATCTATATTTTTGGGATATTTTGCATAAGGGATAATGTAAGTATAGATTAAAGGGGAGAGACACGTAAGAGAGAGTTACGTTGGAACATAAATGGATATCTACTGAATTGTACATTTGGAAGAATAGAGTCCATGAGGGTTACGTAGTAAGTTAGAAAAGCCCTTCGAATTAAAGTTAGAAACGAACCATTATACTTGATAAATAATAATGGGAAAATAAGGATAAATGTTGTGAATGTGGGTTATGGGATAAACCTAAATTGATATAATAAAAGTGGTATATTTATATGATTGTGTATGCATACATTATATACTTGTGAAAATCATGCCCGCGCTACTTGCTATCCCTGAGGTTACCGCGCTGGGACGATCTTATCTCGTGTGCCTTATGGGGGATATTGACTCGTACCCTAGAAGATAGGAATCCTAGGTACAGGCTATCGAATCGGTAGTCACGGTCCTAAGAGACGTGAGGGTATGTACTGACCTCTTGGACTTGGAAACTATGCTTCGCCTCAATGTTGTTTGTGTATGTATTTATACAGTTCGAGAGTGATTCCGAACTTGTATTTCCTTTAGTACGATTGATACGGGGATTGGATAGCAGAGTATGCCCGCACCATAGTTTTTATGTGGGGTGCTGTTATGATATATATATTATACGAGTAGTTAATATATATATGAAATTCTAAAATCTGGAACTGCCTACTGTGATTTGATATGTAGGACATGGTTGATGACTCAAATTATAAATAATTATTTTGAGAAAGTATAATATGACACTGGAAAACTTTATTGATTAATAAAGTTAAAGGGAGAACCTTGGTTACAAATTGAAATCTTACGTTTTAAATACTTGTGTTGTTCAGTTGTAAATCCTGCGAATAACCTAAGATAAGTTAAATCATTGGGGAAAGATAGTGTGATATATGATGAGATAAACCATTGGGAAGGTTAGTGCGATAGGAGTGCACATTAGAAGAGAGGCGAGAATTTCTCAAGAGAGTGTCGCACTAATATGTTGTTGCATTGGCCTGTATCAATTTAAATACTTGCTAAACGAATTTTTAAATCATATACACTATCGGGCTCTGACCCGTTTCTTTTTCCTTTTCTCTCTTGTATATATATGTATGTATTACAGGTGCCCAGCCACAGGGGCGTCTTACTTAGGGTCCTTTGGAAGGAACGTGCTGCAGCTTAGGTGGGAGTTGCAGGCCTGTTGTTTAGACGACTTCATCCATTTGATTCTACTCCTAGTTCAGTTTTATCCAGCAGGGGCATGTGTCGCCCTCTTTCTATTATTTTGTTGATATTGTCAGAGATTAAAATTTTTACTTTCAGTACCTTTATTTCGGGATTTATTACTGTCAGGATGTTTTCCTTTAGGGTTGTAAATGTTGGGATTTATTATTGACGATTAAATTCGTGTATGTTCAATTCTATTTTTATTTTTAATGTGTGACTCTTTAGATGTTAATGGTTTAAGGTTTTATAACCGGATTTAATAAAATGAGAATAAGGTTTTAAATGGTTTTGACACTTAGCTTAATTATTTAGGGTGTTTAAATTGGAAAAGTATTTTTACGACAGTGATGCTAAGAATGATGCAACTGTTCACCTTGATTTTAATTTAATAAAGGAGTGATCGCCCCGTATTTAATTAGGCGGGGTGTCACACAATGGTTTTGACTTTAACACACGAATCATAAGAATAAGACGATCCATAACCATCACTACTCAAGCTACCCGTGTTTTTAAATTCATCTTTTAACTTCAAAATTTTAGACTCAAGAAAATAATTAGACTCTTCCAATTTTAAGGACTCATTCTTCATATTCTCAATCAACCCTAAAAGGTTATCCCGATCCCCCTCTATGAAAGCAAACTCATCCTTAAATATCATCTCGCGTGCCTTATAATAATCAATCAAATTATTTTTATCGTCATTGGCACAAACACAACCCTCGAATTTTTCAAGTCCTCTAATTCTTTCTCTCAAATAAGGACTCTATTCTCACTCTCTTCCTTGGACAATTTTAAAGATTTAAAGTCATCATATAAAGCAACAAACTTCTCACGAATGATATCTCCTTGAGTTTGAAACGTTTGAAAATATTCTATCATATTTTTGAAATGTGAATTTTCTGCTTCAAGAATTTCAATTCTTTTTGTAAACTTCAAATTCAAAAGATTTAATTAGTCAAAACTAGGAGAATCCATCGAGAGAAAAATAAAACAAGACAAGAGATAGAACAAATAACCACCCAAAAATAGCACTAAACAGGATCTACGCAATAACTAAGTGCAAACCGCTCAATGTAACTACTTTGCAACGAAACCCGAGTTATGTTCTCGTACCCATATTTAACCAATTTACACCAACTTTTCACGTAACTAAAGACCACTTAATTAAATTTATTCACTAGTCTCCATTCTTACTATTCCCATTAGGGTGTATTTTTTACATTTCTAAGAACAACTTTATTCATTACCAATCCCATTATTTTATTATCAATATTATCCTTTTCTTAAAATTTCGTAATAACTTCGTACTTTTATGGGTTGCACACCACCGGCTACTCTACCATATGCCCTTTCCAATGATTTTGGGTCTTTCACGCTCGATCTCCGAGCTCTTATTAATTCTCTTCAATTGCATTTGAGTCCATATTAATGTGCTTTAACATTTTATCCAATTATTTTACTATTCCAATCATTGTTACGATTTAAATTTATGTTTCACACTATATTCATATAATTTCATTCATTTAAACATTTTTCAAAAAACTGACTGATAAGGTTAATGTGGAAATTCAACCACTAGGACCTTCAATTTTCACCAAATTTACCCTTTTACCCTTCATGTGTTAGCACTTTGTGAAAATACATTTTCTTCATTATGAAACCATAAATCATCATTTTATGTTAAAAAATCACATTTCATGATTGTTTTTCTAAAAATCGCGTTTCATCATTCTTTATAAAGCAAAAACAATTTCTTTATATTTCTTTGACAAGAAATACATTTGATATTTTGAAGGCCATTTTACTAAAATATCCATTTCAACCTTGTCCTTATATGTTGTTTAAAATAATTATTTCTTATTTTCCCAATCTATTACAACACATTTAGGATTGATTTTTCAAACTTTTTAATTTCATCATAAAACCCATCATTAACTTCACATATAGTGTTTATACATTATCCACTACCATACTACAAGTTTCAATAAATTTTTGGGAGGATTTCAAGTCTAGAAATCCTTATATATGTACCTAAACATAATATTAACATGGGACTATATTTTCATTCAACTTCCTCATCTTTCAAGATTAAAAATACTATTTGTTCTTTCAAAACCCATTTAAACCTGGTTTTCTCAAAACTTTTGCTTTTGTAAGAAAACTTTAAATGATCACACTAGAAAACACATTCTTAATATTAAACCATATTCTATCATGGATGTTAACATATATTTATCTTTTAATCTTGAAAACATAGAAAAGAATACTGCACCTTGAGGCAAAAGAGGACGAGACAAGAAAATTATGACTCTAAAGATCCTAAAATGCTTCAAAGCTCCAAAAAATCTCCAAGAATACTTTAACTCTTTTTGAAAGCTGTAATAATAAATTTCCAATCCGACTTCTTCCTTAATTAAGGCTTGATATGGGTGTTGCTAACTTCAAAATGGGCTAAATGTTGTTATTGATGCCTTAACTTGGGTTATTTATCTTAGCCCTCAGTACCAAATTTTGTCACCTCAAATAACAAAGAAAATGAAAACTTAAAGAAAGACACGGGAGATTATTATGTGGTTTAGCTCAAGAAAGGAGCCTACGTCCACGGGACACTAGTATTTTTGGTTTTGTTCCAATATTCTGGTTATAAACTAAGGGTCTAGCATAAAACTAGTATGCTCATGTGTGTCCCCCTCAGTTGGGGGAAATATTGTATATATAGTAAGTGTAAACTCAAGGGTGGAGTGCTTTTATAGCTTCAAGAATTTACAACTTTACACAATAAGATTCTATTTCACGTCTTCCACGTGTATGTGCAGGGTGACTATTGAATATCCCACGTGTGTAGGATGGTTCAACTTCCTGGCCTTGATCGATCGGGAAATCGACAAGAGGGTACCTGAGCCGGCCAATTTTCATCCATTATGGAAATCATTAGGATGATGTTGACAATCTTTATCGTTTTATTGGTCCACGTGGCCTAATATTTTTAGGAATCCCCCAATACTGCATACTTGAAGGTTGAATGAGAGAATATAGTATTTTTAGATTTTCTAGGCACTTCTTAATGTTTGTGGTCGACAGCTGTCCTCTAGGACTTGTAAATTTTCTCTTTAGTTGTATTGAAGGGGTGGAAATTTTATAAATAACTTGAAAAATAGTGAACTGTCAAAAGATACACTGGTACACTAAACCATTTCAAATCCCAGATATCAAGAGTTATCATTGTACCTATAAAAGGCTGATTTTTCCACCATTTTTCCTCAATTCTGCAATCTCGAATTCTCTTTCATCAAATGTTTCCTCTCCACCTTGTTGCTTTAAGTGTTTTGTCACTTAGCTTGCAACTATAAGAAACTCCATCCTCTAATTTTTTCTTTCTGAGCTATTAGAATGCTTGTTATTGTTGACGAAAATTCTTTAGAGGAATTTACAGAGAAGAGAAAAATCGCAGATTGGATGGTTATGGAGATGGTTACAAGGTCTTGTAATTTGTGTGCCGTAGATGAGGGTCATTGATTACCCACTATATTTATAGTTGAACGTGGGGTTACCTTTGCACCTAATAAATTATTTTTGGAATTTTACCAACATTTCGATGTGGTGCCCGTTAAAGTAGCTGCCAAAAGTTGGAGAGTAGTGAATAGGGTTAACCATCTTCTTGAATTATATGGAACTCACATAGAAATAATGGATTTAATGTATTATCATAGTTAGGGGGGCCATTTGATATAATACCTAGTATTTGAAGACACGTCACGCTAACAGGGCCTTGATGGTAAATTTTCCTAACTCCAATAAGGATTATTAGGATTATGCAGTTGTGGTAAATAATTGGCAACATGCCCCCCTTCCTAAGGGGGTAAGATACAGTTGTCCCAAATGCACCCAGGAAGGGAGTGGCATAGGTAGGGCCCTTATAAAATATGTATTTCTTTTATGTTTGCGTTATTTTTTTTAATACGCCAACTAGCATATTATGTTTTCCATTTTGCAGAGAAAAGAAAAAAAGATTTCCCTTTGGATTCAAAGGTGAATTTTGATGACTTGAAGCCCATAGGGTCCATCTAATAGAGGATTGGTGAATCCTACCCTAGGTTGACTTTAATTTTTCTTGATTACAATATTTTTGTAACATCTTTTGTAGCTCAAACTACAGAGAATATCCCTTCATCCCCCATCGACCTAGAAGACCGAGTCTTATCCCCATATGTTGCTACCTTCGAATCTCCATTACAAGAAGAAGAAGAAGAAGAAGAAGAAGAAGAAGAAGAAGAAGAAGAAGAAGAAGAAGAAGAAGAAGAAGAAGAAGAAGAAGAAGAAGAAGAAGAAGAAGAAGAAAAAAGAGACAATGCATTGGGAGTAACTTCTTCCTCCTTTGAGTCCTTAGAATTGATTACTATTCTAATAACTCTCTCCCTTCCGAGAAAAATAGTGCAAAGAATAATTCCCAACTTGATTACTAGAGCCATTTCTCCACCCTTGGTCGAGAAGAAGAAGGTTACTAGTGAAGGTTCCTAGAGCCCAGTTGTGGTCACTATGGATGGAATGAAGATTATTGAACCTCAGTTCATGATGTCGAAAAAGATCATGCTATTTAGTAGGAATTGGTTCAGAAAACCCAGGCCCATCAGGCCTCTGCATAATTTGTGACAGTAGCAGTGAACCCTGGTTTAGCTAGGGGATTAATTGCTTCCAGAGTCTTGTTCGCAGATAGGTTGATGGTTGTTCTTCTATCCAGAGAAAAATTACTGGAAAGAGATAATCGAAACTTAGCTCTGGTAATTATTTACATAAGCTGGCCTTCTCTAATTTTACCCTTTTTTAGAATTTTTACTAGTTTCCTTTGTTCTTCAATATTTACAGTTATTGGTTGATTATGACCAATTTTTGATAAGGGATGACCAGTTGATGGCATCATCAACTAATGTTGAAGAGGCTTTCAAAGAGCTGAAGGCTTTTTTGGATGCCACTAAGGAGGCTCGTAAGAAAGATCATGAAAAATGGCAGGGCTTATTGAATATTGCCAAGCAAGGAAGGAAGGATATCGAGAAGGCTTGATCTGATGCTGCTAAGGCTACCACTAAGGTGGATAAAAGGTTTCAAAACTTGAAGGATACACTAAAAAAAATGAAGGAAAATGCATATACCCATGGTTAAGATAAGGCTTTTGACACTTCAGTTGTGCCAATCGACTACCTGAAAAAGACCTCTTCAAGGAAAGTTAGGATTCTGCACTGAAACATATTAGCAGTGCTATCGACTCAGACCTTTTCTAGAAGATCAACCTGGGTATACCACCTGTTATTAATGAGGAAGTGGAAGATGAGGAGTTTACTAATAAATCTCCAATGGTGCCTGGGGCTTTAATGGTGGTCACTCAGTCAGTGAATGAAATAACCCAGGATAAAAAGAAGGTGTAGAATCCTTAGGATTGTCTTTCATGTCAAGTTTTTCTCTCTTTGTAATTCATGGTTTCTTTATAACCTTGAACAAATATCCTTTTGATGTACTCTCTCACAGTTTTAGTAAGAATGTTCCTTATTTTTGCTTCACAGTGTTGATGTTGATGAACTTGCTTCTTAAATTTTGAACTTATATGTTATTCTTCAATTTTAATCCGGAAGATCTATCATAGCATCAGCAGATAGTGACCTTTGTAGGAGGAGTGTTTAACTTTTGGGGGTTAGTCATGAAGATCTAGATAAAGATGAATTGGGAGTGTTGCTCGGCTTAAACGCCTCCAATCAAGTTAAAGAAATGTAGATTCATTTACACAGACTATTTGACCAAGATGTAGGGACCAATTTTTCTTACTATGAGATGATTCTTAAAATTCAAGAGGACCATAAAGCATCCCTTATAAGTCTGCACTCTGACTATGAAGAAAAACATGCTCGTCTTAACAGCGAGGCAAGTTTTAACAAAAATACGGAGGATATATCTTTGGCTTTCAGCAAGAAGGAATTTATAATAAAGAACGAGTTGAGCATTACCCCGGGAGGTCACTGGTTTATTGGAACAAGAATACAACTTGTTAAGGGATGAAGTGGAAGGCCTAAAGAAGTCTATTGTGGGAGCCGACCAGAATGAAGTTGTATCCTTTTTGGAATAGGAAAATGCTAGATTGTTAAGAATATTAAAAACTTGAAGAAGTCCAAATACGGTCAACCATCAAAACATGTGGTAATTTATCGCCCCACTATTGAGGAGAAAAGGACGAAGAAAACTCTAGTCGACCAGGTTTCTCTAATCAAGAATTAATATTCCAGTATTAAAGCGTTAAATACGAAAGTTAATCGTCTTACCTTTGACTTTCACAAGCAACCACGAAACATTTGGATGAATGGCTATGATGAAGCCTTAGCACATATGGGTGATTAACTGGAGCAGGCTAAGAGAGAAGGGTATAAATGGGGTTGTTTGAATGCTCTGATGGTGTTAAAGGTACAAAAAAAAATACTTAGTGATATTAGTATGACCCTAGTTGTTTGAATCAACCTACTCCTCTATTTAAATTGGACACTAGGTGGATTCCTACTGATGTTATACCTGTAAGTTTGGTTAGGAAATATTTAGGAGACTATGGCCTTTATGGATAAAACACACTTGTTCGGTTTCTGCATTTGGTGGATAAGCCTAACTCCACTAGGCAAGAAAGTATTAGGGAGTTGGAATCCACCGTCCTTCGTTCTGAGATAATGGAGAAAGCATTGGACAAAGGTCCATCCAAATAAATGTGTTTACCTTATTTTTACCTTTTTATCTCTGAAAATTATTTTGTAATAAAATTCATTTATCTTTTGAATAAAAGATAACACACATTACATTTTATATGTGTCGGCTAGTAGTTAAGAATTATGATTCTATGGTTGGCCTTTGGTCGATTATTTGCTTTACTGATTATCGATTTGGACGAACATAAGTTGTATGGCCTTAGGTTTACTATTACACTTATGGTTGTTCAAATGGATCTTTGTCGTTATAGGATATATGCTTGAATTAGTTACTATGGGAGATCAAATTTTGTAGGCTTTTTCCTTATATTGATCTGGTAAAACTTCTCATTTTGCTTTGAGTGACACGTGAAATTTTAACGTTATGGACTTCTTATTCGTCACTTATCAAAGATTAAGTCGTACGTGAAGTTTTTGTTTAGATTTTCATTGTTTATTTATTTTTCTGATAATAGTCCTTGCGATAGTCCTAGAGATAGTGATATCTTCCTTTCCCCAAAAAAACATAAAAAGGGAGTGTACTGACGACAATCTAATGAATTCTCATTAATGCTGAAAAAAGTTGCTATAAATATCATTGAAACTTTAATCCAGAATTACTGATAATACTTCGTAAGATGCTTGGTATTCCATGGGATCTTGAATTATTCTCCTTCAAGTGTTTCCAAATGGTAGGTACCTAGTCGGATAACTCCAGAGATGCGATATAAACCATGCCAATTGGCATCAAATTTGTTTCCTTTTTGGATCATTTTCTTCAAAACGTAGTCTTCTTCTTTCAGGTTTCTTGACTTCACCATTCTGTTATAAAACCTTGTCATACATAGCTAACATGAAGTTGTCAGAAGTTTAGCGTTCTCTCTTACTTATTCCACCAAGTCTAAATCCAACCTTCTCATGAGTTCACTCTCAGGAGAGTTAAAGTTAAGCACCCTAGGAATGATAACTTCGGTTTTAAATGCAAGCATGTACAGAGTTTTATCAGTAGCTGTCCTCGGTGTGGTTCTATAGGCTCACAAGACACTATGCAACTCATTGATTCAATTTCCTTTTGTAAGGTTAAATATTTTATCTTAGGTTTTTTATTTGTTTTATTTGCACTTTGGCATATTTGGCATATCCAATTACAAACTGACATGTGCCGATGTGATGATCCGAACTCAACATCACCAAGCTCAAGACTTCCCTACATATAAAATAGATATTAATCTTCTAGGACTTTAAAATTATTCATAATTTTATTTACGATGTTAATTTTATAAATAACCGAGGGAGGATTTTTTTAATTTAGGAATAAATTTTTTTGTCTTAATTCTAAAGAGATCAAAATCTCATTCGAACAAAATTAGATTTTTGTTTTAAGGCTCGTTAGACCTTACATCGAACGGACTACTAATGAGGGCATACTCTTTGAATTTGTTTGAAGATAGTTCAAAAGAATTAGAGTCTCGTTCAAATGAACTGTTGTTTTCGTTCGAATGACTTTAATTTTCGTTCGAACAAATTTTTAACCTTGAATTTCGTGTCAGATCTATAAATACCTATTTTGACCCTAAATTTCGTAAAACTTTAAAAAATATATCCTGCATATCTATTACAAATGTTTTCAAGTTTGTATTACCAAAATACTTTTTGATTCACAACTTTACATCCCCAAATAGTTTTTGCGAATCTTTTTGAAACCCTGGAAAGCTTTATATCTTGCATACACTTTGTAATTTGGTAGTCCCCTTATAGCCTAGGAGTATAGTAATACCAATTGAGGTGTAACCCCTATAGATATGGTGATAAATGATAGCCTAAGAACTCTTTAATAAATATAAATGAACACACAATCATGTATATAATCAACACTCGGATTAAACTCGCAAGTCTCTCGTGTATAACTCAGATAATAATAAAGGAAAGTCAGAAGCAACTCATTTAATGGAAGAGAGAAGTAAGCACCCTAGATACACCTTAGAAGTCTACCAACACACCAACAATCTCTAAAGGATCTCTGGTTAGCAATTAAAAGCTTCACAATAAATGACAATGGTGGGTGAGTAAACTCTCTGGTTTATAATAACTTTTCGCTGATATATTCTCTCTCTAAGAATAAATCTCTAGTAAGAACTCTCTCTTCTCAGAAGTGGTTGAGGCCAATAAATATCCCCACACAATTTTTGATATGCCTCAGTCCTTCACAGTTGTGAAAGACATACCCTCATACTTTATGTTACAAACATTAAATGCATGATGAGCCAGCCAGTCCTACCTCATAAACATTAAATGCCAAGACTTGCCTTTTTCCCAACCACTTTGCGTTAGAGGACTGTTACAACAGAGGTGGTTCACCAAACTCTCTGACATCCTCAATACCACATTGGTTTTCTCAAGTATGGATTGGACAGTGTTTAGCTAGCTAATGATATCACCTAAAGTAGATGTGAAATTTGATAGAGGGTTGTTTGGGTCAAAACTCAATATACGATGGAACTCATGGCTACTCCGCACACACTTCCATGGTGAAAGGTCTCTCTTTATTTCACTAGGTGTATATAATATTGTCAAGACAATCCTTAACTCAACCTCACTTCTTAATCCTCCAAACCAAGTCCCTCTGAGGTTCTTATGACGAGGTCATTCGATGGAGCATGTAAGCTCTCCCAGGACCATCCAGGCCTAATCTCTCGCGGGTACCGTTTGACCTCACATTCAATATTACAATCGTTACAACATTATAATCAATGTATTTAAAAGATACAACTTGACTAAGTAAGAAATAAAGATAAACCAGAGCTCTCTCAGCCAGTTTTCTCACTGGGCTTCCTCACTGAGTTGCCTCGATGTCTTCATGTTGCTTCCTTCTCTTTAGTCTCTTATACTAACTGGGGAAGCTTTCTCAAATTCATAGATTACCTTCAAGCCCCCTACACACTTTATGGAGAGGCTTCTCTACAACTGATTTTGTGACCTAAGAGATTATGGATAAAGAAGGCTGAAGGCTAATGGGTGGTATCGAGGGTGGAATATCGCATATTGGTTACTCTGAATCTAACTAGTATTCGTTAGAAGTTATGTGAAGACACTTTATATCATACTTGTGGGTGTGTCAAGTAGTCTGTAAGTCGATAGTCATGTAAAACTTTCTAAACTGTTGAAAATTAGGTTTTTCTCTATAAAAGGATTTTTCCTTATTTTTCGTGTTGACTGAATGCTTAGTTTAATTTTTATGATTTGATCATTTAGCATATACAAGCCTAATTTAAATCAAAGATTAAAATTTGGTAAAATTGAATTTGTGTCATTTTGACTTAAATTGATAAAAATACAAAAATAGAATTTTTGTTTGTAACCACCCTTGTTGGGCGTGTTCATGCGCTTACAATGTGGTGTCAAAGCATTCCACTCTCATAAGTGGTATCAGAGCAGGTTCCACTAACTTATCATATAGATTGTAGTTTAGTGCTATCTAGGGTGGTTATTTATCCTTCTCATTTGGGTTTATTTATTATTTTCCCTTTTGGATGGATTCCTATAGTGATAAGTTGTTCAATATGCTTTATGAAGAAAATTTTGATATTTGAGGGATTTTAATGATCTTCATAACCATGCTTACAACTTAAATATTTTGAATTTGAAGTTTACTAAAAGAATAAAAATTCTTCAAAAAGAAAATTTTCGTTTTAAAGTTGCCATGGAACTTTTGCAAACTGTTCAAATTCACATTGATTTATTTTTGTGAGAAGCTTCCTTCTGGACATGGATCATGATTTTAAAATTTTAGAATTACCGAAGAAAGAGAGTGATGATAGAGTCTAGTTTTTAAAACAATAATTAGAAGACTCTAAAAATTTTAGTGTTAGTTTACGTGCTAATGAGGATAATGATAAATTAATTAATAATTTGAGAGAACCTGAAAAGAATATTAGGGATAAATTCTTATGCATTGAGGGGGTGCAAAATAACCTTCTAAGGATGGTTGAAAATTTAAAGGAGGAGTCCCTAAAACTTTAAGTGTCAAGTTCTTTGCTTGAGTCTAAAATTTTGAAGTTAAAATATTATTTAAAAGACTCGAGTAGTTTTGGTAATGATGGTACTGGCTCCCATGTTTCTAATTCTTCCAGTTTCAGGATTGTCTTCCTCATCACCTCAATGGAGATGTTGAGAGCATAGTTATGATTAGGAACAAACTTTGGCATTTCTTCTTCTGACAAGGAAATCAATCTAGTAGAGGTTAAGGACCCGATTAAGTTTATGATTTCTTCTAAAGTGGTAAAAGGAAGGACTATGGGCCCGGTAACCATTTTTATCAAATGGTTTTGGTGTAGCTAGGAAGACATGAAGAGTCCCCATAAGGTGATGCTGGCTTGAGTTTTCTTGAGTTGGTCGAGGAACTTGCTTTCCTCGATGGTCATTTTTGGCACGGGGAGCTTTTCAATAACTCCCTTTCCTTTATCTATTTATGTTGAGTGAGAATTTGAACTTTGGTAGTGCCTCCCTGATCTTGTCATATCATTCACGGAGGAGGGGAAGAATAAAAATCTCGTTTCTTCATCTACTTCGGGCTATAGCCCACTTTATTGATTTCCCCTGTTAAATCTTCAAAAGATATCATCTCACGCATACTTATTACTTGGCTAACATTTTCTTGTCTTGGTTGTTGATCTTGGTAGACTTTCTTGGCTTAGTGAAAATCATAATGGGTGTCCGGTTTGAAATTTTTAGGAATTGGATTTGGTAGTGGACAAGAGTCTAAAGGTTTGATGAGATTTTGGATTAATAAGGCTTGAAAGACTTTAGAGAGGGGAGCATGGAGCTCAGCGTATTCTTTTCTAACTAGACTAGCACGACTTTATGGCGCCCAAGAGGTAGTGGGGGTGAGAGATGTTGTTGATGGTGGAGACTGTAGTAGTCTTCTTATATTTTCTTGGAGTGAACTATCTTGATACTTTCTTTGGCTTAGCTTCTGTCTTAGCAATACTTTCTTTAGTCTCCACACCTACTTCTCGAAGAGCTAAAAAGTGAGGGTAATATTGTCCTCCCATCATCGCTCGGACATGGGATAAGAAGTTTTTTTCATAATACAAACTTGCTCCTCTTCGAAAAGATGCTTGGTTATAGTGGTCATTTTCTCCTTCCACTTTGCTATGAATTTGATGAGAGTTTCTCTAGAGTTCTGCTTAAAAAGTTTTAGATCACGATGTGTAACCTCCAGCTCCTCATTGTATTTGTATCGTGACATGAATTCATGGGAAACATCCTCCCAACTACGAATTCTGGATTCCTCGAGGGATAGAAACTAGTGAAGGGTGTTGTCCTTCAAAGTCTCTTGGAATATCTAGCCCATTATTTCCTCGAAGGTACCTAGGATAGTCATGGCTCGGTGGTAGCTTCGAAGATGAATAATTGGGGGCCCATTGCACCCGAATTTCTCAATGTTAGGCATATTGTACTTTTTCGGCATCTTTGCTTTATGGTAGGGAGACATATGGGTGTAATCTATGTAGTTCTTGGAGATGTGGACTTGGTAAAACATCTTGGTTAACAGCTTAAGGTCCTACTTAATCTTGTTTAACTCTTCTTTCTCCAGATTGATAGGTACAGGTAGGTTAGCCCCTGGCTAGGCAAAATTCGGCATAGGAAGTTGAGATGGTGGTGGCCCATTGGCAGGAAGGCATGTGGAGCATGCTGATATTCTTCTAGAATGCAAATAATCTCAAGTGCGTGGGGATCCATAGCACGAAGGAAGAGGACCATGGGTTACTCAATAATTGGGATTCGGTTTTGATGCATCTCATGAACCTCAGACTGGAGTTTGTCAATCTTGGCGGTAAGTTGGACTAGGACTGTCATCAAATGAGGCTACACATTCGGTACTTGGATTGCGTTATTTATAGAGAGTTAGTGAAGGTGGATTCTAGACTCAAAGGAAGTAGCAGGAGAATTGATGGAGCTTCGGGGTGGTTTGACGGAAGAACGATGCTAATAGGGAGTCAGGTCAAAGGTTGGGTATGCGATAGACCCGAGAAGGAAATTGATTCAAATTTATTTTTGAAAGAGGAGAGGAAGAATTATTTTCATTAAAAAATAGGAAAATGTTTTTGATATTTTTTTTGGAAAGGGAAGGTCAAAATATTTTTTTGCATTTTTTTACAAAAGGAGTAAAAATGTTCTTTGGTATTTTTTGATAAAAGGAGGAAAAATATTTTTGGTAAAGAAGAAGGAAAAAACAAGAGAAGAATCTCAGCATGATTATTATTATTTTATATGTTTTCACTTGTATTCGGTTTACCTAAATGAAAAAAGAAATACCGGATAGGACCCGATCTTGGGAAAAATTAGGTTTGAAAAATATATAAAACATGATTTGACTTGTTTCCAGGCTCATGGACAAAGTCCCTTTTGAAAAAAGACGAAATCGCATGAAAATTTGGGCGGCATTTCGATAGAGTTTCATGTAGTAACCGAAAAACTAAGTATGAGTGCCCTAGGTTTGATGCCTATTTGAGGGTATGCAGTTGTTAGGTTAGTGGAAAGGTTCCCCCTTTGGTATGACTTCCATAATATACATCTTGATTTTGAGGGCAATCAGTACATGTGGACAAGCCATTTGATATACCTGAGTGTACGTGAATTCCCTCACTATATACCTCGTGGGGACAACATGTGTGAGAGAGAATATACTCGATGTACGTGAATAAGTTCCCTACTATATACCTCCTGTCGTGAGTTCGGTCAAACGGTACGATGAGGGGGAAACCGTTCGATATACTTCAAAGGTACTAGGTCAATGGAAAATGAGAGTCATATTACTTAAGCTAACTGTGCCCTGCCGGACCAGCAACCAAAGTGGTGTGGGACAAAATTTTGGTCAATAGACATGCTCTTGGAGATGTAGTGTGAAAAATGCAAGATTCTTGATTAGTATATAATGGAGAGAGTAGTTTATTTGGCATGATGAGCACTATACTAATGAGAAATAATGTACAAGTATCATGAAAAGTAAATCTTTCATGGAGCATGAAGATTACACTAAGAATGGATACGCGAGAGTGAATGATGTGTGAATATAAGTGAGTGTGGTAGTGAATCAAAGCATGGATCAACTAAAAGTGGTGTATGATAATTGATAGTGGTTTTGGATATGTGCAAGTGTACATAGTTAAGTGTGATAAGTGGAGGTGTGTGCTAGTGAAGCCTAAACACGGATATTCCAGGTGGTGTGTGAAGCATATGGATATACGTATAAATAGTGTGAGGTGTACATGGAGAGCATTTATATGTGTGTGAAGTGAAAAGTGAGTGAGAGGTGATATAAACATGAGTTAGATGTATACAAGAAGTAATAGAGGAGAAAAGGGAACATACAGGTAGGTGCATATGCACACAAGCAAAAAATGATAGCACACATGCAAACAGAGTCTAGCCCTCTTATGATAAGTCACCAGTAGAGTCACCACTACGGAAATCCCTTACCATTTTTCCTCCATCTAAAGGGTCGTCGCTCGTGCACGTGCTGTGAAGATAGAGAGAAAGGTATGACGTGCTTTCTAGGAACGCTTCGGTCGTCATCGATGTGGGGTGATGTAAAGAGATAGAGTTTCCAACCTATTTTTCACAAAACAGGCAAAAGAACATGTTGTCGCCTCGATGGAATGACATTAAAGAAAAATTGATGCTTGTGAAACCAATTAGATCAAAGGTTTGGGGGCTAAGTTACGGAATGGGAAGGTGTTAGGCACCCATCCCACCCTTTCGGTCTCTCATGGGTTCATGTTATAATTTTTCTTAAATTTCTTCATGAATTATGTGTGCGTGTATAAACAAATGGAGATTAGAATCACTCAACTCGCATCATGGTAAAATACGGAGTTAAGTCATCCATATGAATGTTCCCAAAATAATAATTCAAAGTGTGATATGTGAACCTATCAAAATATGGATTGTTATGATGATACGATAATATGTGTTAGATAAAACACATATATGAAAAACAAGTATGATATATGGATAAAAGAGGAAAATAGTACTCGAGTTTTAGATTTAGCCCAATACGCCTAGGTAGCCTATTAAGGCATCAAAGTCCAAGTAGTTCGCATGTGAAATGGGGGTGTATTTTGTCCCATAAATTAAAATTGGGACTTTATTGTATATGTGTGTAAGAAAAATGTGTTTTTAGCTTTGATAAAGTGTGATGAAAAATACTAATTGGAATTTATAGGTGTAACCCTCTTTTTCTTGTTTTGAATTTTTTTATAGAAAATATATTATATGAAATATTACTAATAAAGGATTGAAGATTAATATGTGTATGATCTAATGTAAAAGATAAATTAAGAACTTATATAATTAATGGGAAAATAAAGAAATTTAATGAGAGAGAAGAATGGTTGGACCTTCTTTGGAGACTTGGAGATTGATCTTGATTATTAATGTGCTTCCTTATAAGTGGGTGAAGAATGTAAGGAGATTTTGCTAAATTGGTTGTGAAAGTGATAGAAATAAAAAGTGGGGAAAGGACTTCAATAAGAAAACCTCATTAACTTAAGAAGAGTGCTGTTAAGATCACTGACATTGATGTTTTTGAGGTGCCTCCTGAGGTGAGATCATGCTCTCGTTATATAGGGTTAAGGGACTACCGATCAGGATTGTCCTTGCCCTACCTATAGGGATTGGACCTGCCAATTGACAATCTCGTGCAAATTTTCAAAAAATGGTCGTAAAATGAAATCCATAAGTCGAAATCTTGCATGGAGCATACCATTAGAAAGGTTATTCAGAGATGAAAGACCATGTGCGATAATGATTCAAATAGATTCGCAATTTCCAACTTAAACTTTTTTAATTGGATGTCTAAATTTGCTAAAATTAAATACCAATTAAACCAGCCCCTAAACGTGCATCTATGTGATAATTTAAATCTCAAATTAAATCATGCTATGAATAAGATGACGAAAATAGATTTCAGGAAAAAATCCCTGCAGGGCAAAAACTTTTTATTTCCACTATAATTTGTAAAGGGACGGTTTACAATCGAATTACAACGAAAATACAATTGACTTACGAAATATTCGCAAGTGTTGGTTCGTAGTCATCATCCCAGGAACACCGCAACACTCCCTATTACACACATTCGATCAGCCCAGTACCTCGCTCAAGTGGTACCTATAGTCAGCCCAGTACCTCTTCAAGGCACCTATGATTCAACAGCAAAACTCCCAACAAAAATACGCTTCAGGTTTCACAAAACAACTCACACAAAAAGTCTGGGATTTGTGAATTGTAAAACACAATTTGAACCCTCAAAAATGTGTTGGAGAATAAACAAAAACACTCAAAACGTATTCTGTTAAAACTAGTGTTTTCTCAACACAAAAGAAGTATCTTGACACCCTTTAATTACTAAAATTCAAGGTAGTGACGTGTCAGGTAAAAAATTTTCTCGTTCGAATGACATATGATGTGGTTTGAACGAGATACGATGTCGTTTGAACGACATCATACTTGTTTCCCAAAATCCTTCAGTCTTTTATAAAACTTGGAAACCTCAATTGTTAAGTCTGTTTATGAGATCAACAAAGTTTATCCAGAAATGAAATGTTTTTGAAACATTAAAACATGTTAAAAACATTTTAAAAATCATTTTTCAAATTTAGAAAAATATTTTATTTTTCACAAAAATATCCCAACACTTTTAATGTAAAATGTAAATGGAACTTTAAACACATTTTACCAAATCCATCCTTGTTGGGCTTGATTATTGAAGAAGTTGATATATGGATCCGTCTCGATGCATATTTGATCTTGAACGTTCTTCGACGGTGTATCGATATACGACATACTAAATTGATAATGGGCATTTATAAAATCATATCCTTACAAATCTCCCCCTATGTCTATACTGGTACAAAATAAAAAATATCCGAATTATTAAACTAAAATGCCTATACAAATCTAATACCCTTCCATAAAGCCAAAAGTGAAAGGGTACTAAAAATGGAAGTCTTTCAATTTTTCTTTAAGAGTCTTCAGCATCAAATCTTCAAATCTCAAAGATTTTCTCATCAGGGTGTGCAATCCAATAATCTCCAATTTTATACCTACACACATGAGACAAAAAAAATACCTTCGTGACATATCGAGTTTGAAATGATACAAAGCATAATCAAATCTCCCCTATACTAAACTCCCCCATAATATCACAATTCGTTCTCCCCCTTTTATTTGTCCGAAATAGATAAGGAAAAGAATAAATAAAATTGGGGTGTCACTGTAAACACACATACTATTTTTGATTTTTTATATTTTTCATACAAAAAGCGAAAAAATGATGTTACAAAAATCACACCATGGATTTATACTCAAATAACCAAATCATGGATATGGAATAAATGGGAGTGAACAAATTCGATAGGAAAATCAACTCAATCATATCATACGTGCACGATGCATAAGATTACTCCTAACAAATGAACATAAAAAATAGTCATTTGGTGTAAAATTGTTGAAATTAGATGACACCGTCTTAATCATATCACCAAATCAAAATATATATTATTTCCACACCAATAACGTCCAAAATTATGTAATGTTTTTTCATGACTTTCAAGGACGTGCAAACCGTTCAAAATTCAATCCAAACTCCCTCATTAAAAGATAATGATTTTTATTTATGAGGTGATGAAACAAAAAAAATGGCCTATTTTTGGCATAATGTTCTTTTTATTGCCTTTCAGTTTTTTCGGGATCTTTTAAACCTCATCGGACCCCGGATAATTTTTAATTCCTCACTTTTTTAGGTCCATTTAAATGGTGGATTAATCGCAAAGGATAAATGAGTAACTTTCGTAGCCCTTCACCGTTTTAAAAAAAAAATGCACAAATCTCACAAACAGTTTATAACAAGCACTGCTTTTTGTCAAGGTTTATCTCATTTGGTTCGTTGTTTAGACAGAATTGAAACGGAAACACTAAACCAACATGTGAGATAAGCACAAATATCAAACAAATCCGTGCATGTGTGCATTAAATAAAAAATATAGTCAATCATGTAGGTACCAACACTGTATCATCTCAAAGACTCCAAACTTTGTAAAGCGCATTAATGACACAATATATAGTCTCAAATCACTATCAAACAGTCACATGGATATGTCATGAAGTTGTGATATGGTCATCCAAAGTGTTCATTCATAAAAGTTGCAAAATAAATATAAAACTCTGTTTGGATTTTTCAAATAAAATTTTTCTAACATGAAAATCATTTTGTATTTTTCGAACACTATTGAGAAATAACCCATCAGTACTAATTAAATATAACTAGAAGAAATAAGGGACTGCAAACAAAATCCAGGGTCGTTCGAATGATAGGCAATCTCATTAGAATGAGAAAACACAAATTTCCTATATTACATAGAATGGCATAC
Organism: Sambucus nigra; assembly: GCA_949130495.1. Classification (NCBI taxonomy): domain Eukaryota; kingdom Viridiplantae; phylum Streptophyta; class Magnoliopsida; order Dipsacales; family Adoxaceae; genus Sambucus; species Sambucus nigra. The sequence goes on from OX422209.1 coordinate 122,501,000, forward strand.
AGTTTAGTCCTGTGGAAAATTTCATAAAAACAGTTCCTGGAAAGGGCAAACACTTCAAAAACAGTGCTAAAATAGTACCAAAAATAATAAAAACAAATAGAATACCAATGGTATATACTAGAAATATGTAAAATGTGTCACTATGTAAATCACCCTATGCTAGTAAACATGTCTAGACCTCAACCGGGAAGTGTGGTGGAGTTCTCCAAAGATTGAGACATCTGTTAAAACAACTCCATTAAATCATGTGAAGTCTTGACTAAAACTTTTACTTGCTTGCGAAAAAGTACAAACTCTTTATCATTGTGTGCAAGAAAAGTGTCATGAGTGGGTGTTGGCGCATTAACAGGTGTAGTGGCATAAAGTGGCATGAAACCCAACTTAAAGCGAATTTCCCTAAGGTTTCCTCACTTTTTGCAATGGGAGCAAACATAAAAGGGCCTAGGAATTATTTTTTTTTAAATTCTAGGATATGTTCTCCTAACGGGAATGGGACACCTAGGTGGGTTGGGATGAGAAATGCATGAATCAATCACCAAAGTGGTAACCGGCTTGGGTGCAACAAAAGACATGGACGCACCGTCATGAACTTTTCCTACACTCTCATCGCCACCCAAAACGGGATTGAGAACCATCTTTTCAACTTTCTTAGATGCGTTCTCTAAAGGGACTTTGACCTCCCGAGCATGTTCGAGATCACTCTCTAGTTGGGATACACGTGTCGTCAGACTAGACACCATATTGGTCAAGTCACACTTTTTCCTCCTTAAAACTTCCTTCTCTCTCTCCAAATCCAAAACCCGACAACCTGAATCCCTATTATATTTCTTCATTTTCAAGGTCTCGGTGTACAAATCCCTAAAAGATTTTTGGATCTCACTTTCATCTCCACTCTCAAACTCTCACTCATCTCCACTAGAAACACTCGAGTCATCACCATCGCTTTCTTGAACACTATCATCGTGGGACAAAGTGGGTGTGCTCACAAGAATAAAAAAGCTACACACATCCCATGAGCTAAACCTTCCTCAGACTCGTCTTTCTCATCATCTCCTTCATTATCACTAAGAGTGGGGGGCATGACTATTTTCTTCCCTTTTCTCCTTCACCTAGTAGCACATTCAAAAGCCCTATGACCTTTGCCTTGAAATTCGAAACAAATCATCTCATCTTCCCCACTCTCTTACTCTTTTTCTCTCTCACTCTCTTTTTCATTGCCCTATATGGCCTTTTCTTTCTTTTTGTTTTTCTCAAAAGACTTTTTATTGAAAGAATTATTTTTGTTCATTTTGATAAACTTTCTAATTTTTTTTGCAAATAAGTCCACATCGTCAATGCTAAAATCTTCCTCAGAATCAGACTCATACACTCTCTTTTTTTTTTCTTTCCAACTTGAGTCTTTAAAGCAACGCCTCTATCCTTAACCTTAATGGTTTGGGGAAACATGTCAATCTCATAATTTTTTAGGTCTCCTACGAGCTCTTCTAACTTAAGTAAATTTAACTTTCCCAATGAATTCAAAAAAGTGACTTTTGGAATGAAACGCTTTGGAAGAGATCTCAAAATCTTTTTAACGACACGCGTGTTATCAATTGGCTCACCTAAATTAAAACTCGAGTTAACAATGTCCGACAAACGTGCATAAAACTCATCAAAACATTCTGACTCAAACATAGTAATGGTCTCAAACTGGGTGGCCAAATTTTGTAACTTTGATTATTTAATCGTGTTGGTACCCTCATGTGTGAATTGGAGGACATCATATGCCTCTTTATACGTGGTGCACGTCATAATTCGGCGGAACTCATGGCTCCAGAAATAGCACTCAAACCATGGGAATTAAAATTAAACATTTTAAAATCATCTTCAGTCCAATCTGACACAGGTTTCAAAGAGGTGATGTTATTATCAGTTCTAGTGGGAAGATTTCATCCTCTTTCACAAAGAAGCCAAACACGTTCGTCAATGGCTTTCAACTGGGATTTCATACGAGTTTTCCAATAGGTATAAATGGACCCATCAAAAATAGGCTTTCGATTATATAAGTGCTCATTTGGAAACATTGTCAAAAACTTTTGAAAAATTAGATTTTCAAAAAATCAATATCTCATAAGTTTGCGGAAAATAGGAGTACGCGATAAATTACGTAACCTGCTCTGATACCAATTTGAAAGACCGTGTGCGATAATGATTCAAATAGATTCGTAATTTCCAACTTAAACTTATTTAATTGGATGTCTAAATTTGCTAAAATCAAATACCAATTAAATCAGCCCCTAAACATGCATATACGTGATAATTTAAATCTCAAATTAAGTTATGCGATGAATAAGCTGACGAAGACAGATTTCAGGAAAAAATCCTCGCAGGGCAAAAACTTTTTATTTCCACTATAATTTGTAAAGGAATGGTTTACAATCGAATTACAACGAAAATACAATTGACTTACGAAATATTCGCAGGTGTTGGTTCCTAGTCGTCAACCCAGGAACACCGCAACACTCCCTATGACACACATTTGATCAGCCCAGTACCTCGCTCAAGTGGTACCTATAGTCAGCCCAGTACCTCTTCAAGGAACCTATGATTCAACAGCAAAACTCCTAACAAAAATACGCTTCAGGTTTCACAAAACAACTCACACAAAAAGTCTGGGATTTGTGGATTGTAAAACACAATTTGAACCCTCAAAAATGTGTTGGAGAATAAACAAAAACACTCAAAACATATTCTGTTAAAACTAGTGTTTTCTCCACACAAAAAGCAGTAGCCTGACACCCTTTAAATACTAAAATTCAAGGTAGTGACATGTCAGGTAAAAACTGTTCACGTTCGAATGACATACGATGTCGTTTGAACGAGATACGATGTCGTTTGAACGACATCATACTCATTTCCCAAAATCCTTCAGTCTTTTATAAAACTTAGAAACCTCAATTGTTAAGTCTGTTTACGAGATCAAAAAAGTTTATCCAGAAATGAAATGTTTTTGAAACATTAAAACCTTTTAAAAACATTTTAAAAATCATTTTTCAAATTTAGAAATGTATTTTATTTTGCACAAAAATATCCCAACACTTTTAATGTAAAATGTGAATGGAACTTTAAACACATTTTACCAAATCCATCCTTGTTGGGCTTGATTATTGAAGAAGTCCATCTCGATGCATATTTGATCTTGAACATTTTTTGACGGTGTATCGGTATACGACATATAAAATGGATAATGGACATTTATAAAATCATGTCCTTACAAGATACCTTTGAGAATCCTTTGGGCCTCTCCTAGGTCTAGGAGCTGAATTTGGGTCAAATGGGGCTGAAAAGCGTTCGTCAGTCCTTTGAAAAAGAGATTGTAGGATAATGATGGATCGTTCATCCTAATTTTAAGTCCGAATCACGCACATGGAGGATCATTATAAATTTTAGGCGAGGAAATTTGATATTCCAAATAGTTTCACTCGGTTTTGAGGTTAATTTTGGTCAAACGGGATCCAAAAGCGCCCGATGACCCTTCAAAGTAAAACAAGTCTTTCATCCATATCGTAAGGATGATTCATGCACGGGGTATACCATTGGAATGGTTATTCAGTGCCCTTCAAAGATTCAATAAGTCTTATTCAAGCTGAAGAGTTGACTTTGGTCAAACAGAGCCTGAGAGCACTGAGTGACCTCCAGATCAATTTTTAGGAGAAAATGAATCGTTCATCTGAATGGTTATGCCATTTTGTACACGAGATAGATTTTTAGAAAGGAGTTTTAGATCCATTTGAAGATTCATTAAGATTTCTCTCTAATGATGAAGTTGACCGGAGTCAGAATTTGGCTCGAGAGCATTCGATGGCCTCTAGGTTTTTGATAGTAAAATGGTTCGTTCATCAAAACTTTTTTGATGATTCATGCACAAGGCAGACCTTAAGAATGGGGATTCAGATCCCTTCAAAGATTCATAGAGCTTTCGCTCTGACAATGAAGTTTATTGGAGTCGAAGGCCCGAGAGCTCCCTATGGCCTCAACTTCGGTACTCTGAGTATGACCTAGGGTTTATAGTGAATGGATAGGTGCTAGGGGCCTAAGGAGAGACTTAGGTGGTCCTAGAATGTGGTGTCTATAAGGATGTTTAAAGATTGGGGATGGTGGAAGTGGGCTGAAAATGGAGCATGAAACTTATATATATATATATATATATATATATATATATATATATATATATATATATATATATAATGAGAAGTCTCACTCCTATTTATGCTCCAAAACCCACCACCTTTAACCATTAGTCCATCAACCCTTGACCCATAATCTAATCTGAACCATTAGGATCTTTACAACTCAACCAATCCATATCCCATAGCGAGACTGCACATAAAGACTTTGTAATTTTTTTTATTTTTGACACCTCATTTAAACAATTTCCTTGTCATTCGAACGACATGCCTTCACATTCGAATGAGGGTTCCAATGAGACTCTAACAAGGCTTAGAAAATACGATCGTTCGAATAGCCACCTTCACCTCGTTTTATGAATTATTCAAATGGGAGTTCTAATGAGATTCTCTACAATGGGGAAAAACAGAAAGTATTCCTCTTTTGATGTTCGTTCGAAGACTCGTTCAAATGACAAAGACTTTCGTTCAAATGAATCCAAGATTTTCTTATATAGATTTACAGCCTATCAATTCTATTTGAATTGAACAAAGGCCATAAGAATAATTCAAAATAAACATCCATGCATTATATTCATTTCTTGTCCAAATGACATGCAATTTACAGGGAAGAAAAATACAATCTCAGGTACGATCGTTACATATATAGATGCATGTCATTTACTACTTAAAAGAACTTGGGTGTTTGATAGAAATATTCAACGTGATAGGTCCAAGAATACTTACACCTTTTGTAAGGGTGGAGTTAAAGTTACTCTATATCCTTCGAAGCCTGAGGGCTATTGGGCACCAACAAAGGGAAATGAGATTCACTTACTTTTGAAGGAAGAATTTATCAAATTGATGGAAAGGGATAGACATGATTTTGTTCTGGTTGTAATGGAAGAATATGATGAGAGGTTTGAAGTCCATCCCGACTTATAACCTTTACTTGCTAAATTCCAAGACATGGTCCCTGAGGAGATTCCATTCAGCCTTCTATCGATGCGAGACATTTAACATTGCATTGATTTTTTTAGGAGTAATGACTCCAAACAAAGAAGCATATAAAATGAATCCAAAAGAATATGAAGATCTCCATAGATAAGAGGATGAATTATTGCAAAAAGGTTTGGTTCGAAAAAGCATGAGTACTTGTTCCCAACATTACTTATTTAAGAGAAAAACGTTTATTAAAGACTTGTGTAGATAGTCGAGCATTGAATAAGGTCACCATGAAGTGCCTCTTTCCTATTCCTCAACTTGATGATCTTGTTGACCAATTTTATAGGCCATATGAATTTTCAAAAATTGATATTTGAAGTGGATTCACATGAGACTAAGGGACGAGTGGAAAACTACTTTCAAGACACATGATGGATTGTTTGAACAGACAATGATTCCATTTGGTCTTCCTAATACTCCGAGTACATTTATTCATCTTGTGAATCACATATTCAAGCCTTATATTGGTAAGTTTGTTTTGGCTCACTTCGATGATATTCTTGTCTTCCAATGATCAAATTGAACACTGCGAACATCTTTGAATTGTTTTAATGTATTGAAAGAGCATAAGTTATATGTCAATTTCAAGAAGTGTGACTTTTGCCAAATAACCTATTCTTTTGGGGTTATTTTGTCTCAAGTGATAGAGTAAAAGTAGATCCAATCGAAGTGGAGGCAATACGAGTTGGCTTGTTCCTAGTTCGATTAATGATGTACGAATCATTTATGGAATATTTTGGAAGAATTTTAGCATTATTATTTCTCCTATTACTAAATGCTTATAAGGAGGTTCATTCCAGTGGATTAATGAAGCACATAAGAGTTTTGATCTTATTAAAGAGAAAATAGTGGAAGCTCTTGTTCTTTCTCTTTGAGATTTTAACAAGGTATTCAAAATTGATTGTGTTTCTTTAAATGTGGGGATTTGTGTTTTGATACGTAAAGAGGGAAAGCTTATTACATACTTTACTAAAGGTTAAGTAATTCTTGTATAAACTATTCGACTTATGATAATGAGTTCTACGTTATTGTGTGGACTTTCAACAAGTGGGTACACTAACTTATGCCAAAGGAGTTCATTTTGTTTTCTGATCATAAAGTGCTAAAGTACATCAATTGTCAACACAAGCTTAATTCGAGACATGCCAAGTGGGTGGAAATTTTGTAAGAATTTTCTTTTCATATCAAGCACATATATAGTTTACAAAATCAAGTGGCGAATGCAGTGATTCAAATGTATTCCTTGATTATGTCTATGTAAATGAAAGTTTTGGGGTTCAAAGTCTTAAAAGAAGTTTACAAAGATAATTCTTTTCTCTAGTCAAATTTTAGAGAAGTGCATAAATGAGCCGTATCAATAATTTTTTATTGCATGATAGCTATACTTTTAAAAATAATCAATTTTTATTATCCTGGATTGCTCTTTGGGAGAGGTTATTCTAATAAAATCTCATGGTGGTGGGCTTGGCAGACACGTTAAAAGGGATAAAACTCTTTCTCTAGTTAAGGAGAATTTTTACTGACAAATATGGAACGTGATGTTACTAAATGTGTTGAGAGGTGTAGAACATGTCATATTGCAAAGAGCCATTCTAAAAATAAAGGTTTATATATTCCTTTTCCTATTCCATCAGCACCTTGGGAAGATGTGAGTTTAGACATTTTTGTTACGTTTTCTAAAACTCAAAGAATTAAAGATTCAATCACGGTGGTTATTGATCGCTTTTCCACGACAGCTCATTTTTTTCCTTACAATAAAACACTTGATGCTTCTTATGTTTTCGATCTTTATTTTCAAGAAATAATTAAGTTACATGGTATTCCAAAGACCATTACTTCTGATCATGATTCAAAGTTTGCAAGTCATGTCTGGCACACTTTGTGGAGAAAACTTGGTACTAGTTTGCAGTTCAATTCATCTCATCATCCACAAACTGACGGGAAAATTGAAGTAGTGAATCAAATCTTGAGAAATTTATTGAGGAGTTTGGTGGGAAGTAATATTCGAAAGTGGGATCTTGTACTAGCACATATTGAGTTTTCTTATAATAGGTCTTCGAGTCAAACTACGAGTGATAGTCCTTTCAAAGTTGTGTATGGAAAAAACCTAATAACTCCGTTGAATTTTGATATACTTTTAAAATTAAAAAAATTCAATGGTGATGCTGAAGAACAAGCTATGTGCATCAAGAATTTGCATGAGCAGTTGCAAGAGATGATAATCTAGAAGAATGAAAAATATCAAAGTCAAGCCAACAAGCATCACATGCCAGCTGCATTCAAAGAAGGTGATTTGGTGAGGATTCATCTTTGAAAGGAGAGATTTCCTCGTGAAAAATATGGAAAGCTGAAGCAAGAGTTGATGGTCCTTTTAGAGTTCTTAAGAGGTTTGGAGACAAGTTTTTATAAGATTTAACTTCCAGGTGAGTATGGTGTTTCAGTATCTTTCAATATGTCGGATCTTTCACCATACGGTGATGATGAAGCTGAGATCGATTTGAGGAAGAATCTTTTTCATCCAGGGGAGAATGATTCCAGAGCATGTTTCATTAATTCTTTAACTCCTTAGAAGTCTAATCATTCATTTTTGTAAGAATGAGAATCTATATAGTTAATTATCGTATTTTCTGGCCACAAATGGCAGCAAAAATAACCTTTAGTAAAAACATATTTACTCCCTCCTCATAAGTCCAAATGGTGTGATTCAAAGTTCCTTGGAAAGATAAGAACCGTATATTTCCAGTGATATATGGATCATAATCAGATTCAAAGTATACAGTTCCCAACAAACATCTGAATCGGACTTAATATTTCTGACATAATAGTTTTGTTCAATGTATCTAGTCATGTTGGATGAAGTATCATTTATTATTATCTATTTTAGAGGATCCTTATTAATTATTATTCACCTACCTACTGTTGTAGGGTTATTAAAAGAACATATATAAGGAGTGGTCATGTATGAAGTAAAGACAACTTGATTTGATAATATAAACACGACTTTTGTCTTTAAAAGCGGAGTCTTTTTCTTTTGCTCTTAGTCCCTTGGTGGATTTCAATTGACGACAAGTGTTGCGCCTTCTCTTTGATAAACTTTCTTGGAGATTGAATGCATTATGTGATTATCACTTGTTTCAGCTCCCTCTCTTCCATTAACCCGGTGTCACTATCTTATAATAAAATGGGGTACTCTAAGAATCCCAAACCCATGTGAAAAGTATAATTACTCTTCACCTTTCATAACACATTTATAGTAGTCCATTAATTTCATTATGCGGGCACAACTTACATTTACACCTAGGCCCCGTTTGGTTTGTGGTAAAGTTGGGTGGAATCTGATTCCTTTCAAACATTTCTGGGAAAGTATAGGATTATTGCATTTGGTGTGAGGTTAAGTTGCATGGGAATGTGAGCCCCAATAAAATTAGATTACCTCCATTGTGGGAAAGTGAGTGAAATCAAAATTCATCAAATATAGGTGGGATTCTTACTTTCCTTTAGGAATCCGTACAAAAAATATTGTGGAGACAAAAATTCCATTAAAAGTATTAAATTATAAAAACTACTAATAAGGTCTAAATATTTATTTTATGAAGACAATTTTGTTATGTCGGTTTGTATTAAATTTAAAATAAAACAAATTTTATTTAGGTATTTTTTTCTACTCATGTAATAATTAATTTGATTAACTTACAATATAATACACACATATCTACAATAAATTAATATATTTGTTAAATATTGGTAAAAATATATATTTAGAAAAAACATATTTGAGTTCATACATTTATAAATAGTGAACCGTAATATTGTGTATATATATGCGAGCGCGTGTATGTGTGTGTGTGTGCGTGTGTGTGTGTGTGTATATATATATATATATAAAATAAGTTACAGAACTTATGTATGTCATAAGATTCAACTATGATGTCATGAGATCATTTTTTCCTGCAATACCCATTTTACCCTTGAAAATTTTGAGTCCCCCCCTTTTGTCACCCTTAAAATATTTTCCACCTCTTTACTTTAGTTCAAAAATAAAGATATTTTAGTAAATAAAAACCCTCAACCATCAACTCACCCTACATCTCATCCTTTCATGTTTCGACGTTTACTCTCTCTCTCTCTCGGTAACAAACCCTACCACCTCTCTCTCCCTCTCTTTCATCGCTCGCCTCTCTCTCTCTCTCTCTCTCTCTCTCTCTCTCTCACACACACACACCCCTTCTTCTCTTATCGATGAGGTATGAATATTAAACCCTAATATTGTTATTCAGTTTACATTTTGTAAACCCTAAATACGCATCACTGGTTTCGAGTTTTCTTTGTTTTAGATCTAGATTTTCTTCAAATGTAAGATCCCTTTTGAAAAATTCATGTTCAAAGGACTTCCAATGTATTTCTTATATTCATTTTCTGGTATGCTAGAGTTTGAGGTGGAATCAAGAAGCTATGGATTTCAGGTATAAATGATTTTTACATAGAAGATACCCTCTTGAAATGGAAGATCCTCTCTTCAAATGGAAGATCCCCTCTTGAAAAAATCATGTGTACACGATTTTAACTTGATACCTGTTCTTAATACATTTATGGGGTTTTTAATATCAAATTATTTTTTATTTATTTCATATTATTGTTAGATTAATACATTTATTTTTTGAGTAATATATTTTACACTAACTCACATGGGGTTGTATAATGTATCATATTTTTAATTTATCTATGTTTGGATGATGCTAACTCAGTGATGAGATGTGTTTTTCTTGTTTGCATTGATGGATTCTACTCCATTAATGTAAAAAAAAAAGTATTAGGGCTTTGTTATATGAGTTTGATTCTACTTTTAATGTTTAAATTATCTTTTCATTTTGTGATTGTAGGTTTATCATTTTGATGAATTTGGTGGAGCACTTAGTGAATCTCCTTTTTTTAGCAAACAAGTCTTAGAATCAATGAGGTATGCTTATACTTTATTTTTTTCTCAGTTGTTGGCTGTTTGATTATAGTCCTAACCAAGTGTTACACTTTTTTGTGAATTTCTATTTTCACTTAGATATTTGGTTGTTTGAAGATCAATGTGCTATTATGGAAGCATAAGTAACAATCCATTAAGAATAATTCTTATTCAGAGGTTTCTAAGTTCATAAATGGTCTTTTTTGGCCATTTATATTCTGAACCTTTTGTGGTTAAAGTTACAAAATTTATCATCTTTCATTTTATTTCATTTTTACAAATAATACAACTACCATATGGTTGGTGCTTTTCTTTGGTTTTGGTTTCTCTGATTACTAAACATGTGGTTGGTTATCTATATTAAGGTTCATGTGATTAGCTACATTCAGCTTCATTATAAATGAATGTTTACTGGGAATTTTATTACAAAGGAAAATTCTTATTCGGAGGTTTCTAGGTTCATTAGTGGTCTTTTTTGGTCATTTATTTTCCGAACCTTTTTTTGGTTAAATTTACAAAAGTTATTATCTTTAATTATGAAGGTTATGTGCATAGAAGATGATGTATTTCTTGAGGCAGAGAAATACAATAATATGGGAGAATTGTGCTCTTTGCACGGAAGAGAAGGATTTTGTGTCAAGATGTGGTTTTTTGGTTTTTTTAGAGTTAATGTGACAAAGCCCATGTATAAATATGTTCTTTTATTTTCACATCTGATGTTTGTTGAAATGGTTCCAAAAGTTCTTTTGTTAGGACTTTAAATTATTGTTTTCATTCCGATATGGATTTCCTTCCTAATGTTCATAATTTTTTTTTCTGTTTGTTTTTTTAAATGATGTGGTTTGAGATACAAGTTCTAAGTATTTAAAGGTTTTCATTGGTTTAATATAGTTTGAAGACGAGAATGCATCACTTTCATCCTTTTGATTATGGAGAAAGTGGAAGTTTATTTGGTTGCATAATTTTAGATTTTTTATTCATGGGTTGGCTTAATCATTAGGATATGGAGAAAGTGCAAGATTATTAGGTTAATCAGATATGGATTTCCATCCTAACATTACTATTTTTAGTTTTTCATTATTGCAATTCCTGGGATAGAAAACGGAAGGCATATGAGATATGATCTCATATGAACTTTGGTACATTTATTAGAGGTAATGTGTACATCTCATTGGCATATTCTTGGACTTTATGTGTACACGTTTTTATGTTTATATACTATACGATATAATTAATTCCCATGTCCTTGATATGTGTATTAACACCTAGCTAAAACACATATCAATCTATAAACATATGTACAACTTGGGTGTCATTATTTTGAAACTGTTTCACATATTAATCTATCTATATCTAATTGTCTCTTTTTTATATAGTTTTTAGTAATGTAATATTATTGTAATGTAATATACTGTCACTGCCCAGAGACATGATGCTTTCAATGTAATAGAGGTCAATTTAGGTGTTGCAAGCAGAAACAAGTTTAATATGGTTTAAATATATATATGACGTCTGTTCAATTTTGGGTGCATTTTAATGTGTATGTTTTCTTCAGATGTTGGGGAATGAAGAATTAGTTAGACATACACTCTTATGGGGTTCGACTTTCGAGATGGCGAAATGCTATTGATTTTTATCTTAAAAATTAGCATAGCGCTCCGAAGTTATCGGTATTTGGTAATGATATATTTACCTATTTTTTGTTGGAATAGGAATCATGGATTCGGTTTTGGGATCGAATGATTGATAGTGACTGGTTCTAATGCAAGAGAGTGAGATGGCCCACATCAAATATGAGTCCGCTACCAAGGATCTCTACTCCAAGTATGAGCCACGGGCCGAATAGTACGCTGCTTAGGCTTGGCTCTCCCTCAACCAGCTTTCGCTACTTCCTCGAGTTGCTAAGGTGGTTGTTCCCACAAAAGCTTACTACTCTGACAAATAGAGATTTGAAGGCATGATGTGTTACTTAGAGACATTAATCTCAATTCAATGGTGATGAAATTTTTTCTTAAATAGTAATATATGATAACGATGATATAGATAATTCTTAGTTTGTTTTATAGTTAATAAATTATTTGTTGGGTTTTCTTGATTCCATTTATTTGCTTATTGTAGGAGGGTACTTTAGATTATATATGGAGGCGTAACCCCTATTGAGTATGGTAATGACAAGTTAATTGGACAAAGCTTTGGATTAATGATAGAACACATAAACATGAACCCAATGAAGATAGACTCAGCTTAAACTCACAAAGCTCTCGTGTCTAACTCAGGAAATAGTAATGAACTTTAGAAGTAACCTAGCTAGAGAGAGAGAGAAGTAAGCACCCTAGATACACCTCGGTAGGCAGGTAAAACCACACCAAATACCCTCAGGAATCTCTGTCTAATATTGAAAGCTTTATAATAAATGACAATGGTGAGTGAGTAAAACTCTCTGGTTTGCAATAACTCTCTCTGGTGTGTATTCTCTCTCGCAATAACTTCTGAACTCTCCAAAAGTCTCTCTCTTCCTCAAAGGTGGTTGGGGTCGTTAAATAGCCCCCCACACCACCCTCGAGGCAACTCAGTCATTAAAACTATGAAAGACATCCCTCATACTTTATGTCACAGTATTAAATGCCTGATGCACTAGTTGTCTCCACGTCATAAACATTAAATGCCAAGACATGCCTTTTGCCTAACCACTGTGTGTCAGGGGGCTGTTGTCGTAGAGGTGGCTCACCAACTGCCTGACAGTCCCAAATACCACGGTGGCTTACTCAAGTGCAGGCCTGACATTGTTTAGCTGGTTAGTGACATCACCTACATAGATGTGACATTAAGTAGAGGGCTACTTGGTTCATAACTCAACGCCCGATGAAACTCCAAGCTTCTCCGCTTGAGGTTCCACGGTCAAGGTCCTTCGGTGTTTTACCAGGTGTATCTAAGATGGTCAGGACAAGCCCCAACGGTGCCTTACTTCTCAATCGTCCAAACCAGGTCCCTCTAAAGTTCCCATGGTGAGGTCATTCGATAGAGCATGAAAGCTCTCCCAGGCCCTGCCAAGCCTGGTCTCTCGCAAGTACCGTTTGACCACATACAAACTCTTTTGTTATTATCGTTACGTCATTACAACCGTTAAAGCTTATAGTCATCAATAATGAAAATACAATATGATTAATACAACAAGCTAAAATATGAGCTGCCATGCCGAGCTGCCTCGCTGAGTTGCCACGCTTGAGCTACCTTGGTTGCTTAATCTCAAACATTGTTGCTAATTGGGGATTTGTCCCAAATGTCAAGATTACCTTCAAGCCCCCTCTACATTTGCCCCCTCGTGGAGAGATTTGTTGGAACAAGAAATGTCTGCACGAAATGTCTCAAATCGATGGACTTTTCTTTGTGTGAAATTATTCAGGCCTTTTTCCTTTATGCAGAACCATTGGGACATCTTCTTCGTTGGGGCTTTAAGGGATAAGTCTGACAAGAAATTTTGTTGGAGCCAAACTCAAGCTTGTATAGGAAGGCAACGATTAGTGTTCCCCAGACGTCACTTCATTAATGAGGTGGCGCAGTCCTCTCAACTGTCAAAGCACTTCCCAAGGTGCCACGTGTTCATGTGAAATGATTATAGGCGGCCATGCACGTGCGAGGGTGGGGGAATCTAAACGCCAAAACTCAAGATTTTCAAACAGCCGTATTCAAAATACTTTGAACCTTCTCCTTTGTTTTTTCTTACTCTATTATTATCTTCTTCAGACTGGCGTTTCTTTTTTAGAAAGAGAGAGAGACTCCATTGTTGCAAGAGCTTCATTCTTCACCTTCTATACCACCACTTGTGATCGTGTTTCTCCATTCTCGCTCTCAATCCCTTTTTTCTCTAAGCTTTCTCTGTTACGGTTTCATTATTTTCCGTGGCGTCTTCAAGCAACCCCACCGTGTCTACCACCAGTGTTCCGTCTGCCACCACCACTGCTGCCTCCGCCCTGGGTGCTGCCCATCAGAAACAGCTGAGGTTTTATTGTTGCTCTCCCATTTTTGGGGAGGGTGATGGCTTTACTGTTGCCTGTAAGACTGTCTATTTTTCTTCTAAGTTTGACGCCCTACTGTTGCGTGATGAGGACGAAGAATTGTCTAAGTGGGGATTTCTGCCCCAGAAGGAACTCTCAGATTTCGCTTGGAGCGAGGGGACTTTCCATGGTCCCACATTGATTTCGAAGCACCCGGGGGATCCCCCGCCCACTTTGCTGCCTGGAACTCCCACATGCAGAGTTCCTATGCTGATATCCTCACCATGATTGGGCTGCAACGGGCCAAATGGTTTGGTGAATTCACTCTATCGAAGAACAATGTTGCCCTTCCTGTCCTGGTCTCTCGATAGAACGTGGCTACTCATACGTTCATCACTACGTGGGGTGAGTTCACTATAACTCTGGAGGACGTGTGCGAGCTCCTGGGTCTCGATGCAACAGGACATGAGCCTTACACCGATGAGGTTCTTGATGCTCAAGAGACTGCAGATCGTTTGGAGTTGAATTGCATATGCCGAAGCTGCATCGGTTCTTCCAACAAAGCTACCTTTTCTCCCTTGATCAATTATTTCTTCAAAAGTTCTGGTGAAGGCAGTTCCTCATCAACTGCCCCTGGTCAAGGTACGTCGTTGGAGCTTCCCGCCTACATTCTTGTGATTCTTTCCCATTTCCTTTTGACGGATAAACCCAACGACCAACCCCGAAGGGACCTTATCAACATGTCCCTTCGCTTGGCTCGAGGCATAAAACTTCCACTGGCTGTAATTTCCTTGGGATCCCTCTACACCTGGCTGGTTAGGACTTTATTTGACATGGAACGCTCTCTTGGCCGTTATAACTTGGCCAATTTTGCTAACAACGTTCTTCTGACCAACTTTCTTTACTTCCGCTTTTCTGCCATAGCGGCCAAGACCAACAGTCCTCCTTCGGGGGAAATAATTCTGCCTCCACGGTCTTTCATTTATCACAAGAGACAAAGCCGAAAGGAGTTGATTTCTGTGCTTGACCGTTTCAAGAACTTCGTCATGAGGCCTTATCAGGAAGAGGCCTTCTTTCACACTTGTGAATTTTTCCATCATGAAGCCAGAGTGATACAGGACCCTTCTCCCGATATTGAGGATCCCTCGCTTACCGTGGTTCTTCT
Source organism: Sambucus nigra (assembly GCA_949130495.1). Taxonomy (NCBI): domain Eukaryota; kingdom Viridiplantae; phylum Streptophyta; class Magnoliopsida; order Dipsacales; family Adoxaceae; genus Sambucus; species Sambucus nigra. The sequence continues at coordinate 122,516,264 of OX422209.1, forward strand.
ATTTTCTCCCGGATATCTGCCCTCCTACACCGAGTGGGGATACACGAGCGAGCATTATAATCCCAACCGATGCAGCCGTCAGTTTGGGTTTGACCAGGGGGTGCCACGTCCAGTGTTTCAATCGTCAAACCCCAAGGTCTCCTTTGGCGAGGCATGCTCCCTGTTTCTTCGACCGCTGCGTGGGGGATATGTTCAACAATGGATGGGTGTGTCACCATTCCCAGTATTACTAGACATGTGGATGTGACCCCTTTGTTTGCCACCAAGTATTGGCCGAAGCAACTAGCTGAAATTGTTGAGTTCGTTGAGGGAGAGCCGGTGTATCCTCCCGTTTCTTCATTTTCTTCCCTAGAGTTGGGGCTAAAAGGAAACTTTGTACTTGGGATAGAATTCCCCCTAAGTTTAACCCATAAAGCACCTCATACCATGCTTCCCCCACTTTTCCCCATGGTCCCAGTTGCAACGCCAAAACCGAGGACTCCTGCTGTTCCAAAGAAGGCTGCCCCCTCTACTGCAGCTACTACCCACGAGGGGGCTTCTCCACCACCTGCCAAGAAGGCAAAAACGGCCAAGAGTGGGTCATTAAAATTGAAGTCCCAGAAGCCCCAAACTCCCGTGGCAGCTCTTCCCATAGCCTCCGTTCCAACTCCCATGCCTGCTGAGATGGCTGAGCGTGTAAGGAGGGAGGCCCAAGCAGAACTAGACCGAATAAATGCAACGGCATGCAGTCATTTTCCCTTCCTCCGTTGCTTTCCCCACGGTGGTGGTTGATCCTACAGAGCCAACGGCTAGGAGGAGAAAGAGCTCCCGGGTTCCTCAAGGGGTCAGTACTGGTGCAGCGGGATCGAGGAAGAAGACTCTGGGCACCAAGTCCCAGAAGAAACGGACTCCTGAGGTGCACCCAACCCCCGAGGTGCATTCCACTCCTGCCCCTTCTATTGCTGTTACTCCTCCTTCTTTGCCCGTGGTCGTGTCTTCTCGTTATCCTTCTGAATCGGAGGTATGTATGCATGATTTAGTTATTATCTCCTTTTGCTTAAGGACGACTGTCTTTACTTAAATATATATTTTCCTTCTTCTCTTTTTTTTTGACAACTGTGGTGCAGGGAGTTGAAATAAAAAGACCAGACCCCTCTAACCCTCCCGTAAGCCCTTTTGTGGGGGGACGTTTCGGTGCATCTCGTACCGATGTGACTCCTCCCCATTCCCCCATGACGGGGCTTACCTATTCTCGACGTGCAGGCAGTCAACGTGCGAGGGAAGTCGTTGGGGGAGGTGATTCCTCGCCTGAAGTGGTAACACAACCCGAAATAACACAATCCGAGATAACACCCTCAGCCCCCTCTGATCTACAGGCCTTACCTGAGGTTCCTCTCCCCATTGTTCTTGTTGAGGAGAGTGAGCCCGAGGTATGATTTCCTCTATAATTTATTTATTGTAGTCTTTTCTGTCCCACTCTTTTCTTATTTGGCTTCCTGAATTCTGATATGTTTTGGGTACCCCAGGTTGAAATATCCTCGTTGTTGGCAAGCGTTCTTCTTCCGACGTCGCTGATGAGACCCCTGACTTCCATTCCTCTCTTTAGCACCATAACTGAGGTAAGTAACACGTAGATATATTTCTTTATATTTTCTGTGCCCATTCTTCTTTTCTAACACTTGCCTTTGTGCCACAGTTTTCTCCTGATCTTGCACCAACTCCTGCAGTCAGGGTCCAGGTTGGTGCTTGTAGCCAGCATAGTGGTGTGTTTACACCCCATCGTATTGTGCCTTTGTTTGGGAGCTCAGTGTCTTTGCCTGATGAACCCAGTATGCTGGCCCTGGTTCCTTATACAGGTGATAGAGTTTTGCGAAGCGTGGAGGCTTCTGCATCCAGGGACCCCGTTATGGCTTCTGGGGTAATAATCTCGCCCCCAACGGTTCCTGTCCCTGCGGCTGCCCCATATGCTCCCGTTGTGACTGAGGTATTTTGTTAACTTTTGTTAAGATTTTCCATAGTCTCTATCCTGTGATTTTTCATAAAATTTTCTTAAACTTCACCTTATAACGATGACTTAACAATGAAAACACTTGTTAAGTTTTTCCGTAAACTCCACCTTATAACGGTGACTTAACAACGAAAACGCTTGTTAAGTTTTTTCCATACACTCCACCTTATAACGGTGACTTAACAACGAAAACGCTTGTTAAGATTTTCCATAAACTCCACCTTATAACGGTAACTTAACAACGAAAACACTTGTTAAGTTTTTTCCATAAACTCCACCTTATAACGGTGACTTAACAACGAAAATGCTTGTCAAGTTTTTCATAAACTCCACCTTATAACGGTGACTTAACAACGAAAACGCTTGTCAAGTTTTTTTTCATAAACTCCACCTTATAACGGTGACTTAACAACGAAAACGCTTGTTAAGATTTTCCATAAACTCCACCTTATAACGGTGACTTAACAACGAAAACACTTGTTAAGTTTTTTTTCATAATTTCATCATGTGCGCTATTTCTTTTCAGGTTGCTCGGGAAAATTCGCCCCCGGTTCTTTCACCTGTAGGCTCGCCCTTCCGAGAACCTGATGTTTCGGAAAATTCTATTCATGATGATCAAGGTTCTACGACTGGTTCTGCAGCCGAGAGCGAGTCTGGGTGCGAACTACCTCTTCCTGACCTGGCTCCTCACGCGTTCTGCCTAATGGTGCTTCGGCAGTCTCCTCAAATGCCTGTCAACCATCGCTTGGTGATCGAACAACTGGTGAATCGCCACCCTAAGACCTTCACACCAGATTGCCTGCGCTCCAATATTCACGTGATGAGTCACAAACTTCAAGGCATGGCGATCGTTGTTGCTAAAATTGCCAGTACCCCTACTGCAAGTGTTACCAGATCCCTTCTTAACCAATTTCTAGGTTTTCTGAAGGAGTTGGGGCGTGATGGTTTCTGTTTTGACTGGCTTATAACGTATCTGAAGACTTTGAAGAACCAGCAACTGATCGTCCAGAGGGAAGTGTTACGAAAGCACCAGGAGGACCAGCAAGCTGAGGAAGCTAGGTTGGTCGCATTGGCACCCCTTTTGGAAGCAGTGGATCAAGAGGTAAAGGATGCCGAAGAAGCTTTGTGCCTGGTCAAACTGAAGCGCGAGAGACTCCTGATCGAACGTACACAAGTGCAAACGAGGCTGGAGGTTTCTATTAACGCCCAACGGTCCTTCACAGCAGCTTCTTCGGGCCTTCCTGGAGATTTTTTCTCTTCCTCAGATTTATCGTTTCTTTTAGACTAGTTACTTCTTGTATACAGATCCTTTACTGCTCTTATCTATGTAATTCTTGGGCAATAGTTCCCAACACAAATTTTGTAATGCTCTATTGTTTATGAATGAAGAATATATACTTTTCAATCCCTTCGCGTGTTGTGACTGTTGTTGTATGCTATAGAGTTTTGTATTTCTGCAATTCCTCCATTATGCTAAAAAATGTCACCCAAAACTTATATATTTATAACAATAGCTAGTAATAACATCAGTTCAAACTTGGTTGTTTACACATGATAAACCTTCAGCCACTTATTGTTAATCTTAAATGGCTTGTCTTCTTCTAACTTCGAAATTAAACAATAACCTGAGTCATGAGCTTCCTTCACAACGTCCAGTTGGCTGCGAACTTTAGTAGAGGAAGTCCCCTGATGTGCTTCACTACCGCTTTCAATACGAGGTCTCCCTCCACGAACTTCCTTGGTCTCACCAAGTTGTCATATGCCCTGGAGAGTTGTTTCGTATATATTTGAAAGTGTTGCATCGAGTTATCTCTGTGTTCATCCAACGCTTCCAGCTGTACGTGTCTACTATGAGGGAGCATGCTACTTCTCAAGGCATAACGAGCAGAGGGAACTTCCAATTCTACTGGAAGGATTGCCTCAGCCCCATAAATAAGAGAGAACGACGTGTATCATGTGGGTTTTCGCTTGGTTGTTCGATAGGCCCACAAGACAGCTGGTATCTTGTCATCCCACGCCCCTGGAAAGTCTTCCATCATTTTGGCCAAAATATTAACCAAGGTTTTGTTAGTTGCTTCGGCCTGACCATTTCCCTTTGGGTATGCCACCGTTGAAGTGTGATGAACAATGGAGTACTTGTCCGTGAGCATTGTTACTTCAGAATTGACGAAGGGGGTCCCATTATCCGAGAGAATAACTTTTGGGATCCCAAAACAGCAAATGATGTATTCTCTGATGAAGTTGCTCACCACCCCAGCCGTTGCCCGTCTGAGTGGTATTGCCTCGGCCCATTTTGTGAAACATTCTATTGCTACTAGTATCCATATCTTGCCTCTCGAAGAGGGGTGTATTGCCCCCACTAGGTCGAACGCCCAAGTATGAAATGGATAGGGTGTTGATAGAGAGTGCAAATCTACCGATGGGGCATGGATCATATGAAGTTGGCAAGCTTTGCATTTTCGAACAAACTCCGCAGAGTCTTTCTCCATCGTTGGCCAATAATACCCCAATGTCATCAACTGATCATACAGCTTGGCTCCTCCTATATGTGCTGGATCGTGCGCTTGTTTGAGGACCTCCAATGCTTCTTACCTCGTGACACATCGCAAGGGCCTGTTAAAGTACCCCTTTCGATAAAGCTTCCCCTCCTAGACGTAGAACCTTGGAGCCCTTCGCCTCAGACCCATTGCATCTATTTTATCCGTTGGGACAACCCCCTCCTAAATGAAGTCGATGTAGGGCTGCCTCCAGTCCGTTTGAGCTTCAATAAAATGGCACTCAGCTGCTTCGAAGAATAGCTAACACTTATTGCATTTCCGTTGTAGCTCTGCCGCATTTTGCTTCATTCTAGGCCAGAAATACCCCTCCTTTGAATTCTCCTATATAGAGGTATCTCTGTCGTTTCGCAGTTTTCCTTATGCGTTTTCCTCAATATTTGCTCGGCCTCCTCTGGGCTGACGCATCTTGACAGCCATCCTCCTGTATTTCTAAAATAGAGATTCCCCTGGCATGTAAAATATTAGGCCAACTCTCTTAGCCCCATTGCCCCCTCACCAGACTCCAGTTGCTTCTTAATATCTCTTCTCCAGCCCACTTCTTCCTCCATTGGTAGTATTGACTGTACTATCGAAGGAGCTGTTCTTCGTTGGATCACAACTGTAGTCTCATTGGTTTTCATTATCATCTTCTGGGAAATAGTGGCATAGGCGTCTGGATGGCGGTTCATCGTTCTGGGATGTCTCTTGATCTTGGTCCGATGGAACTGGTTGAGGAGCCTTTGAATGATTGTTCTATAGGGCACCAGGCTCATGTGTTTCAACGCATATTCTCCGTTTACCTGCTGAATTACTAAGTTCGAGTAACCCTTAATGCAGAGTGAACGAATTCCCCTCCGAAGAGCTTCTAGAAGCCCTAGTACCAACGCCTCGTATTCTGCCTCATTATTAGAGCAAGGGAAATCTAGTTTGTAGGAAAGGCAAATCTCTTCCATCCCTTTTGAAAGAATAACCCCTGCTCCTCCCTTCTTTTCTGCCGAAGATCCATCGAACTGCATCGTCCATTCCTCCTCAGTTGCATCCAGGTAATTGGCCTGCAAATCATCTCCTGGAATGTCTTCCCTAGGTGGCTCGAAGGTTCCTGAAGGGAAGATGGCCAATAGGTCAACATACGCCTGGCTTTTGATTGTGCGAGGGACCACACATTTTAAGTCATATTCAGAGAGAAAAAGGAACCATCTAGTTTCCCTGCCAATCAATATAGTCTTTGCGAGTAAATACCTAATTGGGTCGCATTTAGTTACAATATGAATGGTAAAAGACAACATATAATGCCTAAGTTTTTGTGCTACAAAGACCAAGGCTAAACAATGCCTTTCTAAGCTAGTATATCTAATTTTTGGCCCATGTATAATTCTGCTGAGGTAGTAAACCGGCCGTTCTTGCCCGTCTACTTCTTGTGCTAGCAGAGCTCCAACGGACCTCGTGGTGGATGTAAGGTATAGCTGCAACGGAGCTCCCGCCTGGGGAGGAACCATGATTTGTGGTGACACGAGCAGCTTCTTCAACCCAATAAGGGACTTTTGGTGAACCTCTTCCCATCTGAATTTCGTGTTCCTTCGTAGCAGCTGCATCAGTGGGTGTGTTATTTCGGCAAATCCAGGCACAAATCTCCTAAGGTAGGAGACCTTACCGAGAAAACTTTTCAGCTCCTTCACCGTTCTTAGACATGGCATCTCCAAGATTGCCCGCTGTTTATCCTGGTCCATCTGTACCCCTTATCGATTAACCACGAAGCCTAAAAACTTATCACTTTTTACTCCGAAGACATACTTTAACGGGTTCATCCTTAACTTGTACCTCCTGCACCGAGCAAACACCTTCCTTAAGTCGTTCAGATGGGACTCCTCCTTCTTTGATTTGATGACCAAGTCGTCTACGTAGAATTCCACAAATTTGTGGAAGAAGTCGTGAAAAATGGCCATCATTGTTCTTTGGTACGTAGCCCCGACGTTCTTGAGTCCAAACGGCATTACCTTGTACATGAAGTTGCCCAACGGCGTTCTGAATGCTATTTTCTCTGCGTCAGAGGGGTCCATCTTGATCTGGTTGTATCCCACATATCCATCCATGAAGCTATACATCTCATGACCAGTTGTGGCATCTATCAAACTGTCGATGGAGGGTAGGGGAAACTCATCCTTGGGGCAAGCCCTATTCAAGTCTCTGAAGTCTACGCAGATCCTTATTTGGTTTTTGTCTTTCTTCCCCACTGGCACAATGCTGGATAGCCAGAGGGGATATTGTATGGGCTTGATAAATCCTGCTGCCAATAAGCGTTGGACCTCTTCTTTAATCTTTAAATCTATTTGAGGCTTGTAAGTTCTTGTTGCCTGCTTCACCGGAATAGCCGAAGGCATTACGTTCAACTTGTGGCAGCTCACTTCCTCATCCAGCCCTTCCATTTCAGTGTACTTCCATGCGAAGACATCTATGAACTCCCGAATCAGGTCAACCAAGGCTTCTTGTTTCTCCTTAACAAGATCTTTCGAGATAAAGATAGGCCTTGGATCTTCCCCTTCTCCTGCTAGGTTTAGTTGCTCCAAGTCTTGTGCCTGGGGCCTTGGTTGGTCTGCCATGTAGTCTGGTTCTTCGGCGACATCTTCTACGAACTCTTGTATGTTGGAGTTGTCTATCACCATACACTGCCCCCGTTGATCTACTAAAAAACACTCATATATCGGGTCAACCTCATTGTTAGTCGTTTCGGCCGCCCGTTCACACCGTTATAAGCGGTACACCACTTTTCCCTCTTCAGTGACAATTTTCTTGCATTGCCTGCTGGTAGCTGTTGCTAAGGCCTTTCTCTTCCTTTCTCTGGAAGCCTCAGCGATTCTTTCCCCTGAAAAATGACTTAACATGCTTTGTCGTTGGACCTTATGCTCGCCTGGGTCTGTCCTAGGCCTCATCTTTTCTTTGAGCTGCTTCGAGATGTTCTGGGGTCGAGGGACCGCCCAATATGTTTCCTCGATCCTCTCCCCTTTGCCACTCTCATTTATAGGTCCCATTCTTTCTCTAATCGAGGGGACCCATGCTCCCTCCATTCTTCTTGTTAGAACACGCACGTCCTCTTCAAGCTCTGTATAAAAGGCTGCATCCACCAAGTGTGCTTCTTTGATAGCGAAAGGCCTCTTAGTTGCCCTAATAGTCACTTCTGTCCCCTTGATATTCGCCTTAGCACATTGATGGTACGTTGAGGGAACTAACCCTTGGTTGTGCATCCATACTCTTCCTATTAACAAATGATAGGAAGTTGCGCTTTCTATTACATGGAACTTGATATGGGAACTCAGATTTCCCATCACTATCCCCACGTTTACATACCCGATAGATTTGGAAGATTGATTATCGTAGCCCGAGATTACCAAGGGCATGGGAACCAACCTTTTTCCAGAATATTAGCCGCGTGGAAGGAGTTGATTGGCATAATGTTGATGGAAGCACCCCCATCCATAAGAGTCCTTGCAAAGCTAACCCCGTTAACACTGGCGGTTACATACAGAGGCCTATTATGGGGGAACCTTACAGCTCTATCCGCATCGCTGAACGTTACCTCTGATAGGAACTTCTTTACCAGCCTAGCCATGGGTCCCCTCCACCTTAGTGAGGGGACTGCATTTCTTCCTGCAATATCTAAGATCGCCTGAGTTATCCCCATTCTGCTCTCTTTCGGGATTCCCACTTGGTCGAAGAACCAAGTGAACTTTGGAGATTTTGACACTGCGCTACATTCTACGACTGGGTCCGTTTCCTCACCCTCAACGCTGTAGGAGTCTTCTACGTCCCTAGCACTTGCTTCATCATAAGCTAGAACTACGTTAGCCATTCCCCTGGTGCAATGTTCCAGTGCCTTATCGAACTCCTTCATTGTTGCCCCTCCCCCCTCCCGTTCTGCCTCCTTATCGTAGGCCGTTACGAGATTGGCCCCATGTGCCGGGAGTGGGTTATTGTTAACGTTCTGCGGGGGGATTTGTAATGTCCCCACCTTCATGTACTTGTCGATGATTCTTCACAGCGTGAAGCAGCTTTCTGTTGGATGCTAGACTTTTCGATGAACCTGGCAATATTTGGGGTCAGCCCTAGTTGTTGCGTCGGGCTCTTCCGCCGGAACACCCTTTGGTTCGTAAACCGTTCCGCCTTGGACCATTGCGTTATAGCAACTCACAGCCTCCTCCACCGTACAAGGTAACGGTGGCGGGTCTTCTCTATCTCTTCCAAACTTTCTTTTGTTGTCCTTCCTTGGCGCCTTGCCCCCATCTTCCCTCTCGATATATCCCACCCGTGGGGCCTGAGACCTTCCTCCCATGGGTTGTATCGGCTGCCTGAACACCATGGGAGCCACTACCGAGCTAGGTCGCACCACCAAAGAGATGTTTCTTGCGGATTTTAAGAATGCTGAAAATGTTCCCTCGCGTGTCTCATTGATTAGGTGGCAGATATACTCAGGAAGTAGTCCCTCAGCACAAATCTGCAGTAACCTGGCCTCCTTAGCTTCTTCCCTTACATCGAGGGATCTTTCCCTAAACCTTCGAATATAGGCCACTACCTCTTCTCCTGGCCTCTACCTCTCCCTGCCAAGTTGGGTTAGGGTGAACTCATCTTCTGCCAAGAAGAACTTTCGGACAAACAATACATGCATCTCCTCCCACGTAGAGACACTATTGGGAGGCAGATGAGAGTACCAAGTGTATGCTTTATCAGTCAGGGATTTGGAGAACTCCCTCAATATAAGGTTTTTGTCATTGCAGTGCGCTCCTAAATGTTCAACGAAACGCTTAATGTGTTCCTTCGGGTTCCCACCCTTCCCTGAGTATTTTTCAAAGGTAGGGGGAATATAGTCCTTCGGGTAGGGCTCGTCGTTGTATTCCTGGGGGTAAGGTGTTCGAAAGTCATCGTAGACCGAAGCCACCTCGCCCACAGCCTGCGAGGAAGCCTGCATGAACTTCAGCATCTCCTTCTGCATCTCTTTTCTCATTTCTTCCATGGGCGAGGCTACTGGGGCCACCAGCGATGGGGCAGAGGGTCGAGCGCTCGTTGCAACCGAAACGAACGTTACCGGTGGTGCCGTTAAAACTCCTGAGGTACCCACAGCTGGATTCACAACAGAGGGTACACTTGCTGGGACCGCTCCTGTAACACCTGCCCCTGGTGGGACCGTTGGGGATACTCCTGGTGTTACGAAAGCGTTAGCCTCTAACCCTCCCAGCATAGTTGAAGCCACCGGAGTTTGTAAAAACTCGTGAAACTTACTCATGAGGAGGGCAATCTGAGCGGGTCCCAACCCCGTGATCACGGGAGGTTGGGCCACCCCTGGGATGCCTATCGTTGCTGGCGCCAGAGGTACCTCTACTCGAGGAGCCCCATCTCTTAGGGCCTCTTTCTCTCTCGCAGCCTGTTCTTCATTATGCTGAATGTCATCGAAATTGAGTCTCCGAGTAGCATTATATTGCGCCATACTCCTTATCTAGAAGGATGCCTCCCCAGCAGAGTCGCCAAATGTAGGAGGGTACTTTAGATTATATATGGAGGCGTAACCCCTATTGAGTATGGTAATGACAAGTTAATTGGCCAAAGCTTTGGATTAATGATAGAACACATAAATATGAACCCAATGAAGATAGACTCAGCTTAAACTCACAAAGCTCTCGTGTCTAACTCAGGAAATAGTAATGAACTTTAGAAGTAACCTAGCTAGAGGGAGAGAGAAGTAAGCACCCTAGATACACCTCGGTAGGCAGGTAAAACCACACCAAATACCCTCAGGAATCTCTGTCGAATATTGAAAGCTTTATAATAAATGACAATGGTGAGTGAGTAAAACTCTCTGGTTTGCAATAACTCTCTCTGGTGTGTATTCTCTCTCGCAAATAACTTCTGAACTCTCCAAAAGTCTCTCTCTTCCTCAAAGGTGGTTGGGGTCCTTAAATAGCCCCCCACACCACCCCCGAGGCAACTCAGTCATTAAAACTATGAAAGACATCCCTCATACTTTATGTCACAGCATTAAATGCCTGATGCACTAGTTTTCTCCACGTCATAAACATTAAATGCCAAGACATGCCTTTTGCCTAACCACTGTGTGTCAGGGGGCTGTTGTCGCAAAGGTGGCTCACCAACTGCCTGACAGCCCCAAATACCAGGGTGGCTTACTCAAGTGCAGGCCTGACATTGTTTAGCTGGATAGTGACATCACCTACAGTAGATGTGACATTAAGTAGAGGGCTACTTGGTTCATAACTCAACGCCCGATGGAACTCCAAGCTGCTCCGCTTGAGGTTCCACGGTCAAGGTCCTTCGGTGTTTTACCAGGTGTATCTAAGATGGTCAGGACAAGCCCCAACGGTGCCTTACTTCTCAATCCTCCAAACCAGGTCCCTCTAAAGTTCCCATGGTGAGTTCATTCGATAGAGCATGAAAGCTCTCCCAGGCCCTGCCAAGCCTGGTCTCTCGCAAGTACCGTTTGACCTCATACAAACTCTTTTGTTATTATCGTTACGTCATTACAACCGTTAAAGCTTACAGTCATCAATAATGAATATACAATATGACTAATACAACAAGCTAAAATATGAGTTGCCACGCCGAGCTGCCTCGCTGAGTTGCCACGCTTGAGCTACCTTGGTTGCTTAATCTCAAACACTGTTGCTAATTGGGGATTTGTCCCTAATGTCAAGATTACCTTCAAGCCCCCTCTACACTTATAATGTTTGATCATATTATTGTGTATGAACATCTATATAATACTCTTCCACCAGTGCTCAAATGTGTGTTAACTTTTTCCTGCCCTTTAGAAATTCCAGATTACTTCTTTGATATAAATAAACAATGACAATTACATTAAGATTTAGAATCTTTGTGAAACAATGAAGATTCAATCTTTGGATAAACTTGGAAAAATAGAATCAATTATAAGATGAATTTGTTGATATCTAAATCTTAGATGAGAAGATTAGTTTGTTCCATTGACTGAGTTAACTAATGTTGACCCTGAGTAATAAGAGCACCTTTCTTATGTGGTAACAGATAATAAGGAGTTGCCTCCAAAGTCGGCGGTGTAAAAGGCGGCGGTACCAGCTACTTATATGATTTGTTAACTAGATGCTAACATCACGTAAGCAACACTAACCTAAAACTATTTAGTAACATTTTATTTTTATAAAAGAAATTATGAATATGTTTTTGTGTATTAGAAGTACAAGAATGAACTTTTTATCTTATTTTTTCTACGCTATTTATTTTTTACTGTAGATTATGGCCCACACAAAATGTGAAAAGAATTTCAGAATCCTCTGCTACCAGGTGTAGATACATATCACGTGTTTATTCTCCTTTGTTTTTGGATATTCAGGTGTAGATACTAATAAAAGTATTTGACCATTTTTACTAGATAAAAAACCTATAACTGTTATTGCAATTCATCACCTAATACCAATTATGTTTCTCACTCTCAACCTGCAAAGGTTTAGGAACATCTTCTTGCAGGTTCTATTTTATTTAATTTTGGTTCTATTTATTTGCATTGAAGTTTGAGTTTTATAATTACATGTAATGGAATATGCAGTGGTTAAATGGAATAATGGGTTTTTCGGCTACTAAAAGTAGGAATAATTTTCTGATTTTGATTATATTTTGACCATATGTAAATACACAACTTTGGGAAATTATGCAAATCATCTAGGAAAATCATCAGTATAGGAACCTACTTCCGTACTTGAATAAATTACTGTTATACATGTCACTAAATCTCTGTTGAATAATAAACTTGCATTAAAAGTTTGAATATTTGGTGTTACTTGATTTATAATCAAAATTTGACATTATTTATCATTTTTTTCAACTCTGTTTTGTAATTGATGATATTATTTATCATTACTTGATTTATAATCAGACCTCGATGAATGTTCTGCGATGTGTGTCACCATGGAAGGTATTTGTGTGGTCAATGGTTTGGAATATAAGATGACTTGCAACACATCGAAGATATCCTACGTTTTAGATATAAAAGATTTATTTTATCGTGAAGAAGGAAGAAAACTGTCGAGGAGAAGATCTTCACACCACGATCTGGAGTCTTGATTTCTTTTAGTACTCTGCTTCTAGGAAAAAAATGGGATTTCTTCATCAAAATGTTTGGTATAAACATAACCTTCTCTTCGCTGAATTATAGGACGATTTATTGGTTTTCGAACAAATCTCAACATAACTTTATGAAGTTTTTATTAAATTATCATATTAAGATTTGTTAGGAACTTTGGAAGAATAGGAACAATGCTTTTCGTGTCGTCATCAAATTCTTTCATTATCTTTTCTACTATATCACTGAATCAACTCATGATTTTATGTCTAATCCTTTGATTCTATGTTTAACAGGGGTATTCGGAATAAACAAGACATCCTCCAGATTATACATAAACAAGTTCTCATGGAACACCATCACAAACCTGTTATTCCTCGAAACACCAGTCAGTGTAGGCTGCTCTTACAACAACCGCTCATTCGATCTCATGGACACCAAAGATATTCGCACGACGGGGGACTCTTTACTATTTATCTGTTGTGAACTAAATACGATGCATGGTCCTATCAACGATCTACACTTTCGAAAATTTGTGCCATGCCTTCAGGACATCACATGACGTCATATACGTCTAAAAAAAAGTTTATTTATTGTGAACTAGATATTACGTATGTATTATCGATGACGTATATTTTTTAATGTTGTTGGACTATTTGTTATTTGTTAAGAATGGTGGATACTCTTATAAACAAAAGATATTATGACTATTATTTTTTTTAAATTACATTATTTTGTTAGCACGGTGATGTATGAGTCACTATTTTAGTTGTTGAAGTATATTTTTATACCTTAAGCAGGTGGATAATCCCATAAATAAAGGAGACTATGTCCAATTTTTTTTAAAATTTTAACTTATTGGTATTGAAATTAAATCGGGTCGATCGTTATTTTGTTGTCATTAGTGTAACATAAAAGGTTTGTACCACACTGTATGTATGTAGGTACATAAACACGGTGTATGTATGTATGTAAATACGACATATGGTTTAATTAATGACCTACACATTCAAAAAAAATCGTTGTGCCTTCCGGCACGAGCATACCCTAATATGTGTGTGTGTGTGTGTGTGTGTGTGTGTGTGTGTGTCTATCTATCTATCTATCTATCTATCTATCTATCTATCTATATATATATATATATATATATATTCTGTGCGGGACTAGCAATATCTTGTGGATCAACCCCTAGATTGAAAATTGGACTTCGATTTTTGTTTTGCCTTTAAATGATTATGATAATCGAATTTGTGAAAGTTGTGTATTTGGAAAACATCATCGGAATTCTTTGAAGTCTAGATCATGGAGAGAAAGTCAACCACTCAAGCACAAGCAAAACAATTGACCCTAACAAGCGGAAGGGGGCCTTGGGAGCCCATATGCGGATGATAGGGGAGTTCTTATTGTCAGTCTAGCGTTAGGAGAATCTATTACGGAAGCAAGGGTATTAATATAAAGGGCTAATAAGTTGTTCTTCATTTTTTTTTCATGAGTTTGTTGACGTAAGTTATTAGGGAGAGGGTAAATCATTTCCTTCTTTCACTATTAGTTTATCTAAAGGATTTTATGGTTATTGATTGCACTAGACTAGAAAGGACAACCAACACACAACTTCCACCCTGTTGGATGACTTATATATGTGAGAAATTAACAAGAAAAAAATCAGAAAAAGAAAAATGAAAATATGAATTTTTTTTGCAAAAAATAGGGGAAGAGAATGAATCGGAACAGAGCAGATTTTTCTTCTTCTTTATTCTAGCACTACAAGCAAGTTTTTATATATGGGTCCAACAGAAAGCTTACATATGGACAACTTTCAGCCACACAACTAAACACAACATTATAAAGTTCACTAACAACATATTAAGTAAACAATGAGCTCTTGCTATTCTTTGAGAAACGCCTTCTTCCTATTTTCGAGATCGCGTATTGCGTTCTGGAGAAAAAGCATTGATCTCGTATGAGAATTGGATCGATAGCAGGCATATGTTCCCAGAATGCACCCAGCGTTTGCTCTCGTTGGAGGTTATCGTTTTCCACCTCACGTATTTCTTGTTCAATTCTCTCAAGTCTTGTAGCGATATCCATGGATACTCAAAGCTCTTTCTTGCCGACTTCTAAGTTCGGCCTGTCTCCCTTTGCCAAACTGAGACTAGAAGAAGCTTCTATTTATAGGCGTTGGAGGCCCTTAATCCTTTTTTCTCAGGAAGAGGAGGCAATAATTGAGCGCCCAAAAAGAGGCAATAATAGAGCACCCAAGAGAAGGCAATAATAGGTCGACCAAGCGAAGCGTCAATTCTGCCTTGTTGTGATATGGAGTACTCCCCTTTCTCTAATATATAGTGCTAAAGGGTATTATTGGTATATATGGTACATTACCATGTCACTTTCCATGCATGAACCAAATACAAAATTTTGATTCCCAATAGAAATTCATTGGTTAACCAAACAAAACAAAAGGATTTAGAATGCTGGTAAAAAGTTTCCTGGTAATTACTTTCTTGATAATCACAATCCATCCAAAATATTACCTCCAACCAAACGGGCCCCAAGGTTATCTGTCAAAACCAATATTTTGTCCAACTCCAAATTCTTCCTACATCAAACAAATAACAATAATTTTCCATGCAACTTTTTGGGTGTAGTTTGTGTGGTTAAACAATAATCTTATTATATACACTTATATGCGGCGTATAATTGTTTGTGACATTCTATATTATAAAACTTTTTTTTTTGTAAGGTATTTTTCATACCGATGTGTCCGGGCTAGCTTACGCGCACCTCGACTAATCTCCGCTCGTGGTTCGTAGCTTTTGCTGGCCAAGCATTATTTTGACAATACTAGGAATCGAACTGGGACCAAATCCAACCCACCTCAAATAGTGTCCCAGTGACAACCTTATACCACTGGATCAAGAGGCTTGCTCAGTCATAAAACTTTTGTTGCAAGAGGAGTTGCAGAAAGTTTTCATAAAATATATTATGAACCAAACAAGCAGTGATGAGATAGGAAAAAACTGAGAGTTAAGCCAGACCTCTTGGTGACTGTTGACGCCACTAAAGCAGATAAATGATGAGGATGAGATTGAAGATGAAGATAAACATTCACATCAAACATATATGAGACAAAGATTTTTAAAGTGGTTCGGCAAGGAATAAAGCCTACGTCCACTGTTATGTTATTGCTGAGTGTTTGTGGAATTCTTGATTACAAGTTCTCTCAAGAAATTCCGGTCCCCTTGAATGAGGATGATACAAGGTATTTATAGCTTTGAGGCTGTAAATGAAAGGGTCGATACATTAAATGATATACATATGAAAGGGTAATACATTTAATGCCCTTAGGCTTGTGCGTCAAGGATAATCATTTAATGAACCAGTTGGACTGTTCGTTATCTGGCAATCAATGCTGTGGCCGAGATGCAGCTCGGACCGCCTTATTTGCTTGTCGTTAAGGAGTTCCTCGGAGCGTTGGAGTTCCTCGGAGTGTTGTGGTTCCTCGGGGTGTCCTTGTTGTTCGGAGCGAACATGACTTGGTCGGGGGGAAATAAACTTCCTCGTTGTTATTGTGCCATGTAGATTGACACGTGTCTTCTTATTATTGATCCACGTCAGCAGATTAAATTTGGTATCAACAGTGACCAACAAAGTAAGCAACATTGAAATATTATAAAGTTTATTCGACAATGATTGAACACTTGTTCCAAGGAATATTCAAGACGGAAAGGGAATGCAATTTTATATAACAACAGGCAGCTTTGCCTTTGCAACATTCTTAAAAAAAAAATTGAGGCCATAAAAGATTGTTACTGGATGGTGCATACACCATCTCTAAGCCCATTACCACCGCAAAGGCCACAACAAAGTTTCCACCCAACTTTTTCAAAAAGTTGGATTAAAAATGTAACCTACCACAAATGCCATGCTGTAATTTTTTTCCTTTCTGTTTTTATAATCGACATTAAAAAAATAAAGGCGGCATTATCATTTTTTATTGTGACTATAGAGTCACCGGATTGAGTTGCAAAAAAACATATAGTGATGTTGTTAGAGTAACATATGTAACAATAATCTTTCCTCATTTCCTACTTCCGCTCGCAATTCTTATATATCATTTTGGATTACTAGAATACTCACTTGGAGTATTTTTAAATTTAGTGTTTGTCTCTCTCTATATATAGAAAGGGAAAATCTTTTAGGTCCCTCAGAAATAAATTTTAAATATTAAAAGAATTTTGATAAATTTTAAACACGTAGGTCCACTAATTCTCTTCTTATAGTAATCCACGCTAGGAGCATAACGAGTGAATCTAATAGTAAATTATCCTTAAATTTTTAAAAATTATTATCAAGGGACCTATCCGTAAATTATCCATATAAAAATAAGAATTTCTTAGAAGACCAGAAGAGTAGACATTGGTTGTGGTTCTCTACCACCTTTAACCCATAAAGAAAAAAAATGTTTTTCCAGTGATTTGAACCTTGCGTTTGCAGAAAGGTTTTTCTTGTTGGAAAATTGGAACATAAATGGGTATTTAAAGCTGTCCAGATTTTTCTGGACAGATTTTTGAGCAACTTTGAGCTCAAATTTAGGTGGGACTCACACTACGGAAATTGTGGGACCATATACGAACGCGTTCACCTCCGCAAGGAGATTAACGTAGTATATTCATATGTCCAATTTCAATAAGTTATGAATGATAATTATGTCCCCAAAGTGACTCACAAAGCAATGAAAGTTAATGAATTGGGTGTGTTTTAACTCTTGTCCCACATTGGAAGAGTAGTGGAATTTTGATGAGTTAATAACACCCCAAGTATGGACTAAGGCTTGGATGCCTTGGGGGTATCCCAACTCTTTGAAGGGGAGATGACCTAAGCTATGCTCGGGTTGACTTTCGGTCAAAAGTCCACGCGCGCGCGTCCGTCCGGCCGGCCGGCTCGGTTCGGTTCGGTCTTGGGCTTGGGCTTGGGCTTGGGCTCCGTAATTAATTAATCTTTAATTAACTGATAATCAGTTAACCAAATTAACTGCTTTGACAGTTAATTTCGGTTTTGACTGTTCCCAACAGTCAAGACATTTACTATAAATAAAATGTTACCCCCTCAGTTTTTAACAACTGAAAAAATTCCGAAATTGCTACTGCATTATTTCCTCTGCCCAAAAAATTATTTTCTTCATTTCTGCATTGCATGTTCTTGGTTTTGTTGAGTACAAACACAGAAATTGTGTTCGCTGGGATTATTCATTGCTGTGCTGCTTGATTAAATCCGAAAATCCGTTCTATCTTGGGAGGCAATTATTCATTAAACTCAAGCACGTTGGAGGAATTATTTTGTCTTAAGGAGACTGTTCAACAGGGCTCGGATTTCTTTCTAATTATTATTATTATTTCTGCAAATTCTAGTAAGTATTTCATTTCTATTATTCTGTTTCTATTCTGTCATTATTTTAATTGTTCATAATTCTGTACAATTGTTATTTATAAATAGTAGACATAACAATCTTAAGACAAAATTATTTAGTTCTACTGTTTTTAGTGTACAGAATTTGTTTTATTACAGAAATTATTTGCTTGAAATAAATCTGTTTTGACAGAAAAAAAAAATGAATTAAATTACTGCTTTATTGTAGAAATTAGTAAAACAGTTTTGATATAGAAATTGGTTTCTATACTGTTTTTATATTCTATTTTAGAAAATAAAATTTTATTTGTGTACTCTTGTTAAAATCTGTTTATCTAAATTTTTTTATAAATTCTGTTTTGTACGGAATTATTTTTATTATTAAAAATTAGTGTGACACAGATTTTATATTTAATTCTGTTTTGTACGGAATTCTGTTTATATTATACTTTAATTCTGAATTATTATTTGAATTCTTTTGGAATTCATTTATTGTGAATTACATTTGGAGGAAATTGGTGCACAGAATTTTGTATTCTGTTTTGATTAATTCATTATATATGAATTTTATCATTGATAAAAATTCTGTTTTTGTAACAGAAATGGAATCACAAAGTACGAACACTACTCCTACAAAACTGATTGTCACCAACACAAATGTGACTGCACCCGTATCAATGCCACACGGGGAGAAACCTGAAAAGTTCATTGGGGCTGACTTCAAACGTTGGCAAGGACAAATGTACTTCTATCTCACTACCTGCCAACTGGGCAGGTTTGTATATGAAGATTGCCCCTCTATTCAAGAGGGAGATGACGCTGAAAAGGTTGCTGCTGTCGATGCTTGGAAGCACTCGGACTACCTATGCCGAAATTATATTTTGGCCTACTTGGACAAGACTTTGTACCATGTCTATTGCACTATCAAAACTTCTAAGGAATTTTGGAATTCTTTGGAAAAGAAGTATAAAACTGAAGATGCTGGGATGAAGAAATTTATCGTTGGGCGTTTTCTGGACTTCAAAATGGTTGATTCTAAATCTGTGATCTCACAAGTGCAAGAACTCCAAGTGATCCTCCACGACATTCATGCTGAAGGAATGTCACTTAGTGAAACTTTCCAAGTTGCTGCAATTGTTGAAAAGTTGCCACCTTCTTGGACTTTGTTCAAAAACTATCTCAAGCACAAGCGTAAGGAGATGAATGTGGAGGAGTTGGTGGTCCGGCTAAGAATCGAAGAAGACAACCGTGAGTCTCAAAAGAAAAGTGGGAAGAATCCGATGGAAACAAAGGTCCATGTCGTTGAAGGTCCTAAAAAGAACAAACGAAAGTATGATGGGGAAGGCACTTCCAAACATAACAAGAAAAAGTTCAAAGGCAAATGCTACAATTGTGGTAAACCGGGACACCGCTCAAGTGAGTGTCGTAAGCCTAAGAAGCAAAATAAAAATAACTCTCAAGCAAATGTGACTGAGAGTGATCATATCACCAATGATTTGGCGGATATGAATCTTTCTGCCGTTGTCTCTGAATGTAACTTGGTTGGAAATACCAAGGAATGGTGGGTGGACACTGGAGCCACACGACACATTTGTGCAAACAAATGGATGTTCTCCACCTATAAGCCTTTGGAAAATGAGGAGAACCTTTTTATGGGAAATTCTTCCACTTCTAAGGTGGTGGGACAAGGAAAGATTGCTTTGAAAATGACTTCTGGAAAGGAACTTACTCTCAACAATGTTCTTCACGTGCCTGATATCCGAAAAAATCTGATTTCTGGATCTCTCCTTACTAAGAATGGTTTCAAGCTTGTGTTTGTGTCTGATCGCTTTGTGTTGTCTAAAAATGACATGTATGTAGGAAAGGGCTACCTAAATAAGGGGCTCTTTAAATTGAATGTTCTTACTGTAACCCCTAAAACATCTGTTTCTATGAATGAAGTTGCTAGTTCTTCTTATTTGATTGAGTCATCTAATATTTGGCATGCTAGATTGGGACATGTTAATTTTGATACATTGCGTAGATTAATTAACTTGGAATTTTTGCCAAAATTCAATATTGATAAAAATCATAAATGTGAAATTTGTGTGGAATCTAAATTAGCTAGATTACCTTTCCATTCTATTGAAAGGATAACTGAACCTTTAGATTTAATTCACACCGATATTTGTGATTTAAAATTTGTTCAAACTAGAGGTGGGAAAAAGTATTTTATTACTTTTATTGACGATTGCACAAAATATTGCTATGTATATTTGTTACATAGTAAAGATGAGGCTATTAATGCATTTAAACAATATAAAAATGAAGTTGAGAATCAATTAAGCAAAACGATAAAGGCTATTAGAAGTGATAGAGGAGGTGAATATGAATATCCATTTGAGGAATTTTGTTCTGAAAATGGGATTATTCATCAAACAACCGCTCCTTATTCTCCTCAATCGAATGGTGTTGCTGAACGCAAAAACCGTACTTTGAAAGAAATGATGAACTCAATGTTATTAAGTTCAGGAGCTCCACAAAATTTGTGGGGGGAAGCCTTACTTTCTGCTAATTACATTCTCAATAAAGTACCTCACAAAAAAAGACTCACAAGACACCTTATGAATTATGGAAAGGTCGAAAACCTTCCTATAAATATTTACGAGTGTGGGGGTGCTTAGCCAAAGTGATGGTTCCTAAACCTAAAAAGGTAAGAATAGGGCCAAAAACCGTGGATTGTGTATTCATCGGTTATGCTACTAATAGCAGTGCATATCGATTTCTAGTTTGTAAATCTGAGATTCCGGACATTCATGTAAATACGGTTATTGAATCGAGGGATGCTTCATTTTTTGAAAATGAATTCCCGTATAACATGACCCGAGAATCTGGTCCTTCTAAAAGGACAAATCAAGCTACTACAAGTGGTACTCATCAACCTATTGAATCAATAGAGGATGAACCAAGACGTAGTAAAAGAGCAAAAACCTCGACTTCTTTTGGTCCAGATTTTCTAACATATTTGTTAGAAAATGAACCTCAATCATATAAAGAAGCTATATCCTTACCCGATGCTTCTAATTGGAAAGAAGCAATTAATAGTGAAATTGAATCCATATTACAAAATCATACATGGGAACTAGTGGATCTTCCACCAGGTTCAAAACCGTTAGGTTATAAATGGATCTTCAAAAAGAAATTGAAGGCCGATGGATCAATTGATAAATATAAAGCTAGACTTGTAGCTAAAGGCTATAGGCAAAAGGAAGGGTTGGATTACTTCGACACATATTCACCGGTAACAAGAATAACGTCCATTCGGATGTTAATAGCAATAGCTGCTATTAATGGACTTGAAATACATCAAATGGATGTAAAAACTGCATTCTTAAACGGTGAACTAGACGAGGAAATTTATATGGAGCAACCTGAAGGGTTCAAAGCTCCCGGACAAGAAGGAAAAGTATGTAAGCTTGTTAAATCACTATATGGATTAAAACAAGCACCTAAGCAATGGCATGAAAAATTTGATAATGCAATGTTATCAAATGGTTTCAAAATCAATGAATGCGATAAATGTGTTTACTTTAAATACATTCAAAATGGATATGTCATTGTATGCCTATATGTTGATGATATGCTTATCATGGGTAGTAACTTGGAAATTGTCAAAACTACAAAATAAATGTTGAGTAGTAGATTTGACATGAAAGATATGGGAATCGCCGATGTTATATTAGGAATTAAAATTTCTAGAACATCGGATGGACTTATATTATCTCAATCTCATTACATTGAGAAAGTACTTGAAAAATTCAAGAAGTATGATATTAGTCCTACCAAGACACCTGTAGATGTAAATTTACATCTAGCAAGAAATAATGGTGAAAGCATATCTCAACTAGAATATTCTCGTATTATCGGCAGTTTAATGTATGCCATGAACTGTACGCGACCGGACATAGCATACTCAATAAGTAAGCTAAGTCGATTTACGAGTAATCCAGGAAGAGATCACTGGAAAGCAATATTGAGAGTTTTGGGTTATTTAAAATATACTCAAAACTATGGATTGCATTACTCAAAATATCCAACTGTTCTTGAAGGACATTGCGATGCAAATTGGATATCTGATACAAAAGACTCTAAGTCTACGAGTGGGTATGTGTTTACCCTCGGAGGTGCAGCCGTATCTTGGAAATCCTCAAAACAAACGTGCATTGCTAGATCGACAATGGAATCTGAATTCATTGCACTAGACAAAGCTGGAGAAGAAGCTGAATGGCTTCGAAATTTCTTAGAGGATGTTCCAAATTGGTCTAAACCTGTGCCCGCAATATGTATACATTGCGATAGCCAATCAGCGATTGGAAGAGCACAAAATCACATGTATAACGGAAAGTCACGACATATTCGTCGTAGACACAATACCGTTAGACAACTTCTCTCAAACGGAATTATCACAATTGACTATGTAAAGTCAAAAGATAATATATCGGATCCACTAACGAAAGGTTTAAACCGAGAGCAAGTTGAAAGATCATCGAGAGGAATGGGTCTAAAGCCTATAAATAAATAAGAATCAATATAGTGGCAACCCAACCTAGCTGACTGGAGATCCCAAGATCTAGGTTCAATGGGCAAACCGAACTACGTTGTATTCAGTAAGCACTGGAGGATATTTAATCCTATCCATTCCAAAGATGAGACAGTGCATATCTGCCGCGAAATTAGGATAAGTTATGCTTTTAATGACATCTATATCTTAGTACGTCTAAGTGGGGTATTGCAGAATACTCTTTATGGAAGTCACCTACGTAAGTAAGAAGGGGGCCACTTCTATGAGAATAATGAAAGGCATATTCTCTAAAATACTTACGGAACCAAGTGGTGTTCACGGCCAAAATGAACACAAACGTGAGAACCAACTGTGTTGAAGAATTGTTGTGTGAATACTGTTGTCTAGGTTTACAAAAACGGTTGACGGTTCAAGGACGTGAAGTCTACTGATTAACCAAGTAAATCCGATAGTATATCACTAAGGAAAGTTCAAGGCCACTAGGCTACTTCTCCCGATGCAATAAATCTTCAGTTTTACTCAACCTGTGTCTGCATCTGCATCAGCATCTGTTTTGTTTTATTTATAGCGATATATCATTCATGTGGGGGATTGTTGGAAAATTGGAACATAAATGGGTATTTAAAGCTGTTCAGATTTTTCTGGACAGATTTTTGAGCAACTTTGAGCTCAAATTTAGGTGGGACCCACACTACGGAAATTGTGGGACCATATACGAACGCGTTCACCTCCGCAAGGAGATTAACGTAGTATATTCATATGTCCAATTTCAATAAGTTATGAATGATAATTATGTCCCCAAAGTGACTCACAAAGCAATGAAAGTTAATGAATTGGGTGTGTTTTAACTCTTGTCCCACATTGGAAGAGTAGTGGAATTTTGATGAGTTAATAACACCCCAAGTATGGACTAAGGCTTGGATGCCTTGGGGGTATCCCAACTCTTTGAAGGGGAGATGACCTAAGCTATGCTCGGGTTGACTTTCGGTCAAAAGTCCACACGCGCGCGCGCGCGCGTCCGTCCGTCCGGCGGGCTCGGCTCGGCTCGGTTCGGTTCGGTTCGGTTCGGGCTTGGGCTTGGGCTTGGGCTTATAAAATTCTTAAATTTTTGGGCCGAATCTAATTAACTTTCTGGGCTTTAATTAATTAATTACGGAATTAATTAATCTTTAATTAACTGATAATCAGTTAATTCCAAGAGTCAGCAGTTAACCAAATTAACTGCTTTGACAGTTAATTTCGGTTTTGACTGTTCCCAACAGTCAAGACATTTACTATAAATAAAATGTTACCCCCTCAGTTTTTAACAACTGAAAAAATTCCGAAATTGCTACTGCATTATTTCCTCTGCCCAGAAAATTATTTTCTTCATTTCTGCATTGCATGTTCTTGGTTCTGTTGAGTACAAACACAGAAATTGTGTTCGCTGGGATTATTCATTGCTGTGCTGCTTGATTAAATCCGAAAATCCGTTCTATCTTGGGAGGCAATTATTCATTAAACTCAAGCACGTTGGAGGAATAATTTTGTCTTAAGGAGACTGTTCAACAGGGCTCGGATTTCTTTCTAATTATTATTATTATTTCTGCAAATTCTAGTAAGTATTTCATTTCTATTATTCTGTTTCTATTCTGTCATTATTTTAATTGTTCATAATTCTGTACAATTGTTATTTATAAATAGTAGACATAACATTTCTGCCTGTCCTAGGAATTAAATTCTTTATCTGCAGACGCTTTAGGAATATAATCTTTCTTGGTTAAATATACACGCAGTTGGAGTGGCCATGCTGTTATCGGGGGCAAGTGCCCACTTCGGGATGAATATATTATATTTATAAAATATAGGGGTATATGTCTTTAGTTTTAAAGTCTAGAATAAAAACAGAGTGAATCTACATAAATAGTCATTTGGGACCCCCTTGAAAGTTGAATTCGCATGCTTGCGTGGCGTTTTGAGATTGATTAATTTCGCTAGTGCGAATTCGCATTCATAAAAAATTAACCAATCTCCACACGTCACGTAACCATGCGATTTCAATATCGCGCCACCACGCCACCTAACCATACTTTGAGACCATTGCAATTTTCAAGACATTTCTCATCTATCATTCTCTCTCTTTCCGCTTTGAAAAAATCAAACCCTCTTTTTGGTCCAAAAAAAGGCCACGCTTCCCACCTCTTTCCTCCCAAAATCTCTCGATTCTTAGGCCTTGTCATTTGGAACTTTGGAAAGGTAATATTGTTATGCATTTACCTTTTAGGAGTTGTTTATGTTATATTTTTTTCTTATCTTTTTATTTTATTTTTGACTTATGTAAAAAGCTACTTGTTTTATTTTACTAATTACTTAATTTACTTGAATGACATGACATGTTGACAATAACTTTGATTACTTACTTAAGCTAATTTGTTTTACCATTGTATGGATAAATAACTCGTTAAGCTTAATAACTATTTTGATGAGATGAATTCAAAATTGCTTGAATGTATGTCATCGTTAAAGCTAAGTAATTCATTCTCTGCTTTTAATATCACATAATTGGTTCGTTTGTCTAAATTTTATCTAGATGATTTCATAGAACAACAACATATTGTTCTTCGAGATGAGCTAGAGTTGTTTAAATTTGATATGAAATCAAATGAGGACTTTCTTGAAGTGAAAGGGATTTGTGGTAAGAAGATGGTGAGACTAGAAAACACATTGTGTATGGATTAGTTTATAAGTGTATTAAGTTATCATTATCCTTTCCATTTTTTACCGCTATAGTTGAGAGGATATGATCTTCAAAATTGCATGGGGAATGGTTGATTAAGTGATAGTTGTCTCACATACATTGAAAAGGATGCTTTTAATGGCATTATAAATGACTCAGTTGAGAATCACTTGCAGCAAATGAGGACTTGACGGAGAAGATTTGTAGAATGTTTTTAATTCATTAGTGTGTATTCGACAACCTTTTACTTCTGTATGAAAAATGTGTATATCATCTTGTTTGGCAATGAAGAATGATTGCTAGATTTGTCGCAATATCTTTGCGCAGTTATATAATTGCTCCTAAAAATTAAAACATCTATGCACAAAAGGTTTCCGAGTATTGAGGTATCTTTTATTTATTGGGGATTCTATATGCAATTACATAATTGTTCAATGCAATCCGTAAGGCCCGCAGAGAATTTCATGTTTTATTACGTTTGCTATTTTACAAAAGAGACTGGTTCACATTGCTTTTATGGAATTATAAAAGATTCCACAGATCTACAAGAGTAGCATATATGAAGTAAAACGGAAACACACGAGGAAAAACCTTAAAGGATCATGTACAAACTTTTTTCGATTTTTCTAATTATTCTAATTCCATAGATCTACAAGAGTAGCATTATGCTAGACAACAAAATAAAACCATCACCTTCCCACAGTAAAAACATTGCAGAAGGGAAGCAAATGGAACACATACATGCTAGATATCACTACAATACAATCACCTCCTTAGCTAACAAATACTTTCATGTGATCTTTCTACTATCTTTACTCCCCCACCCCTTAAGCAATAGTCCATGGTTGATGGAACTAGAGGAGCTTGCGATTTACCATACGAATTCAAACACAAAGCCTGTTGATACCCTTTGTAATATAACGATGATGGCTTCAATTGAATATCAATCAGATCAACATCGGTGCATGGTCTACTACTGCTACAAGCTAGACGAATTGGTTGCGCTGAATAAGTTCCAATTATATTATCATATTTAACCCCGGATATTGCTACGGCTCCTGTTTGATTTTTGCATATATTCTTGTCACAATAGTACTGGTCAATTACTATTGGAACCATCACATCAGCAACCGCAATGTTGGAAAATGACACATTCTTCACAGATCCAATACCTCCCTGTTTATTTTATTTCAAAAAAAGCAGAAATGAGAATAAAGATAGGAAAATTGATATCAAAACCTCAACTTTTGTTTATAAATTTAATCATTTTCGTATACTGAATACCTAAACACCCTTAGAATTCACGTAATAAAAAAAATGCAATTACTGCCCAAACTATTTACAGAACTGGTTATCTGGCTTTTGTAGAATAATGTGCAAACTTAAAAATAACATCAGTGACAATTTTTTATCCTGCCCAAATAAGATTGAGACGAATTTTCTAACAGTTGGTATAAAGTGTTTTAAAAGGATAATTACCATGTTTTTTTTAGTAAGAAATATAACTCTCTGTCCTGAATATATGATTGCTTACATATTTAGTCCGCCCCAAATTAATAGTCGTCTTTCAAAACAATAGTATGTGAATTTAAGTGAGATTACAAAATTACCGAGCAGAACAATATCCATGATTGGACAATGATTCAAGTGAACTTATGACATTCAAAAGATATTCATCATTTATAATAGTAAATTAGGAAAGTAAATATATGTTTTTGACTATTTGATTTTTAAATGACAACTATTAATTTGGGAGTGAGAGGATATTTTGTTACTACCGATGTGGATTTAAAGTGGATTTACTTATAAGAACTAAGTTGAAAAACACTAATTGTTATATCCTATAATTAGAAAGAAGTGATAAGGGCTTTAACACCATATCTTATATACTTATGGGATTGGTTATCTATGCCTTACATACCTGCCATGTCTTTATCCTTACTCCAAACATAGTTTTTTGCATATTAACGTTGTCAATAATGATATCTGAGACGCAAGCAACACTTCTGTCTTTCCCCAATCCTCCTATGCTGATAGTATATACAAGAAGAAAGTGCTGTGTAAGTATAAGTTAATATGTACACACACATAAATAAATGAAATTCCTATGTAATTACCTTATACCATGTCCAGGACCACAATTTATATGATGAACATGAACATTAGAGCAGCCAGTTTGTATAGACACACAATCATCTCCTGTTATAAGAGCAAATTGACAGTAGGATATCACATGAGCTTAGAACATTTAAGATTATACAATGTCCCACATGGAATAAATATTTTGAGCAATATAAGACTACCATTTTTTGTAAATATTCTACAATTGAATCTATAATCCCCCCAAAAAATTATTTAAATCCACCATGTGGTATATAAATCAATATCAATAAACCTGGCCAAAATACATCTCTAAGTGGCTACAATTTACTAATGTAAATGTTTTGTGACCAATTTATAGTTTCGAAGGCACTTGAGTGGAGAATGCAGAAATTTGATGTTCATGCATTTATATGTTTTTTGTAATAATGTAAACGTGTCCAAAAGAAAATAGTCTAATTTATGAATGGAAATAAATTGCTGTGAATAACAATATAAAATTTGACTCAGCTTATTTTCGAAGCTCATAATCTTTATTCAAGCCGATTATGACGCAACTTGATAATTTCTACAATATCCGCGTGCATCAAATCAAACTAAGATTGAGAAGTAAAATTTTTAACTATCTTACCACTCCCTATACTGGAATGCTGGATTTCTACATCTTGTGTGTTCTGGAGGTGAATTCCATCAGTGTTGGGGCTGTTTTCCGGTGCAGAGATGGTAATGTTGTTGATATTCACTTGTCCAGAGTTGTCAAATTTTAAATGGCACTGCGCACTATTTTTTATAGTAATCTCACGAACTGTAACATTGTAACTTGAATAGAATCTTAAAGCCTGTAAATCAAGAGAAAAAAACTTTCATTAAAACCGCAAGTCCTTAAGAATTTAGTAATTTAGTAAATCATTTCAAATTATTGAAAATTTAGAGTTACCCTTCGTTCTTTAATACTTTTGTGTGTGGTCGATTCAAATTATTAAGGTGAGCTAATAAATATCAAAGTGGACCACAGACTAAAGCGAAAAACGTGAATTGTTCATAGTAATATCTTCACATTGGGTTTTTAGTTTATTATATCACCTGCTAATTTGGTTTTTAGTTTATTACATCACCGCGAATATTGGAATAAATATATGAAATACTCAAACACGCATATATTGTGAGGATATTTGGATAACAATCAGTTGTTATACATTGCTTTGGTAAGGCTTTAACATGTGACACACTTGCACCATCCCAAATTCCTATAATATACATATTATTGTTCTCTCCCCCTCCCCCCCATGGAGAGTGCTTTTCAAGCTGAGTGGAAATCTTTTGAACTCACTAAAGATTGTAAAGACAGTAGCTACAAGTTTTGTTTTTGTGAAAGATGTGGAGGCTATACAACAGAAGGCTTTCTGGAGAAGGGGATGTGTTTTGGCTAAGCTCTTGCTTTTGGGAGGCATCAAGGAGGCCAAGTAGGTTTTATTGAAAGAGATGACATAAGAATATAGAAGTTATAGTTTGTGCCACCTTTATAAGAAAGGAGGCTTGGTTCACCAGTGTCGTTAAAGAGGAAAGGTCGAGAGCTTTTTTTTATTTGCCGGAGTTGTCTGATGGAAGGGGATGGGATTATGCTGGAGATGCATTCAAGTGCTTAAAACATGTGGTTTTATGAGTGGAGAAAAAGACGAAAAAGGAGTATGTAATCAGACAAGAAAGGAAGGTGGACAATCACTCTTTCCTTCAGGTCGCCTAAGTTTAGTCGTGGCCTTCTTGGGGTGGATTGGGTTGGTCCCCAGTTCGATCCTGACGCTGTCAAAATAATGCTTGGCCAGCGGAAACCACGAACCGCGAATGGGGATTAGTCGAGGTGCGCGTAAGCTGGTCCGGACACCTCATGGTATGCTAACAAAAATAAAAACTGTTAAGAATTGATTCTTCTTTAAAGACTGATTTAGTTATTGAGGACGATTCTTGTATATCAAGAGTTAAGAGTCTTCCAAAGAGCTCTAGTTGGTCGAATAGGAGGTCCGGATATGGTGCAGCCGACAGTAGAGAAAATGGAGCACTAGATTAAGGAGAGAAGGAAATCGGTCGGAGGTGCCAAATTTTGAGTGCTTTCCATGCGTGGTTCAAGACGGAGTCACTCTATGTTGCTGTGCTTGTTAGATTTTTTGGGTGAGTTGGGGATGGGGAACTGATTGGTAGTTTCATAGATTTGCTTTTAATTGAGGGGTGGCCGTGAGGGATTTTTGTCTTCCCATCTTCATTTTTTATTTTCGGTCTCATGTAAGACCTATGTATTCACCCCATTAGACGGCTTCTTTTTATATACGTTGCTTAGTTACTGAAAAATAACCCGAATTCCTATTTAGAAATGATTTTTTTTAAAGGATATGTTCAATCAATAGCCATGATAAGTATTACGGAATTTGGTTAGTTGTTTAAATCCAAAAAAATTAGAGACTCTAAATTTGGGACATAAAAAAAATAAATAAACGTAATAAGACTATTAACTTGCGCATAACAATATCGATTCACTTTCGATTAAGGCACGTAAAATGTATATTACATCTATTAACTTGTATTGTAGAAATTTGCAGTTAACAGATAAATTGAAAGGAAAAATGGAAATTGGAATTAAAAGATAAGAAATTCACTGGAAGTGGACTTACTGTTGGTTTCATACCAGGAACTTGTGTGGATCTCTTCTGCATGACAAATCAAAATTAAAGATTTACTAATAGATTGGCAAAACTGAAACTGTTCTTTTGTGTTTGACAAATTGTACATACCTGAGTGTAAGCTATTTGAGAAGTAGTACCCCACCAGTTACAGCCTTGACCATCAACAATACCAGTGCCTTGGATGGTGAAATTGTGAGCCCATTTGAAGTTCATCCATTGAAATAAACTGGATTTCGGCCATTCACCTATACTTGGAGGAGCCAAGAGAGTTCCATCTATCTGTTTGGATTCCATTCGACATTAGCTTTGTGTGCAAAAGTTCTAAGGGTTCGTTTAGTTGGTCAAATTTGCCGAGACAAATGTCAAAAAGTGAGCAGATATGTCTTTGGTTGTTTGATTGCACAATTTGCCTAGGCATTATTTGTCAATGTACAACACCTCCTATGCACAATCTGTGGACAAATTTTGCTTACCTATTTGAGTGGGAAATATTTGTCAACAAATTTGCCAACTTCTTAAACGGTTTTAATGTTTAAAAAATAATTAAAAAACTGTTATGAATATTTAAAAATTATTTTGCAACGTTTTAAAAGCTGTTTTTGATATTATAAAAAATTGTTAAGAAAATGTTTTACAATTTTTTTTTTAAAACCGTATTAACAAAATATTGTAAAAACTGTTGTGAATATATTATAAAAACAGTTTTAAAGTTTTAACAAATAATTATAAAAACTGTTTTAAATACTTATAAAAACTGTTATAAATATTTAAAAACTGTTTTGTAATGTTTTGAAAACTAGTTTTAATATTAGAAAAAATTGTTAAGAAAATGTTTTACAAATTTGATTAAAAACCGTATTATAAAAATATTGTAAAAACATTTTTTAAAACTGTTTTGAATATATTATAAAAACTATTTTAAAATTTTAAAAAACATTTTTTAAACTATTTTAAATAGTTTAAAAAAACTGTTGTGAATGTTTAAAAATTGTTTTGTAATATTGTAAAAACTATTTTTAATATTATAACAATTTGTTAAGAGAATGTTTTACAAACTTTTTGAAAAATCGTAATATAAAAATAGTTTTTAACATTCTTAAAAATTGTTTTGAATATAGTATAAAAATAGTTTTAAAGTTTAAAAAAAAATTAAAAAATATTTTAAATAGTTAAAAAAAACTGTTGTGAATATTTCAAAATTGTTTTGTAATATTTTAAAAACTGTTTTTAATATTATAAAAAATTGTTAAGAAAATGTTTTACAATTTTTAAAAAAATCGTAATATAAAAATATTGTAAAAACTGTTTTTAACATTTTTGAATATAATATAAAAACTGTTTTTAAATAAATTAATTGGATTGACATTAATTTCGCCTAATGGTTATTTGATAGCGTCGTGCGAAAAAAACTAGGTAAAATTTCCCTAGGCAAAGTTTGCCGACAAACTTTGCCATACCCACTCTTTTGCCTATATGCAATCAAACGGACCCTAAGGGTTTATTTCTCCTCAACTTTCGTATAAACAACTTTGGCACATGAAACGTTCATAAATATTCACTATGATCCTTTTCAGGATTATTTATAATGTTTATTGAGTACGATATAAGCTGTTTTGGAGGCAAAAAGAAGTTTAAATAAAAATTGTGGGGACTAATATCCTTTGCACCAAAATGTATGGGAGGGGCAAAACCCCAACAAACCTAACTTTTAATTGCAAAAGGTGAACTTTTTTGCGACAAAGAATATACTTTCTGCACTCTCACTAATTGTTTTTTAGTGTGCACATACTACATACCTGTAATATAAGGTCTGGCATACATGGTCCTTGGAGTGTTATGGGTTTGATCAGAAACATGAATGCCGATGGAATTTGTAGAGTAGCCCCTGTTACCTTACAGGCTGCTTCCCATGCTGCTGTAAGTGCCTGTCCATTTGGTTAACATAATGATATGTTAGATAAATAACAATCTCCCTCTCATCTCTCTCCCGTTTAATACGACTGAGTGAACTAAATTTTCATGTTTGTGTAAATAAGGATTTCTATATTACAATCACCTTCTAGGAACTCCAAGGGAAAAATGACTTAAATGAAATCTGCCTTCACATGCTAAAAAAATCCTAAAATTCAAAAATAATGTACATGGTCTGATTTACCTTAGAATCATCAGAAACTCCATCACCCTTAGCTCCAAATGACAAAATATTGAATTTATTGGATTGGGTAGGATAAGCGTCATCATGAGGAAGTGGGGCTGGTGAAGGACCGGAAGGAGGATTTGAATGGTGTTTATTTTGATTCCTCTGTTTCTGATGCCTTTGATGAGCCCTGCTCTTCTTGCTGTGATTTTTTCTTGCTTCAACAGATATCACTGAAAATGTGGCAAACACAATAACCATTAAGACAAGAAGAAATGGAACAGATGAGTTTTTCTTCATTTCCAATTTTTTTTCCTTTCTCAATCTTGGAGATTCTTTAGGAAACAGAGTTTTCAAGAGTTTCAGGTGGTGCTTTGTTTAAAATAGGGAATGGAGGTGGTTAGTGACGGTTTATATAGTTGAACTTCACAAAAATACCCTCCATTTTTTTCCTTATTTGCTTGGTCAGCCAATAGTGACCAATCATAATACTGACACGTGTGCTTGGCACTCCCAGCCATCATGATTTTAATCCTATATTTATTTATCTTGGGGAATGGAGGTATAAAGTGGTGAGGTCTCGATTTTTTTATGTCTGTCTTTGCGGATATAAACAATAGTCATTAGGCTTAGTACAATGTAATTTTAAAAGTGGCATCGTTCATGGAATGACAGGGCTTAAGTTGGTGATATTAGTCTTCTTTTAGGGTACAATACTTGAGTGGTGGTGAACCTTCACACGAGTCCCGTGTAATATATCAGTCAACCGTTGAAGGGAATTAAAAAAGATGTTTCCATTTGCCATTCACCAAATGTTTTGTCCTCTCAAAACTATAGTTAAGAAGCTTGGTTAGATGATTATAAAAATCTAAAAGGAAATTAAAAAATAAGGACCCTTTTTACAAAATAATTATTAATTATCCTAAAAGTATAATCACTAATATTTTAAGTCCCAATTCTATAGAATTTATGCAAGAATTAACAAGTAAAATGGAAATTTATTCGAATCTCCTATAATTTGTGTACTAGTAAGTGTTAACTTTCAATTATGGCCTTTATCCTTATGTCAATACTCATTTTTCATATTTATTCTATAAGTAAATGCGATGTCATAAAAAATGTCTAAGGGGTGGAAAAACCTATGCAGAGTTTATACAACATCTACCCAAACCCAGATAAAGCTGCATCCCCATCTCAATTTCTTCGAAAAAATTTAAAAAATGTGGAATGGAACTTGGAAGATTCTTTTTAAGCGAAAAATTAAGCGAACTCATAAACAAGTACCAAAGTCTCCTCGAGCCCATCTTTGTCCCTTCAAAACAACTGATATTTCTTTCTCTCCAAACAACCCAAAAATGGTTAACCGAACCAATTTTAACAAGTTATGGGTTGTTTTTCATGATACCCATTTTTTTAGGCAACCTCCAATCAACCATAACTCCTAATATAATCAAGATAAAATGTTAATAATAACAAGTACAATAGAGATGTAAACTAAGAGAGACAACAACAAGAACACCAAGATATATGTGGTTCACTAATTTGAATGCATCTACGAATAGATACGATTTTCACTATATTTGAGGAAATTATAAGTACTATAAAGAACAAACCAGTGATAAATTACATATACTATATTTTCTTACCCAAATTCTGGATAGCTATTATACACCAAATCTCCGCCAAAGTAAATCTAAGTTATAAGTCTATAATCCTCTCAATCTCATTCTCTCCGGTGTTTTAAAAGTGTTTTCCATGTACTCGGTCTAGTGTAATCGTTCCCCATGTAGCCTAGCGAGGAACCCCTAAAGTATAAATATAGCGTATCAACAATACATAAAATACTCACACTCACTACTCTCTTCCACCTTTGAGAAATTCAATAGGTGTGAGGTACAATTCCTCATTTCTCGCCCAAATCATCACCTTAGGCACAAGAGATAACATTTCTCTCTGTTCTCAAACGAGAAACCAAAGCTAGGGTTTTAACATCCATAATAATCCTTTTTTAGGTGGAACACATTTGTAGCACATATCCTAGAATACATCCACTTAAAACCCATTAATTTGCAATATAACATCCATTCTTTGTAGTGAATCAAAATCTGTGTTGGCCATGGAGCTTAAATTAAAAAATCCCCAAAGTGTTGACTCCTCTTGAACATGCTTTATTGGTGTAAGCTCACATTTGTTGTAGCGAAGCACCCCTTTATTGGAATGAAGAATCATAAGTTGGTGTATTTCAAGTCAAACTTTACATATCTTCACCTTAACGAGAACTATCTCAAACCACAATTCCAAGACTCCACCTAATTAGAAATATCCTAATATATATGTACATTGTTCAATACCTCTTCAAAGATCTAATTTACAATGCAAATTTCCCTTAGAGTATACACCTTCCCTTTGCATATTAAATAATGAACTGTGAAATTTTCAACTGCTCTTCTTGGATATCTTCTAAAATTGAACATATGGGTCAATGCCTAAATATAGTTGTAACCAATCAATTGTACTCAACGACTCTTGAGAGGGATTTCAACTCCACCCCTTCACTAGCAAGATATCCTCTCACCATTGTCTATCGAAGCAGACACCATGCTTATCGGTTGTAAATGAGAGAATTTGAAAGTCCTTTCATAATTGTGCATCTTGTTCTCAAAATAATTCATCGAGATTAATACAGGCGACATCAACCAGCCATATAAAAATACACGTAAACACATGTAGTTCATGACCTCCACCTAAAATTGAGAACTGTTGTCCTCGGATTTCATCACTTTTAAAAATTACAAAAATATTACCAAAATTATAACATATACTATTAACCATTTTGAGATAACTCTCAAGCCACCACCATCCTTGTTTCAAATACTGAACCAAAAAAATGACTAATTTCCCTCCACACATAACAATGCTCATTGTCTTTGAAAGTAGACTTGTTATGACTAAATTAATGACAATCTATTTTCTTATGGGTGAAAAATAAATCATATCAATAGACCTTGTGGGTGGATATCATGACCTCCACAATCACATAAAATCCACACAACACCTGTAATTCATTACCTCCACTTAAAATTAAGAACCGTTGTCCTTGGAATTCATCAAAGTTTATGAAAATATTCCCTAAAGTATATTATGTACTACTAACTGTCTTAAGTTAAATCTCGAGACATCACCATCCTTGTTTAAAACTTCAACAAAGAAACAACCCATTTCCCTCCATACATAGTAGTGCTCATTGTCCTTGGAGCTAGACTTGTTATAACTAAATCACTAACAATCTATTTTCTTATAGGTGAAAATAAAATTGTATCAATAGACTTTATAATTGGTTCTCACACTGTTCTAATTTTATTCCAGGTTAGCAATCACACCCTTTTCATCTGTATCTATATTTTATTCTTCCATTAACCCTGATATAGAACCCATGTCGAACAAGAACGACCTCAAATTTAACTACCAAGATCGAGTAACCTATTATTATTAAATTCCTCCACCTAAACTTGTAAAAAATATCCTAATAGTGAACTTTGGGGCAAATACTACTCCAAATGGAATAATACACTAAATTACAATATTAGTTTCAATTTAAAATGATGATAAAAAAACTAGCACAAAAGGTATGGGCGACAAAATTTATGAATGATTTAATCCACTCAAAATATTAATCTTCATTAAGAATTTGAGATATAGATCATGAGGAAAATAAATTATGCCATAACATCGTATGTATAATGAAAAGATCCACTAATGGGAAAAATATCTGGCCAAAGAAATAATCTCACTAAAACTAGGTAAAGATCTATAGAGGGGATCAACGTCTGATTATCACACTCCACGTT